>CM051236.1:300645515-301338015 GCA_027917425.1 Gastrophryne carolinensis
TGGTGTGTGGGGTGTTTTTGGTGTGATTGCTCTCTGTGCTGGAAGAAGCCCACACACACGTCGCAGATCGCTCGATCAAACAGACGTTGAACGATCGATTTCGTGACACCCAGGTCCCGGCATCTGCTCAGGTCCTGATGCAAGCAGTGCAAGACCGTCTGGATCTGGGAGTTATTTGCCAGGTTCCCTTGAGAGAATTGGGAGAAGGGTTCTACTCCAACCTGTTCACAGTACCCAAAAGAGATGGGTCAGTCAGGCCCATTCTGGATTTAAAGATCCTCAACAAATTTGTCAAGCACAAGCGCTTTTGCATGGAAACTCTGCGCTCGGCCGTTGGCTCTCTGCGCCCTGGGGATTTCATGACAACTGTGGACATCAAGGATGCTTACCTTCACATCCCTGTGTTTCCGGGACATCAAAGGTTTCTCAGATTTGCGTTGAAGGGTCTACATTATCCGTTTGTGGCCCTACCATTTGGCCTCACTTCAGCTCCCAGAGTGTTTACCAAGGTACTGGCGGGAGTGATGTCCTTGTTAAGGTCAGGGGGCATTCGAGTGCTGCCCTACCTGGACGACATTCTCATCGCCCCGTGGCCCCTACAGCAGGTGGAGCTGGACACTCAGCGGGTGGTGTCCGTCTTGGAGTCCTTCGGCTGGGTGATCAATCACCCCAAGTCTTCCCTGTCCCCTGCGTCGGTGACCCCATTCCTGGGGATGATTCTGGATACGGTTCAGTCACGAATATTCCTTCCCCAACAGAAGGTGGAAGCCCTGACTGTGCAGGTGCGGTCCCTGCTCTCGTGCCCCCAGCTCTCACTCAGACAAGGAATGCAGCTGGTGGGTCTGATGGTGGCGAGCTTCGAGGCGGTGCCCTTTGCTCAGTTCCATTCGAGGCCTCTGCAGCTTCACCTCCTCTCGGTATGGGACAAGGATCCTGCGTCCCTGGACGGGTTTTGTGTGCTTCCCCCGTCGGTCATAAGGTCCCTCTCGTGGTGGCTGGACCACAAGAATTTGCTAAAGGGCAGGTCCTTTCTGGCCCCCTCCTGGGAGACGGTCACCACGGATTCCAGTCTGTCAGGTTGGGGGGGATTCTGGAAGTCCCTGAGGTTCCAGGGCAGGTGGGGCCCTCAGGAGGCCCATTTACCTATCAACATTCTGGAATTACGGGCGGTCAGGTTGGTTCTGGAGCAGTTGACCGATCACCTGCAGGGACTATCTGTGCAGGTGCGCTCAGACAACAGGACGGCGGTTTCCTCCATCAATCATCAGGGAGGGACCCGGAGCAAGGGTGCCCTCCAGGAAGTGTCGCGGATTCTGACATGGGCGGAGGCCAATGTTCAATGCATTTCGGCTGTTTACATCCTGGGGGTGGAAAATCTCCTGGCAGACTCTCTTAGCAGGGGGACTTCCCGGCAAGGGGAGTGGTCCCTCTGCAACAGGGTGTTTCAGTCCCTGTGTCACAGTTGGGGCCTACCGGATGTGGATCTGTTTGCATCCCGTCATCGCAAGCTCCCGGCCTTTATCTCCCTGTCTCAGGATCCTCTGGCTGTGGCCACGGACGCTCTGTCGTTGTCTTGGAAGAAATTTTGCCTCCTGTATGTATTTCCCCCGTTTCCCCTGCTGGGCAGGGTTCTGCGCAAGATTGCCATGGAAAAGGTGCCAGTGATTCTAGTGGCCAAGAAGAGTGTGGTTCGCAGACGTGGTACAAATGGCAGTAGATCAGTACGTCCTGCCAGAGGCGCCAGATCTACTCACTCAGGGCTCCTTACGCCATCCCAATTTGCAAACTCTGGTTTTGACGGCTTGGCTGCTGAAACCTCCATCTTGATGGAGAAAGGCTTGTTTGCCTCAGTGGTGGAAACCATGGTACAGGCTAGGAAGAAAACTTCTTCTGCCATCTATTATAGGGTATGGCGTTCCTACATAGACTGGTGTGAATCCAAGTCTCTCCCCTGCAGGGAGTTCTTCATCCCTAGGATCCTGGAATTTTTACAACACGGATTAGAGTTTGGTTTAAAGCTCAGTACTCTGAAGGGTCAGGTTTCTGCCCTGTCTGTTTGTTTTCTTTCAGAAATCCTTTGCTCAGCATCACCTGGTTAAGACCTTCTTTCAGGGGGTCACCCACGTGCGTCCCCCCACGTAAGCCTACGGTTCCTGTTTGGGACCTGAACCTGGTTTTGTCTGCCTTGCAGGGTGCTCCCTTTGAGCCTATTCAGGATGCTGCCTTGGCTGTACTTACCCTCAAAGTGGTTTTTCTGGTGGCTATCACTTCGGTCAGGCGTGTTTCTGAGCTGGCGGCGTTGTCTATTCAGTCCCCCTACTACGAGAGACACCAGGACAAGGTGGTGTTCTGCTTTAAGCCAGATTTTCTGCCGAAGGTGGTGTCGGCCTTTCACTTGAATCAGGATATTGTGCTTCCTTCATTGTGCCCTAATCCTAGTAACGCTAAGGAAAGGGTTCTGCATTCCTTGGATGTGGTCAGGTGTCTAAGTATTACCTGGTAGTCACTGCGGCCTTCAGGAAGACTGATGCTCTTTTTGTGGTCCCCTCTGGTCCTAGGAAGGGTTTGGCTCTGGCCAAGTCTACTATTAGCAAATGGATTCGTCAGGCTGTCAATCAAGCCTATTCCGCTAAGGGGAAGAGTCCTCCCTTCCGCCTTACTGCTCATTCTACTCGTGCTATCGGGGCCTCTTGGGCCTTCCAGCACCAGGCCTCGGTTGAACAGGTTTGCAAGGCCGCTACTTGGTCTTCTGTTCATACCTTTTCGAAGTTTTACAAGGTTGATGTTAGGGCCTCAGCAGATGCTGCTTTTGGCCGTAAGGTTTTGCAAGCAGTAGTAGTTTGAACTACCTGTTGTCACCTTTGTTGTTAGGGGATCCCACCCTACTTTTATGGACACTGCTTTTGGATGTCCCAAGTGTAAGTATTATATCTGGAGCAGGACGTACTGTATACTAAGAATAATACAATTCTGTGAAATACTCACCTGTAGAATTGGTATTATGAGTATACAGTACATCCTGCTCCACCCCACCCTGTTGTTGCATTATTCTGGATCCCCTGTATGGTGATTGTTATCTTGTTATTGTTACCAATTGTTCTGGGTGGTTTTGTTTCTCCCGGCTTCTTGTTCACTGCTTTTCAATGCTGGGGATTTGTGGGAGGTTCCTGGGTATATGAAGGGCCGGGAGGAGCCTGTTTTCGCATGCTTCTGCAGTGCAGCGCCATCTGGCGGAGGATAACCCAAGTGTAAGTATTATATCTGGAGCAGGACGTACTGTATACTCATAATACCAATTCTACAGGGGAGTATTTCACAGAATTGTAATTGTATCAGAGAGACACATCTGAGACACCTTAAAGTGGACCAACACCCAGGATTTTGACTATCCTGGGTTTCGGTCCACTTCGGCGGGGCACCCCGATCGGGGGTGCCCCGCTGTGTGAAACCCCCCAGAAACCCCAAAAAACTCACCTCTCCCCGCTCCCACGTGAACGCCGCAGCCAATCCCTGCCAACGTCCAGGCGGGGGACAGGAACGTCCAAGCCGCTTCCGCCGCCGCCGCCTCCCGCGCATCACTCTCGGCGCGCGCAAGTCTGGAGGGGCGCGCGGGAGGCGGCGGAAGCGGCGGCGGATCAGTTAAGATGTTTTTGGGGTTTCTGGGGGGTTTCACCCCGCGGGACATCCCGATCTCGGATGTCCCGCGGGGTGGGAGGTGATCGGCCCGGGAATCTTATAGATTTCCGGGCCGATCACCCCTGGGTGTTGGTCCACTTTAAACATTCTGCAGGCAGTAAAAACGCTATACTCTCCCTTAATACCCGCAGGAATTTAGACACCCACCAAATCGCCTGATCCAGTCCCACGCTTCTGCCACCGCCATCTTCAAGTCAATCGCGTTAACACCTGATGGACCTTCTGCACCATCCTCACAGGAACTACAGCACATCTCCCTGTCAAAGTGCCTGTGACAAATGGCGAGGGCCATCAGTTTGGTGTTGAATGAGCGAAAGTGGATTGACAGTGGCGGTGGCTGCACGGGAGGCATGGGACTGGGATCTGAGTGCTGGGCATTTAGCATTAAGAGATAGTCGGGAGCCACATTGGTCCTGGACTAATAAAACTGAAAGGAGGGCAAACTTTTGGAGCCCTACTATGGATTTTACCCGTTGCTGGAGAAAATGGAGGCAAGACATATGGGACAGGCATTGTAGCAAAAGCTTTATAAAGGTACATAGGCCCTTGCTTTGGGGGAAGGGGGGTTGTAGTGATCAGACAAGGTTTTCTATTGTGCTTTAGTGTGCTCTACTTACAGAGCTTCTGGCACAATTGATCTTTACTACACAAATAAATAATGTCTCTAGACAGAACATTTCACAAATAATGGGTAAAACCTTGAAACTGTCCGTGCATTATGCCAATTAACTGGTAAAAGGTGGCAAAAAACACACTGAGAATTCTGACTCAAAATTTAGTCCAAGGCATACGCTGGATAAGCAATTTATTTCAGCACAATGTATAAATATCGCCATTGGTTTTAAATTCAATTAATCTTTTCAGTTTATTAGTGTAAATAGTGTAATAGTATTAACCCACCATATATGTTGATGTACATGGCAGCTGTTTTCTAGGGCAGGTATATCCTTGTGTTATGGGATCATCCAGCCAGTTTATAAATTTCTTACTCTGTATAATGATAAAATATACCCATAAATGTGTATTTCTATCTGAAGGTTAAAAAGGTTCCCTAGCGACCTGCAGTAGTTTACTTATTGGCTGTCCCTGAAAGCCAAGGGCACAAGCCTGGGATTTAAAGACTCGCCCTTGAGCTCATCTGCCATTGGTATTCTGTACTAAGCAGAGATACCATATGGTTTTACAAAGCCGTATGTGTAATTTGTATTGATAACTAGCAGATAAGGGTTTCTAATTTTTTGGACTCCCCAGTTTAAAGAAGTTATCTCTTTAGTTCCCTGGGCACTTCTAAAATAATAAGGGTCATCTGCTCGGTACAGCTGAAATGTATTTACAGGTATCAGAAGATGGTGTTAAAACTCTCACATTATATGTAAATAAATTTCTATTTAGTATATTACTGAAGAACATGTTCAGATCAAAAAGGTGTTGAGACACTACAAATAGGGCTCTTAAAAGTGTCCCGAAAACATTCCATCTACAGGAGAATCCAATCGTTGGAGAAAAAAGAAGCAATTGTGGTCCTGGGGCTTACTATACTACCTGCTAGGAGGTATGTAGAAGTGGGCAGAGAAGGAATGTTGCATGGCAGCAGACATTAGTAGTTAATGGCCAATGTTGGTTGTTTCTGGGGGGAAAAGGGAATGATCCATGTAGTCTGCCCTTTAGTGTGTATGTTCTCTTTGCCTTAGGATAGATGTATGATTATCTCAGGCATGTTTAAAGCAGACCAAAACCCCCCTAAACCTCCCCACCTGAGTGTGTTGCTGACTTGTCTGCGGCTCAGTTTTAAAAAAGTCCATGGCCATATCCCCTGCTTCCCTCTAGTTTAGGCACCCTAATGGCTGGTCGCTGGAGTGCGCCTCTGCTAAAGAGATGGCATTCTACTGTGAAATGTAAACCTCAATTCCTTTTGTGGCTGAAATGTGTATGTGTTTGCAGGCCCCAGACTTTTGTTGTTACTTGTTTTAGCCTTTTTTTTTTTTCTTTTTTTTTTGACAGGCTCTTGCAGGTTCGAAACGGCCTTGAATTCTTCAATCTCCCCTCCCCTGCTTTACAGGCAACCCTGATGCACCAGGAGACCCAGACTCCTCTTCAGGAGCTCCACCCCTGGATTGGGTATGATCTACGCCCCTTTTTTAGAAGTTCAACCCTGGGAGGCTGAAGGCTGCAAACTATTTGAATGCAAGTTGGCCCTGGCAGCGGCGTTTGCATTAGCCATTCAGTGCACATTATGGCTGATGGACTATGTTGGCAGATGCCCATTCTAAGCAGCACCTTTTCGAGTTTGCGGTTCATCACGTTTGTGGTGCAACATGATCTTGAATCAAGCAGATAACTGGGAACAAAAGTTCTCCTGCCCCAAAACAAGCATCATGTTCCAATTTCCAGATATTTATTATTATACAGTTCTCAAGGCTTATGTGCCACAATTGTTGGCTTGGTCCCAGGGTTTTTACCAAGGCAATTGGTGGACCAAGTTTGCAAAGCATCTAGCTTATGCTCCATTCATCCCTTATTGTTGGCTAGAAGCTTGACATCTGGAGGACCTCTTTTTGTTGGCCCTATAGAAGTGCCTCCTGGCACTGCTTTAAAGTTGACTTGTGCTTCTTGTCAAACAAGTTTAATGGGGAAATACAGATTCAATACATGGCAGCACATTTCCTGGTTCTAGCCCATTTGTGTCAGAGTGTAAGGGTATAGGCAACTTTCTTAGTGTCCAATCTACTGGTCAATCTATATCCTTAAAGCCTTTGCTGTGAATCACAGTAAAGGTGAAAAGGATTTACAAAGAACACAAATATTGTATCCTCAGCAGTGATAAATAAGCCTTTTGTTTGTGACATAAATACTTCTCCTCCACGCCGTAGGTGCTTAAACTGTAGTCTATGATCTGTATATTTTGTTGCCCTGTCTAGCCTTGTAAAATCCTTAATGGATTTGTGTGCTTATTAGCACTAAAGTAGATTAACAGAGAGTGGACTGTTTACAAGGAAGGGGACAGACCTAGTACCTTCTCGGAGCTTGCTAAATACCCTGGTGTGCTTTCAGTGTAATTGAGCAGACATTGTCTGTGTCATTGACAGTGATGTAATCCTGGCCGTGCTTGTTGAGGTACTTAAAGCTGGGTCATTATTTCAAACTGTGCCTACAAATATGATATTGGCAGTATTGTATGCCATGTATGTTAACACATACACCTTTTTATTTTGCTTGCAGTTTAATGGGCACAAAATATGGTTTGGGGTATTCTTTGATTTTTGGGCCACCTGTATGCTATCTATTCAATGTGATGCATTTCAGGCAAACATCTGCACTCTAAAGTTTCATTAACTATAATGTCTAATTGGGTAAATGGAAATTTTATAAACTGGCCTGGACGTTTGAAAAGACTTCCAACTCTTGCAAGCATCTTTCCTAGGGACATCCTGATTTGCGATGTCCTGTTGTGCGCAACTTTCTGTTTAGCTTAACACAGCAGGGCATCCTCAACACCCACAAACCATTTCTTCCAGGTGCTCAAAACCATTTTTGAATATTAAAACAAGAACTTACCTGCTTGATTCTCCCTTACTTTTTTAGTGGTTGTTGGGGCATTTCCCAGAACCCAATTTACAGATTCTGATGATTTTCCCAGGATGCCTTTCTTTCTTTCCCTTTTTCTTTCCTTTTTTTTTTTTCTTCTTTTTCTTGTTTTTTTTTTTTTTTTTTTGTGGTCCTGGCCTAGAGGAAGCTCCGCTATTGACGAAGATACAGATATTTGCATGACAGAGCTGCAGAGGAGGCAGGTTAGCAAAAAGTTCTAAGAAGGCAAGTTGCAAATAGGTTAACTGATTGCATCACTCCCAGTGTACCTTAAAGGGATTATCTAGACTAAGTGTAAAAACAGATACTTGTGTACCTGCTATGCGGATTCATCATGGTGAGCTACTGAATAAAGTTGTTTTTGCTGAGATCCAACCACTTTTCTGTAGTCCAGTCCCCAGATTTGATTTATTCTTGACCATTTTTTTTTATAAGCACTGAAAGGTAGATAAACAATGAAGCAGACAGCAGTTATTTTCCCCTGCATGCACACATCTGTGTCCCACAAAGCTTTATGCAAAAGGGGTGGAGATGGGTTCATCTCAATGCTTGTTTAAACCGGACCTTCAGCATTATTCAATGAAAAGCCCAAATGCTTAAAAATCTATCCCCCAGCATCTAAAGTTAATACAGTTTATGTTTTTAGTCACTTATTATTCTTTCCCCCGCTGGGCTGCAACTCTGTTCGGACTTGAGAATACGGGCACTGCCATCTTGCCTCAGAAGCATCACATATTGAGGAGAGTAGCAAAAGAGCTGGGGGCGGCGTTATAGCTGTGCTTTGTCCAGACAGAGCAGAGCTGGGGTCAGGAAAAGGACAGCAATCCCAGAATGCAGAGTGGTCGGTCCAAGCAGGAAGAGCCCAGAAGACAATGGGGGCCTCACAGGGTAACCTGTAGACCCAGTTTGGTCTGCACTCAGCCCCCAACACTGACCTCCCCAGTGAGAGACCGTATGACCTTCTTTCTGACGGCCTATTTATCAATTTTGCAAGTGAGTCCAGTGAGTAAATGTGCAGGGTCATGTCCTGTCAGTTGCCCAGTTTGGGGTATAGATAGAAGTGATACAATGGCCAGAAATGTGGTTGGCCATCATGTAAACACACTAAACTATTGGTAAATTTAAAGTTTGTTGAAAGGTTAATACTGCAAACACACTATGTGATGAACTATATCTATGCTTTAGAGGAGAAAGTTACAACTGAGCATGTGCAGCATGATTTCAGGCATTGTAACTAAGGGCTTTGGTGCGGCATGAAGATACCTTCCTATAACCCTGTGTCAATGCCTATGCTTCACCTCTGTCTGCATACTACAGCTGAACTGCATCTGGAATAGAAACCACAACTGAATACAGGGTAAGGGACAGGGGAGATTAGATTACTCATTATCTATCGCCACTAGAACACTCTGCTTCTGCTTTTCACTGTTCTAAACAAGGGCCTTAGATTACGACCAGATTTCTATGGGTATAGTTCCAAATATCAGAGGATACCTGAACCCCCAAGGATGAACAGATTTTATACTGGGTTTACTTTAAGACAAAATTTGAAGAAGACATTGGGGTTGATTCAGAGCCTGGTGACCTTTTTTTTTTTTTGAGAGAGAGAAAACTGCCATTAACTTTCATTGTCTACTGGGTGTAATTTTTCACCTGGCTCTAAATCAGCCCCAAGATTGTCATTGACTTCCATTGTCTGTTTTCTCTCAAAAGTATGTGCTGAACAATAATACCATTTTGTGAATACTCACCAGTAAAATGGTTATTATTGGTGTGTCACACACACCCCGCTTCCTGTAGTAATAACGTTCGGGTAAACCATCTCCAGATGTCATTGCAGAGAGAGAGATCTTGAAACTGGCCCCTCCCAGTCTATATATACCTGGGACCTCCCACTTAATCCCCAGTGTAATTGAAAAGCAGTAAGACAAGGTACCAGAAAAATTAACCCTCAATAAACTTATAGCTTCACCAAATAAAGAAAACCAGGATACTAAAAAGGGTGGGTGAAGCGAGGTGTGTGTGACACACCAATAATAACCATTTTACTGGTGAGTATTCACAAAATGGTATTATTCTTTGTGTGTCACACACACCCCGCTTCCTGTAGTAATAACGTTCGGGACATCCAAAAGCAGTGTCCCTAAAGGGTGGGTATCCAGCAGGAAGATGAAGCATAACTCAAACCACTGCAGTTTGCAGAACCTTGCGGCCAAACACAGCATCCGCTGAGGCTCTCACATCAACCTTGTAAAACTTTGTAAAAGTATGAACCGAAGACCAAGTAGCCGCCTTACAAAATTGTTCAACAGAAGCCTGGTGCTGAAAAGCCCAGGACGCACCAATAGCATGAGTAGAATGAGCAGTGATACGGAAGGGAGGAACTTTTCCCTTAGCCGTATAGGCGCCAATAATGGCTTGACGAATCCATTTACTAATGGAAGATTTAGCTGGGGCCAAACCCTTCCTAGGCCCACACGGTAGAACGAAAAAGGCATCAGTCTTACGGAAAGAAGACGTAGCACGCAAATAAAAATGAACACAGCGAACAACATCCAAACAGTGCAAAACCCTCTCCTTGGGTTTAGGACACAAGGAGGGAAGAACAATGTCCTGATTCAGATGGAATGCAGAAACAACCTTAGGAAGAAAATGCGATCTGACCCGAAATACCACCTTATCTTGATGTTTCTCAAGGTAGGGCGCCTGAATGGACAAGGCCGCCAGCTCAGAGACACGCCGAACCGAAGTGATAGCCACAAGAGAGACTACCTTCTGAGTGTGGTGGAAAGAGCAATATCCGACAAAGGCTCAAAAGGAGGAGCCTGAAGAGCAGACAGAACCAAATTCAGATCCCAAACAGGTAGCAACGCCTTCCTAGGAGGCCGCAGATGCGTAATCCCCTGGAAAAAGTCTTGACCAACGGATGAAGTGCAAAAGCCTTCTGAAAGAAAATAGACAAGGCAGAAACTTGCCCCTTTAAGGTACTAAGCTGGAGACCAGCATCCAATCCAGATTGAAGAAAATCCAGAATTCTGGAAACAGAAAAGACTCTGCAGGGCAAAGATCTAGCCTCACACCAATCGATGTAAGAACGCCAGGTTCTATAATAGATAGCAGAGGAAGACCTCTTTCGAGCACATATAAGAGTCTTAATAACTGAATCAGAAAGACCCTCCTCCTTTAAGATGGAGGTTTCAGCAACCAAGCCGTCAAAGCCAGCGTTGGTAAATTGGGGTAACGCAGCCGACCATGAGTGAGAAGATCCGACCGCAGAGGAAGCTCGAACTGATCCACTGCCATCCGAACGACGTCCGCGAACCACATTCTTCTTGGCCACCTTGGAGCCACGAGAATGGCGGGGACCTTTTCCAGAATCAACTTTCTTAACACTCTTCCTAGCAAGGGAATCGGAGGGAACAGATACAGGAACCCCAGTTTCCCCCAGCTCAGAGACATGGCATCCACCGCCAGAGCCAGAGGATCCTGAGACATTGATACAAAAGTCGGAAGTTTGTAATTGTGACGAGAGGCAAACAGGTCCACCTCCGGTGTTCCCCACCGAAGACACAGAGCCTGAAAAACCCGAGGATGGAGAGACCATTCCCCCAGACGGGAGGAGCATCTGCTTAGAAGGTCCGCTTCCGTGTTTTCCACCCCCGGAATGTAATTCGCCGACAGGCAAGGAACATGAGCCTCCGCCCAGGTCAGAATCAGGGAAACCTCTCTGAGAGCTCCCAGACTGCACCTGAACCGGAAGGCCCCGGACATGGTGAGTCAGAAGAGAAAGAACCAGACGGATAGCTCTCAGCTCCAGAACATTGATGGGCAAGTGAGCCTCTCGAGGACCCCACTGCCCCTGGAACTGAAGATCCTTCCAGAATCCCCCCCAACCCGAAAGGCTGGCGTCCGTGGTGACAGTCTCCCATAGAGGAGTCAGAAAGGACTTGCCCTTCAGGAGATTGTTCGAAACCAACCACCACTGAATAGACTGCCGGACCCGGGAGGACAACTGGAAGGGTTGGTCCAATGAAAGTGGACAACGGTCCCAAGACGCCAACAGATGCATCTGAAGCGTCCGAGTGTGAAACTGAGCAAAGGAAACTGCCTCGAAGGAGGCTACCATCAACCCCACCAGCCTCATCCCCAGACGGATGGACGGTCGAGGAGAAGAAGCCGAACCAAATCCTGAATCAAAAGTATCTTCGACTGAGGTAGAAAAACACTGTGCTGACAAGAGTCTATTGTCATCCCCAAGAAGGACGCCACCCTGGCCGGAGTCAGGGAGGACTTGGGATAGTTGATTACCCAACCGAAGCTTTCCAGCGTAGAAACCACCATGCTGGTGTCCTTCTCCGCTTGATTGAAGGAAGGAGCCATGATGAGAAGGTCGTCCAGGTAAGGCAAAATTCGAATGCCTTGAGTTCTGAGAATGGCCATCACCCCTGCTAGAACCTTGGTGAACACTCTTGGCGCCGAGGTAAGACCAAACGGAAGCGCCACGAATTGAAAACGCTCTACCATGAAGCGCAGAAAACGCTGATGGACCGGGCAGACGGGAACATGCAGATAAGCATCCTTTATGTCTATGGACGTCATGAAGTCCCCCTGCCGAAGAGAAGTGATGGCCGAGCGCAGAGTTTACATGCGAAACTTCCGTGGACGAATGAACCTGTTGAGGAACTTCAAATCCAGGATAGGGCGCACCGATCTGTCCCTCTTGGGCACCGTGAAAATAGAAACAGAGACCCAATTCCAAAGTTGGCACCGGATGGATGACCGCCATATCTAGAAGATTCCCTACCGACACTCGGAGTTCTTGGGCGACCAAAGGATCGGTAGGTATTCGGGACCTGAGAAACCTTGAGGGAGGACGGGACTGGAACTCCAGTTTGTAACCGGAGGACACTACCCCTTGAATCCATCTGTCCGGGACCGCCTGGACCCAAGTCTGGGAGAAGTGTCGCAACCGTCCCCCCACCCTCACGGGTGAGGGCGCCCCCTCATTGCTGAGCAGGCTTGGGCGTGGACTTAGGCTTAGAGCCCCACGAATGACCGGAACGCCCGCGGCCTCGCCCCCGGTTCCAGCTCGTGCCCCTGGTAGCAGAAAGGGAGGCCCCTCTGCCTGCCCTGGCACCCCGAAAGGAAGGATTGAAAGAAGAGGTTCCTCGAAAAAGATGCCGCAGCTTCCTGCGCTGAGGCAACCTGCCTCCCTTGGTGACTGAATCCAACTTGTCACCAAACAGGCGTTAACCCAGAAAAGGAAGAGCTGTAAGTGATCTTTTAGCACCAACGTCCGCCGTCCATTGACGGAGCCACACTGACCGCCGAATAGCAACCAAAAGAGCAGATGTCCTGCCACACATGGCCATAGCATCATCCTGGGCGGCCAGAACAAAAGAAGCAAAAGACTCACACAATTGAAGAGAGGTAAACTCCTCACAATCCGGATCAAGATCCGCGTACAAATTTTTGATCAAGGCTTTAAGAGCCAATAGGACAATGGAAGAAGCGCATACCGGACGCAAGGTCGAACTGGCACTGATGAAACCATGACGAGCCAGTTGATCGATTCTACGATCCTCAACATCCTTAATTGTAGTAGTGTCTGGTGAATGCAGCACTGAAGAATTAGAGAGCCCCAAAACCGGTGCATCAACGTCTGGGGGTACCGTCCAAAGTTTAACCAATTCCTCCGAAAAGGGATACCTCCTGTCCCAATTAGCCGGGGAGCCAACAAGGCGGGTCGGCTGTTCCCATTCCTGAAGCACAACCCTTTCAAAATGTAGCTGACCAGGGAATGCTAAACGCGGCTTAGGCATCTCAAATAGCTCACCCTTAGGCGGAGGGACCGCCACCGGTGGATCCAGGGACAAAATTTCAAAAACCTTGGAAAGGATAGAAGGAGTATCACAAGACACCCCAGTAGTCAAATCTGCCGAAGTATCAGTCAACAGGGGAGCATCAATATCATCCAAATCTTCCAAAATTTCCCCTTCTTCAGGCAAAGGACAATCTGACCATTCTAACACCTCCGCTGCCTCCAAGGCAGGAGTCAGAGAAGGAGAATCAATGTGTTTCCTTTTAGCCGTAGCCTTATGAGCTACTTGTGGAGACAACAACTTCTCGAGAGTGGGCACTCGAGCGCACAACTCAGATTGCGAATCCCCAGCTGTGACAACATCACCCTGGGTCCGGAATAAAAGTGGAGGAGCAGGAGACGACTGAGGTTGCGCAGAGCCAGGAGCCGGAGTACCAGACTGGCGCGCAATATTCTGCTGTGCGCAAGGAACGCACAAAATGACATCATCCCCTGGGAGTGGAACCCCACATCCCCCACACTGCCTAGATTGCCCCGAAGAGCCATTTCTGGTATCATTGGAAGCCTCCATTCGGTGAAACTTTTTTTGAATTCGCAAAGCCCAGGGATGCCCCTTATTCATTAATTAGAGTCCCGGGAGTGGGAGGATTTTTTGTAACCCAAAATAAGACTAGCCAGGTATATCAGACTGGGAGACCCATGCAGCAGGGGTATCCCAAATCTGGAAAGACTCAAAAAAAATTCATAAATAGACCGCACATGCACACAGAGAAAAAACACAATATTATCCAATCAAAAAACCAAATATATAATATATATAATGTTAAAATAAATATGGTCACATACAGTTGAATCATGCTGCTACCTGAGTAAAGGATCAAGCATGAGAAACAATGCATTAGGAAAAGAAAACCACAATGGCTTATTATAACTGTACAAAAAACCTCCATTCTATACTAATATGGACCACAGCATAAAGTCCCCTGATGGGAATAAAGATTCATTGAATGCAATCTAGAAGACAAGGAACTATAATAAAAGACCTTTTTTAAATGACCGCAGCAGAAGAGGCAGCAGGAACAGAGCACAGAAATCACCTCAGAGGCCGGTGCAAGCGCTCCCCCAGCTGATAGAAGACAGGCAGGCAGAGAGCGTGCGCAAAGCGCTTCTAACTCCGCCCCGCCAGCCAATCACCGCACAGCACGGGCCGAGCGCGGCTCCGCCCCTTAGCACAGATTTACCTCAGAGAGGTAAAAAATGGCGGCGGCGCTATTCAAAAAAGAAAAAAACAAAAAAACGGACCTGGTCTGAGCTGGGAACGCCGCACACAGACACACACACAGATTAAAGACGCACACACACAGACACGTGCGCACCGACGCCCACATATATCAGTACCAAAATTACCTCAGGATAAAAAGAGTAGCATAAGGCAGAAAAGACCCCTCACCACCCCCCCCCCCCTCCCCCCTAACGGACTTCCCCACCAAAAAGGGAAGGCCCTGAGAAGGAGAGAAGAAATATGGGGACAACGGGACGGGGCATCCCAAAATCCGGGTCACCAACCGGATAACCACTCTGCCCCAATAATGGAGACTAGTGGAGGAGTGGAGGAGATAAGCTCCTAGGCACCACCAGGTGCCGGCTACCATTACCCAGTCAGCAGCCGAGGCTGGGAGGCTTCCGATAATTACAAAATACAAGTAAACAAGAACTGGGCAGAAATAGACCAGGGGGGGGGGGGGGGGGTGTCGGGGTGTAAGGGAGAAGGAACCACACTTTTTTTTTTTAATTATTATTTTAATTTCCTGAACTGGATTGTATTTTGGGACACATTCTACAAATTCCACAAGATGTTTTTCTAGTGCAGTCTTTTTTAATAATCCACTTAGTTTGAAAAAGGTCTGTCACCTTCTGATTAACCAAATATGAAAGTTATTTGCACTGATGGACTGCATACAGAGATCGAGGTGCTGTTTTGCCCAGGCAAAGCTTTACCCTCATAGGTTTGTAAAACACTGGGATCTGGTACCTCCCAGTGCTTTATATAGACAGCAGTAGTCGCATCAGGGTCCATTCAGCACCAGGTGTATAAAGTACCCTGTGCACTTTTTACTCCAAAAACTGTGTAAGTGCACCTTTTTATGCCTGGTGTTGAATCAACTCCATTGCCTAAAAAAAAAAGTTTTTTTCTTTACAGTGGAGCTGCAAGGAAAGGCTTTGTTTACAGTCAAGAATTCTTTCTTGGATAAGGAAAGGTTACTTCTACATGCCATTTGCCTTGGCTGCAGTACTGGCAGTAGTTGGCCTCCCAAACCCCAACTGCTGGCATGCTAAAATCAGTTGTCACATGTATGGGGGGTATCTGAAACCGTGACCTCTACTGTATTAGATTTCCTTTGGTCATCCACCACAACTGTGGATTGTCTCTGTCCGTTGGGTATTTTAGTAACTTTAGTAACTCTGCTTCTTGAGTGGAACATATGAGTGACATGGAATGGACCTAGGGTTTCCTAATAGATTGGAAAACCAAGTTTCCTGTATTGTCATTGCAAGGTTAATTATTCAGGAATGGCATGAAGAAAAGGCACTGCTTTAGCAGATAAAAAATCCAAGGAGGAGGATAGGCCTAGTATTGGGGCCAGAAACCTCAGATGTGAAGCAAATTTCTTTCTGTGATGCTGAGTGAATTGACATGTGATGGTAAGAGTCTTGTTCTATGTTTATCATAAATGAACCTTGTGGCACGACTTTAAAGATGATGCTAATCTGAAACTTGAGGGACAAATGATTTGTAAGGCAGTTGCTATAAAGACAAAATACCCTTTGCCATGTTTTCACTTTTGTACTCACTCACATTGCCGCCTTATTATTATCATTGCCTGGGCTGCTCTTTTAAAAATAGATTTTAGGACACTGCTACATGTTTCTTAAAGTGGACCAACACCCAGGGGTGATCGGCCCGGAAATCTATAAGCTTCCCGGGCCGATCACCTCCCACCCCGCGGGACATCCGAGATCGGGATGTCCCGCGGGGTGAAACCCCAAAAAGATCTTACCGCTTCCACGGAAGGAGGCTTGTACGTTCCTGTCCCCCGCCTAGACGTTGGCGGGGATTGGCTGCGGCGTTCACGTGGGAGCGGGGAGAGGTGAGTTTTTTGGGGTTTCTGGGGGGTTTCACACAGCGGGGCACCCCCGATCGGGGTGCCCCACCGAAGTGGACCAAAACCCAGGATAGTCAAAATCCTGGGTGTTGGTCCACTTTAAAGCAGAAGAAAACCCAGGAATTCCTTGCCTGGCTTTTGTTCCATGCCCCTCATGGCATCCCGGGGGATGTGCTGCTGTGTGACCCTCCCCAGTTCAGCAAAGCGCACACCGTGCCACATCCCCCTCCCCTCCGTAACCCTGTTAGTGCGCAGCTCCCCATTGTAAGCAATCCAAGCCATTTGCCGAAAGGCAACTGCTCAGATTGGACAAGAGCCTGCACATGTGCCATTGAAGCATGGAAAGGTGAGTTTTTATGGGCGCCCTGGGGGCTCAAAACAGCAGGGCATCCCGATTTGGGATGCCCAGGGCAAAAGCCAGCAGCCTGCCCTGGAATCTTTTAGATGTATCATCACTGGAGAACACCAGAGAGCAATATGGCCGACCGTTCGAACAGCAGACTGCATCTGGTTTGTATGTTTACTAATATTGGACAATGGTTTTAGTTAGGCAAAAACACAGTTTTGGGGCACTGGGCTGGGGATAGAAGGTGATGACATAACCTTCCTTTCTGGGTATATGATCATTTTAGTAACCAAGCCATCCTGTCTGCAGGTGACAAAGAATTAATTTTCTCTGGTACAAAGAATTAATATTCTTAGTATACAGTATGTCCTGCTCCAGATAGATTACTTACACTTGGGTATTACTCCGCCAGATGGCGCTGGACTGCAGAGACATCGAAAATGGGCTCCTCCCGGTCCCTCAAATACCCAGGGACCTCCCACAATCCCCAGATCTTCTCTGCAGTCTGGACTGCGAAGGACAAGAAGATGGCTCTCTCTTCTCGCAGGTGAGCAGGGCTATTAGCCTGCGGCCCTGTAGGACTATTCCCACCTGTTCCATTAGTAATTTTCCTCCCAGCCTTGGCTGCGCTGGTCGGGTGATGGTAGGCAGCACCGCTGTCAGGTGTTTAGGAGCACTGCTCCACCGCAATCCCCCACCAAAGGGTAGGCGGTATAGGCATATGGTGTGCCTCTATTGCCCCTGTCTATCGGTGGGTCCTGTTAAGTGGCCGCTGTCCTCCCACGCTCTCCCTTGTAGCCCTCGGGGGAGGGGTGTGTGTATGTGCTTTGGCTTTGTGCTTCACTGTATTAAGTTATTATAATTGGTGTCAGTCGCGCGCTTCCACTTTGTTCCGCGCTTGGCGGCGGCGTTACCTGGTGCGCCGTTATTGGCTGCTTGTCTTGTATACGGCTTCGCCCTTCTCTGGGGAGGCGGGGCCCGCTTTTGGCGCGTTCCGCGTGACTGTCCCTGCGGCCCGCCCCTCGAGGCATACCCGACGCCATTTTTTCTTGGTTCCGGCTGCTACGTGACGGGCATTTACCTACCGCGGTCTGTGAGTGCCCTCGCGGGCGGCTTTATTTACCGTTGTCATCTACATGTCACTTAAGTTATTATAATTGGTGTCAGTCGCGCGCTTCCACTTTGTTCCGCGCTTGGCGGCGGCGTTACCTGGTGCGCCGTTATTGGCTGCTTGTCTTGTATACGGCTTCGCCCTTCTCTGGGGGGGCGGGGCCCGCTTTTGGCGCGTTCCGCGTGACTGTCCCTGCGGCCCGCCCCTCGAGGCATACCCGACGCCATTTTTTCTTGGTTCCGGCTGCTACGTGACGGGCATTTACCTACCGCGGTCTGTGAGTGCCCTCGCGGGCGGCTTTATTTACCGTTGTCATTTACATGTCACTTAAAGTGGGCCAACACCCAGGGGTGATCGGCCCGGGAATCTATATAAGATTCCCGGGCCGATCACCTCACGCACCGCGGGACATCCGAGATCGGGATGTCCCGCGGGGTGTAACCCCCCCAAACACCTCACTCGCGCTCCTCCAGACGTGCCCGCGCCGGACGTCTCTGAATGGCCGGCGCGGGCGCGCACACGTCAAGAGTGACGTGCGGGAGGCGGCGGCGGGCGTGATCCCTTGTCCGCCGACGGACGTCACTTGTCCGTCGGCGGGCATTGGACAGCGCAGTCACGTGGGAGCGTGGAGAGGTGAGTTTTCGGGGTGTTTGGGGGGGTTTTGGGCAGCGGGGCACCCCCGATCGGGGTGCCCCAAGGAAGTGGACCAATACCCAGGATAGTCAAAATCCTGGGTGTTGGTCCACTTTAAGGTTCCCCTTTGCTTATGTGTTTGAGACGGGCCGAACCCTCTTGGCTTCTCCCAGCCCTACTCCCTCTATTTAGTTAATTAACTTGTGAGCCTAGTGTTAATTACTCCCACTTCCCTAGCGGGTTATTGGGGCATCCCGGGTTGCTTTTATAGCGTCAATCCCTATCGGCCTATTATGCCGCTATAATCACCATATGGAGGCGTCTCAGGATAATTTGCTTGGGGTTCCTTCGGGACAAGCCCGGCTTTGTGTAGCTTGTGAGGTGTCCCCTATTTGCGCTGACAATGTGCGGGTCTGTGTACCTTGCGCCCAGCAGGTGCTTGCGCTGCAGCCTGGTTTTCCAGTGGCTGGGCCTGCGCCTTGTATGACTTAACCTACTCCCCCAAGCTTAAATCTCACGCCCACTGAGTTGCATACAAGTGGGGATTCTCAGCCTGATGTGTCTTCCAGACTGGCTAGTGTTGAGAAGTTGATTGCTAATACCTTGGCGCGTAAGGCCTCTGCAAAAAGCGGCACTTAACGCCTGATGTCACTCTTTTCCCTATGGAAGCTGATGAGTTTTTGGAACTGTCTGGCTATACCCCTTTGGAGGAAGGGGAGCTATTCTCTGACTCAGGGTCATCTGATGAGAGGCCCAGGGGTCAGAGCCAGAATCATCATGACCCTGAGTGATATCCGAGACCCAGATGATACTGACAGACTGTTGGCTCAGATTTTTGAGGTTCTGTCTATTTCTCCCCCTGTTGCTTGGGGGCCGCAACAGGGGGAGAAATAGACAGAACCTCAAAAATCTGAGCCAACAGTCTGTTTCATACTGCTAAGTCACGCTTGGAATTTCCTGAGCAAGCCCATTTAATAACCTTGTGCTCAAGGAATAGGAGCGCCCCAGTAGACTTCCCGGTGTACCTAAGAGTTGGGATAGGAAGTATCCCTTCCCTGCTGATGTGGTGAAGTGTTGATCATCCCCTACTGAAGTGGATGCCTCAGTCCTAGGGTTATCTAACACATCTGTCATGCACTCCCCTGACTCTACTACCCTGCGGGATGCTGAGGGCCGGTGCATTGATCAGCTGGCGTCCCATGCCTTTGCATGTGTGGGGACGGCGCTGCGCCCGGTCTGTGCCTCTGCCATTACGGCTGTGGCTATTAGGACCCTGCTCAGAAGTATCCTTGATGGTGCCCCTGATGATGTGTCTAGTAAGGGGTTTAATGCACACCCTCGTTGTGATGTTTTTGTGACCTATGTCCTCTCTGCCTTGTATGACACCATTAGAATGTGTGGCAGAACCTCTGCCCTTGTGGTGGCTATATGCCGCTCGGTTTGGCTGCGCCAGTGGGTTGCTGACAACGCTGCCGAGAAAGCCCTCACTGGTTTTCCCTTCAAAGGACTACGCCTGTTTGGGGACCGCCTGGACCTGTTTGCTAAGGGAGGCAGGTTACCCCAGCGCAGGCGGCAGTCTCGGCCCTTTCGGGGTCAGGGCTCCTTTTCCTCCCCCTACCGTGGTGCTAGACAAGGGAGGGGGGTTTCCTTTACTGGGGCCCGAGGAGACTTCTGGGGTAGGGGCAGAGGACGTGGATGCCCTGGCTCCTCTTGGGGCTCCAAGCTTAAGTCTTCTCCCAAGCCCCCTCAGGCATGAAGGGGCGCCCTCACCCATCTGGGTGGGGGGCCGGCCTCAGCACTTTGCTTACGTCTGGAGGCTTCATGTCTCAGACCGGTGGATTCAGGAGGTAGTGTCCTCTGGTTACAAGATAGAGTTTGCAGCCTGCCCCCCCAAGGTTCATCAGATCCCGGATTTCTCAGGACCCTGTGTCAGGATCTAGTGCAGGCGGTGCAAAGCCTTCTGGAGCTGGGGGTCATCTGCAAGGTCCCTTTAAGAAAAAGGGGCAAGAGCTTCTATTCCAACCTCTTCACCGTGTCCAAAAAAGATGGGTCAGTCAGGCCCATCCTGGACTTGAAGATCCTCAATAAATTTGTCAGGTGCAGGCGTTTTTTGCATTGAAACTCTGCGCTCTGCCATCAGTTCCCTGCGCCCAGGGGATTTCATGACATCTGTGGACATCAAAGATGCTTACCTTCATATTCCTGTGTTTCCAGGACATCAAAGGTTCCTCAGGTTCGCTCTGGAGGATCAACACTACCAATTTGTGGCATTGCCCTTTGGTCTCACTTCAGCTCCCAGGGTGTTCACCAAGGTGCTGGCAGGAGTGATGTCTCTGCTCAGGTCTCAGGGCATCCGCGTGCTGCCCTACCTGGACGACATTCTCATCAATTCCCAGTCTCTACAACAGGCAGAGTTGGATACTCAGCTGGTAGTGTCCACCCTGGAGTCCTTTGGCTGGGTGATCAACCCATCCCAAGTCTTCTCTGTCTTGCCCTGCTTGATGACTTCATTCCTGGGAATGAATCTGGATACAGTTCAGGCAAGGCTCTTTCTTCCTCAGCAGAAGGTGGACAGTCTGATTGTGCAGGTCCAGTTCCTGCTATCTTGTCGTCATCCCTCCATCAGGCAGGGAATGGAGCTGGTGGGCCTGAAGGTGGCGTGCTTCCAGGCGGTCCCTTATGCTCAGTTCCACTTGAGGCCTCTGCAACTCCACCTCTTGTCAGTATGGGACAAGGACCCTGCGTCCCTGGACCGGGTCTTTGCGCTTTCCCCCCTGGTCAGGCGGTCCCTCTCGTGGTGGCTGGACTCCAGGAACCTGCGGGGGGCAGATCCTTTCTGACCCCCTCCTGGGAGACGGTCACCGCGGATGCCAGTCTGTCAGGTTGGGGGGGGGGGGTTCTGGAAGTCCCTGCAGTTCCAGGGTAGGTGAGGCCCTCAGGAGGCCCACACACCTATCAACGTCTTGGAACTGCGGGCGATCAGGTTGTTTCTGGCTCAGTTGACTCGTCACCTTCGGGGCCTGCCTGTTCAGGTGCGCTCAGACAACCAGACGGCAGTTGCCTACATCAATCATCGGGGATGGACCCGGAGCAGGAGGGTCCTCCAGGAAGTGTCTCTGATCCTGACCTGGGCGGAGGCCAATGTTCCCTGCATATCAGCTGTGTACATACCGGGGGTGGAAAATCTGCAGGCAGACTCTCTGAGCAGGGGGACCTCTCGCCAAGGAGAATGGTCCCTCTGCAACAGGGTGTTTCAATCTCTGTGTCACCGTTGGGGCCAACCAGATGTGGATCTGTTTGCGTCCCGTCACAATCACAAGCTCCCGGCCTTTGTCTCCCTGTCCCAGGATCCTCTGGCCTTGGCCACGGATGCCCTAGCAATGTCATGGCAGGACTTTCAGCTCCTGTATGTCTTCCCTCCATTCCCCCTGCTGGGCAGGGTTCTGTGAAAGATTGCTCTGGAGGGGGTGCCAGCAATTCTGGTGGCCCCCTGGTGGCCAAAAAGAGTGTGGTTCGCAGATGTGGTGCACCTGGCAGTAGATCAGTACGTTCTGCCCAGGGTGCCAGACCTGCTCACTCGGGGTCCCTTACGCCATCCCAATTTACAGACTCTGGCTTTGACGGCCTGAAACCTCCATCTTGATGGAGAAGGGGTTGTCTACCTCTGTTGTTGATACCATGATAAAGGCTAGAAAGAAGTCTTCTTCTTCCATCTATTACAGGGTTTGGCGTGCCGACATTGACTGGTGTGAGTCTAAGTCTCTTCCCTGTCGTGTGTTCTCTATTACCAGGATCCTGGAGTTCCTGCAGCATGGGTTGGAGATGGGGCTCCAACTCAGTACTCTGAAGGGTCAGGTTTCTGCCCTGGCTGTTTTCTTCCAGAAGTCCTTTGCTCAGCATTCTCTGATCAGGACTTTTTTTTCCAGGGGTTACTCATGTGCATCCCCCACGTAAGCCTATGTTGCCTGTTTGGGATCTGAACTTGGTTTTGTCAGCCTTGCAGGGTGCTCCCTTTGAACCTGTGCAGGATGCTGCCCTGGCCATTCTTACTCTCAAAGTTGTCTTTTTGGTGGCTATCAACTCTGTTAGGCGTGTGTCTGAGTTGGCGGCGCTCTCCATCCAGCCCCCCTACTATGAGAGACACCAGGACAAGGTGGTGTTTTGCTTCAAGCCAGACTTTCTGCCTAAGGTTGTGTCTGCCTTTCATTTGAATCAGGACATTGTTCTTCCGTCATTGTGCCCTAATCCTAGTAAGGCTAAGAAGAGGGTTTTGCATTCTTTGGATGTGGTTAGGTGTCTTAAGTACTATTTGGTGGCTACTACACCTTTCAGAAAGACTGATGCTCTTTTTGTGGTCCCTTCTGGTCCTAGGAAGGGTTTGGCTCCTGCCAAGTCTACTATCAGCAAATGGATCCGTCGGGCTGTGATTCAGGCCTACTCTGCTAAGGGGAAGAATCCTCTCTTCCGCCTTACTGCTCATTCTACTCGTGCTATTGGTGCCTCTTGGGCTTTTCAGCACCAGGCTTCTGTTGAACAAGTTTGCAAGGCCGCTACTTGGTCTTCTGTTCATACCTTTTTCAAAGTTTTACAAGGTTGATGTTGGGGCCTCAGCTGATGCTGCTTTTGGCCGTAAGGTTCTGCAGGCGGCAGTGGTATGACCTGTCTGTTACCTTTGGGGGTCCCACCCTACTTTATGGACACTGCTATTGGATGTCCCAAGTGTAAGTAAACTATCTGGAGCAGGACGTACTGTATACTAAGAATAATACATTTCTGTGATTACTCACCTGTAGAATTGGTATTATGAGTATACAGTACGTCCTGCTCCACCCCACCCTTGGTTTTGCATTATCTTGGATCCCCTGTATGGTGATTTGTTTTAATTCTCCCGGCTTCTCGTTAACTGCTTTTCAATGCTGGGGATTGTGGGAGGTCCCTGGGTATTTGAGGGGCCGGGAGGAGCCTATTTTCGATGTCTCTGCAGTCCAGCGCCATCTGGCGGAGTAATACCCAAGTGTAAGTAATCTATCTGGAGCAGGACGTACTGTATACTCATAATACCAATTCTACAGGTGAGTAATCACCGAATTTGTATTTTTCTCTGGTACATAAATCCTTTGGTTACATGGTGCACACTCATTTTATTATTGTATAACACTATTTGTTAAAAAGCCTATACTGCTTGGGTTCGCTTTTTACTTGCAGGGTTGTTTTACTGAAAACTAATGCGCCCCCCCATCAAACAAAATGCCATGCAGACTCCAGACCAGGAGTGCAATTGTTGTATGAGACATGGCAGTCTAATCAAATTTTCAATTGGCTGTGAATCGACCCCAAGGTAGACAATGAAAGTGAATGGCAATTGTCTATCCTAAAAAAGGAGTAAGAATTCCTACCAGGCTCTGAATCGACCCCATGGTCTTGTATTTTACACTGCATGTGGCTGCCTAGAGGCCAAAGACCTCAAATAGATGCTGGATCTATGTTTTGTGCTGGATACTGCAAAGGTACCTTTAATCTGGAGTCTACACACAGAAGTGGAGTTTCCCTTTGGAGAAGACCAATACCCTAAATTTAGGAACCCCAGCTTCTCCCAACTCTTGTTGGTCTCTTAAAGAGGAACTAAAGAACAAAACCCCGCCATGCCAGCTCTGGAATCTAAAAGATCCCCCTCCCGAGGCATCCTGAGATGGGTTGCCACGTTGTGTGAAACCTCATGGGGTGCTGGTATTTACTCACCTTTCTAGGGTTCTAAAGACAGGCTCTCCCCAATGAGAGCCATTTGCCGTGAATATGTCATTCGGCAAACTGCTCTCATTGTTTTCAATGGGTAATGTGAGTTACTTCATCCCCTGCATCTTCTGACTGCACAGATAGGCTGAGGCGGGAGTGCGCATGCCGCTGGGGATGTGTCCGCTTGCAATACCCATTGAAGTCAATGTGGTCGATTCAGAGCCTGGTAAGTAAACTTGCTTCTCTTCTCCTAAAAAAAGAAGTGCGTTTTCTCTCCAAGGCTCTGAATCGACCCCAAATTACATAGTCATGGCAAACAACTCTCATTGAATGAGAGCCTGTGCATGTGTCGTAGGAAAGGTGAGTGAATACTGTCTTCCTGAGGGGTTTAACACAGCTGGGCATCTTAATTTAGGATGCCCCTGGGAAAGTCAAATTCCTGGGTTTTGTTCCACTTTAAAATATATAAATGTACTTGGACTTGTGATGTCATGGTGTTCCCTCACTGGTCAGACACTGTAAATTTGTCTACCTTGGCTGGGATAATGAGTGACCCTCAATTACTGTAGCAGTGTTTGGGTGATGAACATGTGATTTACCTGGAATGGACACACATGGGTTTTTTTGCTGCAGTACTGCGGACCCTGTAGCACCACTAAAGTTGAACTACATATCTCTAACTCACTTTTTGCGTGCCCTTTTTAGCTGCCCTCTCTGTCTGATCAAAAAAGAAAAGCAATGCGGATTACTGGGACCAAGATCTTCTTCTTTTTTTTTTTTTTTTTTTTTTTTTTTTTATGCAAAATGAACTTTTTACTCCTTGTTTCAAACTGAAAAAGGACAGATTTCCCCAAATTGATAAGACCCCTAATAGTACCCCAATATTTAAAAAACCCATGTTTTTGTAGGAAATGAACCTAAGGATGTTTTTCTTGGCAGTTACTGGTAGCAGTTAGGAAAGAAGACTGGGGCAGCCTCTTCTCATAAACCATTGGTGGTCCTTAGACTTACTGCTTTAGATTTAACTGGAGATATAATAACATATACCTATAATATATATATAATAAATCTGTATAACAAGGGAAGGTGCTCTAGCATGGTTTTCTGGCATATTCTCTTTTTTTCTGCAAAACGTCTTGTCTTTTTTCCAAAAATGGAAACCTCCTGAGTCAGTTGTCTGAGATTAGCAGCAGCTCCAAGCAGCTTCCAGGGACTCTGGATGGGTCTCTGATCGTAGGTATAACAGCCAGCAGCCATCTAATTAGAAGCTGCTCCCTGAGAGTGTGGGACAGCAAAAAAAGCATAAATCCACACCGAGCAGAATATATTAAGTGGCAGTAGGTTCTATATGCTTCCTTCATTTATCATTCAGTGGCTTTTTCCTGCTATTTTGGGGCATAATTGTCTGCAATGGGTTCAGTGTATGTGCTTGAGGTCACTGCAAAAATTGAATAATTTTACCTATTGTAGCAGAGCCTGGTGATTCACCATTGGAAAAGAATTAAACGCGTTCATAGTCATAATTATTGGGTGACTATTGCACATTTTGTTACAAGAGGGTGCTGAAAAGTCCTCAGTGGGAACCACATTAAACTGAGGTAGAACTCTGAATTTTCAGTTACTCTACACAGTACATATTTCCCTTTGGTTGGACAGCAAAGCAGATTTTGACAAAGGATTGAATTTTGTTCGCTTGAGGTGTTTCTTCAAATTTTAAAATAGATATTAGCCGAAGAGTATCAGATCAAATCTTAAAGCCCAGGTCAGCCATTTTGTTCTGGGTGATGACCGATGTGTGAACAGAGATTATTGTGACAAGGACATCTTGGGTCAGTTTTTCTTCAACTTTCCTTTAGTTTATCCAGAAGTGTGGTGTAATACACAGTTGTGATAGTAGACCCCTTTGAATTGTAGGTGGCTAGCAGTATCCCATTTTATCTTAGATAACGACTCCTGCACCACAAACTCTTTCAGACTTTAAGAACCACTCTGTCTCCATTGTTTTGATTGCTAAATTGATTCAGTGTCTCCAATTCCATAACGGGATGGTCTTTCATTTCCTTTACTTCATCACTTGTCTGCTCAGTTCTGGTTGTTCCATCTATTGGGAAGAGCTCAATTCCACTGACCACTCTGTAGCAGTGAGTATCCTGCGTGCTATATAATGGGACCAGGGGGTGCAACCTTAGCAGGGGCACAAATGGACACTGATAAAAGTTTACAAAGCTATTATGTTTTATGTTAATAGGTCCCAGGGTAAAGGATCACTTAAAAGTAAGAGCACTGCTTTATATTTTTTGCACACCAAGGGCACAAGTGGGACCCAAATACATCTGCGCTCTAATGTCGCACAACATGAATAGTGAAAAAAATACAGATGTGAAATGTTATTAAAGTGGAACAATCATCCCCTTTCAGCTAGACTGCCCCCAGAACATCTTACACTGGATGCCCCGCTGTGTGAAATGCAATCTTTGCCGACATCCGTATCCCCTGGTTCCCTATAGCTGTTTGCGCTTCCCATGCCCAACCATTCAGATAGGTGGGGTGCGTGGGAGCATGCACTCCACAAGGGAGGCGGGGATGCGGCTGCTGGTCAAATCAACGGCTTTATGCGCCGCACAAGGCGCTGATTGTACGAGCGTCTGTGCTGTGTCAGTGGCGGTAAGGTGATTGAAAGTGGGCGATCTGGGGTGTTTCACATGGGGGGGCACCCTACATCGGGATGCTCATGGGGCAGGGAGCAATCACCAGCATAGTCAAATCCTGGTTATTTTTCCACTTTAAGAACAGTAAACAAACAACAAAAGGCAAAAAAAAAAAATTCTATCTAGCGTATATCAAACGTATAGATGATATGCCCCCCCATGCTCCCTGCAATAAATAAGTAAATAAGTACAAAGGTAATGTATAAATAGGTAAAATGGACCTATAAAGTGATATTAGTGCTGAAATGACTTACCAAACAGTGTATAAATGTATATGAATTTAAATAACTACGGTAACTTCACAATTATGCCTATATACAACATATATAAAAACAAAATAATGTATGCACACAGAGGAGGTAGCCAAGCTGAAATAGCCTTAGTCAGCTCACAACCGGGTTAATTCGTCACCATGAGTATTTTTTTTTTCAGTAACCACATTTTTTCCTCATGTTTCATCTGTGCAATTCAGCACCATATTTAGCGGTGCAATTATTCCAAGTATACAGCACGTCCTGTTCCAGAATATTCCTTACACAGGGGTAATACATCCACAAGATGGCGCTGGACTGCAGAAAACAACTTGTGGCTCCTCCCGGCCACATATAAGCCAGGGACCTCCCACAAATTCCCCAGTTCTTATCTGCAGTCTGGGCTGCAAAGATTGAAGATGGCTCTCTATTTTGCGCAGGTGAGCGGGGCTTATCAGCCTGCGGCCCTGCAGGACTATTCCCACCCATTCCGAACTACTGCCTCCCAGCCTCGGCTGACAGGTTCGGGTGAAGGTAGATCAGCACCAGCGCTGCTCCTACCACAGTCCCTGCTCTGACAGGGTAGGCGGTTTAGGCTTATGGTGAGCCTTTTGGGATGCCCCCCCTGCACTATGGGTTTGCCAGACTCCCTGTGCCGTTTAACCCTTTTCCCCCTAGGTGTCCCCCTCCACCCTCCCTCCTCACATTTTTCACTTGGGCCGCTGCTGTTACTCCCTTGCCTCATTCTCCCTCGGGGAGATCTCCGAGGGGGTGGCCGGTGGTTTCTGTACTTTATTGGATATTGTGCTTCACCTTGTACACCGCCGCCGCATGCTTGTACAGCGCTCCGCGGACGGCGGCGGCATTACTTCAGAGGCTGCGGTGCCGCCATTGGCTGGCCGGATCACGTGGGGCGCGATTCACACTCTTCGGGGGGGGCGGGCTCTGTGGCTGACGTTTTCTGCATCACGTCTCCACGGCCCGCCCCTCGAGGTCTCTGCGGGCGCCATTTTCCCCTCTCCTGGGCTGTGTGTGCTGCTGGCTCCCTGCGGTCCATGAGTACCCCTGTAGGGTGGTCTTTCTGGTTATTTTCTCAAGTGTATTTACTTATGGGGATGCTTTTTTTTTGTCTTTCAGGCGGGTTAAAACTTCAGCAACTGTGGTTTCTCCCGGCCCTCTCCCCTCGCTATCTCCCACTTCCCTAGCGGGTCCTTGGGGCATCCCGGGTAGCTCTTTTAGCATTAACCCTTACTGGCCTGTTGTGCCACTAAAATCACCATATGGAGGCTTCTGGGGATAATGTGCTTGGGGTTCCTTTGGGACAAGCCCGGCTTTGTGTTGCGTGTGGGGTATCCCCTATAAGTGATGATGTCAGTGTGTGTGTACCCTGCGCCCAGCAGGTGCTCAAGCTGCAGTCTGGGTTGTCTGTTACTGAGCCTGGTGCTGCGCCCCCTCTGGCTTCGCCTACCCCCCCACGCCTACATCTGACCCCCAGCGAGGGGCATACTAGCGGGGAGTCTCAACCTGATTTGGCTGCACGGGTGGCCAGCATTGAGAAACATATTGCTGGGTCTGCCCCGCGTAAGGCTTCTACTAAGAAGCGGCATTTATCTCGCGCTGTTCCCCTCTGTTGAGGCTGAGGAATTTTTTGATATTTCTGGTTATTGTCCCCTCATCTGAGGAACAGCCTAAGATTTATGGTGGTACCAGGTCTCCCTTTGGAGAAGACCCATGGTCCTCAGATGACACTGACAGGCTTTTGTCTCACATTTTTGAGGTGCTCAAAGAATGGGAACGGCCTAGCAAGCTCCCTGGGGGGCCCAAGAGTTGGGACAAGAGGTATCCCTTTCCTGCTGAGGTGATTTAGCGTTGGTCATGTCCTCTCGAGGTGGATGCGCCCGTTCTGGGGCTGTCCAATACATCTGTCATGCATTCTCCTGACACTACTACCCTGAGGGATGGTGAGGACCGGCCCATGGACCAGCTGGCTTGTCATGCTTTTGCCTGTGTGGGGACCTCGCTGCGCCCGGTTTGTGCCTCTGCCATTACAGCTATTGCTATTAAAGGGCTGCTTAAGAGTCTTTTAGATGGGGCCTCTGATGATGCGGGAGTAGAAGAGTATAGATCTCTCCTACTTTGCTATGAATTTGTTGCATATGTTCTGTCTGCCATGGATGATGCCATTAGAATGTGTGGTAGGACATTGTTTGGCTGCGTCAGTGGGTACTTGATGATAATGCTGCTAAGAAGGCTCTCACTGGTTTTCCCTTTAAGGGGCTGCGCCTCTTTGGTGAACGCTTGGACTTGTTTGCCAGGGGCGGTAGCTTACCTCAACGTAGGAGGCCGTCACGGTCCTTTCGGGGGGCGGGTGCCTTTCTCCCTTCCTTCCGTGGTTCCAGAACTGGCCGAGGAGTCTCCTTTGCTGGGGCTCGCGGAGATCATTGGGGCAGGGGCAGAGGACGTGGCCGCCCTGGCCCCTCCTGGGGTCCCAAGCCAAAGTCCTCCCCCAAGCCCCCTCAGGCATGAAGGGGCGCCCTCACCCATCAGGGTGGGGGGACAGCTTTGGCTCTTTGCTCACGTCTGGAGGCTTCACATCTCAGACCGGTGGATTCAGGAGGTAGTGTCCTCCGTTTACAAGATAGAGTTTGCAGCCTGGCCGCCCCCAAGATTCATCACATTCCGGATGGCTCAAAACCCCCTGTCAGCTCAGGGTCTGTGCCTTGCTGCTCAAAACCTTCTTCTGAAGTTGGGGGTCATCTGCCCGGTGCCTTTTCGGGAAAGGGGCAGAGGCTTCTATTTCAATCTTTTCACTGTTCCCAAAACGGGCGGGTTCCACAGACCCATCCTGGATTTAAAGCGTCTCAACAAGTTTGGCAGATTCAAACATTTTCGCATGGAAACCCTGCGCTCTGCAGTCAATTCTCTGCGCCCGGGCGACTTCATGACCTCTGTAGACATCAAGGACGCTTACCTTCATGTACCAATCTTTCCACGCCATCAGAGATTCCTCAGGTTCGCTCTGGAGGATTAGCACTACCAATTTGTGGCCTTGCCTTTCGGTATCACCTCGGCTCCCAGGGTATTCACCATGGTGCTGGCGGGCGTAATGGCTCTGCTGAGATCTCAGGGCATTCGCATCCTTCCTTACTTGGACGACTTTCTCATCACGTCTCAGTCCTTCCAGCAGGCCGAGCTGGATACTCAGCTGGTGGAGTCCTTCGGCTGGGTAATCAACCACCCCAAGTCTTCCCTGTCCTCATCACTGGTGAGGTCCTTTCTGGGCATGACTCTGGATACATCTCAGGTCAAGCTTCTTCTCCCTCAGCAGAAGGTGGAGAGTCTTCAAGCCCAAGCCAGGCTTCTTCTGTCTTGCCCTCATCCCTCCATCCAGCAGGGGATGCAGCTGGTGGGCCTGATGGTGTCTTGCTTCGAGGCGGTTCCATACGCTCAGTTTCACATGAGACCTCTTCCACTTCACCTCTTGTCAGTATGGGATCGGGATCCTGTGTCCCTGGATCGGGTGTTTGGTCTGTCCCCTCTGGCCAGGCGGTCTCTTTCGTGGTGGTGGGATTCAAGGAACCTGTTGATGGGCAGATCCTTTCTGGCCCCTTGCTGGGAGACAGTCACCACAGATGCCAGTCTGACAGGTTGGGGGGGGGGGGGGGGGCTTCTGGAAATCCTTGAAGTTCCAGGATCAGTGGGGCCCTCAGGAGGCCCATACTCCTATCAACATTCTGGAACTGAGGGAGATCAGACTGGTTCTCGCCCAGTTGACTCCACACCTTCGGGGTCGGGCGGTTCAGATCTGCTCTGACAACCAGACGGCGGTTTCCCTACAGCAATCATCAGGGAGGGACCCGGAGCAAGAGGGCCCTCCAGGAAGTGTCCCTGATACTGTCTTGGGCAGAGGAGAATGTTCCCTGCATCTCAGCTGTGTACATCCCGGGGGTGGAATATCTGGAGGCAGGGGGACTTCTCGTCTGGGAGAATGGTCCCTCAGCAGCAGGGTGTTTCGCTCCCTGTGCCACTGCTGGGGGCAGCCGGATGTGGATCTGTTTGCATCCCATCACAATCACAAGCTTCCAGTCTTTGTCTTTCTGTTCCAGGACCCTCTGGCCTTGGCCATGGATGCACTAGCAATGTCTTGGATGAGCTTTCGGCTCCTTTGTGTTCCCTCCATTTCCACTGCTGGGCAGGGTGCTGCGCAAGATATCCCAGGAAGGGGTGCCAACCATTCTGGTGGCTCCCTGTTGGCCAAGAAGAGTGTGGTTCGCAGACATCGTGCAGTTGGCAGTAGATCAGTACGCCCTGCCCCAGATCTGCTCACTCAGGGGCAGCTACGCCATCCCAATTTAAAAACGCTGGCTTTAACGGCCTGGCTGCTGAAACCTCCATCTTGATGGAAAAGGGGCTGCCTGCTTCTGTTGTTAATACCATGATTCTAGGCTAGGAAGAAGTCTTTGTCATCTATCTACTATAGGGTATGGCATGCTTACATTGACTGGTGTGAGTCTGTCGCTTTCCTGTAGGGTGTTTTCTATCCCCAGGATTCTGGAATTCCTGCAACGTGGTTTGGATTTGGGTCTTCAACTTAGTACCCTTAAAGGTCATGTTTCAGCTTTGGCCATTTTCTTCCAAAGATCCTTTGCCAACCATCGTCTGGTTAAGACCTTTTTTCAGGGGGTTACTCATGTGCGTCCTCCACGTAAGCCTATGTTACCAGTCTGGGATTTGAACTTGGTCTTATCTGCCTTGCAGGGGTCTCCCTTTCAGCCTTTGCATGAGGCCCCTTTGTCCATTTTGACGCTTAAGGTAGCCTTTTTGGTGGCTATCACTGTTGTTAGGCGTGTTTCTGAGTTGGCGGCGCTTTCCATCAAACCTCCTTACTTTGAGAGACACCAGGACACGGTGGTGTTTCGTTTTAAGCCAGATTTTCTGCCTAAGGTTGTGTCTGCTTTTCATCTCAATCAGGACATTGTTTTGCCTTCTCTGTGCCCTAATCCTAGTAACCCTAAGGAGCGGGTCTTACATTCTCTGGATGTGGTCAGGACCTTGAAGTTCTATTGGTGGCTACTGAATCCTTCAGGAAGACTGATGCTCTTTTTGTTCTCCCTTCTGGGCCTAAGAAGGGTTTGGCTCCGGCTAAGTCCACTATCAGCAAGTGGATCCGTCAGGCTGTGGTACAGGCCTATTCTGCTAAGTGGAAGGAGCCTCCCTTCCGCCTTACTGCTCATTCTACTTGTGCTATTGGTGCCTCTTGGGCTTTTCAGCACCAAGCTTCTGTTGAACAAGTTTGCAAGGCCGCTACTTGGTCTTCTGTTCATACCTTTTCAAAGGTACAACCTTTACAAGGTTGATGTTAGGGCCTCACCTGATGCTGCTTTTGGTCTCAAGGTTCTGCAGGCGGCAGTGATTTAAACTGCCTGCTGTTGCTTTTTGGGGAATATTCTGGAACAGGACGTGCTGTATACTTGGAATAATACAATTCTGTGATTACTCACCTGTAGAATTGTTATTGTAAGTACACAGCACGTCCTGTTCCATCCCACCGTTATCTTTTTTCTAGTTACCTCTGTATGGTGATTGTTCAAATGTTCTTTTTGGATTTTTGTTATTATTGTTTCTCCCGGCTTCTTGTTAACTGCTTGGCAATACTGGGGAATTTGTGGGAGGTCCCTGACTTATATAGGATCGGGAGGAGCCACAAGCTGTTTTCTGCAGTCCAGCGCCATGTTGTGGATGTATTACCCATGTGTAAGGAATATTTTGGAACAGGACGTGCTGTATACTAACAATACCAATTCTACAGGTGAGTAATCACAGAATTGTATTTTTTTTTTAACATTTACACCGCTGAAAATCTTGTGAAAAAAGCGATTATATATAATCTTATATACTAATATCTGGAATGTTATATATACTTTTATATTATAGTCCACAATATTCAATACTGTTGTGGCCCCCCTTTTTGTGTTGTTTTTTTTTTTCTTTTCTCTCTATATTTTGTTATACTAAAAGGCAAGCCCGATTGTTGCCCCATTTTCTCAGGCTACACGCTGCACTGCCGTAAAATTCAGAAAGACCCTGTAGTTCCTAAGTTATCTTTAAATGTATTAGAGCATTGAAGATGCAGAGAAAAAGCTGAAGAGGAACAGTGGGTGTGGCAACAGCGATGTGAAGTGAGAGAAGAGGGCGGGGTTTCAGAGCGGATCAGAGCCAGTCAGGATTTCTGGGCAGAGAGGTGGGGTGGGGGTTGTTTCCATTCTTGGTCCCCTGAAGGTTGGTTGATGGACCAGGTCAGTGGTATGGGGACTGAAAGCTGAATGAGGACGTGATTTTCCTCAATAAGAAGGAAATCGTAGCACTCCAGCCACTCAATGAAAGGTAAGCCACTGATATTTATTTTTTTAACTTGCCAAACACTTCAATAAAGTATCTCCTCTGTGTCCTGTTCTTTAGGCATTACCAAAGTGGATTGGACATTAGTACAGATACATGGTGCAGGAGTACAGGTGGATTTGGGCACTTCTTGATCCTTCGGTGTGTTTTAGCTGTGGTTTATCACCCACATCAGAAGACAGAATTTTTTTCTTGCAAATTTTTCTGTACTGAACTTTTCTATGGGGTGCAGCTTCCATTGCATGAGTCTCCTAATGCCATAAGTACTTTCTTTTGAAAATTGTTTAAAAAAGTGGACCCCTTTTTTTCCCCACATAAAAATATCAAAGTACGTTTGAAAAAAAGAACCTGTACAGAAGGTGGCTCTTCAGAGTTTAGGTGTAAAAATAAAAAAGGGTTGCTAAGAGGCCTTCTAGTAAAAATAAATCTCCAGTGAAATGCGATTGCCGTGAACATATAACAACTGATGTTTTTACAAGTTATTCCGTAGTCTGTGAAATACACTTGGCCACCTGAACAGAGGAACGCCTATCTGCAGGACTCCTAGCTTTGGAGATCAATTGCCCCCCTGTTCCTGCTCACTCATTGCTTGACTGTTTCTTTACACAGTATGGATGAAATCTAAATAAGAAGCTTTTGTCCAATCATAAATTTTCCTCATGCATATTTATGCTTGGCAATCGGGAGCAAAATGGCCTCATCCCCACACTCTCACCCGCAACAGTGTGACAAAATCTCTAGGTAGGCTGGCACTTTAAGTGCAAATCTATTTTCGATGGAATTTTTCAAAGTGTCAAAATGTGTTGAGCGGTTTTAGTATTTACTATTTAATTTTTTTCTTTGATTAGAAAATGTGTATTTTAAAGAAGCAGATTTCCCCACCTGCATTTATTTGACATTGGCAACGTACACCAGGACAGTATAACGAGCGAGAGGTAGCGCCAACTCTGTGCATCCAGCACTTGATGCTCAACACCATACTTAAGAAAAAAACTACACACAGCGTCGGCGCTCTAAAGCTGGATGCTGTAGCATAGAGCGCCAGACGCTGTGTGATCAAAGTCCATTTCTGAACGCATATACACCTGTAACTGAGCGAAATCACATGGAATGACATTGTTTTAATGCTGGGGCAATGACACTTTAGTGGCAGACCTGTAAATACAATTCTGCATAAAAATATATAAAAAGTCAAAAAAATGTATAAAAGTGTTTGTTTGCAGCCAGGAGAGGTCACACAATGATTTGAACAAAAAAAATTGCCAAACGCGCTATTTTAACACAAGGCTATTTAAACACAACACTGACCCGCCTCTAGTAATACATGTGACGCTACATGGTGCTGTTAGAGGCGCTCACCAGATTTGCTTTCTTAAATGTGGTTTCTCATACAGCGCCCAGCATTCACCAGGCGCTACATGCTGCTACGAAGCACTACTTGGCACTATCCTTTCTTAAATAACCTTTGAAATTAATTTTTTGTTGCTGTTCACAAACTCCTCACTTGACCCGACAGTATCTGGTAAGATCCCCGGCGCCCCGGGGTTCTACACAGCGGGTATCCGGTGAATCTTTTAGATTCCAGGGCCCGGCCACATGGGTTGGCTAGTTTGGGGATTTTGGTGTGGCAGGACGTCAGAGGCTCTAAATGCTGTTTATTTTCTTTATAGGCATCCTGGGTCTGTGCACCTGTTAGCGCATTCGGGGAATGTCACGGGGTGTTGCTGCTAAGCATAGTAGAGCACCGGGATGCTCCTAGCAGTCATCAGAACCTAGACTTGCTAGTGCTAGGTCTTCTTAAAGGTTGTCCTGAAATTTGGTCTTGGGAATGAAGGTGTCATGTTCAGTTACTTGACAATATGATTGAATACAATAAATGCAGCAGCACTTCAACTAGTTAGTGTTAGATTTTATATTTCATTTTATATGATCAAATCCTTTTTTTTTTTTTTTTTTTTTTTGTCTCTGCACATTGAACATATATACATCACAACTAGTATGTAAACAATCACTGCACTGTTCCTTAAAGATGAAACCCTGTGTAATATTTTAGTCCAACAGAGAACACGTTCCCCATGAGAATAGGTTGCAAAAGAGACTTTTGAAAATACAGTTACTGCATCTAATAATACCATCCCTTGGGGAGCAGTGTTATGGCAGTATAAATAATATGCTTTCATCAGCTGAGGTAGGGAATGTATGAAGAATTCAGTGGCCTATGTCATTGTAGAAACTTTCACTAGCTGCGGTATAGATTGACTCTGGGAATGGAACATAGGGCTTGTGCTCCTCTTAGGTCAGGGGTCTCCAGCCATTCTTTAGCTTGAGCCACATTCAGCACTAAGAGATGTTACAAACAACATTTACAGAGCAGAAGTTGGCGACTAATGTCTGATAAAAGGACCTGTACATATAAATCACTTTATTCTCAACAACATTGAGCACAGATCACTCCAGCTCCCAAAACGTGTCCAGGCAAAATAAAAACGGCTACACTCCTTTTGTTCATTGTACCTCCACCGGCCAGGCCTGCTGGTGTAAAAATTGATAGTGGAGCTCTAGCTCCACGTCTGTCTTCTGTAGTCCAAGATTGGCCTGTGGTTGTGTCTAGTTTATGGCCCACAGCACATCCACCCGGTTCATTGCAATGGAGTGGGCAGGGTCACGCAGGTCTGTGTTGGCACACCCCCTTCATTGCAATAAATGGAGTGGGTTAGCTGTTGGGCATAAACTAGATTCAACCACGACCACAAACTTGGACCAGAGAAGGCAGAGTTGGTGCTTATTCTTCGCTATGTACACAAGTGGGTCCGGGTAGTGGAGCTGCACTGGACAAAAAAAAATAGCTGTTTTTTTTGTTTTGCTTGTAATATGTGCAAACATAATGCCAGCCACAAAGAGGTTAAAGGTGAGGTTGTGCAGGCAGAGAATTGTGCTGGCTAGCTGGTCTCTGCCAGCTTATGCCCTAGCGGTGGCTCAGGATGTGACACAAACATCACATGACACCACATAGAGGCTCTTAAGCTGACATTACTGTAGGCAAAACTGGTACTTAGAGCATGTTAGAAATTGACTGGTGAAAGATTGTGTCTAGTCTAGCTAGTGTAGTGTTAGTCTAGTCTAGTGTTTCAGCTGTCTTTTATTAAGCCAGTATGTTTATTAAAGGGTAGTTAGGTACATAGTTAATATTAATAACTCTGATCTTAAACATTATATGTTTGGACAGCTTTTACTGTTTTATCAGTCTGGCATTGATATTGACCATATGTTGTGTTGACCTGATAATAAAATAGCAAAAGTCTACTGATAGAGAAATAGCAATATGAATGATGTGTATTGTAAGCTTGCCAACTGGCTCTATGCTTTCCTTTACAGGTGCTGCTTTTAAGAAACCTTTTAAGGGTGAGTTCCTTTGAGGCTAACTCTTACAAAAAGTAAGTGGCATTTGTGTACCTACTTTTTTAAGTTATTAAAATTTTGATCATTATTAAAACATTACGTTATTGGATAAAATGCATTTCCTGTTTAAAGGACCCAAACATGGGGGTAGTCGTTTATGGGTCCTTTTAGTCTGTTATATGCCTAGCTGGCAAGCTGTTCTTGCACCTTCAGTAGTTAGGTGAGATTGCAAGTTTTGAACTCCCAAATTGAGCGCTGCTTCTTGCACCAAAAAGTTGCTTGTTAGCATCGAAAGTGTGTACCCAGGTTACATGAACCACTGATCTAGAACAGGGTGTTCTGTTTCAGTCCTATGTTCAAGGGCTCTGACTTTGCAAGCAGTAGCGATGCCTAGTTGGCAAGCTGTTCCTGCACCTTCGGTAGTTAGGTGAGATTGCAAGCTTTGAACTCCCAAACTAAGCGCTGCTTCTTGCACCAAAAAGGTTGCTTGTTAGCATAGAACGTGCATACCCAAGTTACATGAGCCACTGATCTAGAACATATGGTGTTTGGTTTCAGTTCCATACTTGTTCAAGGGCTGTGACTTTGCAAGCGGTAGTGTTGCAAGAGCTACAACAGCAAGACAACTAAAAACAAAAAAAGATGTCTGCTGCCATATTTATTTTATGACTAATACTTTGCATGATTATTTGTTGCCCCTATACTGATCTATAGGGCCAGTCTGAGAACTTAGTATGCCAATTTGTCTATTGAACACAATGATTTTTAGCAGAAAAATGGTTTCTTTCAGAGAAGGATGACTCGTCTATTGAAATCTCTTGTTAATACAGCTCAAACAGGTAAAAAGGAGTAAAAAGTTCAATACTTTTCTCAGGAGTAAAGACATGCTATTGGCTTTCATTGTATTCCTATCTTGTTATTCACTAAAAGTGATATTCTCAGGCTTTTTTTTTCTCACGAATTTAATTTTTTACTACCATGACATTTTTTTCAAATTAAGGCCAATAAAGGTCAATGGCATTTTTCTCTCCTAAAACTGAGTGAGAATTCTCACCTGGCTCCAAATCGACCCCTATGAGTCATTGTTGAGACAAAAAAATATGCGCACAAATTACTAAAGTCAGAGGTGGGATGCCAGTGTGGGCTGAAGCCAATCTGAAAGAAACAAAGAAAAGGTGAAGGATGTTGGTGAGTAATAGAACACAAACGTCTGATGGTGTGTGCAGTGTAATGCAGGATGGAATGTCTGCAAATGCTTACATGTCTGTGAGTCACTGTCATACAGCTCCCTTAACTTCCCCTTTTTCTGACCACATCCACCATCCCCTGTGTGAGGTAGAGATATTTCTCAGGCAGCTATAAATAGGCTGTGATAGGAGGGTGCGTGGGCATAGGAGAGAATTGCGGGGGAGGAAACCCTGCTAAATATATACATAATATATATATATATATCTATAGATGTGTGTCCTTTTTCAAATTTACACAGACTGGAAAAAGGCAATATACAAATTAATACCAAACAGTATGGGGTTTTAATTTTTTACTGTCTTTTGTTATATCTGTTTATAATTTGCCTATTGTAGTTGTGGTTTTAGGCAGGTAGATTGAAAGTTTATGAAATCCCCTTTTGGCTTCTTAGTCTTTCTTTTCCCTTCTGCTTGCCTGTTGTGTAACCCAGTGAAGTAGTGTGTTTACCAAAAGATTATGTAACTTGAGCACATGACGCATTTATTGTACCAGTTTGTATTCATTCATTTATTAATTCATTCATAGAGCATGAACATTTGAGAATATTTTTCTTACCCAGGAAATAGCCTAGTCTAATGCCCCCATTACGATCATGCCGGCTGAAACACACAAGGGCCAACCTGCTTTGGAGGGCATATGGCATGACGTAGATCTTATCTGTTTGTTGCTCCCACACAGCCTCCTGGTCCGGGTTGGCACAGGTAGTAGGCAATAGCATTGCCTACTAGGGCAGTGTCTCTCCCAGGAAGTTAGGATCCATGTGGCTGGCATGCCAGCTGATTTTTCAAAAACCTCCTCCAGGAACTAGCACACTGCTGACTATATTGTTCAGTGTGATTGTCTGATCATGTCTCTCAAGCCAAGCCTGTTCACCCTTATTTGTCTGACCACTTTTCCTCCCATGTCTATGATTAACGCTACTTGTGTTCCCAGGGCAGCTGACTCTACTTGCATTTCCAGGGTCTACCTGTACCAGGCCTGCTGCTGGCCTGGCCTGTCTGACCAGGTCTCCCGTGCCAAGCATGTTGACACCTTGGCTTGTCTGACCACATCTCTGCCACTGCAGTTGCATTGGCTGCTGTCCCTGGTTGCTCCCCCCAACCTTGCAACCAGCTGCTGCATTTGGAGTCCCTGGTTCTAGATGGCAGTCGTTTGAGCTTCGTCCACATCAGGAACACCATTTAGCTGACTCGTGTCTTTGCTGCTTTAGGTATATTTGAGGTATATGAACACTGACTGTATCCTGGTGGCCTGTTACAGCATAGGGTTAATTCTTTGGGCGGGGGGTTCACGCAACGGGGTGCCCCCGGGGAAAAAATCAAAACACAGGATAGTTAAAATCCTGTGTTTTGGTCCACTATTTCATCACTTGTGCCCTCCCTTGACCTACTCTGTAATGTTGAACTTGTATTTTAACCAGTGTGAAAATACTTTGTGGAAATTCACCGGCATGTGGCAAGTCTACACACCAAACCAAAAAAACACTATACTGTAAAAATGACTCTTCAAACATTACCATCCACTATTTCATTTAAAGACCAGCTGTTACAGATGTTGGGATCCAACTGGGGTGCACGAGGATGTAGATCTGTAACATTTTAAATTGTCAATACAAATGATGGACAATCATTGGATAAATAGTAGGTGGTGGTGCCCCCCTGACCACATTAGACCTGATGTGGTCGCTACATCTGCCACAACCCCCTCTCATCGCTGATCCTGTTTAGGAAGTTAAAATAAAGGAAAAATGCTTGCCTGATACCTGGAAGCAGAGTATGTATTTTGATGTGCGTTTTCAGAACCACAGAAGGATCCTGGTGACTCTTTTCTCACTCAATCATTGCAGCAGTTGGGCACTTCCATAAGCAATTTATGTCCTCCAAAACGATATAACCCTCGACCATTGAACAAATTCTTGTTGATTGCGTGATTTCCATGGATATGTTATCTTCTGTTTGAGCTCACTTTTCAATTTTTCATTCGCAAATTGAGCCACAAGACATAACTTGCACCAAGACTGATTTTAATACCAATTGAAAACACACCAAGAAAACATGTGACACTAAAGGTGGCACAAAGCCACTGCAAATCTAATCAAGATTATATAGATATGTTATATATGGATTTCTGTCCATGAAATGCAAGGGGCCCTAAATGTTTCTAACAAATGTAAACATGAAAAAATATAGTAAAGACCAGTCTCGTGACGAATGAATCCAAATAACAAATGCCCACAAATGCCCATAGTCATGAGCCATATCTGTTAATACATTGCCTTAGAAGATGCAGTGAGTACATGTCCCAGCTCCTTTTAATAGCCATTTTATCAGAGGGCATTTTATTTAGTTATTTCAAAAGCGAATGATTTGGATTATTTCTAGTCTCCAGTTATACACGCATGCTGCTGATTTCTGTATGTCTGTGTGCAAAACATGCTGGGACTGATTGATGAATTTCTCTACATGGCAGGTAAGCAAATTGTCTCTTATAGGATAATAACGGTACACTTTGTGCAGTTATTTGCAGCCTACTTTAGTTGTGTAGTGGCATTTGACTTGCACAGTAGTAATCAGTGGCATAACTAAATGTGATGGGGCCCCGGTCTCCAACCGTTAAGTGCCCCATAAAAAAAAAAGTAACAAAGATACAGACTTACCCCTCGTTTGAAAGTGCCAGCGATTCTCTTCAAGCATCACCTGTTCAATTTCCGCCCCTGGGCCTCTGATCTTCAGGAGGGGGCCCGGAATAGCCCACCCCCCGCTTCCGCCGCGTCATCTGAAAGAAAAAAAAAAAAATTAAAAATGACACAAACTCACCTGACAGCCCGATCGCTCCTCCGATGTCTTCTCTTCACCAGGGTGGGCTCCAATCTCCCCCCCTGGACTTGCCACGCTTCGGGTGAGGACCCAGCAACGGGCCCTCACCATCCTCTTCGGCCGGCCCTAACCCCGCCCACTTGTGGGAGGAGCGGGATGACGTCATTCCGCTCCTCGTATACCGGCACCCGGCTCCAATCTGTCACTTGTCTGTAGTGATCGGAGCAGGGAGGGTGGGAGGCAGGGAGGCTCTGATCCCCTGCCTCCCACCAGTCCTGCTCCGATCACTACTGACAACTGTCATCTGCAGCGGCGCGGGACACTGGATGGGAGGTAAGTATAAGTGAAAAAAAGAATAATAAAATATTTTTTGTCTGGTGTCTTTTTTACTTTTAACTATTTGTGAACTGGTAAGGGGTCCATTAGACCCCTTTACCAGTTCACAAGGCTCTGGGGCTGGCAATCGCCCTCGGCTAGCAATTTGCAGTAGCAGGGTAGTCAAGGTAGGCTGCCCTGCTGTGCATCGGTGACGCTAAAGAAAAAACAGAGCCACCCGGGTGTGCGCCTCTTCCAGGGTCCATCAGGCTTACATGGCCAAAGGCTGCACAGTAATGTGCTTGGTTGGTGCCCATCCTGATAGGCTGCTCAGGGTCATCTGGGATGTGAAAGCCGGAAGAAGTGAGTATCTGGGGCGGCTCTGTTCTTTCCCTTAGCAGCGCCAGTGCACAGCCATTTAAAGCGGGTGGTAATCTTAAAGGTCCAATATTGTACAAAATAAAACCTCCCTACCCGTCACACCCCGTTAATAGCAATCAACTAACAAAAAACATGATCTTTGTTCATGAGTATCGGTCAATTGTAGTTAGAAATTGTAATTGCATTTTTATGTATGTCACTGCACTGTTGAGAAAAATAAGATTGTGTCAAATAGTTTATACCTGCAACCTGTTTGATGTATTCCTGTCACATCGACAGGTATGAAACATTTAACTACCTTACTCCTTTCACCAGTGCAGCATAAATTTACACCTGTCGGGGCATTCTGCACATGCCCCCCTCAAACATTGTTTAGGGCTTCACGCTCATCCAACATATTATTAGAGCCTTGCATTGCATTTCTGGACACCTAGCAGAGCTAGTGATATTAAAGTTATTCAACACCCATTTACTAAAAAATGCTTGCCGATTGCTCTGCATGGGCGGTGGGGTGGAATAATGATTGCCCATGCCCCGCCTTGAATATATACCCCCTGCAACCTTGAAGAGACCGCACTGTGATCCACGAGTCCCCTCGGCAGCCCAAAACCCAGAAGAGAACTCCAGATTGCGGGCCTTGTAGCCTGGGCTTGGCGAAGTGTAGTTCCAAAAACTAGGATTACAGTGGACAGCAGCATTTGGGATGCCCTCTGGTGTTGCACTCAGGTGCTACACATTTTTTTTTTATTAAATGGATGTTGTATTGCTCTAATTCATTTAAAGTTTGTTGTATTTATATGTACTATGATGCCATTAAAATGATCTTTTTATGCCTACCGTTTTGAACAATCCTATTCCCCCCCCCCAAAAAAAATTTGTTTACCTTTCCAGTTCTTCTCTCTCCTGTCTAGAAATGAAATACATTTTCACAGGTGGGAATCCCCCCATAGACACCTAGGAAAGAAACATTAGAGCTGTATGTCATTGACCATCTTTATAAAGGAAATCTTGTAATACACATATTCTCCACCCAAAAGAAAAATATTATTTATGGATGTATATTTCCATCTGCTTAAAATATGTTTGCGCCACTAAATTCTCTAACTTTTAGGTATAAACACATGAGTTTGACCAGTCTGCAATTTTTTTCTTAATTTTGGTAAACAATAAAATCTACATAAAAATATCTTAAAACATCTGATTTAAATGCGTGCCTGGTTTTTGCTGTCGTATTCGGAGATGCTAACAATGCTTGTTCTGTGGTTTAGGTATTCTCCCATTATGTCGTGATAATTATGCAAGCGAGGGTGTAGTAAGAGACACAAAGGGTGTCCATTGTCTTTTTTTTTACTGGGTGCATAAGGGAGATTCTGGCATGTCAGTCTGTTGCTGTTGTTCAAGCACAAGCTTGTAGCCTGCATGAAATTAATATTCCTGCCTAGTCATAACAAAAAGGACGGCATCTCTATGGCCATATGACTTGCTCATGGCCAGGAATCCTGGGATTTGTCAATGTACAGCTCGTCTGAGAATTTGACAGGCAATAGATGCACATATGGACTGGATACGTTTCTGAAACTCCAGTGGACACTAGATAGTGGAAGTTAATGTAGCTGAACATCTGAGTTTCCTCAGGACTGAAAGGTACCAGTGATGCCACTTTAATTCCTGAGAAACTCATGGCCTAGATTATATTCTAAGTACGCAGCACGTCCTGCTCCAGATAATGATTCATAACATCTGGGATATAGTCCACAAGAGGGCGCTTTACTGCAGAGGTGGCAAAAAGAGGCCCCTCCTGGTCCATATATACCCGGGACCTCCCACTAATTTCCCAGTTTCTTCTCTGCAGTGGGCTGCGAAGGACAAGATGATGGCTTATCTTCTCGCAGGTGAGCTGGGCTTCACAGCCCTGGGCCCTGTAGGACTATTCCCACCCGTTCCACTTTTATTCTGCCTCCCAGCCTTGGCTGCGTGGTCGGGTGATGGTAGGCAGCACCTATTAGAGGTCCTTCATTGGAGCTTGCTCCACCGCAAATCCCCCACCAAAGGTTAGGCGGTTGTCATGTTACTGGTGATCCTGACTTGGGATGCCCCGTCTGCTATTGCCCTGCCTTACATTTATTAATGTTTTAATGGGCTCCTTTCTCCCCCTTCTCCCATTATACTGCTCATCGGGGGGGGGGGCGTGGTGAGTGCCTGTTTGACATTACTTTTATGTGTTATGATGCCTTCTTCATGTCCCGCTGGCACTCTCCTCGCTGGCACTCTCCTCGCCTCTGCTCCTCTCCCCTTCAGTTTTTTTAATTGCCCGCCGCTGACTCACGCGCCCTGCGGCGTCAGCGGTAAGCGGCGAAGTCACTCAGGGACCTGGCGGCTGCTGATTGGCTGCAGGGTGTCTGTCTTCAGCCTGTAACCCCGCGCTTCCTGGAGGGGCCGTGGCTTACCGCTGGGCGCGCTCCGCGGTGCTTCCTCATGCGGCCAGCCCCTTCAGAGCCCTGCAGCGCCATCTTGTCTCTCCTGCCGGATCTATTGCAAGCTCTTCGGCGGTCTGTGAGTGCCCTTGCGCGCCCCCTCTTATATTTTGATTGCCTTTCACTCCTGTTTAATTAATGCGGGTATTGTATTCTTATGTCTTTCAGGCGGGAAAACTAATTAGAGGTTTCTCCCAGTCCTGTGCCTTCTATTAGTCTAGTTACTATATTAGAGGCCTAAAAAACAATAAAATCTTCCCACTATCCTAGCGGACAGTTAAGGGGCATCCCGGGTAGCTGCACAGTGTAATTCCCATTGGTCATTGTGACACCAAAAATCACCATATGGATTCTCAGGATATTGTGCTCGGGGTCCCATCCGGGCAAGCCCGGCTGTGTGTGGGGTATCCCCTGTAAGTGATGATGTGCGGGTCTGTGTCCCCTCGCCCAGCAGGCGCTTGCGCGGCACTCTGGGCTGCACTTGTCTGGGCCTGCGCCCACCATGTCTTCTCCCACCCCCCTCGGTTGATCGTGACCCCCAGTGAGATTAATACTAGTGGGGAGTCTCAGCCTGATGTGTCTTCCAGGCTGGCCAACATTGAGAGGTTGATTGCTAGCTCTGTGGCCTGTAAGGCCCCAGCTAAAAGACGGCACTTGGCGCCTGCTACGTCTGCTTTCCCTATGGAGACGGAAGAATTCCTTGATTTGTCTGACTGTACCCCGCTTGAGGAGGGGGGAGTTATTCTCAGATTCGGAATTTTCCGATGATCAGCATTTCCCTGGCGCTGATGCCGGCTCAGAGCATTGGAATGCTGATGACACCCATAGACTTTTGACTCAAATCTTTGAAGTACTTTCCATTTCTCTCCCTGCTGCGGCACCCAGGCAACAGGGGGAATTGTTTGGTACTACAAAGCCACGTTTGGAATTTCCAGAACAGGCTCATTTCCATAATCTGGTTCACAAGGAATGGGAAGCCGGCTCCCTGGTATCCCTAAGGGATGGGATAAAGGGTACCCTTTTCCCCCGGATGTGGTAAAATGTTGGTCAACTCCACCAGAGGTGGATGCTCCGGTTTTGGGGTTGTCTAATACTTCTGTGGTGCATTCCCCTGATTCCACTACCTTGTTTATTGCTTATATTCTTTCTGCCTTAGATGACACCATTAGGATGTGCAGCAGGACGTCGGCTCTGGTTGTCTCTATTCGCTGCTCGGACTGGCTGCGCCAGTGGGCAGCTGACAATGCTGCTAAGAAGGCTCTCACAGGGCTACCCTTTAAGGGGCTGCGCCTTTTTGGTGACCGGTTGGACCTTTTTGCAAAAGGAGGTAGGTTGCCCCAACGCAAAAGACAACTGCGGCCGTTTCGTGGATCCAGGTCAGGGAGGGGGGTACCCTTTGCGGGGCACAGGGGCGATTTCTGGGGCAAGGGTAGAGGCCGTGCCTGTCCCGGATCCTCCTGGGGATCTAAGCCCAAATCTGTCATTAAGCCCGCTCAGCCATGAAGGGGTGCCCTCACCCTTATGGGTGGGGGGACGGCTGCGGCTCTTCGCTCGTGTCTGGGGACAACAGGTCTCAGACAGGTGGATTCTGGAGGTTGTGTCCTCCGGCTACAAGCTAGAGTTCGCGGCACGGCCCCCTCCAAGATTTCTCAGGTCTCTGATTCCTCTAGACCCCCTGGCCGCTCAGGGTCTATTTCAAGCTGTACAGAACTTATTGGGTATGGGGGTCATCTGTCCGGTCCCTCCGGGGGAGAGAGGTCAAGGTTATTATTCCAGTCTTTTCACAGTACCCAAAAGGGATGGCTCTGTCAGGCCCATCCTGGACTTAAAGCTTCTCAACAGGTTCATCAGAACCAGACGCTTTCGCATGGAGACCCTGCGCTCCACGATCAGCTCCTTGCACCTGGGGGACTTCATGACCTCCATAGACATCAAGGATGCTTACCTTCATGTGCCAGTCTTCCCAGGGCATCAGCAGTTCCTCAGGTTTGCCCTGGAGGACCAGCACTACCAATTTGTGGCACTTCCCTTTGGTCTCTCTTCATCCCCCAGAGTGTTCACCAAGGTATTGGCGGGAGTGATCGCCATCCTCAGAGCCGGGGGCATTTGCATTCTCCCTTATCTGGACGACATTCTCATTACATCTCATTCTCTCCAGCAGGCGGAGTTGGATACCCAGATGGTGGTAACGGCCCTGAAAACTTTCGGATGGGTGATCAATTATCCCAAGTCCTCCCTCTCCCCGTCCCGGGTGACCCCCTTCCTGGGCATGTATCTGGATACCATTCAGGCCAGGATTTTTCTTCCTCAGCAGAAGGTGGATTCTTTTCAAGCTCTGGTTCATTCCATTCTGTCCAGCCCTCGCCCTTCCATCAGGCAAGGGATGCAATTGGTGGGACAGATGGTGGATGCTCTGTCCTGGCAGGGTCCCGGCCTCCTGTACCTCTTCCCTCCGTTTCCTCTTCTGAGCAAGGTTCTGCGCAAGTTGGTTCAGGAGCGGGTGCCTGCCATTCTGGTGGCTCCCAGGTGGCAAAGACAGGTGTGGTTCACCGACGACATGCAGTGGCATGGCAGTGGATCAGTACGCTCTACCCTTGGTTCCGGACCTTCTCACTCAAGGACGGCTCTGTTATCCCAATTTTCAAACGCTGGCTTTGACGGCCTGGCTGCTGAAACCGCCATCTTGAAGGAGGAAGGTCTGTCTGATTCGGTGGTTCGTACTCTTGTCAGCGCTAGGAAGAAGTCATCCTCCACTATTTACTATAGGACCTGGCGGACCTACATTGACTGGTGTGAGCCTAGGGCCTTTCCCTGTCGTGTGTTCTCCATTCCTAGGATCCTTGAGTTCCTGCAACATGGTTTGGATATGGACTTTCAGCTCAGCACCTTGAAGGGTCATGTGTCCGCCTTGGCCTCTGGTCCAGACCTTCTTCCAGGGGGTCACTCATGTGCGCCCCCCCCCCGCAAACCCATGGTACCGGTCTGGGATTTGAATTTGGTTTTGTCCGCCCTTCAGGGTTCACCTTTTGAACCTGTGCATGAGGCTGCCTTGTCTCTCCTTACCCTGAAGGTTGCCTTTTTGGTGGCTATCGCCTCTTTCCGGCGTGTTGCTGAGTTGGCGGCTCTGTCGATTCAGGCCCCCTACTTTGAGAGACACCAGGACAAGGTGGTTTTCCGATTTAAACCAGACTTCTTACCTAAGGTTGCCTCTGCCTTCCATTTCAATCAGGATATTGTGCTTCCTCCTTTGTGCCCTAATCCTGGTAATCCCAAGGAGAGGGCCTTGCACTCTCTGGATGTTGTCAGGAATTTGAAATACTACCTGGTGGCTACTGCGCCTTGTTTGTGGTTCCATCGGGTCCCAAGAAGGGGTTGGCTCCTGCTAAGTCTATTATTTGCAAATGGATTTGTCAGGCTGTTGTTAGGGCCTATTCTACTAGGGGGAAGGATCATCCTTTCCGTGTTACTGATCATTCTACCCTTGCTGTTGGGGCTTCCTGGGCCTTCCAGCACCAGGCTTCTGTTGAACAAGTTTGTAAGGCTGCTACGTGGTCTTCTGTTCATACCTTTTCCAAGTTTTACAAGGTTGATGTTCAGGCCTCAGCGGATGCTGTTTTTGGCCGTAAGGTTCTGCAGGCGGCAGTGGTTTAATCTGCGCGTGGACACTGCTATTGTATGTCCCAGATGTTATGAATCATTATCTGGAGCAGGACGTGTTGCATACTTAGAATAATTCAATTCTGTGATTACTCACCTTGTAGAATTGGTATTATACAGTACGTATGCAGCACGTCCTGCTCCATCCCACCCTGATTACTTTATTCTTGGATCCTCCTTATGGTGATTTGTTACTTGTTAACATGGTTAAATTTGTTATTGGCTTCTCCTGGTTCCCTTACTGCTTTGTTATACTGTGGAATTAGTGGGAGGTCCCGGGTATATATGGACCGGGAGGGGCCTCTTTTTGCCATCTCTGCAGTAAAGCGCCCTCTTGTGGACTATATCCCAGATGTTATGAATCATTATCTGAAGCAAGACGTGCTGCATACTTATAATACCAATTCTACAAGGTGAGTAATCACAGAATTGAGTAGCTCATATTGTACCCCCTTTTTAATGTCATGGATTTACCCAGGGATCAGAATCTAGTCCCCACAACCTTGCAGGGAACCATCAAAGCGGATGAGCCTTCGTTATTAAAGCAGGTCAAAACCCAGAGCGGCCAGCCCTGGTATACCTTCCTCCTGGGACATCCCGTACTTGGATGACCCGCTGTGTGAAGCCCCCCAGGGCGCCAGTACTCGCCTTTCCTGATCCAACGACACATACGTAGGCTCTCATCCAATTGGAGTCCTTCTGCAAACTGCTCTTGATTGTTTTCATTGGGGAGTTTGAGCTGTGTGTGCACTCCCGCCCCAGCCATTCTGATAGGCTGGTTTGAGAGTGTGCGCACCGATGGGGATGTGGCTGCACTAGCTTCCCATTGAAGTCAATGAGAGCCCTTTGTCAAATGATCTAAAAACGGAAAATGGATCTGATGGGACGAGAGACTGTTCATGTGCTGTTGGGTTGAGTATTGGTGGGGGGAACTGAGGTATTTCACACAGCGGGCATACCAGTTCGGAATGCCTGAGGGGCTTGGAACAAAACCTGGGATAATAAAAATCCTGGATTTTGTTCCACTTTAAGTGAGAAAGGTTGGGAAGCTTGGCAGAGGAAAACTTTAATGGTCTGGAATTGTTTGCTATTCTGAGTTGGCTAATCAACCTGAGAATTTCACTGTTACTGAATTAGCAGCTACGAAAAGCAATGAAAGTCAGTGGTGCCATTACAGTCATTGTCTTCCTATCTAGTGATTCTCATGAAGTGATTATTTTTTTTTTCTGCCAAGAGAATTGTTTAACTCTTATTGAATTGAGACAATTGTATTGCTTTTCTGAGGATCTTGTCAAGAAGGGTTTTTCCCAGACCAGAGAAGGACAACACTGTTGTCTCACCAATTTGACTATCAGCTATACTAACCATTGTTGATGATCCAGGTTTCAAAGATTCTGGGGACAATTCCTTAAATCATTGGCTAAGTGCCTTTGAGTTGCGGGGTCCTCTCTTGTTGGCCTTGCCTCTGCCTGGATAATTGGGACTGTTGTATATTATCCTACCAGTTAGCCGTTGCCACCTTTTCTGTGTCCTTGCAACTGCATCAGCCCATTTAGAGGGTTTTGGTCTGCTTTCATTTAGGAGCTGGTATACATTGTAGTGATAGTAGAAATGTCTGAAAATACGTATTTTACCAAATTCTTAAAAAAAATGTTCTGTAGATACCTCTTAACCTCAGTGAAAGAGGAAATGGCTTTGAAAATCCACAATTCAGGTTCTATTTTTCTCGTTCTATATATAGGTTTTTACCCTTTCTGTATAAACAGATTAAACACAACCATGCCACAACTAAACTATGCAACTTCACACCTGGTTTTACCCAAACATGCTCTGCTGTTGTACAGATAAACATTTTAGATAAAAAAACAAATTCTAAGCTTTAAAGCGGACCAAAACCCACCAGTGATGCAAAACCAAATTAGCCAATCTTCCATCTGATAGTCCCTCCCTGGGAGTAGGAAAGAAAAGTCAATATTTTTGTTTAACAGGACATATTTTAACCATTTAAAGTGGACCAACACCCAGGATTTTGACTATCCTGGGTTTTGGTCCACTTCGGTGGGGCACCCCGATCGGGGGTGCCCCGCTGTCTGAAACCCCCCAGAAAGCCCCAAAAAACTCACCTCTCCTCACTCCCACGTGACCGCGCCAGCCAATCACAGCGCTCAGAGCCGCTGTGGTATGCGCGTCCAAGGCCGCCTGGACGCGCATACCAGCTCAGCTGGCTCTGAGCGCTGGAGGCCGCGTCTCGCGCTTCCCTCTAACAGGGAGCGCGCCTGCACCGGCCATTCACAAACGGCCGGCGCGGGTGCGCGCCCTGCTAGAGGGAAGCGCGAGACGCGGCTCGCGCATGCGCCGATGGAACGGGGCTGAGGTAAGGTTTGTGGGCCTCCTGGGGGTTCCTCCCCGCGGGACATCCCGATTTCGGATGCCCCGCGGGGAGGTATCTGATCGGTCCGGGAATCTTATAGATTTCCGGGCCGATCCCCCCTGGGTGTTGGTCCACTTTAAGTGCCAGCCTACCTAGAGATTGTAACCCTTGGTTGCCACATCATTTGTCAGCATTTTGTGCTATACATGTTTAACTGTGATTTTTGAAGGGATTTCCAAGCAAATTAGACATTTTTTTTTTCAGCTTTATGCTTTAACAGGAAATGTATTGTTTGTAATTTCTTCAGTGCTTTCTCAATAATTTTTTTTTTTTTAATGAAAAGTTTTTCAAGAAAATCCTAATGTGGATTAAAGCCACTATACAGCGTTAGCACATATATATTGACAGACACCCATTCCTGCCAAGAGGACATCCTAAACTTAAAATAGCTTTTTTGAGATTGTCAAATAAAATACAAATACTATGTGCACCATTAATGTTTAAACCTTTATTAAAATGCTTTTTACATTTTTTTTTTTTAAGGGTTTTGGAAAATTCATGGATGGAATTGGGATTGAAAGGTTACAACCAGCATGGCCCAAAAAGAGCTAGACCACGGGCCCTGAAGTCTCATAGACTGCTGACTGATGGTCCCTTTGCTTTAAAGTGATTGCTCAGGCAAATTAAATGAAATAGGGTTAATCCACTTTTGTCACCAGCAGCTAATTGGTTCAACTCTGGCTTTGTGCTGGGGCAGAGAAGAAAGGGGCAAAATTATCTATGTATTTGTTCTATTTTGTTGTAGACATTTGCCTTCTAAAAATGGCGAAAGCCTTGTGTTTTTAAGAGGCTGCAGAAGTCCACCGCTGTCTGCTTTAGGGGCCTCTTGTCTAACAGGCAACCCTTTCAGCTCTTCAGGAATTTGGGTTAAACAAGGTTGGTTTCCAGCTTTTCTATGTTTAAATAGTGGTGCAGTGTCAATATGCCTATCTACTACATCCCTCCCATAGACAATAACTGCAAACCAACCTGTTCTAAGCACAGATGCAGTTTGAAGGCTGTTGAAACAGACCTTTAATGTCTCAAGATTAATTTTATGAATGGCCTATTTGTTTTACATATACCCAACACTCTTATTATTTGTATATCTGGCCTTGGCAGCCTATTGAAGTGGTGTATTGTTGGACATGCAGCAGTTATGATTGTAAAGTATGTATCCTGGACCTCCTAATAATTGCTAATATACTAAGAAATAATGTTTTTAGGGCTCTGACGCGTAATCCTTCTCGAAATAACCTAATTAATATCAACCTACATTACGGTACACTGTTGTGAATACAGGGGGTTAAGTGGGTTCCTGTTGCCAAGACAACGGGATGCAGTATGAGTTCCGTTACACTGTTGCTATGGAGACATGACAATGATTCTCCGATTTAGCATCTTCCCTACCTCTCAGGGAGAGCTGCATCTCATTAAGTAGGCAATATTGTTGTCCTCATACAACCTTTTTGGCAGGCGCGTTAAAGGACCTGATGTGATGAAATTGTGCTTCAAGCAGTCTCAAACCTGTGTATTAGCTGGTTCACCCTCAACCTAATGGGAATAGGAACATACTACAGGAATGTGACGTGTGCTTTTATTTTTAATGAATGCATTGGACTGCATCTTACAGTTCTAATGCTAATCACAATGTGTAGTACATTCTATGAAAAACAAAACCCTGTTTTGCATAGACTGATCTCCTTGTGCTGTTTTTTTCCTTTTTTGTCTCACTCAATTTGTTGGCAGGAGACTCTCCTTAGTGGCTACATCCAGACAGACCACTTTCATATCTTTGACCTCAGGATATTGCATTTAATTCTCAGACTATACCATTGTTGGATCTGCTCCAGCTGCTGCGTAGTAACCTGCAATAAAAAGGAGAGCATGTTTTCTGTTTGTAAACGCATTGTTTGGGAGTATGGAGAGCATATATGCACAACCTGCCATCTGCACTGTTGTCACTTGTGGGCCACAGCCTCTACCTTAACCTCTGCCTACATCTACCCACCTATGCATGCCTCACCTCTGCCTCATCTCTACCTGCCTTACTTCCACTCATCTCACTTCTCGATGCCTTGCCACTTCTGACCTCACCTTAACCCATGTCACCTTTTCCCACTTGACCCTGCATACTTCTTCCAACATCACCTCCTCCCTGCCCTGTTTCCACCTCCCCTCTTCTCATCTCTCTTCTTACATCAGTTAACCTCAGATATTCGAAGTATGTCACACACCCTGCTTCCAATATTCATGACATATGGGTTATAGCCAGTAGAGGGCGAACTTCTGCAGAGATGACAGGAAAAAAGAAGCCCCTCCCGGTCCATAAATACCTGGGACCTCCCACACATTACCCAGTTTTCGTCTCTACAGACGGCGAGCAAGTCATAAGATGGCTGCGTCTCTTCCTTGCAGGTAAGCCGGGTTTACACCCGACCATTTTGTCTCTATTTCTGTCCGGACCTTGTCTGTTTTAGTCCCCATGCCTCCCAGCCTTGGCTGTAGGTCCGGGAGACGGTAGGCTACACCTTTAGAGGTGTATTAGGGAGCCATGCTCCCCCGTGAGACCCCATATTTAGGGGTAGGCGGTATCCAGGTTTGGTGATCCTGGTTTGGGATGCCCTGTCCTGGTTTATCCCTTCCACCCTGTAGTGCGGGATTCCCCCCCTTCCGGGTCTCCCTTTTTCCCCTCTACTTGGAGGGGGGGGTGCTTTTCCTTCTCTCCAATATTTCACACGTGTGTGTATGCGGGTATGTGCGTGCTTCTTCACTCGTCGCATGGTGTGTGTGGGCTTTTGGCCGCATGCGGATCCCTTTTTTACATGGGGAGCTTCTTCCCCTCAGGTTGCTTAGAGAGGGGGCGGGGACGGGCGCTCGCCACGGCCCACCCCCTTTGCTGATGGTGCCATTGTGGAGCCCAGCTATTTGCTGGGATCGGCGTCTTTCAGATGGGGGCAGGGCCAGACGCGGCGCGGTACGCGCTGGCCCGCCCTTTTTCTCCCTCTCTCTCAGGAGCTCCTGGCTGGCAGGACGCCATTTATCTTCCGTGAGTGCCCTGTTGGGCCCCTCTTTTTTTCTATATATGTGCGCTGCGTGTTCCTTCTAGCGCATTGGGGCAGCCTGCCAACATGTCCTCCCCCTCAAGGGAGATCTCGTTTCTGGGCATGAATCTGGATACCATTCGGACCAGGGTGTTCCTACCTCAGTCCAAGGTGCACCTCGTCCTCCTATCTGGCTAGGGATGAGACTGGTGGGATTGATGGTGGCTTCCTTCTAGGCAGTTCCCTTTGCTCAGTTCCACATGAGGTCGCTCCAGCTCCATCTATTGTTGGCCTGGGACAGATGTCTCCAGTCATTGGATCAGTCATTCCTGCTGTCTCCCCGGGTTCGGCAGTCCCTTCAGTGGTGGCTGGAATCAAGCAATCTGATGAGGGGCAGATCTATTTTAAGTGTGCCGTACACTCCACTTCAAATCTTCATGACATGTGGGTAATCTCCAGTAGAGGGCAAACTTCTGCAGAGATGAATATGCAAAAAAAGAAAGCCCCTCCCAGTCCATATATACCTGGGACCTCCCACCAATTTCCCAGTTCCTTCTCTGCAGGGAAGGCGACAAGACAGAAGATGAAGACTTCTTTTACTTGCAGGTAAGCCAGGCCCGCGCCTGGCCGTTTATTGGCCCTATTGCTGCCAGGACCCTTTCTAAATTGTCCCTATTTGAGCCTCCCAGCTTAGGCTGCGAGTCCTGGTGGGGTAGGTAGCACCCTATGGGTGCGGAAGGAGCTTTGCTCCACCGTGAGACCTCATTCTGGGGTAGGCGGTTACCCAGGTTTTGGTGATCCTGGTGTGGGATGCCCCATCCATGCATGCGTGTGGCCGGATTCCCCCCCCCCCCCTTCCGGGTCCCTTACTTCCCTCTGGGGGGGGGGGGCTGGCTGGCCGTCTTCCTCGGCCTCCCCCTTTTTTGGCATATTTGTAGATACATTTATATGTGAATGTGTGTTGGTGTTACCACTGTTAGTGTGTGTGTGTGAGTTTGTGTGGTTCACAGTGGAAGTTTTCCCATGACGAATGGGTGCATTTACGTTGGCCTAGCCTGCTGGGGTTTTTTCCTCTCAGCCTGGGGAGCTTCTCTCCCTCAGGCTGTGTTTAGAAAGGGGGGCGGGGCCGGGTAGCCCCCTCGTTTGGTGCGTTTTCTGTGGGGCCTCCCTCTGGCCAAATCCGCGCTGGTGCGAGGGGGGTAGGGCCTGGAGAGCGCGTCTTCGGCGCTGCCCCGCCCCCCTTCTCTTCCTGCTTCTCCTCAGAGACGGGGGCCATCTTGCTGCATTGCTGCTGCTGCTGATTCTGGGGGAAGGTAAGGGCCTGGTGGCCACTGCCTTAGCTATTTGGGGGCCCCTTTCTGGCGGGGGGGGCCCCCTTCGGTGCAGGCTTATGCCCTTGAATGATCATGCTTGTTTTGTCAATTATGTAATTTGACAATTTTATAATTGTGCATATTAAGGGGTTCCTCCTGGTCCTGAGGTCCCTAGTGTATAATTGATCACCTTAAATCCTCCCACTGGGATTTTTAAGGGGCATCCCGGGTTGCTTTTGCGTAAATTCCCTACGGTCTTGCTACTGACCATATGGAGGCTCCACAGGATACTGGGCTTGGGCTCCCTCTGGGACAATCCCGGCCATGTGTGGGGTATCCCTTACAGGGTAGAATGTGCTGATCTGTATACCATGTGCACAAAAGGCCATGACGCGGCAGTCGGGTACCCAGCCTTCTGGGTCGGCTCCTCCCGCTTCATCGCCTTCCCCTCCCCGCCTTATCCGTACCCCAAGTGACATTGGTGTCAGCGGGGAGTCGCATTCTGATGTTTGTGCTAGGTTGGCCAGCATCGAGAAAATTATTGCTAGCACGGTGGGCAAGAAGGCCCAGGCTAAAAAGAGGCATTTGTCGTCGGCCCAGCCTTTGTAGGATGTTGACGACGATTCCATTGATTTGTCAGATTATTCCCCGTTAGAGGAGGGGGAATTGTATGAGGAAACAGAGGCTGATTATGTACAGTCTGGTGATGCTGATGTCGGGCAAGCGCTGGGGGATGCCGTAGATACGGCCACTGTTTTGTCACATCTATTGGAGGTTTTGGATATTGACCCGCCTGAGGCGCCTCCTCTCAAGAAGGGGGAATTTTTTGGGTTCCGCAAGCCCCGTCTGGAATTCCCTACCCAGGGTCACTTTGATGCGCTGATCCTTAGAGAATAGGAGAGGCCCAGTCGGCTTCCTGGTGCTCCTCAGGGATGGGATAAGAAGTATCCTTTCCCGGTGGAGGCGGTTAAGCGCTGGTCTTCTCCTTCAGAGGTCGATGCGCCAGTTTTAGGTTTGACCAACTCTTCTGTGCTGAACACCCCTGACGCCACTTCCCTTAAGGATGGCGAGGATAAGCATCTTGATCAGATGGCGTGCCACGCATTTGCCAGCGTGGGCTCGGCCCTGCGGCTTGTTTGCGCATCTGCCCTGGTGTCGCTTGCTACCAGGTCTCTTATCAGGGACTGGCTGAATGACGCTCAGTTTGATCCGGCTAGCGCTGAGTTCGCTACCCTTAAGAGATGTGAATTGTTCATGGATTTTGTCTTGGCTGCTATGGAAGATTCTATTGTCGTGTGTAGTAGGACTTCAGCCTTATTGGTGGCTATGCGCAGATCGGTCTGGCTCCGCCAGTGGACGGCGGACTTTGGGGCCAAGAAGTCGCTTATAGCTCTTCCCTTTTTGGGTACGCGGCTGTTTGGAGATAAATTGGATGCTGTTGCTAAAGGAGGTAAGTTACCTCAGCGGAAGAAACAGAGCCGTCCCTTTCAGGGGGCTGGCTCGTTCACTCCTTCCTTTTGAGGGGCCAGAGCGGCTAGGGGTTTGGCCTTCTCGGGTGTCAGGGGCTCGTCCTGGAACAGGGGCAGAGGTTGGGCACGTCCCGTGGCTGCCTGGGGTTCCAAGCCTAAGCCTGCAGTTAAACCGGCTCAGCAATCACCCACAAGGGTGGGGGGGGGGGCTGCGGCTCTTCTTCCATGTCTGGGCCCGGGAGGTCACAGACAATTGGATCTTGGAAGTGGTCTCCTCTGGGTACAAACTGGAGTTCAAGTACTGACCGCCTCCAAGATTCGTCAGGTCCCGGGTGCCCTCGGACCCTCAGGCTGCACGGGGGCTCCTGTTAGCAGTGAAAAACCTTCTGGATATGGGAGTTATATGCACGGTGCCTCCGTCGGAGAGAGGCAGGGGTTACTACTCCAACATTTTCACGGTTCCCAGAAAGGAGGGTTCGGTGACGCCCATTCTAGATCTCAGGGTCCTCAACAGGTTTATCAGAGCCAAGAAGTTCGGTATGGAGACTCTGCGCTCGGCCATCAATTCCCTTCGCCAAGGGGATTTTATGACATCCATAGACATCAAGGATGCGTATCTGCATGTTACAATCTTTCCAGCGCCTCAGAGATTCCTCAGGTTTGTAGTGGAGGATAAACATTTTCAGTTTGTGGCCCTTCCCTTCGGACTGACCTCTGGGTCTTCACCAAGGTCCTGGCGGGTGTCATGGCCCTGCTCAGAGGTCAGGGCATTCACATTGTACCTTATCTGGATGATCTTTTGATCTCAGCTTCTTCCCTCCGTCAGGCGGAGCTGGACACCCACCAGGTGGTGTCGACTCTGGAAAGGTTCGGGTGGGTGATCAACCACCCCAAGTCCTCTCTCTCCCCATCACGAGTGATTTCATTCCTAGGCATGAATCTGGATACCATTCAGGCCAGAGTGTTTCTACCCCAGACCAAGGTGCAGGGGATTCTGGATCTGATTCGCTTTCTTCTGGCCAGTCCTTGTCCCTCTATCCGACAGGGGATGAAACTGGTGGGCTTGATGGTGTCCTCCTTCGAGGCGGTACCGTTTGCACAGTTTCACATGAGATCTCTTCAACTTCACCTTTTGACGCATTGGGACAGGTGTCCGCAGTCATTGGATTAACCTTTCAGGATGTCTCCCAGGGTTCGGCAGTCTCTTCGGTGGTGGCTGGAGTCGAGCAACCTGTTGAAGGGCAGATCTTTTCTGGTCCCTTGTTGGGAGACGGTTACCACGGATGCCAGCCTGTCGGGCTGGGGAGGTTATTGGAAAAGTCATCAGTTCAGCGGGGTGTGGGGTCCTCAGGAGGCTTACACCCCTATCAATGTCTTGGAGCTCAGAGCCATAGGACTGGTTCTGGCACGGCTGACCTCACATTTACGGGGTCTGCCGGTTCAGGTTCGTTCAGACAACCGAACGGTGGTAGCTTACATCAATCACCAAAGAGGGACTCGCAGCAGGAGTGCCCTCAGGGAAGTCTCTCTGATCCTGCACTGGGCGGAGAGCAATGTTCCTTGCATTTCGGCAGTCTACATTCCAGGAGTGGAAAACACGGAGGCGGATTCCCTGAGCAGGGGATCCTCTCGCCAAGGAGAGTGGTCTCTCAACCCAGAGGTTTTTCTGGATCTTTGCCGCAAGTGGGGGACTCCGGAGGTGGATCTCTTTGCCTCGAGGCACAATCACAAACTTCCGGCCTTTGTGTCTCTTTCTCAGGATCCTCTATCTCTGGCAGTGGATGCCTTGTCCCTTGATTGGAAGGATCTGGGTTTTCTGTACCTGTTTCCGCCCGTCTCCATGCTGGGCAAGGTATTTCGCAAACTGGTTCTAGAAGGGGCACCAGCAATTCTGGTGGCTCCAAGGTGGCCAAGAAGGGTTTGGTACACAGACGTTGTAAGGCTGGCCGTAGATCAGTACCGGCTTCCCATGTTGCCGGATCTGTTATCTCAGGGTCTCCTACTTTACCCCAATTTACAAACGCTGGCTTTGACGGCTTGGCTGCTGAAACCTTCATTCTGAAGGAGGAAGGCTTGTCTGCGGCTGTTGTTCAGACCTTGATTATAGCTAGGAAGCGGTCCTCTTCTGGCATTTCCTATAGGACTTGGAGGTCCTATATTGATTGGTGTGAGGCTAGGGCATTGCCTTGTAGGGTGTTTTCGATTCCTAGGATTTTGGAGTTTCTTCAGCATAATCTGGATCTTGGGTTCCAGCTTAGTACTTTGAAAGGACAGGTTTCTGCTCTGTTGGTTTTCTTCCAGAGGTCTTTTGCCTTACACCCGCTGGTTAAGACTTTTTTCCAAGGGGTCGCGCATGTGCGGCCTACGCGGAAGGCTGTAGTTCCTGTTTGGGATTTGAATTTGGTTCTTTCGGCTCTCCAGGTTCCTCCTTTTGAGCCGCTACAGGGTATTGCTCTTTCTGTTTTCACTCAAAAGGTTGCCTTTTTGGTGGCTATTACCTCTGTGTCTCTGAGTTGGCGGTTCTGTCGATTCAGGCCCCTTACTTTGAAAGACACCAGGACAAGGTGGTCTTTCGTTTTAAGCCAGATTTCCTTCCTAAGGTAGTGTCTGCTTTCCATCTCAATCAGGATATTGTTCTCCCTTCCTTGTGTCCTAAGCCTAGCAATGACAAGGAGAGGGTTTTGCACAATTTGGATGTGGTTCGCTGTGTTAAGTACTATTTGGTGACTATTTCTTCTTCTCGCAAGACGGATGCTTTTTTCGTGGTGCCCTGTGGGCCCAGGAAAGGTTTGGCGCCCGCCAAGTCTACCATTAGCAAATGGATTTGTCAGGCCATTGTTGGGGCCTATTCTGCTAAGGGGAGGACTCCCCCTTTTAGGGTCACTGCACACTCTACTCGTGTTGTTGGTGCATCCTGGGCTTTTCAGCACCAGGCTTCTGTTGATCAAGTTTGTAAGGCTGCTACTTGGTCTTCCGTTCATACTTTTTCCAAGTTTTACAAGGTTGATGTGCGGGCTTCAGCGGATGCTGTTTTTGGCCGCAAGGTTCTGCAAGCTGCAGTGGTTTGAGTTGGTGCATTCCTTACTGTTTCTGGTTCCCACCCATGACGGACACTGCTATTGGATGTTCCACATGTCCTGAAGATCGAAGTGGAGTGTATGGCACACTTAGAATAATACCGTTTTGTGAGTACTCACCTTTAAAACGGGTATTATGAGCGTGCCATACACTCCACTTCAACCCACCCTTTTTTTCGGGTATTCCGGAGCTTTTATATGGTGAACCATTGGTTTTGATTGTTAAGGTTATAATTGGTTCTTCCTGGTCCCATTACTGCTTTTTTACACTGGGAAATTGGTGGGAGGTCCCAGGTATATATGGACTGGGAGGGGCTTTCTTTTTTTGCATATTCATCTCTGCAGAAGTTCGCCCTCTACTGGAGATTACACACATGTCATGAAGATTTGAAGTGGAGTGTATGGCACACTCATAATACCCGTTTTACAGGTGAGTACTCACAAAACGGTATTTTTCTGACCCCTTGTTGGGAGACGGTTAGCACGGATTTCAGCCTGTCGGGCTGGGGAGGTTTTTGGAAGACACATCAGTTCAAGGGGCTGTGGGGTCCTCAGGAGGTCCACACCCCCATCAATGTCTTGGAGCTGAGAGCTATTCGATTGGTTCTGTCATGCTTGACGCATCACCTACGGGGCTTACTGGTTCAGGTTCGATCAGACAATCGAACTGCGGTAGCTTACAGCAATCACCAAGGAGGGACTCGCAGCAGGAGTGCCCTCAGTAAGTCTCTCTGATTCTTGCATGGGCAGAGAGCAATGTTCCATGCATCTCAGCAGTGTACATTCCGGGAGTGGAAAACACGAAGGCGGACTCCCTGAGCAGGGGATCCTCTCGCCGAGGGGAATGGTCTCTCAACCACAAGGTATTCCGGTCCCTCTGTCACAAGTGGGGATTTCCGGAGATGGATCTCTTTGCCTCACGTCACAATCACATGCTCCCAAGGCTTGTGTCTCTGTCTCAGGATCCTCTGGCTCTGGCAGTGGACGCCATGTCTCTTGCCTGGAGGGATCTGGGGTTCCTGTATCTGTCCCCCCCCCCCTTCTCCATGGTAGGCACGGTGGTGCGCAAGCTGGCTCTAGAGGGTGCGCCAGCAATTCTGGTGGCCCCAAGGTGGCCAAGACAGGTTTGGTTCGCAGACATCGTAAGGCTGGCGGTAGATCAGTACAGGCTGCCCCTGTTTCCGGATCTGATCTCTCAAGGTCCACTACGTTACCCCAATTTACAAATGCTGGCTTTGACGACGTGGCTGCTGAAACCCCCATCTTAAGGGAGGAAGGTTTGTTTGAGGCTGTGATTCAGACTCTTGTTAGAGCGAGGAAGAGATCTTCCTCTAACATATACTACAGGACTTGGAGGTCCTATATTGACTGGTGTGAGGCTAGGGCTTTGCCTTGCACGGTGTTTTCGATTCCTAGGATTCCTTGGAGTTTCTTCAACACGGTCTGGACCTGGGGTTCCAGCTTAGTACCTTGAAAGGGCAGGTCTCTGCCCTGGCGGTCTTCTTTCAAAGGTCTTTTGCTCTGCATCCTCTGATTAAGACCTTTTTCCAGGGGGTCACTCATGTGCGGCAGAATTTGGTTCTGCCGGCCCTCCAGGGGCCTCCTTTTGAGCCAGTGCAGGATGTTGCTTTTTCTGTGCTCACTCAAAAGGTTGCCTTTTTGGTGGCTATTACCTCTGTTCGGCGTGTCTCTGAGTTGGCGGCTCTGTCCATTCAGGCCCCTTATTTTGAGAGACACCAGGACAAGGTGGTTTTTCACTTTAAGCCAGATTTTCTTACTAATGTAGTTCTACCTTCCTTGTGTCCTGAGCCTAGCAATGACAAGGAGAGGGTTTTGCATTCTTTGGATGTGATTCGTTGTGTGAAGTACTATTTGGTGGCTACTTCTCCCTTTCGTAAGACGGGACGCCTTGTTCGTGGTGCCCTCCGGGCCTAGGAAGGGTTTGGCGCCCGCCAAGTCTACCATTAGTAAATGGATACGTCAGGCCATTGTTGGGGCCTATTCTGCCAAGGGGAAGGTTCCCCATTTTCATATCACTGCTCATTCTACTCGTGCTGTTGGGGCTTCTTGGGCTTTTCAGCACCAGGCCTCTGTTGAACAAGTTTGTAAGGCTGCTACTTGGTCTTCTGTTCATACTTTTTCCAAGTGCGGATGCTGTTTTTGGCCGCAAGGTTCTGCAAGCTGCAGTGGTTTAAATTTGTGCAATATTGCCTTTTTTGGGATTCCCGCCCATGTTGGGCACTGCTATTGGATGTCCCATATGTCATGAATATTGGAAGCGGGGTGTGTGACATACTTGGAATAATACCATTTTGTGATTACTCACCTGTAAAATGGGTATTATAAGTATGTCACACACCCAGCTTTATCCCGCCCTTTTTGTATTCTGGATCCTTTATATGGTGAACCTTTTATTGTTAAGATTTTTGGATTTGGCTCTTCCTGGTCCCCTTACTGCTATCCTATACTGTGGAATGTGTGGGAGGTCCCAGGTATTTATGGACTGGGAGGGGCTTCTTTTTTTCCTGTCATCTCTGCAGAAGTTCGCCCTCTACTGGCTATAACCCATATGTCATGAATATTGGAAGCGGGGTGTGTGACATACTTATAATACCCATTTTACAGGTGAGTAATCACAAAATGGTATTTTTCTTGCCTCAACCCTGCCCACTTGTTTCCACATCACCTCTTACTTACATCAGGTTTGAGACAAGCTCTCCTCACCTCAGCCCTACTGTTTCCACCTCACCTCAACTCACCTCTATTCATTTCACCTTTGCCTGTCTTAAACCTGCCCACTTCTTTCCACCTCAACTTTTCCTGTACATCCTCAACCAACCTCACACATCTCAACTTTGCTTTGTTTACCTGCCTCTGCTCTTCTCTTCCCTCTTCTGCTCACTTCAACTCTTCTCGTCTTATCTTACCTTTTCTGGCCTCACCCATACATACGTCTTCGTACCTTACCTCTGCCCACATCTGCATGTACAAAACATAACCCTCGCCCTGCCCCCCCCCCCCCCAAATAGCGATCACGCTAACGTAATGAAAGAAAAAAAGAAGACGCTCGCCTTCACCCCAAAGCCAGCCCCCAAAGTCACTCCTTGAATCAGAAAAGGTTTTGCACCCCATGCCTTAGAGGCAGGGAGGAACCTTCTTCCGAGCCTGTGGTAGAAAGCAGCCCGTTCAAAGTTTCCTCCCTTGCCTCTATAATGCCCCAGGGTCATTTCTTGCTACCAGCTGAAATGATTTCTGGGGGGAGTGGGTTGCAATGCTTGTGTGAGGACTGAGGGGCCTATAGAATTGACAGGGAAGTAATGCTCCTCTACTCACCTTGTTGTTGCATTCGGCTGTGTCTCCTGACTCTTCCAAGTGAAATTGATATCCCTTTTATCAACCACTGTGGGGACAGAGTCTCAAATGCAGCAATGTGGTGAGTGGAAAAACATTGATTTCCAGCCACACTCTGCCATGCCAGTGCCATCAACTGGAAGAGGTGTCTGGGTGGCTCTGTTCCTTATTTTAGTGATGACGCTGCTGCATATTAAAGTGGACAAAAACCCAGCTGAGTAGCTGGGGATGTGGCCGTCAGTGTGCTCGGAGCCGCTCGCCTTAGACGAGGGGACGTCAGCAGATTCGAGCACACTAATTGGATGATCAGCCGTGCATGCGCCATAGGGGAGAGGTGAGTTTGTTTCGGCGGCTTGGGGGTTTCACAAAGCGGGCCACCTCCGATCAGGGGACTGTTCGCTTCCCCCCCGCGGTTTCACAATTGGGCAGTATTTACTCACCTCACCAAGGGAATACATCTTCTGGGTCCCTCGGATTCCAGGCATGGGACATTTGAGAGCACAGCACTCCAGGGCCTGCAAATTTCCTCTTAATTTTGTAACTGAAAATATATATATATTTAGATGGTGTGTGTGTGTTACTTTTTTAGTAAAAAAAAAAAAAATTTTTTTCAAGAAAATTCTATTTCTTGTAAAGGCCCCAGTCCTCCCGAATAGAACGGTACCACATATGTAGCGGTAGGCACCTGTTCTACTCAGGAGATACTGCAAACTGAAAAGAATGTTTATGAGATTTTCTGAATAAGATACAGCTACTATCTGCACTATTAAGGGTTAAGCTTTAAAAATTCAAAAATAAAACAACCTGGGACCCAGCTATGGGAGCTTGTAGACTAGGCCACGGAAACTGACAGGCTCTGAAGGCTACCAGCCTGTATAGCCCATATGGGCCTCAAGGACCACTTACCAGTTTACCAGATACAAAGAAAAAAAACACACACAAAATAAAGTCTTTTTTTAAATTCATGTTTCTGCTCGCCTCATTCCAACACTGGGGGGTAGAGGATTGGGTGCCCCTGCACCTGGCTTCTGCCGATCACTCCAGCATTCTACAGGCTTGGCATTTAAAGGGTTAAAGGTACTAGGTTATGTATAGGGGAAGTTCAGGGACTTTTACAAAGGTTGAGCATGTGGTAGAAGGATTAGACCGACAGGTTTGGGAGTAAAGTTGAAGAGCTAGGTAATGGGGCACAGGTTTAGAATGGGTTAGGTGTAAAAGGTTACATGGATGTAGGTATGGGGCGCAGGTATAAAGGAAAACTCCCTTATTGTTTTCCTCTTCTGGAATGTAAAATAAACCTATGTGTTAGGATTGTGCTGGCAGACCTGTGATTTGCTTATCAGCATGCTGTGTCCAAGTTTCTTATATTTCTGTAGCTCTGTGCTGCTAAAGTGGGAGTGGCTTTCCTAGCTTTGTGTACAAACTATTGACTACAAGCCCCAGAATCCTCCTACTGTAACATGTGTGTTTATTGGCAGCTTTGGCAAAATCAATTAACCGTAATGACCCCCTGCCCCAAATGAAAACTCTGCCAGTAACCCTTCAGCTACTGGAACATAGGATTGTGATCCCCTTGTGCTGAATTAAAGCAGAAGTACGTTAAACTTGTGATCTCCGGAATGTGAAGCATTGTGTCTGCCTTAGCCAATTAGATTATTAGCAAGCCAAAGTCTGGAAGTCTCTGATCTGTACACTAAACACACCACATACACACCAAACACAGAGTTGAGAAGAAATCAGATATGCTTAGCACCTTGAGGACATCATTTTGGCAATAATGGAAACATTGGAAAATACCATCATAATGGAATTTAAGGGTCAGAGTGAAGGCTAAAAAAGGGGTGAAACAAGAAGTTTGGTTCAAGTTTAGGGCTTCAGGATCATGCTTAGCAGAGAAGTTCTGAGGAGGTAGATTAGAGGTTGGGTTTATGTGTAGCAGAAATTGCTTCCATAAACACATTTTTCTAACAAGTATTTTTTAATTTTTTCTTATCTAGTTTAGCACATTGAGGACATTTTATTGGCACAAAAAAAATTGCACTTTCAAAAATTAAATTGAAAGTGGACTTACCCTTTAAACATCTCACAAATCACATATATTATATATAGCCCTGCACCTAGCTTAGACAATTTCCTATTTTCCTTGGATAATCTTTTTTTCAATTGCATGGAAGCAAGTTTTATGAAAATTATCCTTAATAAATGAACAGGAAGAAATTATCTGATGGACTTGGCCAGGTTGACATCTAGCAAAATTCAACATAGCAGCAAGCTAAGATCCAGCTGATTGAACTCCAATTCCCAACATGCCCTGCTGCATTTTGAAGGGCATGCTGGAAATAGTAGTTTGCCACGGCTTTGATGACCTGCTCTGGGGCCATATCTTCTTGCAGGCGTAGGTCAGCGGCTTCTTGTAAAGCCTTGGTGGATGGGCTCTGGTAGTGGATTGGGCCGCATATTCCTGCCAGGTCAGGAAGGAGGCGAAGGAGCGCTGGGTGACATATGCTGCAGAATGGCAGTTTCTGCCTCAGCGCCAGGGTTGGGAAGGGGGTTATTAAGACTGAAGGTCGACTTTAATTCCTCACAAAATGCCTTTTGTGTTCATGGGTATGTTTTCCACTTTTGTCTTGCTGGGAAAGCCAGGATTCCAAAAATATCTAAAATATGATGGTTCTTCCGTTTTTAGCAGAGCTTTCTAAAAATATTTCCCCAGTCTCGGACATGTTCGCAATGCAGTAAAGTGGCTCTATTCACAGCTCAGGCCAGTGCGGTCAGTAATGACAGGTTTCTAGATATTTCGATTGGTGGTTTCTGCTTGTCCTTAAATCGCTTTCCACAGAAACAGTTAGCTAGTGAGGGCACTTTGGCTGAGCACTGAAGATTTCCGTGAGGGGCCACAGCTGAATTTAGTCAGGTTTACATGCAACTGGCATTGCCCAGCAAGGAGTGTTTATAGGGGAACAGACGCCGCCTACCAGCAGGTGAACCAGCTCGGTTCAGGAAATGGCCATCTTAAGACTAAAATGGATACACTCCAGGCAGAAGCTTGGAAAGAAAGGTGTTTTTTTTTACTAGGTGGTTAAAGAGCAAAACCCTAAATATTCTTTATTTTTTCATAAACCCACTGCATTTAGATGCACTGACCATAACCTCAAGGCCCTTTTCACACCTCTCCACTTGTGCTGCTTTAGCAGCATTTTCCTTTGCGTTGTTACAATGTTACCCCATTCTTTTTATATATGTATATATATATATATGTGAGCTGGCCATTAAAAACAATGGCCAGTATTTTTCTTTGCGCTGTGACTACCTTGCCCAACGCAGTGCATGCTGAGAGGCGTGAATAGAGCCTAAAAGGCAACATCCCTGACATCCCTTCAGCCGATGAGCATAAGATGGACCTATCAGAATGACAGGGGTGTGTGGTACAGTTAGAGGGAAGTGGTCGTGCGGATGTCTGCTGCTCCCCCCTTTGTTAATTTTTTCTCTGCTGCTGCAGAGTAAGCTAGTTAGAGAAGCCGACAACCAAAGTAGAGAGGGTCACCAGATTGGCCCATAGGTCCCAAGGAGTAGACCGCACAACCGCAAATGTAAAATGTATATTTAGCCTTTAATTAATACATGACCAGATATGAAATACACATAACATAACCACATACACTACAGACAATTTAAAAAACATAAAAGACCACTATCGAGATCAGGGTAAATCAGACTAATTCATAAGTATATATATATATTGCATAATGTTCTACCTCCTGATTAAAAAGAAGTATAAATAGTGGTTACTAATAGACCAGAAATAACCATATACTATCTTAATATTTTATAATATAAATATAATGTGCATATACAAACTACAGAAATTAATAACCACTAGTGAAACTTCAATACAAACACACGTAATCAAAAGACAAAAGAAGCGCTGTCAATACTAAATACATGAACCATAAAGTGCAATTAGTGCTGGGAATTGTAGTGCCAAACTATAAAAACAATAGTAGGAACATGGGCAGTAATATCACCATATCCTCTCCAGTCTGTAATCCCGTCACGGCAGGCCACTCGTGCACCGACACGTGGAAGATTACCAAATCCACTTCATCAGGATGCCTAGTTAGAGAAGCCGCACATGCAATGCGGGATCGCCAGCGAGGTAAGAGATTGGGATGCCCCCTGAAAGAGGAACAAAAATCTGTGGAGTGAAAATCCGGTGTTTATGATCTTCTGTAAAATACATTTTCAGTCTACCACCAGGGTTACCAATGACAAAATGAGAAATAATGCCCTAATCCTAATCCTGGAAACAAATCCTCTTCCCCGCTACTGTCCCTCTTGCCCTTACCACACTTTTCTGGGTTAAGAAAAGTTAAAGTGGACCAACACCCAGGGGGGATCGGCCCGGAAATCTATAAGATTCCCGGACCGATCAGATCCCTCCCCGCGGGGCATCCGAAATCGGGATGTCCCGCGGGGAGGAACCCCCCAGGAGGCCCACAAACCTTACCTCAGCCCCGTTCCATCGGCGCATGCTTCCCTCTAGCAGGGCGCGCACCCGCGCCGGCCGTTTGTGAATGGCCGGTGCAGGCGCGCTCCCTGTTAGAGGGAAGCGCGAGACGCGGCCTCCAGCGCTCAGAGCCAGCTGAGCTGGTATGCGCGTCCAGGCGGCCTTGGACGCGCATACCACAGCGGCTCTGAGCGCTGTGATTGGCTGGCGCGGTCACGTGGGAACGGGGAGAGGTGAGTTTTTTGGGGCTTTCTGGGGGGTTTCAGACAGCGGGGCACCCCCGATCGGGGTGCCCCACCGAAGTGGACCAAAACCCAGGATAGTCAAAATCCTGGGTGTTGGTCCACTTTAAATAAACAAAACACCTGGTTCTGGCTTCCATTTACTTTACACTGAGAGCTCTGATGGTTTTGTGGTCTGCTTGAGATCTAAGTGACCATCTCATCCAGTCGAGAATATAGCAGTGCAGCTGCTGCTGCAGTGCATGGGTGATTGAACAGTCGCACATGATTTTCAACAGTGGCTGCCACTCATGATGTGGGAGCAGGCTGACCACTGGGACCGGATGAGGTTTTTGTTTTTAGTTTTATTATCCTAAACATGCAGACTCAGGAGAAAGGGGTGGATGGGAGAGGCCCTGCATGATTAAACTGACTTTAAAGTCATTACCCAGGCTAAAAAAAAAAAATCAAAAACAATATACTTGCCACTTGTCCACACTACATGATGACTCTTAGTCACCTTATCAGCAGATCCAAGTCCCACCTTGCCTGGGCCCAGTTGGGCACATCCACCTTTACGGCGTGCCCTGATATTATCAGTGCATTGCAGTGAATGGAAGGGAGTGCCAGCTTCACTGTGACTGATAGCGGGGGCGGCGCCCCATCATGAAGGTGGATGTGTCTAATAGGGATTGGGTCTGACAATCGGCTAAGAGACACAGCGCCAGACTATCATCTGCGGGGGCCAAGAGATGATAGCATTGGTTAGCCTGGACGATGCCTTTAAGTACTCTTTAACCATTGGATCATTTTCTTTTCTGCAGACAGAAAGGACTAATTTTTTGCCTCCTAGCCTTCCAGAAATCTGCAGAGCTTTTGTAAAATGCGGGCAGCCAGTAATGAACGGATTGTCACATTGAGACATACTTGGAGACATGCTCTGCTGCTGAGGAGGCCCAGCAGAAGGGACCAACACAGTTCGCGGGTATTGGTCGCCACTGCTAAATATAAGTCCGAGGGGAGGGGTCATCCAGAATGCTGGAGCCCCTGGGGCATCCCAGATCAGGATGCCTCGGCTTCCGGGCTACCTCTCCCATGTAAACATCGTTGGCCACATCCACTGCGCTGTGCGTGCTCTTCACTACCCAGCAATTCTGGGGGCAGGAGCGCGCACGCTGCAGGAGATGCTGCCACTCTTACTCAGATTGTCATAAACAAGGGTTGGTTGCCGAACATTTTATATGCATGGTAAACTGCTTTGATTGGACAAGGACTCGCACATGTGTCATAGGACCAAGAAGAGGTGAGATGATCGGGGGGGGGGGGGGGGTCACACAGTGGGATATCCCTATTCAGGATACCCCCGTAGCAGGAGAGAAAACCTGGGATTTTTAAATTATTTTTGATATGGAGCACTGTCTTGCCTGATCATGGGCTTTATCAGCTGGGCATCACCAGCTTTGGGTGGATGGCTTTTGCGATCAGGAGAACCCAGCTACACATACCAAGTTCTCACTGTCAGGAAGTAACAGTCCTTGAGCCACAAGCTGGGGATGCCAAACTAAGTGAGACAGTGCGGGACATTGTGACTCAAACCCCTGGCCGCTATGGGAGCTGTAACTGCCTCCAGTATGTACCCGTTTCCCCAAAAATAGCAACTTTTGAGGTTGCTTTAAATATAAGCCCTGCCAGAAAAAAAAACTATTTAAAGGGCAAATAAGGCAATGTCCTGGGGCACCAGGACCAGAAAGCCCCTATCACAGTCGAGGCCATTACCTACCCAGGGTGCCAGGTACCCATGCACACTAGGAACCCACCACTCCAATACGACATAGGCCTGAATCTCAATTTTGAGATGAAAACGAAGAGCTAATGTGGAAAATAAGTCACCCCTTGAAAATTTTCCTAAACCACCTTTGGGAACTAAAATGATTATGAAGTAGCGACAGGAAAGCCAGCTACTGTGACTGGGATCAAGGAATATTAAAACGTAACTATTCTTAGTATACAGTACGTCCTGCTCCAAATCTAATACTTACAGTTGGGATATACTCCGCCAGATGGCGCCGGACTGCAGAACGTCGAAAATAGGCTCCTCCCGGCCCCTCAAATACCCGGGGACCTCCCACAAATCCCCAGAATTTCTCTGCAGTCTGGCTGCGAAGGATGAAAAATGGCGCTCTACTCGCAGGTGAGCGGGGCTATTAGCCCGCGGCCCTGTAGGACTATTCCCACCTGTTCCACTAGTAATATGCCTCCCAGCCTTGGCTGCGCTGGTCGGGTGAAGGTAGGCAGCACCGCTGTTAGGTGCTTAGGAGCGCTGCTCCACCGCAACCAAAGGGTAGGCGGTTCAGGCTTATGGTGAGCCTCTATGGGATGCCCCTCCCGCACTAGTGCCCTCTTGCCCCTGCCCATCGGTGGGCCCTGTTCAAGTGGCCGCTGTCTCCCCTCATCCTCCTTGTAGTCTTCGGGGGAAAAGAGGGGGGGTGTAAATATGTATGCTATGCTAACTCTGTGTTTTACACCTTTTTTTCCATTCTGTTAGTCTTGTGTCAGCCGCCGCACTGGCTTGTCTTTACTGTCTTTTTAAAATTGCCGCCGCCGCGCGCTGACTCGGTTCCGCGCTTGGCGGCGGCATTACCTCAGGCGCTGGTGCGCCATCATTGGCTGCTAGCACGTTCTTGGCTTCGTGCTCTTCGGGGGGGGGCGGGGCCCGTCTATGGCGCGCTCCGCGTCATCGCTGATACCGGCCCGCCCCTCGAGGTATACCGACGCCATCTTTATCCTGCCTGTTGGCCCATGCGTGACGGACCCCTACCTACCGCGGTCCGTAAGTGCCCTCGCGGGCGGCTTTATATCTTTCACTTTTGTAACTGTGTACTTACAGGTCTTGTCTGCTTATGTCTTTCAGGCGGGGCGAACCCTTTTGGCGTCTCACGGCCCTGTATTAGTATATACTTGTGGGCCTTGTAAAAATAATACTCCCACTTCCCTAGCGGGTTATTGGGGCATCCGGGGTTGCTATATAGCGTTATTCCCTATCGGTGTATAGCGCCGCTATAATCACCATATGGAGGCATCCCAGGATAATGTGACCGGGGTCCCTTCGGGACAAGACCGGCTGTGTGTAGCGTGTGGGCAGCCTCATGCTGATGCTGACAAGGCGGGGGTCTGTGAACCCTGTGCTGAGCAGGTGCTTGCATTGAAATCTGGCCTGCCAGTGGCTGCACCTCGTTTCACTTCACCTACTCCCCCAACCTTAAACCTCACTCCTGCTGAGTTGCATACTAGTGGGGATTCTCAGCCTGATGTGTCTTCTAGACTGGCTACTGTTGGGCAGTTGATTGCTAAGTCCTTAGCGCGTAAGGCCCCTGCTAAGAAGCGGCACTTGACGCCTAATGTCACTGTTTTCCCTATGGGAACTGAGGAGTTTAGGAATCTTTGTGGCTGATGAAGGGGAGCTCTTTTCTGATTCAGGCTCATCTGACGAGAGACCAAGGGGTCATGACGATTCTGGCTCTGACCCCTGGACCCCGGATGACACTGACAGATTATTGACCCAGATTTTTGAGGTTCTGTCAATCTCTCTCCCTGTTGCGGCTCCCGGGCAAAGAGGGGAGCTTTTCCATACAGCAAAATCACGTTTGGAATTTCCCGAGCAGGCACATTTCCATAACCTTGTTCTCAAGGAATGGGAGCGCCCCAGTAAACTTCTCGGTGTTCCAAAAAGTTCGTATAGGAAGTATCCCTTTCCGGCTGAGGTGATTAAATGTTGGTCATCCCCCCCCCCCCCCGAGGTGGATGTCCCGATCCTAGGGCTATCTAACACCTCTGTCATGCATTCCCCTGACTCTACTACCCTGCGGGATGCTGAGGACTGGTGCATTGACCAGCTGGCATCCCACGCCTTTGCATGTGCAGGGACAGCACTGCGCCCGGCCTGTGCCTCTGCCATTACTGCTGTGGCCACTAGAACCCTTATCAGAAATATGCTTGATAGTGCCCCTGATGATTTGCCTTGTGAGGTGTTTAATGCACTCTCCAGTTGTGATGTTTTTGTAAATTTTGTCCTCTCTGCATTGGATGACACCATCAGAATGTGTGCCAGAACTTCTGCCCTCGTGGTGGCTATACGCGGCTCGGTTTGGCTGCGCCAGTGGGCTGCTGACAACGCTGCCAAGAAGGCCCTCACTGGATTTCCCTTTAAAGGACTGCGCCTGTTTGGGGACCGCCTGGACCTTTTTGCTATGGGAGGCAGGTTACCCCAGCGCAGGCGGCAATCTCGTCCCTTTCGGGGTCAGGGTTCCTTCTCCCCTTACCGTGGTGCAAGACAGGGAAGGGGGGTTTCCTTTCCTGGGGCCCGGGGAGATTTCTGGGGTAGAGGCAGAGGACGTGGACATCCTGGCTCCTCCTGGGGTCCCAAAGCAAAATCCTCTCCCAAGCCCCCTCAGGCATGATGGGGCGCCCTCACCCATCCGGGTGGGGGGACAGCTGCAGCACTGCGCTCACGTCTGGAGGCTTCATGTCTCAGACCGGTGGATTCAGGAGATACCCCTCGATTCAAAGAGCAAAAGTTAATTGATTTCGTATCGAGAATCGTAAGTTTGGGTGGGTGTTAGTCATTTTTTCCTGTTTTTTTGGCCATTCCCGACTCGCACGAGCCTACGTACGTATGCGTATATGCTCTTACGATCAGCGGCAGTTCGTTCGTAAATTTTAGGATCAAAACGTAAAACTTAGGATCAAATCCTAAAACTTACGATCAAAACGTAAAACTTAGGTTAATTGGATGTGTTTAGGTGTGATTCAGAGAAACCTCTAAACGCGTTTTAAAAGAAAGCCACAGCCGACACCTTTTAGCAGCCGGATTGCTGTTCGTGAACAGGTTTTTTGGCTATGTGGAGGAGTCTGCGCGTCTTGAGCTCCAATGAACTGCATGTATCAGCATGGCCGAGGCCATAAATTGTATGGCAATGCATACCTGATTCATGTATGCCTTATAAAAGCATTTTAATGTGGACCTTAATTAGTCCTTTGCATGTAAACCTTTATTTTGCAATATATTTGCGTTAATTAAAGAAACTTATGTCCTTCGTTATTTATTTTAAAATTGAGGTACTAGAATAATATTTTTAGATTGCATTTATTGGTGTAGTTGTTTACCTTTGCTTTGTTTAATTATTTAAGCACAACTTTGGTCAGATGCATCACACTTACTGAGGAGAGGAGAGCGGGATAAAGTGCTGGATGTGGGTTACTGCTGTATTTTGCACAGACACAGCAGAGCTGGGGGCATGGAAAGGTCAGAAATCAAAGAATCCAGAGCAACACAGTCACAAGGCCCTTTCTGTTTGCAGGCTGCCCGATAATACCTGAGCCGCCATCTTGGCTGTTTCTAGGCTCATAACATGCAGAAGTTGCTGGGTGTTTTTTAATATTTGTGAGCAATCTGTATGTAGAGGGTGTGGGTAACCACACAAAAAAGTTAAAGTTGTACCATTTGAAGCCAAAATATTAAAATTAAATCCACAAGTAAAAAATGCAAGTTAACTAAAAATTAAACAAAGTAAGATTTACTTATGCAAATGCATTCATTAATGGTTGGTTACTACAAAATGAATGAAATAACGAAAATTAAAAGACCAAATATTTAGAATGCACTTTAATGAGGTAAGTTTGTATTGCGGAGCCGCAAGATCAGAAGGATTTACGTCCAGACAAAAAAGGAAAAAGGGCAAAACCAATGTTGCAACCTGAGAAATGAAACGGAAAATTCAGGATGGAAACTGACATAGGTCTGATTCCCGAACTGCCATACGAACGGACGTATATTTTAGGATAGAAACGTATTTGCTTATTGAATCACTCGCAAGTTCATACGAACGCACGAGCGGACGTGAAAAATAGGATGATCGTGAGCCAAATCCAAGCTGTTACATGTTTCTTTGAATCAACCTAATAGTGTCCTCCGGTTACAAGTTGGAGTTTGCTGCTGATCCCCCTCCAAGATTCATCAGATCCCGGATTCCTCAGGACCCTGTGTCAGCTCAGAAGCTAGTGCAAGCATTGCAAGGCCTCCTGGAGCTGGGGGTCATCTGCCAGGTCCCCTTAAAGTGGACCAACACCCAGGGGTGATCGGCCCGGGAATCTATAAGTTTCCCGGGCCGATCACCTCCCTCACCGCGGGGCATCCGAGATCGGGATGTCCCGCGGGGTGAACCCCCCCCAAAAGCCCCAAAAAACCTTACCTTATCAGCGACGGATCAGCCGCCGCCTCCCGCGCGCCCCTCTAGCAGGGCGGCGGTGGCGGCTTGTTCGCCGCTTGTCCGTCACCGAAAAGGTACGTTTTTGGGGCTTTTGGGGGGGTTTCACACAGCGGGGCATCCTGATCTCGGATGCCCCACTGAAGTGGACCAACACCCAGGATAGTGAAAATCCTGGGTGTTGGTCCACTTTAAGAGAAAAAGGCAAGGGCTTTTATTCCAACCTATTCACAGTACCCAAAAAAGATGGTTCAGTCAGGCCCATCCTGGACTTGAAGATCCTCAAAAAGTTTGTCAGGGGCAGGCGCTTTCACATTGAAACTCATATCCCTGTGTTCCCAGGTCATCAAAGGTTCCTCAGGTTCGCTCTGATGGATCAACACTACCAGTTTGTGGCCTTGCCCTTCGGCCTCACTTCAGCTCCATCAGGCAGGGGATGCAGCTGGTGGGCCTGATGGTGGCATGCTTCGAAGCGGTCCCTTATGCTCAGTTCCACTTGAGGCCCCTGCAACTTCACCTATTGTTTGTAGGGGACAAGGACCCAGCGTCCCTGGACAGGGTCTGGGTGCTCTCCCCTCTGGTCAGGAGGTTCCTCTCGTGGTGGATGGAATCAAGGAACCTGTTGGGGGGCAGATCCTTTCTTCTCCCTTCCTGGGAGACGGTCACCACGGATGCCAGTCTGTCAGGTTGGGGGGGTTTCTGGAAGTCCCTGCGGTTCCAGGGGAGGTGGGGCCCTCAGGAGGCCCACACACCTATCAATGTCTTCGAACTGCGGGCGATCAGGCTAGTTCTGGCTCACTTGACTACTCACCTTTGGGGCCTGCCTGTTCAGGTGCGCTCGGACAACCAGACGGCAGTCGCCTACATCAATCATCAGGGAGGGACCCGGAGCAAGGGGGCCCTCCAGGAAGCGTCTCTGATCCTGACTTGGGCGGAGGCCAATGTCCCCTGCATATCAGCTGTGTACATCCCGGGGGTGGAAAATCACCTGGCGGACTCTCTGAGCAGGGGGACCTCTCGCCAGGGAGAATGGTCCCTATGCAGCAGGGTGTTTCAATCTCTGTGTCTCCGTTGGGGCCAACCAGATGTGGATCTGTTTGCGTCCCGCCACAATCACAAGCTCCCAGCCTTTGTCTCTCTGTCCCAGGATCCTCTGGCCTTGACCTCGGATGCGCTAGCAATGTCATGGCAGGACTTTCAGTTCCTGTATGTCTTCCCTCCAATCCCCCTGCTGGGCAGGGTTCTGCGCAAGATTGCTCTGGAAAGGGTGCCAGCAATTCTGGTGGCCAAGAAGAGTGTGGTTCGCAGACGTGGTACAGCTGGCGGTAGATCAGTACGCTCTGCCCTTGGTGCCAGATCTGCTCACTCAGGGCTCACTACGCCATCCCAATTTACAAACTCTGGCTTTGACGGCTTGGCTGCTGAAACCTCCATCTTGATGGAGAAGGGGCTGTCTTCCTCGGTTGTGGATACTTTGATTAAAGCTAGGAAGAAGTCTTCCTCTTCCATTTATTGCAGGGTTTGGCGTGCCTACATTGACTGGTGTGAGCCTAGGTCTCTTCCCTGTCGTGTGTTCTCTATTCCCAGGATTCTGGAGTTCCTGCAGCATGGGTTGGAGATGGGGCTCCAACTCCGTACTCTGAAGGGTCAGGTTTCTGCCCTGGCTATTTTCTTCCAGAAGTCCTTTGCTCAGCACCCTCTGATCTTTTTTCCAGGGGGTCACTCGTGCGCCCCCCACGTAAGCCTATGGTGCCTGTTTGGGATCTGAACTTGGTTCTGTCAGCCTTGCAGGGTGCTCCCTTTGAACCTGTGCAAGATGCTGCCTTGGCCATTCTTACGCTCAAGGTTGTATTTCTGGTGGCTATCACTTCTGTCAGGCGTGTGTCTGAGTTGGCGGGCGCTTTCCATTCAGCCCCCCTACTATGAGAGGCACCAGGACAAGGTGGTGGCGTTTCAAACCTGACTTTCTGCCTAAGGTAGTGTCTGCCTTTCATTTGAATCAGGATATTGTTCTTCCTTCTTTGTGCCCTAATCCTAGCAATGCTAAGGAGAGGGTTTTGCACTCTTTGGATGTGGTTAGGTGTCTGAAGTACTATCTGGTGGCTACTGCACCCTTCAGGAAGACTGATGCTCTTTTTGTGGTCCCTTCTGGTCCTAGGAAGGGTTTGGCTACTGCCAAGTCTACTATCAGCAAGTGGATTCGTCGGGCTGTGATTCAGGCCTACTCTGCTAAGGGGAAGAATCCTCCCTTCCTCCTTACTGCTCATTCCACTTGTGCTATTGGTGCCTCTTGGGCTTTTCAGCACCAGGCTTCTGTTGAACAAGTTTGCAAGGCCGCTACTTGGTCTTCTGTTCATACCTTTTCAACGTTTTACAAGGTTGATGTTAGGGCCTCAGCTGATGCTGCTTTTGGCCGAAAGGTTCTGCAGGCAGCAGTGGTTTAAACTGTCTGCTGCTGATTTTTCTTGGGGATCCCACCCTACTTTATGGACACTGCTATTGGATGTCCCAACTGTAAGTATTAGATTTGGAGCAGGACGTACTGTATACTAAGAATAATACAATTCTGTGATTACTCACCTGTAGAATTATAAGTATACAGTACGTCCTGCTCCAACCCACCCTTTGTTGCATTATCTTGGATCCCCTGTATGGTGATTGTTATCATTGTTCTAGTTGATAGTTTGGATTGTTTAATTCTCCCGGCTTCTCATTTACTGCTTTTCAATGCTGGGGATTTGTGGGAGGTCCCCGGGTATTTGAGGGGCCGGGAGGAGCCTATTTTCGATGTCTCTGCAGTCCAGCGCCATCTGGCGGAGTATATCCCAACTGTAAGTATTTGATTTGGAGCAGGACGTACTGTATACTCATAATACCAATTCTACAGGTGAGTAATCACAGAATTGTATTTTTACTTGCTGGTCTAAAAAAAATTCTGACATCCCCATGTGCAAATTAACATGAGCTGACAATGCGTTTCAGGGCATTTGGAGCGCATGACTATTGTGCGTTCCAATTAAATATTGCGAGAGCATCCGGTATGTGCAACAGTCGAGGTTGCTATGAAGCTCGCTGTCAGGCAATTGGTAGCAGTGGGTGTTGACAATACATGTTAAATAGTGAGCAGCAAAAACAAATATCCTTACTACATATAAGCGTTTTGTCTATATATAATGCACCATAGGGGGTGGGATATGATAAAACTTTACCAAAACGCTGGTAGAAATAAAATATAAGTGCATGTGAGGATCATAATATAGGATACCCAGCTAAAAAAAAAAACATTTTAATAACCCATAATTATTACTAAGGGATAGGACTGAGAAACAGTTGAATGCTGTTTAAAACCTTTTAAAAACAAGAAGTATAATGATCGTAACCTTGAAATTAAAAAATGTATATATTAATAATGATAATGGAGTACATGAAGGGGGAAACCCGAAGAGCTAGCGACCTGAATCAGAAGCATGAATGGGGAGATTAATGTGGACCAAAACCCAGGATTTTGACTATCCTGGGTTTTGGTCCTTGCCCCCAGGGGATCCCGATCGGGGATGCCCTGCCGTGTGAACCAATCTCACTCACCCTTCCTACGGCACATGCGCAGCCCTCTCGTCCAACCAGCATGCTCTGATCTGAGCGCGCTGGCGGCCGCATCCAGCACTACCCTCTAACAGGGAGTGCTGGCCATGCCGGCCATTCACAAACACCTGCTAAAGGGATGCACGCACCCTGCTAAAGGGATACCGGAGATTCGTAAAACCTTAAAAGCTAAACTTTTGTAACGTGAAGCATGGTAGATTATTCATTTTAATACTCGTATACCGCCAGGGTTAAATGACAGACTGGACATTGCACTATGCATTTGACTTGTAGTTTTTATCTCCCCCTTCATGCGTCAGGTCACTATATAGCTCTTTGGGTTTGCCCCTTCATGTTCTCCGTGATCATTATTTATACATTTTTTTTATTTCAAGCTTACTATCATTACACTTCTTGTTTTCAACTGATTTTAATAGCATTCATCTTTTTTGAAGTCTTATACCTTAGTATTAAATATATTGTGTTTTTTTATCTCTACCTGCATTTTTATGTCTCTGCTCTTGTGCATGACCAAGGGGGTGCTGTAAGTCCCTGAAACGCACGTTGGATGATGTATGTTGACGCATTGGGATGTCGGCATTATTTTTAGACTTGCAAGTAAAAGTTACATTTTAATGTTTTTTGATCCCTGTGAGGGGAGCTGGTTTTCCTAACGCTACTTCACTGTCTCTTTGGGGCTGTGCAGCTTTCCCTTCCGTGCTTCTCCCAGGAATTGTACATATGGACTTTACAGGGTCAGCTGGCTTTTCTTTGTCTAAAATTGAATATGACTTTGTCTATGACTTTGGGGAAACACTGTATTGAAGATAAACCTATGGTGAAGAACACTGTGAAAAATTATTGGGGCGGGGGGTGGAATGGAGTTGTCCATGCCAAAAAAATTAAAAAAAAACATATTCTCCCCTTATGTCCCTAGTAGCTTCTCCCTGCAGCTCCTCTGTCCAGCACCAGGAACTTACCAGGGGCAGGGATCCAGCATTCAGTTTTCCAGCACCGACGGTTATGCATGGTGATGTCCATGGGGCCTTGTTTTTGCCTGACATGCCTAATATTCATTGCAATAAAGAGGAAATGCCAAAACCGCATCGGAACCTCCTCTCCATGGTATGGAATGGAGAAGGTGTTGGAGTGCAAAAAAGACCCCTTGGACATTGCCATGTGAGGCCATGCGTAAAGCCAACTCAATTTTCTCAATTGGGATACCCATCTGTCTAAAAAATCCTATGAAGCTTGAAATTAGGCCTGCCACCCGATTTAAGAAGAAGCCTAAATTATATACTAAATAATTATATATATATATATATATATATATAATTAAAAGACCCCAAACCCCAAAAATTGAATTGAATGTGGGTAAACTTGGAGTATTTGTGCATACTAGAACTGCAAAATGGACAGTGGATTATTGAGGGATGGGGCAAGTGTACATGCAAATACAGTATATTTGAAATAAAAGCACACATTAAAAGACTGGTTCAGTTTTTAGAAGCAAAGACTTACTGAGTGATTTGGCTAAAGCTAGTAATAAAAATACATGACATTCTAAATGTTTTTATAAGTATTACCTGAAATGCTACCATAACAAATGATAAAAAATATACCTTGTCAGGAGTCCTTTTGCATTGTTCAAGAGTAAATGAAAAAAGTACCTTTTTACCTCAGAATGAGGGGTAACTACAAGAGTGAGAGTGCGGTATTGGCCTGGAGTAAGTGTGCCCGTCTTGACCCAGAAGTAAGACTTCCGCTGATGACCAGCTTTGCCAGGCTCTCCCTCCCTCCTTTCTCTGTCTCCCTCCATCAGTCGCCCTCTGTAATCCATCTCATGCACTCCTGTGATGGTGTACTGTATCCAACAGGAAAGTGTGTGTGTGAATTCAGGGCAAGGTGAGGATGGGATAAGGCGAGAGCCAGACACCGGAGTCACAGAGAAGGGATGGCAGGAAGAGGGGGGAGAGACTGAGTCGTGGGCAGCTCTCAGATTAGCAATTTCCCCCCTGACATCACAGCCCAAATAAGGAGCTTTGAAATAAACGTGTGTGTGTGTGTGCGATTTTCTTTCATGCTTTCCTCCTGACACCGAGATTCACTGCAGACAGACCAGACGCAGACAGAGAGCAGGTGAGCTACTTGCTTATGCCGACTGGGTAAAGGGTTAATTTTATCAGGCATCTTTCCGGGAAGAGATTATGGGAGGGCTGGCGGCTGCCAGAGTTGGGCAAGAAGAGCTGGTGGTATACCGGCTATGTCCGTGGGACTGGTGTTTGTATATGGCGGGTGGTGTCATAGTGTTCTTTACCTCCATTTGTGGCTAAGCAAATGCTGCCATAGCTTGTGTCAGGTCTCCGACCTTCTTAAGTTAAACCTCTCATGCGCTCATCCCTTGATATACTTTGGATTCACTTCTTTAAAGGCTCTTCCTCTCCAGTCACCGTAGGATCCGCTTTTTTTTGTTATTGTTCTGAATGTTGTCCTCCTATACATGCATATATATATGTGTGTGTGTGTGTGTGTAAATATATATATAATATGTAAAATTTGTGTATATAAACACACTCACACTTGTACTTTTGTGGTTATCTGTTACATGGTTTCTTATGCAGATAACGCGGCCCTATGATAATAGCATTTAATTTAACATTGTGTCTTTGTTTATCTATTTGACTGTGATATTTGACCAGCAATATCTGAGGTGGTAGATCGCACATTTGCATGCTGTTATTATTTTCAGTGATTGTGATATTACAGTATCTGTTACTTTTTAGGAAAGTGTGATGTGTACAATTATATTTAAAGCCAAATCATTTTTATTCAATTTTTCATATTGTAAAGCACATTTGACTTAAAATATGTACAACAGATACCCTTGTTTTTTAAGGCTTTATAACTTTTAAGTAGTTTGTTGTAGCTGTAGTTATTCTGTTATGCTATGCACCCTTATGACCATGTAATTTATTATTATGTCCAGATTCATTTATTTGGCAGTCATTTTTTTTTCAAGTTAATACATTTGAGGAGGTAGATATTCAGCAAATGTGCACAGGGGTATTAGTACATCCCAGCGAAGGTGCAGGTATTCATGGCTTCTCAGGGAGAATGTAATGTGGGTACAACTATATAAAAAAAACAAAGCATTGCAATGCCTTACTGCAGGTAATCTGTGCTATAATGTGAAAGGGTTGACATCAGTTCATTTGCTTGTAAAGGGTAAAGCATGAAGAGGCAAAAGATTTGGAGGGAAATGCATTGGGAAGGCTTTGTCTCTACTTACCTTGGAAATATAAAGTGCTTAGAAGCTGGCCAATTCAAAAGCCCAATAGTCATATGTTTTATACACATTTATCAGGTGTTTAAAAGCTCGCCACAGCTTTTCAGCAGATCTATTAAGGTCCATGGCTAGTATTTGGCTTTAAAGAATGGGCACTTTCTAAATGTGCCCTATCCTCTATATGGGCATTAAAAAGGCACCTCATTTTTTTCAGCAGGAGTATTTGGAGAGAAAACCCTACACTGAGCCTGGTTAAAAGCATTAATGTAAAGAGAAGCCAAGCTCCTTGAAAGCTGGGACTAAATTTACATGTGTACAACCCAATTTATATCAGTAAAACTTCAGATTAGTGGCTTACAACTCATGTGATAACAGTGTTTTTGGTGTAGGTAAATAACTGTTGCATTGCAGCAATGAGGATCTTTTTGGCTACTGGCTGCATGGAATTGCTGTGTGCTGCAGTTTCACTTTAGCCTTCTTCATTATTCTAAGTATACAGCACGTCCTGTTCCAGAATATTCCTTACACATGGGTAAAACATCCACAAGATGGTGCTGGACTGCAATAACAGCTTGTGGCTCCTCCCGGCCCTATATAAGTCGGGGACCTCCCACAAAATCCCCAGTATTCTAAGTGTGCCATACACTCCACTTCGGTCTTCATGACATCTGGGTAATCTCCAGTAGAGGGCGAACTTCTGCAGAGATGAATATGCAAAAAAGAAAGCCCCTCCCGGTCCATATATACCTGGGACCTCTCACCAATCCCCCAGTTCCTTCTCTGCAGGGAAGGCGACAAGACAGAAGATGAAGACTTCTTTACTTACAGGTAAGCCAGGCTCGCGCCTGGCCGTCTATTGTCCCTATTACTGCCAGGACCCTTCTAAATTGCCCCTATATTGAGCCTCCCAGCTTAGGCTGCGGGGTCCTGGTGAAGGTAGGAGCTCCCTATGGGTGCAGCAGGAGCACTGCTCCACCGTGAGACCTCACTATGGGGTAGGCGGTTATCCAGGTTTCTTGGTGATCCTGATGTGGGATGCCCCATCCCTCTAGGCTTATGGCCAGCTTCTGGCAGGGTTCCCCCCCTTCCGGGTCCCTTATTCCCCTCCGGGGGGGGGGGGGGTTGCCTGGCCTGGCCGATATTTCGTTTTACCCAGCTTGTGTCCCTGTGTGGTTAGTGTGTATTCTTAGTATACAGTACGTCCTGCTCCAGATAGATTACTTACACTTGGGTTATCCTCCGCCAGATGGTGCTGCACTGCAGAGACATGTAAAACAGGCTCCTCCCGGCCCCTCAAATACCCGGGGACCTCCCACAGGTATCCCCAGATTTCTCTGCAGTGCTTACTGTGAAGACATGAAATTATCACTCTCTCGCAGGTGAGCGGGGCTATTAAAGCCTGCGGCCCTGTCGGACTATTCCCATCCGTCCTTGATGTGATGTGCCTCCCAGCCTGGGCTGCGCTGGTCGGGTGAAGGTAGGCAGCACCTTGTGTGTTTAAGGAGCGCTGCTCCACCGCAGTCCCCCACCAAAGGGTAGGCGGTATAGGCTGATGGTGAGCCTTTATGGGATGCCCCTCCCGCATTATTGTCCCATGCCCCGGTAGCGGTGGGCCCTGTACAAAGGGCCGCCATCCTCCCTCATTCTCCCCGTAGCCCTCGGGAGGAAAAGAAGGAGGGGGGTGTCAGTGTATTGTGATTACATGCATATGGCCCTCTTTGTAATGTCTGCTTGGACTGGTATATGTGGTGTCAACCGCCGCGCTGACTTGTCTTTTTACACTGTAAATGCCGCCGCCGCGCGCTCCTTTCGCTTCATTTGGATGTTCCGCGCCGGGCGGTGGCGTTACCTCAGACGCTTCTGCGTCCTCATTGGCTGCTTGTCTGTTGGACTTCGTGCTCTTCAGGGGGGCGGGACCTGGCATGGCGCGCCCCGCGTCACGGCTCGCTCTGGCCCGCCCTTCGAGGTACTCGCCGCCATATTGTCTGGTCGCGCGCACGTGTGACGTTCTTACTTACCGTGGTCCATAAGTGCCCTCGCGGGCGGCTTTATAATTCACTGTAGTGTGTTTCGGTTCGGACACCCTTCTTATCATTGTGTCTTTCAGACGGGTGAATCCAGTGGCTTCTCCCGGCCCGGTGTAATTGTAGTTGGGCCTAGTATAATTACTCCCACTTCCCTAGCGGGTCATTGGGACATCCAAGGTTGCTTTATAGCGTCAATCCCTACTGGCATATTGTGCCTAAAAATCACCATATGGAGGCATCCCAGGATAATGGGACCGGGGTTCCTTCGGGACAAGCCCGGCGGTGTATGGCGTGTGGACAACCTCATGCTGATGCTGGCAAGGCATGGGTCTGTGTACCCTGTGCTGAGCAAGCGCTGGTTTTGCAATCTGTCCTGCCAGCGGCTGCACCTCGTTTCACTTCACCTTCTCCCCCAAGCTTAAATGTCACTCCTGCTGAGTTGCATACAAGTGGGGATTCTCAGCCTGATGTGTCTTCTAGACTACCTACTGCTGAAATGATTATTGCGAGGTCCTTAGCGTGTAAGGGCCCTGGTAAGAAGCGGCACCTGACGCCTTATGATACTGTTTTCTCTATGGGATCTCAGGAGTTTATGAATCTGTGTGGCTATACCCCTTCTGATGGAGAGCTCTTTTCTGACTCGGGCTCATCTGATGAGAGACCAAGGGGTCATGACGATTCTGGCTCTGACCCCTGGGCCCCGGATGACACTGACAGATTATTGACCCAGATCTTTGAGGTTCTGTCAATCTCTCTCCCTGGTGAGGCTCCCAGGCAAAGAGGGGAGCGCTTCCATACAGCAACATCACGTTTGAAATTACTAGAGCAGACTCACTTCCATTCCCTGATGCTCAAGGAATGGGAGTGCCCTAGTAAACTTCCCGGGGTCCCAAGGGATTGGGATAGGAAGTATCCCTTTTCACCTGAGGTGGTTAAATGTTGGTCATTCCCCCCCGAGGTGGATATCCTGATAATTGGGCTATCTAACACCCCTGTCATACATCCCCCTGATTCTACTACCCTGCAGGATGCTGAAGACCGGCACATTGACCTGCTGGCCTCCCACGCCTTTGCATGTGCGGGGACGGCGATGCGCTCGGTCTGTGCCTCTGCCATTACTGCTGTGGCCACTAGAACCCTCATCAGAAATATGCTTGATAGTGCCTCTGATGATCTTCCTTGTGAGGTGTTTAATGCACTCTCCAGTTGTGATGTGTTTATAAAATTTGTTCTAGTAGCATTGGATGACACCATCAGAATGTGTTCAAGAACTTCTGCCCTCGTGGTGGCTATACGTCGCTTGCTCTGGCTGCGATAGTGGGGTGCTGACAATGCTGCGAAGAAGGCCCTTACTGGGCTCCCCTTTAAGGGGCTACGTCTGTTTGGGGCCCGTCTAGACCTGTTTGGTAGGAGAGGTAAGTTACCCCAGCACAGACGACTGTCTCGGCCCTTCGGGGCCAGGGCCCCCCTTCCACCCCCTACCATGGTGTTAAACAGGAACCAGGGGTGTCCTTCGCGGGGGCTCGCGCAGCTCCCTGTCCCAGGAGCAGAAGACAACACTCTGGCTCCTCTGGGGGGGCTATGCCCAAATCCTCTCCCAAGTCCCCTCAAGCATGATGGGGCGCCCTCACCCGCCTGGGTGAGGGGACGGCTGCGGCACCTTGCTTAAGTCTGGAGGCATCACGCCTCAGACCGGTGGATTTAGGAGGTAGTGTCCTCCGGCTACAAGATGGTGTTTGCTGTGCGCCCTCCCCTAAGATTATCTGGTCCCGGGTACTCCTGGTCCCTGCTTCTGCTCAGGTGCTGGCGCAGGCCGTGCAAGGTCTGCTGGGTTTGGGGGTCATTTGCAGATTTCCCTTAACAGACAGAGGCAAGGGACCCTACACCAACCTTTTCACAGTTCCCAAAAAAGATGGGTCAGTCTGGCCCATTCTGGATGTACAGATCTTCAGCAAATTGTCAAGTACGTGTTGGAAGATCAACACTGCCAATTTGTGGCCTCTCTTAAGCTCCCAAGGTGCTGGCGGGGGTGATGACTCTGATGAGGCCAAGAGGCGTCCGTGTGCTGCACTACCTGGACGTCCTCATCACTTCCCATCCTCTACATCTGGCAAAGTTGGATACTCAGCTGGTGGTGTCCATCCTGGAGTCATCTGGATGGGTGATCAGCCACCCCAAGTCCTCAATGTCCCCTTCCTTGGTAACTTCATTCCTAGGAATGAATCTGGACACAGTTCAGGCAAGGATATTCCTTCCTCAGCAGAAGGTGGATAATCTGCTTGCACAAGTTCAGTTCCTCCTAGCTGTCCCCGTCCCTTCACCTGGCAGGGGATGCAGCTGGTGGGCCTGATGGTGGCGTGCTTCGAAGTGGCCCCTTGTGCTCAGTCCCTCTTTGGGCTTCTGCAACTTCTCCTATTGTCTGTATGGGACAAGGACCCAGCATCCCTGTACAGGGTCTTTGTGCTCTCCCCCCTGGTGGTGGATGGACTCAAGGAACCTATTGGGGGGCGGAACCTTCTTGCTCCTTTCTGGGATACGGTCACCACGGATGACAGTCTATCAGGTTGGGGGGGTTCTTCTGAAGGTTCCTGTGGTTCCAGGGGAGGGGGGCCCTTAGGAGGCCTATTCACCTATCAATGTCTTGAATCTGTGAGCGATCAAGTTAGTTCTGATTCGTTTGACTACTCATTTCAGTGCCTGCCTGCTCAGGGGCGCATGGTCATTCTGATGGCAGTTGCCTACATCAATCATCAGGGTGGGACCCGGAGCAAGAGGGTCCTCCAGGAAGTGTCTCTGATTCTGATCTGGGTGGAGGCCAATGCATTTCAGCGGTATACATTCCGGGGGGGGGGGGGGGTCCCTCTGCAACAGGGTGTTCAAATCTCTGTATCACCGTTGGGGCCAACCTGATGTGGATCTGTTTGCGTTCCGTCACAATCACAAGCTCCCGACCTTTGTCTCCCTGTCCCAGGATCCTCTGGCCGTGCCCATGGATGCCTTAGTAATGTCATGGCAGGACATTCAGCTTCTGCAGGGTTCTGCGCAAGATTGCTCTGGAAGGGGTGCCAGTGGTTCTGGTGGCCTCAGGTGGCTAAGAAGAGTGTGGTTCGCAGACGTGGTGCAGATTGCAGTAGATCAGTGCTTTCTGCCTGGAGTGCCAGATCTGCTCACTTAGGACCACTTACGCCATCCCAATTACAAACTCCTGAAACCTCCATCTTGATGGAGAAAGGTTTGTCTACCTCGTTGGTTGAGTCCATGGTGAAGGCTAGGAAGATGACTTCTTCTTCCATCTGTTATTTGGTATGGCGTACCTACATTGACTGGTTGAGTCTTGGTCTCTTCCCTGTTGGGTGTTCTCAGTTCCCAGGGATCTGGAGTTTTACTGCATGGGTTGGAGTCGGTCTCTAACTCAGTACCTTGAAGGGTCAGGTTTCTACCCTGTCTGTCTTCTTTCAGAAGTCTTTTGTTCAGCATTCCTTGATTAAGACGGCTTTTAGGGGGTTACTCGTGCATTCCCCACGACAATCTATGGTCCCTGTTTTTGGGATTTGGAATTGGTCTTGCCTGCTTTGCAGGGGGCTCCCTTTGAACCTGTGCAGGATGCTGCCTTGGCTTTTTTTACGCTCAAGGTTGTGTTTCTGGTAGCTATCACTTCTGTCAGGCATGTGTCTGAGTTGGCGGTGCTGTCCATTCAGCCCCCCCTACTTTGCGAGGCACTAGGACAAGGTGTTGTCTCGTTCAAACCTAATTTTCTGCATAAAGGTAGTGTCTGCCTTTCATTTGAGTCAGGTTATTGTTCTTCCTTCCTTGTGCACTAACCCTAGCTATGTTAAGGAGAGAGTTTTGCACTCTTTGGTTGTGGTTAGGTTTCTGAAGTACTATCTGGTGGCTTCTGCACCTTTCAGGTACACTGAAGAGCCCGTATAGCTCAGTCGGTAGAGCATCAGATCTTTAATCTGAGGGTTCAGGTCTCTGTTTGGGCGATGGAGTCCACCAACATTTCTTTAGGACCCTTCTGGTCCTAGGAAGGGTTTGGCTGCTGCCAAGTCTTCTATCAGCAAGTGGATTCGTTAGGCTGTGATTCAGGCCTACTCTGCTAAGGGGGAGAATCCTCCCTTCGCCTTATTGCTCTTTCTACTCGTGCTATTGGTGCCTCTTGGGCCTTCCAGCACCAGGCTTTTGTTGAACAAGTTTGCAAGGCCGCTACTTGGTCTTCTGTTCATACCTTTTCAAAGTTTTACAAGGTTGATGTTAGGGCCTCAGCTGATGCTGCTTTTGGCCGCAAGGTTTTGCAGGCGGCAGTGGTTTAAACTGTCTGCTGTTACCTTTTTTATTGGGGATCCCACCCTGCTTTATGGACACTACTATTGGATGTCCCAAGTGTAAGTAATCTATCTGGAACAGGACGTACTGTATACTAAGAATAATACAATTCTGTGAAATACTCACCTGTAGAATTGGTATTATGAGTATACAGTACGTCCTGCTCCACCCCACCCTTGGTTTTGCATTATTCTGGGTCCCCTGTATGGTGATTGTTATCATTGTTATAGTTACCAGTTTTTGGTTGTTGAATTCTCTCGGTTTCTTTTTCACTGCTTTTCAATGCTGGGGATTTGAGGGAAGTCCCCGGGTATTTGAGGGGCCGGGAGGAGCCTGTTTTACATGTCTTTGCAGTGCAGCGCCATCTGGCCGAGGATAACCCAAGTGTAAGTAATCTATCTGGAGCAGGACGTACTGTATACTCATAATACCAATTCTACAGGTGAGTATTTCATAGAATTGTATTTTTTACTGTGTGTGTGTGTGAGTGGCAGACTGCCTTTACTGGCATACCAGGGACTAGTGGCAGCCTGGGGGAGCTTCTCCCCCTCAGGCTGCGTTCGGGAAGGGGGCGGGGCCGGGCTCTCAGCGCGGCCATGGTAGCCCCGCCCCCTTCTTTGTCGCGATTGCTGTGCTCGTTTCTAGGGGTCCGTGTTGCTGGGAGGGGACGTGGCCTCGGCAAACGTGCGTTCTGCGCTGGCCCGCCCTCCCCCTGCTCTCCCTCCTCATGCATGAGGCTTCATGGGGGCCATCTTCGTGAGCAGGCCGCATAGCAGATCGGTGTGGTAAGGGCCAGATGGCCACTTCCTTAGCTTGTGTGTGTGGGGGGTCCTCTTTAGCGGGGGCCCCCACTGGTCTAGACCATGTTTGTGTGTGTTATTTACACTGTCTGGCTGGGATATAGTTAAAATATATATATATATATTGTGTGGCTGTAAGATCAAATGCTGTGGTCTTTTATAATGTCAGGTTATGGCCATTTTTACTCAGCTCTGCACTTATGTTGCCTGTTTTGTGTGTTACAGGTTGCCCTGTATATGTGCATATTAAGGGGTCCCTCCTGGTCCTGGGGTCCCTAATGTAAATTTGTCCACCTAAAATCCTCCCACCGGGACTTTTAAGGGGCATCCCGGGTTGCTTATGCGTAATTCCCTGCGGTCTTGCGACTGACCACAAAAATTCACCATATGGAGGCTCCGCAGGATGCTGGGCTCGGGATCCCTCTGGGACAGTCCGGGCCATGTGTGGGTGCGGGGTATCCCTTACGGGGGAGAATGTGCTGATCTGTATACCATGCACACAAAAGGCCATAATGCGGCAGTCTGGTACCCAGCCTTCTGGGTCGGCTCCTCCCGCTTCATCGCCTTCCCCTCCCCACCTTATCCGTACCCCAAGTGACATTGGTACCAGTGGGGAGTCGCTTTCTGATGTTTGGGCTAGGTTGGCCAGCATCGAGAAAATTATTGCTAGCACGGTGGGCAAGAAGGCCCAGGCTAAAAATAGACATTTGACGTCGGCACAGCCATTGTGGGATGTTGATGACGAGTCCGCTGATTTGTCAGATTATTCCCCGTTAGAGGAGGGGGAATTGTAGCAGGAAACAGAGGCTGACTATGTTCAGTCTGGGAATTCCAATGTCGGGCAGGCGCTGGGGGATGCCGTAGATACGGCCACTGTTTTGTCACATTTATTGGAGGTGTTGGATATTGAACCGCCTGGGGCACCCCCTCTTAAGAAGGGGGAATTTTTGGGGGCCTGCAAGCCCCGTCTGGAATTCCTTACCCAGGGTCATTTTGATGCGCTGATCCTTAGAGAATAGGAGAGGCCCAGTCGGCTTCCTGGTGTGCCTCAGGGATGGGATAAGAAATATCCTTTTCCGTGGAGGCGGTTAAGCGCTGTGTCGACGCGCCTGTTTTAGGTTTGACCTACTCTTCTGTGCTGAACACCCCTGACGCCACTTCCCTTAAGGATGGCGAGGATAAGCGCCTTGATCAGATTGCGTGCCACGCATTTGCCAACGTGGGCTCGGCCCTGCGGCCTGTTAGTGCATCTCCCCTGGTGTCGCTTGCTACTAGGTCTCTTATCAGGGACTGGCTGAATAACGCTCAGTTTGATCCAGCTGGTGCTGAGTTCGCTATCCTTAAGAAATGCGAATTGTTCATGGATTTTGTCATGGCTGCGATGGACGACTCTATTGTTGTGTGTAGTAGGACTTCAGCCTTACTGGTGGCTATGCGCAGATTGGGCTGGCTCCGCCAGTGGACAGCAGACGTTGGGGCCAAGAAGTCGCTCACAGCTCTTCCCTTCTTGGGTTCGCGGCTGTTTGGAGATAAATTGGAAGCTGTTGCTAAAGGAGGTAAGTTACCTCAGCGGAAGAAACAGCGCCGCCCCTTTCGGGGGGCGGGCTCGTTCACTCATTCCTTTCGAGGGGCCAGAGCGACTAGGGGTTTGGCCTTCTCAGGTGTCAGGGGCTCGTCCTGGAACAGAAGCAGAGGTCGAGCACGTCCCGCGCCTGCCTGGGGTTCCAAGCCCAAGCCTGCCATTAAACCGGCTCAGCAATGAAGGGGCGCCCTCACCCGTAAGGGTGGGGGGACGGCTGCAGCTCTTCTTCCAGGTCTGGGCCCGGGAGGTCACAGACAATTGGATCTTGGAAGTGGTCTCCTCCGAGTACAAACTGGAGTTCGAGTACTGGCCGCTCCCAAGATTCTTAAGGTCTGGGGTGCCCTCGGACCCTCAGGCTGCACAGGGGCTCCTGTTAGCAGTAATAAACCTTCTGGACATGGGAGTTATATGCCCGGTGCCTCTGTCAGAGAGAGGCAGGGGTTTCTACTCCAACCTTTTCACGGTTCCCAAAAAGGAGGGTTCGGTGAGACCCATTCTAGATCTCAAGGTTCTCAACAGATTTATCAGAGCCAAAAAGTTCTGCATGGAGACTCTGCACTTGGCTATCAATTCCCTTCGCCAAGGGGATTTTATGACATCCATAGACATCAAGGATGCGTATCTGCATCTTCCGATTTTTCAGGCACATCAGAGATTCCTCCAGTTTGCGGTGGAGGATCAACATTATTAGTTTGTAGCTCTTCCCTTCGGTCTGACCTTTGCACCGAGGGTCTTCACCAAGGTTTTGGCGGGCATAATGGCTCTGCTCAGATCTCGGGGCATTCGCATTGTGCCTTATCTGGATGATCTGTTGATATCAGCTTCTTCCCTCCATCAGGCGGCGCTGGACACCCACCAGGTGGTGTCGACCCTGGAAAGGTTCGGGTGGGTGATTAACCGCACCAAGTCCTCTCTCTCCCCGTCTCCCCAGTCCAAGGTGCAGGGGATTCAGGGCCTGATCCGCCTTCTTCTGGACAGTCCTTGTCCCTCTATCCGACAGGGGATGAAACTGGTGGGTTTGATGGTATCCTCCTTCGAGGCGGTGCCGTTTGCACAGTTTCACATGAGATCTCTTCAACTTCACCTATTGACGTATTGGGACAGGTGCCCTCAGTCATTGGATCAACCTTTCAGGATGTCTCCCAGGGTTCGGCAGTCCTTTCGGTGGTGGCTGGACTCGAGCAATCTGGTGAAGGGCAGATCCTTTCTGATCCCTTGTTGGGAGACGGTCACCATGGATGCCAGCCTGTCGGGCTGGGGAGGTTATTGGAAGAGTCATCAGTTCAGCGGGGTGTGGGGTCCCCAGGAGGCTCACACCCCCATCAATGTCTTGGAGCTCAGAGCCGTTCGACTGGTTCTGGCTCGGCTGACCGGGGGTCTTCCGGTTCAGGTTCCTTCGGACAACCGAACGGGAGTAGCTTACATAAATCACCAAGGAGGGACTCGCAGCAGGAGTGCCCTCAGGGAAGTCTCTCTGATCCTGCACTGTGCGGAGAGCAATGTTCCTTGCCTTTCGGCAGTCTACATTCCGGGAGTGGAAAACACGGAGGCGGATTCCCTGAGCAGGGGATCCTCTCGCCACGGAGAGTGGTCTCTCAACCCCGAGGTTTTTCTGGATCTTTGCCGCAAGTGGGGGACTCCGGAGGTGGACTCCTCGAGGCACAATCACAAACTTCCGGCCTTTGTGTCTCTTTCTCAGGATCCTCTGTCTCTGGCAGTGGATGCCTTGTCACTGGCCTTGGGGTTTCTGTACCTGTTTCCACCCGTCTCCATGCTGGGCAAGGTAGTTCGCACACTGGTTCTAGAACGGGCACCAGCGATTCTGGTGGCTCCAAGGTGGCCAAGAAGGGTTTGGTATGCAGACGTTGTAAGGATGGCCGTAGACCAGTACCAGCTTCCCTTGTTGCCGGACCTGCTATCTCAGGGTCATCTACTTTACCCCAATTTACAAACGCTGGCTTTGGCGGCTTGGCTGCTGAAACCTTCATCTTGAAGGAGGAAGGTTTGTCTGAGGTTGTTGATCAGACCCTGATTAGGGCTAGGAAGCGGTCCTCTTCTGGCATTTATTAGAGGACTTGGAGGTCCGATATTGATTGGTGTGAGGCCAGGGCCTTGCCTTGCAGGGTTTTTTCTGTACCCAGGATTTTGGAGTTTCTTCAGCATAATCTGGATCTTGGGTTCCAGCTTAGTACTTTGAAAGGACAGGTTTCTGCTCTGTCTGTTTTCTTCCAGAGGTCTTTTGCTTTACACCCGCTGGTTAAGACCTTTTTTCAAGGGGTGGCGCATGTGCGGCCCCTCGGAAGGCTGTAGTTCCTGTTTGGGATTTGAATTTGGTTCTTTCGGCTCAGCAGGGTCCTCCTTTTGAGCCGCTACAGGATTTTGCTCTTTCGGTTCTCACTCAGAAGGTTGCCTTCTTGGTGGCTATTACCTCTGTTCGGCGTGTCTCTGAGTTGGCAGCCCTGTCGATTCAGGCCCCTTACTTTGAGAGACACCAGGATAAGGTGGTTTTTCGTTTTAAGCCGGATTTCCTTCCTAAGCTGGTGCCTGCTTTCCACCTCAATCAGGATATTGTTCTCCCTTCCTGGTGTCCTAAGCCTAACAATGACAAGGAGAGGGTTCTGCACAATTTGGACGTTGTTCGCTGTGTGGGCCCTGCGGGCCCAGGAAAGGTTTGGCGCCTGCTAAGTCTACGATTAGCAAATGGTTGGGGCCTATTCTGCTAAGGGGAGGACTCACCCCCCCCCCCCCCCCTTTTAGGGTCACTGCGCACTCTACTCGTGCTGTTGTTGCATCCTGGGCTTTTCAGCACCAGGCTTCTGTTGAACAAGTTTGTAAGGCTGCTACTTGGTCTTCCGTTCATACCTTTTCCAAGTTTTACAAGGTTGATGTGCGGGCTTCAGCGGATGCTGTTTTTGGCCGCAAGGTTCTGCAAGCTGCAGTGGTTTGAGTTGGTACATTTACTGTTTCTGGTTCCCACCATGAAGACCGAAGTGGAGTGTATGGCACACTTAGAATAATACCGTTTTGTGAGTACTCACCTTTAAAACGGGTATTATGAGTGTGCCATACACTCCACTTCGCCCCACCCCTTTTTTTCAGGTATTCTGGGGCTTTTATATGGTGAACCATTGGTTTTGATTGTTAAGGTTATATTTGGTTCTTCCTGGTCCCTTTACTGCTTTTATACACTGGGGAATTGGTGGGAGATCCCAGGTATATATGGATCGGGAGGGGCTTTCTTTTTTGCATATTCATCTCTGCAGAAGTTCGCCCTCTACTGGAGATTACCCAGATGTCATGAAGACCAAAGTGGAGTGTATGGCACACTCATAATACCCGTTTTAAAGGTGAGTACTCACAAAACGGTATTTTTAATCTGCAGTCTGGACTGCAAAGATAGAAGATGGCTCTCTGTATACGCAGGCGAGCGGGGCTTACCAGCCTGCGGCCCTGCAGGACTATTACCACCCGTTCTGGACCCACTACCTCCCAGCCTCGGCTGACTGGTTCAGGTGAAGGTAGGACAGCCCCCGGGTTAGGTGCTTTAGGAGCGCTGCGGTATAGGCCTGTGGTGAGCCTTGTGGGATGCTCCCTCCCGCTCCCGGGGTTCTCCTTTCATCCCTACCTAATCTGTCCCCTCCTCTCATTTTGTTTCACTGAGTAGCCCCCTTCCTTCGCTCTCCCTGGAGATCTCAGGGGGGGGGGGGGCGTGTGTGCGGTATGTCAAGCAGCCTGAATGTTCACTTGCTTGTGCCAGAATAGATATTTGTTGTATCCTGCATGTCTTGCTTAATGTGCTTTTTGATGGCAGCCGCCGGCGCGTGTTTGTACATCGCTCCGCGGACAGCTGCGACATTACCTCAGGCTCTGCCGCGCCGTCATTGGACGGCGGAATTATGTGTGCATGATTCGTGCTCTTCGGGGGGAGGCTGGTCCCTTTACTGCTTTTATACACTGGGGAATTGGTGGGAGATCCCAGGTATATATGGATCGGGAGGGGCTTTCTTTTTTGCATATTCATCTCTGCAGAAGTTCATTGTGGTTTCTCCCGGTCCTCCCCCTTTTAGTTTTGGGCTATTCTAATTTATCTCCCACATCCCTAGCGGGCTATTGGGGCATCCCGGGTTGCTATCATTAGCGTTAACCCTATATTGGCCTATTGTGCCACTATAATCACCATATGGAGGCTTCTGGGGATAATGTGCTTGGGGTTCCTTTGGGACAAGCCGGGCTATGTGTTGTGTGTGAAGTATCCCCTATAAGTGATGATGTCAGGGTGTGTGTACCCTGCGCCCAGTAGGTGCTTGCACTGCAGCCTGGGTTGTCTGCTACTTGTGCGGCGCCCCCTTGGGCTTCGCCTACCCCCCACGCTTACATCTGACCCCCTCCGAGGGCCATAACAGCGGGGAGTCTCAACTTGATTTAGCTGCACAGCATTGAAAAACATCTTGCTGGGTCTGCCCTGCATAAGGCTTCCGCTAAGAAGCGGCATTTATCACCCGCGGTTTCCCTCTTCCCTGCAGAAGACGAGGGCCCTTACTCACTCTCAGGTCCTTACCCCCTTGAGGAGGGGGAATTATTTTCTGGATTCGGAATCCTCTGAGAAACCTAAGATTTACAGTAGTACTGGGACTCCTTTTGGGAAGACCCATGGTCCCCTGATGACACTGACAGGCTGCTGAGTCATATTTTTGAAGTGCTTTGTATTTCTCCCCCGGCAGTGGCCCCGCAGTAGCAGGGCGAGCTTTTTCATATGGTTAAGCCACGCTGGGAGTTCCCTGAGCAGTCTCACTTTAATAATCTAGTGCTCAAGGAATGGGAACGGCCTAGCAAGCTGCCAGGCGTGCCTAAGAGTTGGGACAAGAGGTATCCCTTTCCTGCTGATGTTGTTAAGCGTTGGTCATGTCCTCCCGAGGTGGATGTGCCCGTTCTCGGGTTGTCCAATACATCTGTCATGCATTCTCCTGCTACTACTACCCAGCGGAATGGGGAGGACCGGCGCTTGGACCAACTGGCCTGTCACGCCTTTGCTTGTGTGGGGACGGCTCTGCACCCGATTTGTGCCTCTGCTATTTCGGCTATTGCCATTAAAGGGGTGCTTAAGTGTCTCTTGGACGGGCATCTGAGGATGCGGGTAGAGAAGAGCATAGATCTCTCCTGTTTTGTGAGGAATTTATTGCATATATTCTGTCTGCTATGGATGATGCCATTAGAATGTGTGGTAGAACTTCTGCCTTGTTGGTGGCTATACGCCGCTTTGCCTGGCTACGTCAATGGGTAGCTGATAATGCTGCTAAGTAAGCCCTCGCTGGCTTCCCTTTCAAGGGCCTGCGTCTCTTTGGGGAGCGTTTGGATTTGTTTGCCAGGGGTGGCAGTTTACCTCAACATATGAGGCTGTCCCGGTCCTTTCAGGGGATGGGTGCCTTTCTCCCATCCTTTTGTGGTTCCAGAACTGGCTGAGGAGTCTCCTTTACTGGGGTCCGAGGAGATCACTGGGGAAGGGGCAGAGTGGCCGTCCTGGCCTCTCCTGGGGTCCCAAGCCAAAATCCTCACCCAAGCCCCCTCAGGCATGAAGGGGCGCCCTCACCCATCTGGGTGGGGGGACGGCTCCGGCTCTTTGCTCACGTCTGGAGGCTTCACGTCTCAGACCAGTGGATTCAGGAGGTAGTGTCCTCCGGTTACAAGATAGAGTTTGCTGCCTGGCCGCCCCCAAGATTCATCAAATCCCGGATGGCTCAAAACCTCCTGTCAGCTCAGGGTCTGTGCCTTGCTGTCCAAAACCTTCTGGAGTCGGGGGTCATCTGCCAGGTGCCTTTGAGGGAAAGGGGCAGAGGATACTATTCCAATCTTTTCATTGTTCCCGAAAAAGATGGGTCCATCTGACCTATCCTGGATTTAAAGTACCTCAACAAATTTGTCAGATCCAGACACTTTTGCATGGAGACGCTCAGCTGTCAATTCCCTACACCCGGGAGACTTCATGACCTCTGTAGACATAAGACGTTTACCTTCATGTACCAATCTTTCCAGGTCACCAGAGATTCCTCAGGTTCGCTATGAAGGATCAGCACTATCAATTTGTGGCCTTACCTTTTGGTCTCACCTCGGCTCCCAGGGTATTCACCAAGGTGCTGGCGGGTGTACTGGCTCTGCTGAGATCTCAAGGCATCCGCATCCTTCCTTACTTAGACGACATTCTCATCACTTCTCAGTCCTTCCAGCAGGCTGAGCTGGATATCTAGCTGGTGGTGTCCACACTGGAGTCCTTCGGCTGGGTGATAGTCACCGTCAATGGTGAGGTCCTTTCTGGGCATGACTCTGGATACATATCAGGTCAAGATCCTTCTCCCTCAGCAGAAGGTGGAGAATCTTCAGGCCCTAGCCAGGCATCTTCTGTCTTCCCCTCATCCCTCCATCCGGCAGGGGAAGCAGTTGGTGGGACTGATGGTGTCCTGCTTCGAGGCAGTTCCATAGGCTCAGTTTCACATGAGACCCCTTCAAATTCACCTCTTGTCAGTATGGGATCGGGACCCTCGGTCCCTGGATCAGGTGCTGGTTCTATCCCCCCTGGCCAGACGGTCTCTCTATTGGTGGCTTTACTCAAGAAACCTGTTGGTGGGCAGATCCTTTCTGGCCCCGTGCTGGAAGACAGTCACCACAGATGCCAGCCTGACAGGTTGGGGGGGGCTTCTGGAAATCCCTGAAATTCCAGGGTCAGTGGGGCCCTCAGGAGGCTTACACCCCTATCAACATTCTGGAATTGAGGGCGATAAGGTTGGTTCTCACCCAACTGACTCCACACCTTCGAGGTCGGGCGGTTCAGGTCCGCTCGGACAACCAGAGGGCGATTGCCTACATCAATCATCAGGGAGGGACTCCGAGGAAAAGGGGTCTCAAGGAAGTGTCCCTGATACTGTCTTGGGCGAAGGAGAATGTCCCCTGCATCTCAGCCGTGTACATCCCGGGGGTGGAGAATCTGGAGGCAGACTCCCTCAGCAGGTGGACTTCTCGTCTGGGAGAATGGTCTCTCAGCAGCAGGGTGTTTCACTCCCTGTGCCACCATTGGGGTCAGCCAGATTTGGATCTGTTTGCGTCCCGTCACAATCACAAGATTCCAGTCTTTGTTTCTCTGTCACAGGACCCTCTGGCCTTGGCCATGGATGCTCTAGCAATGTCTTGGAAGAGCTTTCAGCTTCTCTGTGTTTCCTCCTTTCCCTCTGCTGGGCAGGGTGTTGCACAAGATTGCTCAGGCCAAGAATGGTGTGGTTCGCAGACGTCGTGCAGTTGGCAGTAGATCAGTATGCTCTGCCCAAGGATCCAGACCTACTCACTCAGGGGCAGCTACGCCATCCCAATTTACAAACGCTGGCTTTGACGGCCTGGCTGCTGAAACCTCCATCCTGATGGAGAAGGGGCTGCCTGCCTCTGTAGTTCATACTATGATTCGGGCTAGGAAGCAGTCCTCGTCATCCATCTACTATAGGGTATGGCATGCTTACATTGACTGGTGTGAGTCTAAGTCGCTTCCATGTCGGGTGTTTTCTATCCCCAGGATTCTGGAATTTTTACAACATGGTTTGGATTTGGGTCTTCAGCTTAGTACCCTCAAAGGTCATGTTTCTGCTTTGGCCATATTCTTCCAAAGATCCTTTGCTCACCATCGTCTGGTCAAGACCTTCTTCCACGGGGTTACTCACATGCGTTCACCACGTAAGCCTATGTTACCAGTCTGGGATTTGAACTTGGTCTTATCTGCATTACAAGGGTCTCCCTTTGAGCCTTTGCGTGAGGCCTCTTTGACTCTTAAGGTAGCCTTATTCTAAGTATGCAGCACGTCCTGCTCCAGATAATGATTCATAACATCTGGGATATAGTCCACAAGAGGGCGCTTTACTGTAGAGATGGCAAAAAGAGGCCCCTCCTGGTCCATATATACCCGGGACCTCCCACTAATTCCCCAGTTTCTTCTCTGCAGTGGGTTGCGAAGGACAAGATGATGGCTTATCTTCTCGCAGGTGAGCTGGGCTTCACAGCCCTGGGCCCTGTAGGACTATTCCCACCCGTTCCACTTTTATTCTGCCTCCCAGCCTTGGCTGCGTGGTCGGGTGATGGTAGGCAGCACCTATTAGAGGTGCTTCATTGGAGCTTGCTCCACCGCAAATCCCCCACCAAAGGGTAGGCGGTTGTCAGGTTACTGGTGATCCTGACTTGGGATGCCCCGTCCGCTATTGCCCTGCCTTACATTTATTAATATGTTTTAATGGGCTCCTTTCTCCCCCTTCTCCCTTTATACTGCTCGTCGGGGGGGGGGGGGGGGTGAGTGCCTGATTAGTGTAAATGTGTTTTGCCTGTTTGACAATACTATTATGTGTTATGATGCCTTCTTCATGTCTTGCTGGCACTCTCCTCGGCTCTGCTCCTCTCCCCTTCAGTTTTTTTAATTGCCCGCCGCTGACTCCTGCTTCCTGCGGCGTCAGCGGCGACATCACTCAGGGACCTGACGGCTGCTGATTGGCTGCGGGGTGGCTGTCTTCAGCCTGTAACCCCGCGCTTCCTGGAGGGGGCGTGGCTTAACGTGGGGCGCTCCACGGTGTTTCCTCATGCGGCCAGCCCCTTCAGAGCCCTGCAGCGCCATCTTGTCTCTCCTGCCGGATCGATTGCAAGCTTTTCGGCTGTCTGTGAGTGCCCTTGCGAGCCCCCTCTTATATTTTGATTGCCTTTTACTCCTGTTTAATTAATGCGGGTATTGTATTCTTATGTCTTTCAGGCGGGAAAACTAATTAGAGGTTTCTCCCGGTCCTGTGCCTTCTATTAGTCTAGTTACTATATTAGAGGCCTAAAATACAATAAAATCTTCCCACTATCCTAGCGGACAGTTAAGGGGCATCCCGGGTAGCTGCACAGCGTAATTCCCATTGGTTATTGTGACACCAAAAATCACCATATGGAGGCTTCTCAGGATATTGTGCTTGGGGTCCTATCTGGGCAAGCCCGGCTGTGCGTGGTGTGTGGGGTATGCCCTGTAAGTGATGATGTGCGGGTCTGTGTATCCTGCGCCCAGCAGGCGCTTGCGCGGCACTCTGGGCTGCACTTGTCTGGGCCTGCGCCCACCATGTCTTCTCCCACCCCCCCTCGGTTGATCGTGACCCCCAGGCTGGCCAACATTGAGAGGTTGATTGCTAGCTCTGTGGCCCGTAAGGCCCCAGCTAAAAGACGGCACTTGGCGCCTGCTGCGTCTGCCTTCCCTATGGAGACGGAAGAATTCCTTGATTTGTCTGACTGTACCCCGCTTGAGGAAGGGGAGTTATTCTAAACGGATTAGGAATTTTCCGATGATCAGCATTTCCCTGGCGCTTATGCCGGCTCAGAGCATTGGAATGCTGATGACACCCATAAACTTTTGACTCAAATCTTTGAAGTACTTTCCATTTCTCTCCCTGCTGCGGCACCCAGGCAACAGGGGGAATTGTTTGGTACTACATAGCCACGTTTGGAATTTCCAGAACAGGCTCATTTCCATAATCTGGTTCACAAGAAATGGGAGAGGCCTAGCCAGAGGTGGATGCTCTGGTTTTGGGGTTGTCTAATACTTTTGTGGTGCATTCCCCTGATTCCACTACCTTGAAGGATAGTGAGGACCGACGTATTGACCAGCTGGCTTCCCATGCCTTTGCCTGTGTGGGATCGGCCCTGCGCCCGGTCTGTGCTTCTGCTATTACTGCTGTGGTCATTAGGACCCTGGTCAAGGACCTGTTAGAAGGCTATCCTGATGATTCTTCCAGTGCCGAATTTAGAGCCTTATCACAATGTGAGCTGTTTATTGCTTATATTCTTTCTGCCTTAGATGACACCATTAGGATGTGCCGCAGGACCTCGGCTCTTGTTTCTATTCGCCGCTCGGTCTGGCTGCGCCAGTGGGCAGCTGACAATGCTGCTAAGAAGGCTCTCACAGGGCTACCCTTTAAGGGGCTGCGCCTTTCGGTTGGACCTTTTTGCAAAAGGAGGTAGGTTGCCCCAACGCAAAAGACAACTGCGGCCCTTTCGGGGTTCAGTGTCCTTTGCCCCCTCCTTTTCTGGATCCAGGTCAGGGAGGGGTGTACCCTTTGCGGGGCACAGGGGTGATTTCTGGGGCAAGGTTAGAGGCTGTGCCCGTCCCGGATCCTCCTGGGGATCTAAGCCCAAATCTGTCATTAAGCCCGCTCAGCCATGAAGGGGCACCCTCACCCTTACGGGTGGGGGGACGGCTGCGGCTCTTCACTCATATCTGGGGACAACATGTCTCAGACAGGTGGATTCTGGAGGTTGTGCCCTCCAGCTACAAGCTAGAGTTCGCGGCACGGCCCCCTCCAAGATTTCTCAGGTCTCTGATTCCTCTACACCCTCTGGCCGCTCAGGGTCTATTTCAAGCTGTACAGAACTTATTGGGTATGGGGGTCATCTGTCCGGTCCCTCAGGGGGAGAGAGGTCAAGGTTATTATTCCAATCTTTTCACAGTATCCAAAAGGGATGGCTCTGTCAGGACCATCCTGGACTTAAAGCTTCTCAACAGGTTCATCAGAACCAGACACTTTCGCATGGAGACCCTGCGCTCCGCGTTCAGCTCCTTGCATCCGGGGGACTTCATGACCTCCATAGACATCAAGGATGCTTACCTTCATGTGCCAGTCTTCCCAGGGCATCAGCAGTTCCTCAGGTTCGCCCTGAAGGACCAGCACTACCAATTTGTGGCACTTCCCTTTGGTCTCTCCTCAGCCCCCAGAGTGTTCACCAAGGTATTGGCGGGAGTGATCGCCATCCTCAGAGCCGGGGGCATTCGCATTCTCCCTTATCTGGACGACATTCTCATTACATCTCACTCTCTCCAGCAGGCGGAGTTGGATACCCAGATGGTGGTAATGGCCCTGGAAACGTTCGGATGGGTGATCAATTATCCCAAGTCCTCCCTCTCCCCGTCCCGGGTGACCTCCTTCCTGGGCATGAATCTGGATACCATTCAGGCCAGGATTTTTCTTCCTCAGCAGAAGGTGGATTCTCTTCAAGCTCTGGTTCATTCCATGCTGTCCAGCCCTCGCCCTTCCATCAGGCAAGGGATGCAATTGGTGGGACAGATGGTGGCCTGCTTCGAAACAGTTCCTTACGCTCAATTTCACATGAGACCCCTTCAGCTCCATCTCCTTTCAGTCTGGGACAAGAGTCCCCTGTCTTTGGATCAGGCCTTTGTTCTCTCTCCTCTGGTCCGGCAGTCCATCCTGTGGTGGCTGGACTCGAGGAATCTTCTGGGGGGGGCAGATGCTTTCTGGCTCTATGTTGGGAGACGGTCACTACGGATCCCAGTCTGTCCGGTTGGGGGGCCTACTGGAGAGCCCTCAATTCCAGGGGCTGTGGGGCCCTCAGGAGGCACACGCTCCAATCAATGTCCTGGAGCTGAGGGTGGTTAGGTTAGGAGTTGACTCCTCACCTTCAGGGTCTGCCGGTACAGGTTCGTTCCGACAATCGGACGGCGGTCGCCTATATCAATCATCAGGGAGGGACTCGGAGCAAGAGTGCCCTCAAGGAGGTGTCGTTGATTCTGTCCTGGGCCGAGTACAATGTCCCGTGCATTTCAGCAGTTTATATTCCGGGAGTGGAGAATCTGGAGGTGGATTCCCTGAGCAGGGGGACCGCTCGCTGGGGGGAATGGTCCCTCAACAGCGAGGTCTTCCTGTCCCTTTGTCACCGGTGGGGGAGGCCAGACGTAAATCAGTTTGCTTCTCGCCACAATCACAAGCTGCCAGCATTTGTTTCCCTGTCCCAGGATCCACTGGCTCTGGCGGTGGATGCTCTGTCTCTGTCCTGGCAGGGTCTCGGTCTCCTGTACCTCTTCCCTCTGTTTCCTCTACTGAGCAAGGTTCTGCGCAAGTTGGTTCAGGAGCGGGTGCCTGCCATTCTGGTGGCCCCCAGGTGGCCAAGACAGGTGTGGTTTGCCGACGTTGTGCGGCTGGCAGTGGATCAGTACGCTCTACCCTTTGTTCTGGACCTTCTCACTCAAGAACGGCTCGGTTATCCCACTTTACAAACACTGGCTTTGACGGCCTGGCTGCTGAAACCGCCATCTTGAAGGAGGATAGGTCTGTCTGATTCGGTGGTTCGTACTCTTGTCAGCGCTAGGAAGAAGTCCTCCTCCACTATTTACTTTAGGACCTGGGGACCTACATTGACTGGTGTGAGTCTAGGGACTTTCCCTGTCGTGTGTTCTCCATTCCTAGGATCCTGGAGCTCCTGCAACATGGTTTGGATATGGGCTTCAGCTCAGCACCTTGAAGGGTCATGTGTCCGCCTTGGCCGTTTTCTTCCAGAGGTCCTTCGCTCTATATCCTCTGGTCAAGACCTTCTTCCAGGGGGTCACTCATGTGCGCCCCCCCGCAAACCCATGGTACCGGTCTGGGATTTGAATTTGGTTTTGCCCACCCTTCAGGGTCCTTCTTTTGAACCTGTGCATGAGGCTGCCTTGTCTCTCCTTACCCTGAAGGTTGCCTTTTTGGTGGCTATCACCTCTGTCCGGTGGCTCTGTAGTTTCAGGCCCCCTACTTTGAGACACACCAGGACAAGGTGGTTTTCCGATTTAAACCAGACTTCTTACCTAAGGTTGCCTCTGCCTTCCATTTCAACCAGGATATTGTGCTTCCTCCTTTGTGCCCTAATCCTGGTAATCCCAAGGAGAGGGCCTTGCACTCCCTGGATGTTGTCAGGAATTTGAAATACTATCTGGTGGCTACTGCTCCTTTCAGAAAGACGGACGCCTTGTTTGTGGTTCCATCGGGTCCCAAGAAGGGGTTTGCTCCTGCTAAGTCTACTATTAGCAAATGGATTTGTCAGGCTATTGTTAGGGCCTATTCTACTAGGGGGAAGGATCCTCCTTTCCATGTTACTGCTCATTCTACTCGTGCTGTTGGGGTTTCCTGGGCCTTCCAGCACCAGGCTTCTGTTGAACAAGTGTGTAAGGCTGCTACGTGGTCTTCTGTTCATACCTTTTCCAAGCTTTACATGGTTGATGTTCGGGCCTCAGCGGATGCTGTTTTTGGCCGTAAGGTTCTGCAGGCGGCAGTGGTTTAATCTGCGCATTGTTGCCTTTTTTTGGGATCCCCACCCTTTTTTGTGGACACTGCTATTGGATGAATCATTATCTGGAGCAGGACGTGCTGCATACTTAGAATAATACAATTCTGTGATTACTCACCTTGTAGAATTGGTATTATAAGTATGCAGCACGTCCTGCTCCATCTCACTCTGATTACTTTATTCTTGGATCCTCCTTATGGTGATTGTTACTTGTTAACATGGTTAAATTTGTTATTGGCTTCTCCTGGTTCCCTTACTGCTTTGTTTTACTGGGGAATTAGTGGGAGGTCCCGGGTATATATGGACCGGGAGGGGCCTCTTTTTGCCATCTCTGCAGTAAAGCGCCCTCTTGTGGACTATATCCCAGATGTTATGAATCATTATCTGGAGCAGGACGTGCTGCATACTTATAATACCAATTCTACAAGGTGAGTAATCACAGAATTGTATTTTTGGTGGCTATCACTTCTGTTAGGCGTGTTTCTGAGTTGGCGGCGCTTTCCATCAAACCTCCTTACTTTGAGAGACACCAGGACAGGGTGGTGTTTCGTTTTTAGCCAGATTTTCTGCCTAAGGTTGTGTCTGCTTTTCATCTCAATCAGGACATTGTGTTGCCTTCTCTTTGCCCTAATCCTAGTAATCCTAAGGAGCGGGTTTTACATTCTCTGGAAGTGGTCAGAACTCTGAAGTTCTATTTGGTGCCTACTGAATCCTTCAGGAAGACTGATGTTCTTTTTGTGCTCCCGTCTGGACCTAAGAAAGGTCTGGCTCCAGCTAAGTTGACTATCAGCAAATGGATCAGTCAGGCTATGGTACAGGCCTACTCTGCTAAAGGGAAGGAGCCTCCCTTCCGCCTTACTGCTCATTCTACTCGTACTATTGGTGCCTCTTGGGCTTTTCAGCACCAAGCTTCTGTTGAACAAGTTTGCAAGGCCGCCACTTGGTCTTCTGTTCATACTTTTTCTAAGTTTTACAAGGTTGATGTTAAGGCCTCAGCTGATGCTGCTTTTGGTTGCAAAGTTCTGCAGGCGGCAGTGGTTTAAACTGTCTGCTGTTACTTTTGGGGATCCCACCCTACCTTACGGACACTGCTATTGGATGTCCCATGTGTAAGGAATATTCTGGAACAGGACGTGCTGTATACTTAGAATAATACAAATCTGTGATTACTCACTTGAAGAATTGGTATTATACGTATACAGCACGTCCTGTTCCACCCCACCCTTGTTATCATTATTCTTAGTTACCTCTGTATGGTGATTGTTCATATGTTCATATTTGAAGTTATTGATCTCCCGGCTTCTCGTTTACTGCTTGTAAATACTGGGGAATTTGTGGGAGGTCCCTGACTTATATAGGGCCGGGAGGAGCCACAAGCTGTTTTCTGCAGTCCAGCTTGTGTAAGGAATATTCTGGAACAGGACGTGCTGTATACCAATTCTACAGGTGAGTAATCACAAAATTGTATTTTTACCCCCCCATAGACTGTACCCAATAAAGCAGTACACATTTATACTAATGTTCATGAGTTTTGGTCCAAAGCTGAACTTTGATACAGTATGTATCTCATCAATCTAAACTGAAAAAACACCAATTTTTCACAAAATGGGTGTAGTCCTGGGGACAGGGAGGCATCCTGATTTTGGATGCCCCCCATGCATTAATGCCCATGATCAGGATGCCCCCCTAGCCTGGAACACTGCCCATTTTGTGAAAATGGGTGGCTCATTAAACCCTGACATTCACTATGTGCAGTAAAGTACTATAGAGTATTTACAATACTTTATAATATTAAAGTGGAGCAGGAGTTGGTACCACTGCCTTATAACAGGCAGCACATAAAATCCCCCCCCCAACACCTGTTAATCTTACATTTCCCTTGGACCCTCCCCGCCGGAGATGTGGGTACCAAACTGTGCCATTGTTCGGGCCACCGGAATGTCCTGCCTATGTGAGTGCCCGCGGCCAAACATGCTACTGGATCTTTCCGTGCAGAGAACCGAGGCAAAGGTAAGCTTTTCAGGCGGGGGGGGGGGAAATGTGCGGTGGCTCCAGCGTTCTAGATGCCCCCGCCTATCATGTAGTAGTAGAGGCCAACACCCACTTTAATATATATTTATATTCAATACTGTAAGATTTTGAATTGGTGACCATTTTATTCCAGCTACGTTGCACTGACATACTTCTGTGAATTCTGCTTTAGCATTTTAATATTTGAACAAACTTTGAAATGCATTGGGAAGCTGGGATTGTCAACCCTTGAGGATGTTCAGACCCATGTGCTCTTTAAAAAGGGAGTGGAGCTTTGGAGAAACTGATGTGAAGGGCTCTGTCTGGGTATAAGAAGCTCTCTTGTTTTTTTTTCACTACTTTACAGCTGTGTTGGGACCAGTAGATTGAGTCAGGATGTGATGTAGGGAAACCTCCTGCCTCCCCCAGACTTTCCATCCGTAAACACTCCACGTGAGAGGGTGCTATTCACAGAAACCTTTTTTTTTATAGTAAAATGTAAACCGCCTATAAAATGGAGCCATATTTGATGATCAGCAGCCTGATAATTGTTTCATGTGCTATTTTACCATGTTCAGTTTTCTCAGGAAGATCTATTCTGTAGCATTACAAAAAATATCCTATATATATGATGTCTTGTGCTACAGTTTCAAACTTGTCATGAAGTTAGTAACTTCACCTAAATTCAGCATTAACAGCTCATTGATTTACAATAACACATTTACTAATGACTAGGAAAATGGTATACATGTGTAAAAAATCAGTTAAAAGTGGACCAACACCTATTTTAGACCTATGAGTGGACCAACACCTATTTTAGGCCTATGACCTATTTTAGACACTGCTTTTGACCACCAATAGAAACTGGGCCACATTTTGGCGAATGGGCAGCCACAGAGCTGCATTTTTCTGCTATAAAAAAGGAGCAGGTAAGATTATACCGGGCTAGAGGTGTACGCATATGGGATATCACCAATTGGGTTGCGCACCAGCTAGATGGCAATCACCCATTTTGTAATGTTTTTCAAGCATGCTTTAACTGTCATTATTATAACCAGAGCAGTTTTTAGGCAATATAGAGAATTAAAAAATTAAGCCCACTGCTTACTTATTCTATGGTGCTGCTGTCCTATGCCACTATATGCCACGCTGTGCCTCAACCATAGCAGCAGGCAGTTCCCCCCCCCCCCCCCCATGTCTGAGCACAATAAGGGGTGAGGGCCCAAACTATGGCCTGCACCATTAATAGTAGCCATCACTTATTTGCAGAACACAGGGTGGCTGGGATAAAGCCGCCCCCCCCCCCCCCATGGTATTAGTGCCTAGGGCAATCGCCCTGCTTATCTTCCCCTTGAAAGCCCTGAGACTTTTGTTTGTCCCTGTTTAGGTTTAATGGGGGTTCAAAAAATTCTATTGGCGAACCTAATGAGTGTTCATATCCAAACCAACACAAAGGGCAGGCACAGCTAGTGAAAGATTTGTCTTTAAGACAGGAGCGTGCTCCACCAGACCCTTAAACCATCCCATACAAACCAATACAACAATGTGGGTCCACATAAAGGGCACAGCTCAAAAAATATCTATTAATATATACATATAGATTTTATTGGCTGCAAGTCATAAAACAACACTATTTAAAAACAAAGGATATCACCGACATCAACCTAGGTGTCGGGCTCAGATATACCTGACACTAATAAATTGGATTTGCAGAGCCTTCCACACAAATGACATACCCAAAAGCAGGCTCTCCCAGTGAGGTGCCACTAAAGTATACCAAAAGGCTAATACTATATCTGTCTGAAATAGACACAATAAATTAATTATCCAATTCATTTAGTCTAAATCACCCATCTATAATTTCATTGAAATCCAATGCATACACCCTTCACCATTTAATTAATTGCATACAACAATATATCTATTTGGGATGCCCCATTCCTCCCACTGAGGTTTTATACTGGCCATGTAAAGTCACTTTATATCTTATAGGTTTGTTTATAGATGAATTTTGCACAAGTGCTCTTTAAGAAGGTTAGAAAAAACAAATATAGTAAAAAAATCCAATAATAGCGCAGATTCAAATATTCATAAACTCCACTTAAAATTTAATAAACACACAGTTATCCTATACATCCCCAGGAGACAGCCCTTAAGAAGTGTTATATAGAGGTAATGAAATTAAGAGATACTGCCCTGTAATCTATCCAGTAAATTCACTAGGAGCCGGTGATCCACCTCATCCCCACGTGCTCTGCCACTCCTGTAGCTTCTAAGAGTAACCCCATAAATTCACCTCTACTGGAGGCTCCCACAGCTATGTCTTCTCCGGTGGCTGCATTCCCAGATTCCCTGTAGCTGTGGCATGCTTTGTGTAGCTGTGGTGTTGTCATTGGTCATGTCAGCTGGCATTCTGGAGATCAGCTAATCTGCGAGCTCAAAAATGCTGTTTGTACATGGCCTTGCCATTCTAAAATCCCTTTTTCTTTATTGCATGGCACGGCCCGCTTCGGTATTCATAACAGTTGGGTTATTCCGCCACAAGGTGGCGCAGTGGTACTGCAGAAAGCTGTGGCATGTCCCGGCTCCCTATAAAAACTGGATTAACCATAGAGTTCCCCAGTGTTTCCTCTGCAGTGGAACTGCGAAGTTAGAAGATGGCTCTTTCTCTTATGCAGGTGAGCAGGGCAACCAAGCCTGCGGCCCTGCTTGTCTCGCCGCTGCCTTCTCGTCTCTCTCTCTCCCCCCCCCCTGACTTGGTTGGGGGGGGAGGGGGGGTGGTAGCGGCGAGTGGTGATATCTGTGGTGTTTTGACGTTTTTTGTGTTTTTCTGGTGTTTTTAGCTGCCGCGCCGCTTTGTACTGCGTTCCACGGCTGTGGGCGCTATAACCTGAGGTGATTTTGCTTTGTCATGGCGCCGGCCGGGTCACGTGAACGCCGTTTTTCGCACTCTTGGGGGGGGGGGCGGGGCCGGTTGATGACTCGTAGTGCGTCGTTCCCCCCGCAGCCCGCCCCTCGAGGTACCTCTGCCGGCGCCATTTTGGACAAGCTGCAGCGATGCTTCCTCCGGCGGGTCGCCTTATCCAGCGGTTGGTGCCTGTGTGACCCCGCGGTGTCTTTGGTCCATGAGTCCAAGAGTTATTGATTTGGGGTATATTTGCTGTGGGATGCTCATGTGTGTTTTTACTTATGTCTTTCAGGTGGGATACCAATGGGTTGTGGTTTCTCCCGGCTCCACTCCTTCCTCCCCCTCATTCCCCCTTTATTGACTTCTGGGGGCATCCCGTGGAAGGGCATCCCGGGTGGCTTCTGTCTTAAGCCTGTACCCACTGCTGGCCTATTGCGCCTGTGTTAATCACCATATGGAGGCTTCTGGGGATAGCGTGCTTGGGAGCCCTTTCGGGGCAAGCCCGGCTGTGTTCCACGTGCGGGGTATCCCCCGTGAGTAACAGTGTCACGGTGTGCGTGCCGTGCGCTGAAAGTGTCCTTGGGCTTCAAGCTGGTTTGCCTGCTTTGCTTCCCAGCTCTGCGCCCCACTCGGCTTCACCTACTCCCCCACTCCTGCAAGTGGGCCCCAGTGAGGGGAATGTTGGCAGGGAGTCACATTCTGCGTGTGACTAACATTGAACAGCAGCTTGCCAGGACTGTTCCTAGGAAGGCCTCTGGCAAGAAGAGACACCTGGATCCCAGGCCCGCTCCCCTTACTGAGATGTATGTGGGGATTGAAGATCTTGGTGGCTGTCACCCCCTTGAGATGGGAGCTCTCCCAGGATTCTGACTCCTCTGGGAACCAGCAGGAGAGTTGCGATAGTGACCCTGGGTCTGCGTCCGGAGAGGAATCATGGTACCCTGAGGACACTGATAATCTGCTGTCACATATTTTTGAAATTTTGCACATTGCTGCCCCTGAGGTAGCTAAAAGAAAGCAGGGGGAGCTTTTTCGCCCTGGTAAACAGCGTCTAGAGTTCCCTGAGCAGGAACATTTTACCACCTTGGTGCTTAAAGAATGGGAACGTCCTAACACGATGCCTGCTGTGCCCAAGGGTTTGGATTAAAGGTATCCCTTTCCTGCTGATCTTGTTAGGAGGTGGTCATTTCCCCCTGAAGTGGACGCTCCCATGCTAGGCTTGTCCAATACTTCGGTCATGCCTTCCCCTGACACCACTCTGAGGGACGGTGAGGACCGGCGCATGGATCAATTGGCCTGCCATGCTTTTACCTGTGTGGGGGCTGGCTTGCGCCCCGTATGTGCTGCCACCATTACTGCTATTGCCCTTAAGAAGCTGCTCAAGCGTCTCATTGATGCCGCAACAGCTGGTAGTGTGGGGGAGGAATATAGGACTCTTACTTTGCTCTGATTTTGTGGCCTTTATCCTTACTGCTATGGATGATGCTGTGTGGTAGGGCCTCTGCGCTCTTGGTGGCTATGCTATGCTCTGTCTGGTTGCGCCAGTGGGCAGCTGACACTGAGGCTAAGAGAGCTCTCACTGGCCTCCCTTTCGTGGGGCTGCGGCTATTTGGGGAACGTCTTGATGTTCTAGCCAAGGATGGGAGGCTGCCTCAGCGTAGGAGGCAGTCTCGGCCCTTTCGGGGGTCCTCTGCCCCCCTCCCTTCCTTTCACATTCCCAGACGGGGCCGTGGCTCCCTCCTCTCCAGTGGTCGCAGAGATTCTTGGGGCCGTGGCAGAACCCGTGGTCATCCCGATCTCTCCTGGAATCCTAAGCCCAAACCCTCTCCCAAGCCCCCTCAGGCATAAAGGGGCGCCCTCAGCCATCCGGGTGGGGGGACGGCTTCGGCTCTTTGCTCACGTGTGGAGGCTTCATGTTTCAGACCGGTGGAGTCAGGAGGTAGAGTCCTCCGGTTACAAGATAGTTTGCAGCCTGGCCCCTTCCCCCCCCAAGATTCATCAGATCCCGGATGTCTTTAAACTCCCTGTCCGCTCAGAGGTTGTTTCTGGCGGTTCATTGCCTGTTAGAGTCCAGAGTCATTTGTCTGGTGCCTCATCAAGAAAGAGGTCAGGGGTACTATTCCAATCTTTTCACGGTCCCCAAAAAGGACGGCTCTCTGAGGCCCATTCTGGATCTGAAGGACCTCAACAAATTTGTCAGATTCAAGCATTTTCGCATGGAGACGCTGCGCTCTGCTGTCAGTACCCTTCGCCCGGGCGACTTCATGACCACTGTGGACATCAAGGAAGCTTATCTTCAAGTGCCTATCTTCCCAGGTCATCAGAGATTTCTAGGGTTCGATCTGCAGGATCAGCATTACCAGTTTGTGGCTCTACCCTTCGGTATCACCTCGGCACCTTGGGTGTTCACCAAGGTGCTGGCGGGAGTGATGGCTCTGCTAAGGAACCAGGGCATCCGCATCATTACTTACCTGGACGACATCCTGATTGTGGCCGAGTCTTTTCCTCAGGCCGAGCGGGACACTCAAATGGTGACATCCACTCGAGTCTTTCGGCTGGGTGATCAACTATCCCAAGTCTTCTCTGTCTCCGTCCTTGGTGAGGTCCTTTCTGGGCTTGACTCTGGATACCTCTCAGGTCAAGGTGTTCCTTCCTCAGCAGAAGGTGGAGGGTCTTTAGCTGCAGGCTCGGGCTCTGCTGTTGTGACCTCATCCCTCTATTCGCCAGGGGATGCAGTTGGTGGGCCTGATGGTGTCCTGCTTCGAGGCAGTCCCCTTTGCTCAGTTTCACATGAGACCTCTTCAGTTGCACCTCTTGTCAGTTTGGGATCGGGACCCTGTGTCCCTGGATCAGGAATTTGTTCTGTCTCCCCTAGCCAGACAGCCTCTCTCTTGGTGGCTGGACTCAAGGAACCTTCCTGCCCCCGTGCTGGGAAACGGTCACCACGGATGTCAGTCTGACCGGCTGGGGAGGTCTGGAAGTCCCTGAGGTTCCAGGGTCGGTGGAGCCCACAAGAGGCCCATGCTTCCATCAACGTCCTGGAACTGAGGGCGATCAGGTTGGTTCTTTCTCGCCTATCCACTCACCTTCGGGGTCGGGCTGTTCAGATCCGCTCAGACAACCAGACGGCGATGGCCTACCTCAATCATCAGGGAGGAACTCGGAGCAAGCGAGCCTTCAAGGAAGTGTCCCTGATTCTGTCTTGGACGGAACAGCATGTTCCCTGCATCTCAGCGGTCTACATCCCAGGGGTGGAGAACCAGGTGGCGCACTCCCTGAGCAGGGGGACGTCTCATCTGGGGTAGTGGTCTCTCAACAACCGGGTGTTTCTCTCCCTCTGTCACCACTGGGGTCAGCCGGATGTGGACCTGTTTGCGTCCCGTCACAATCACAAACTTCCCAGATTTGTCTCTCTATCTCAGGATCCTCTGGCCTTCGCCACGGATGCCCTGGCAATACCTTGGATGAATTTTCAGCTTCTCTATGTGTTCCCTCCGTTTCCTCTCCTGGGCAGGGTCATGCGCAAGATAGCCCAGGAGCAGGTACCAGCCATCCTGGTGGCCCCTTGTTGGCCAAGAAGAGTTGGGTTCGCAGACGTCGTGCAGTTGGCAGTAGACCGGTACGTCTTCCCCAGATCTGCCCAAGGATCCAGATCTTCTCACCCAGGGGCAGCTACGCCATCCCAATTTACAATTTACATCCCAATTTACAAACGCTGGCTTTAACGCCTTTGCTGCTGAAACCTCCATATTGATGGAAAAGGGGTTGACTGCCTCTGTTGTTGATACCATGATTCGGGCTAGGAAGAAGTCCTTGTCCTTTATCTATTACAGGGTCTGGCATGCTTACATTGCCTTGTGTGAGTCCAATTCTCTTCCCTGTCGGGTGTTTTCTATTCCCAGGATTCTGGAATTCTTACAACATGGTTTGGACCTGAGCCTTCAACTTAGTACCCTAAAAGGCCATGTTTCAGCTCTGGCAATTTTTTTCCAAAGATCTTTTGCCAATCACCGGTTGGTTAAAACCTTTTTCCAGGGTGTTTCTCATGTGCGTCCACCCCGTAAGCCTTTGCTACCGGTCTGGAATTTGAATCTGGTGTTGTCTGCTCTGCAAGGGCCTCCCTTTGAGCCTATCCGTGAGGCTGCCTTGTCTATTTTGACTCTTAAAGTGGACCAACACCCAGGATTTTGACTATCCTGGGTTTTGGTCCACTTCAGGGGGGCACCCCGATTAGGGGTGTCCCGCTATGTAAAACCCCCCAGAACCCCGAAAAACTCACCTCACCACGCTCACGGACAAGCGGCGGACAAGACAGTGCGCCCGCCGCCGCCTCCCGCACATCGCTCTGACAGGGCGCGCGCCCGCGCCGGCCATTCGCAAACGGCCGGCGCGGGCGCGCGCACGTCTAGAGGAGCGCGCGGGAGGCGGCGGCGGCTGCCGCCGATGAGGGGAGTTTTTTTGGGGTTTTGGGAGGGGTCCCTCACCGCGGGACATCCCGATCTCGGATGTCCCGCGGTGAGGGAGGTGATCGGCCCGGGAATCTTATAGATTCCCGGGCCGATCAGGGGTGGGTGACAGTCCACTTTAAGGTAGCCTTTCTGGTGGCTATCACTTCTGTAAGGCGAGTTTCTGAGCTAGCGGCACCTTCCATCAAACCTCCTTATTTTGAGAGACATCAGGATAAGGTGGTGTTCCGGCTTAAGCCGTATTTCTTGCCAAAGGTCGTGTCTGCCTTTCATCTCAATCAGGACATTGTCTTGCCTTCATTGTGTCCTAATCCTGCTAATTCCAAGGAGCGGACTCTCTGGATGTGGTCAGGGCTCTGAAGTTTTATTTGGTCGCTACTGAGACTTTCAGGAAGTCTGATGCTCTTTTTGTTCTCACTTCTGGACCTAGAAAGGGTTTGCCTCTGGCTAAATCCACTATCAGCAAGTGGATCCGTCAGGCGGTGGTTCAAGCCTATTCTGCTAAGGGAAAGGAACCTCCCTTTTAGGATTACTGCTCATTCCACTCGTGCTATCGGTGCCTCTTGGGCTTTTTTTTTAGCACCAAGCTTCTGTTGAACAAGTTTGCAAGGCTGCTACTTGGTCTTCTGTTCATACTTTTTCAAAGTTTTACAAGGTTGATGTTAAGGCCTCAGTGGATGCTGTTTTTGGCCGCAAGGTGCTTCAGGCGGTAGTGACTTGAACTACTGGCCGTTACTCTTTATGGATCCCACCCTACTTTGGACACTGCTTTTGGATGTCCCAAATGTTATGAATACCGAAGCGGGCCGTGCCATGCAATAAAGAAAAACTCACCTGTAGAATTGTTTTTGTTCTTGCATGGCACAGCCCGCTTCGCCCTACCCTTGTTCTCGTTATTCTTGGTTGCCTCTTGGTTGCCTCTCTATGGTGATTGTTCCAAGTTAATTGGGGGTTTTTACCTTTTTCACATTTTTTACTTTATTCCCAGTATGTCGCACACCCCGCTTCCGAATATTCATGACACTTGGGTAACTGTCCTGTAGAGGGCGATCTTGCAGAAATGAAATGAAAAAAAAAGGAACCCCCTCCCGGCCCATAAATACCTGGGACCTCCCACCATTCCCCAGTCTTTCGTCTCTGCAGTCGGCGAGCAAGTCAGAAGATGGTTGTCTCCTCCTTGCAGGTAGCCGGGGTAACCCCCCGGCCTTTTGTTTCTATTGCTGCCTGAACCTTTTTTAATTTAAACTATAGCAGTATGCCTCCCAGCGTAGGCTGAAGGTCCAGGCAATGGTAGACTGCACCTTATAATGTATATGGGAGCTTGCTCCCCCGTGAGACCCCATACAAAGGGGCAGGCGGTGTCTGGGTTGGTGATCCCGGCTTGGGATGCCCCGTCCCTCTTACCCTTTCACCTATTGGTGTGGGTTCTCCCCCCTTCCGTGTCCCTCTGTGCCCCTTGGGGGGGGGGGGGAAACCTTTTCTCCTGTGGGTTGTTTTACTTTATTTGGGGGAAAAGGTGTGTGGATTGTGTGTGTGTGTGTGTTTGTATGTGTTTTTGCGGCTGTTGTTGCTGGGCCGGTTTCACTTTCAACAGGTGCAGTTAAGGAGGGGGCGGGGCCAGGCACTCGGAGTGCTCGTTGTGGCCTGTCCACCCCCACACCACCCCCCCCCCCCGAGGCCGGCTTTGCTGCTCTCTCTCAAGCACTCTTTCCGGCCTCGCTGCCTGCTTTGCTGCTCTCCCTCTCATTCCCTTTCTGCTGTGAGGGTTGACAGTCGCTGCTTTGCTGCGGTGAGTGGATTTTATTTATATCGTGGGTGATGTGCATGTTGACACTTATGTCTGTTCTCATGTCTTCTAGGTGGGATCCCTTCTTTTGAAGTTTAAAGAGGGAGTTCTCCCGGTCCTAGGGTCCCTTAGAGTTTAATTTAGGGTTTCCAAAAAAAAATTTTAAAAATAATAATAAAAAAAACTTCCTCCCACTTGGGACCTGAAGGGGCATCCCGGGATCCAGGGTAGCTTAATAGCGTAAATCCCTCTGGTCATTGCGACTACCTTAAAATCACCATATGGAGGCTTCTCAGGATACCGGGCTTGGGCTCCCCTCGGGGCAACCCTGGCAATGTGTGGGTTGTGGGGCATCCCTTGCGGGGGATAATCTACTTGTTTGCATACCTTGTGCTCAGCGGGCCATAACGCAGCAGTCGGGGGCCCAGGCGTCTGGGTCCGGGGTCCCGGCCTCATCTCCTTCCCCACCCTGCCTTATCCATACCCCTAGTGATGTTGTCACAGGTGGGGAGTCGCAATCTGATGTATGTGCCAGACTGGCTAATATTGAGAAATTTATTTTTGGCTCTGTTGCCAGAAAGGCCTCGGCTAAGCGAAAGCATTTGTCTCCAGCCGCGCCGGCCTTTGAGTTTGATGATTATGATTTTCTTGACTGGTCTGATTATTCCCCGCTAGAAGAGGGGGAATTATTTGAGGATTCTGAGGGTTCTGACAATCAGCAGTTTGTTGGTGCTGATACTGAGCAAGGGCAGGGGGATGCTGTGGGTACCCCGAAGGTCTTGGCTCACCTTTTTGAGGTTCTGGCAATTTCTCCTCCTGAGGAGGCTGCTCCTCAAAAAGGGGAATTCTTTGGGACTTCCAAGCCGCGCCTGGAGTTCCCAAATCAAAAGCATTTTGATGGCATTATTCTTAAGGAATGGGAGAAGCCTACTCGGCTTCCAGGTATTCCTCAAGGTTGGGATAAAAAGTATCCCTTTCCGGTGGACGTGGTAAAACGATGGTCGTCCCCTCCCGAGGTGGATGCCCCTATGCTCGGGTTATCCAATACTTCTATTTTGCATTCTCCTGACTCCACCACTCTCAAAGGTGGTGAGGATAAACGCATTGATCAGATGGCTTGCCACGCTTTTGCTAGTGTCGGTTCAGCCTTGCGGCCTGTTTGTGCTTCGGCGCTTTTGGCAGTGGCTACCAGGTCTGTGGTTAGAGACCTGTTGAGTACCTCCAGGCTTGACCCGGCTAGTGATGAGTTCGCCGCCCTTAAGCGGTGTGAATTGTTCATGTCCTTTGTGCTTGCCGCCTTGGATGACACCATGGTCATGTGTGGTAGAACCTCGGCCTTGCTTGTAGCTATTCGGCGGACGGTATGGTTGCGCCAGTGGGTGGCTGATTTTGTGGCCAAAAAGTCGCTTACAGCACTTCCCTTTGTGGGATTGCGGCTCGTTGGAGAAAGATTAGATTCTGTCACGAAAGGAGGGAAGTTACCTCAGCGTAAGAGGCAACGTCGTCCCTTTCGGGGGCGGCCTCCTTTAACCTTTCCTTTTGTGGTGCCAGAACTGGCAGAGTTTTGGCCTTCTCTACCCTCAGAGGTGATTCCTGGAGTAGAGGCAGAGGTCGTGCCCGTCCAGGTCACAATTGGAGTTCCAAACCCAAGCCCGCTCAGCAATGAGGGGGCGCCCTCACCCTTGCGGGTGGGGGGACTGCTGTGGCACTTCTTCCAGGTCTGGGACCAGGAGGTGTCAGACAAATGGATTCTGGAAGTGGTGTCTTCCGGTTACAAGCTGGAATTCGAGATCCGGCCTCCTCCCAGATTCTTCAGGTCTCGAGTGCCTTCGGATCCACTGGCCGCACAGGGGCTCCGGGCGGCAGTAAGTTATCTGCTGGACATGGCTGTCATTTGCCCAGTGCCTTTCGCGGAAAGGGGCTTGGGATTCTATTCCAATCTATTCACGGTGCCCAAGAAGGACGGCTCCGTTCGACCCATTTTGGATCTGAAGCTCCTCAATCGGTTTATCCGCTTCAGGAAGTTTCGCATGGAAACCTTGCGGTCAGCCGTCGATTCTCTTCGTCAGGGGGACTTCATGACGTCCATAGACATCAGGGATGCTTATCTGCATGTACCTATCTTCCTGGCACACCAGAGATTCCTCAGGTTCGTGGTGGAAGATCAGCATTTTCAGTTTGTAGCCCTTCCATTCGGGCTTACCTCGGCTCCGAGGGTGTTCACCAAGGTATTGGCGGGGGTTATGGCCCTCCTCAGAGTCCAGGGCATTCGCATTGTACCATACCTGGATGACCTTCTCATTTTGGCTTCCTCTCTCAGCCAAGCGGAGCTAGACACCAGAGTGGTGGTATCCACGCTGGAGAGGTTCGGTTGGGTGATCAACTATTCCAAGTCCTCCCTCTCCCCGTCCAGGGAGGTTTCGTTTCTGGGCATGACTCTGGATGCCTTTCAGGCCAGGGTGTTCCTTCCTCAGCCCAAGATTCTTCTGATCCAAGATTTGGTTCGGCTTCTGCTTTCCAATCCTCGCCCATCTATCTGGCTAGGGATGAGATTGATAGGTCTGATGGTGGCTTCCTTCGAGGCAGTCCCTTTTGCCCAGTTTCACATGAGGACGCTTCAGGTCCATCTTCTAGCGACTTGGAAAAAGTGTCCGCTGTCGTTGGATAAGTCTTGTCTGCTGTCTCCCCGGGCACAGCAGTCCCTTCAGTGGTGCCTAGTGTCAAACAATCTGTTGAAGGGCAGATCCTTTCTGACCCCTTGCTGGGAAACTGTCACCCCGGACGCCAGCCTGTCGGGCTGGGGGGGCTTCTGGAGGGAACATCAGTTCCAGGGGTTATGGGGGCCTCGGGAGGCTCATACCCCTATCAACATTTTGGAGCTACGGACCATTTGGTTGGTTCTGTCTCGCTTGGCTCTTCTATTGCAGGGATTGCCAGTTCAAGTCCGATCGGACAATTGGACGGCGGTCGCTTACATCAATCACCAAGGAGGGACTCGCAGCAGGAGTGCCCTCAGGGAGGTATCTCTGATCCTTGTTTGGGCAGAGAGCAATGTCCCATGCATCTCAGCCATTTACATCCCGGGAGTGGAGAACACGAAGGCGGATTCCCTGAGCAGGAGATCCTCTCACCGAGGAGAATGGTCTCTCAGTTCCAAGGTATTCCAGTCCCTTTGTCACAAGTGGGGGACTCCAGAGGTGGATCTTTTTGCCTCTCGTCACAATCACAAGCTTCCTGCCTTTGTGTCTGTCTTAGGATCCTCTGGCCCTGGCAGTAAATGCCATGTCCCTGGCTTGGAGGGAACTGGGGTTTCTGTACCTGTTCCCCCCCCCCCCTTTCTCCATGGTGGGCAAAGTGGGTGCGCAAGCTGACTCTAGCAGGAGCACCAGCGATTCTGGTGGCTCCAAGGTGGCCAAGACGAGTGTGGTTCGCAGACGTCGTGTGGCTGGCAGTAGATCAGTTTTATCTGCCTCTTCTTCCGGATCTTATCACCCAGGGTCAGCTACGCTACCCCATTTTACCAACGCTGGCTTTGACGGCGTGGCTGCTGAAACCTCCATCTTAAAGGAGGAAGTCTTTCTGATGCGTTGGTTCAGACTCTTGTTAGAGCTAGGAAGAGATCTTCCTCTAACGTCTACTATAGGACTTGGAGGTCTTATATTAACTGGTGCGAGGCTAGGGCCTTGCCTTGTAGGGTGTTTTCTATTCCCAGAATTCTGGAGTTTCTTCAACATGGTCTGGACTCAGGGTTCCAGCTTAGTACTTTGAAAGGGCAGGTTTCTGCCCTGGCGGTTTTCTTTCAAAGATCTTTTGCCCTTCATCCCCTGGTTAAGACATTTTTCCAGGGGGTTACTCATGTGCGGCCTCCTAGAAAGCCCTTGGATTTAAACTTGGTTCTGTCGGCTCTCCGAGGGCCTCCTTTTGAGCCGGTGCTTGATATTGCTCTTTCTCTGCTCACTCAGAAAGTTGCCTTTTTGGTGGCTATTACCTCTGTTCGGCGTGTCTGAGTTGGCGGCCTTGTCTATTCAGGCTCCTTACTTTAAGAGGCACCTGGACAAGGTAGTTTTCCAACTTTAAGCCGGATTTCCTTCCTAAGGTGGTTTCGGCCTTCCACCTCAATCAGGATGTAGTTCTCCCTTCCTTGTGTCCTAAGCCTAGTAATGACAAGGAGAGGACCTTACATTCTTTGGATGTGGTTCGATGTGTGAAATATTATTTGGTGGCTACTTCTCCTTTTCGTAAGATGGACGCCTTTTTCGTGGTGCCCTCCGGGCCCAGGAAAGGTCTGGTGCCCGCTAAGTCTTCCATTAGTAAATGGATTCGACAGGCCATTGTTGGGGCCTATTCTGCCAAGGGGAAACTTCCCCCTTTTCGTGTTACTGCTCATTCTACTCGTGCTGTTGGAGCATCTTGGGCCTTTCAGCACTAGGCTTCTGTTGAACAAGTTTGCAAGGCTGCTACTTGGTCTTCCGTTCATACTTTTTCTAAGTTTTATAAGGTTGATGTGCGGGCCTCAGCGGATGCTGTTTTTGGCCACAAAGTTCTGCAAGCTGCAGTAGTTTAAGTTTGCATTATTGCCTTTTTGGGATCCCCACCCATGTTGGACACTGCTATTGGATGTCCCAAGTGTCATGAATATTCGGAAGCGGGGTGTGTGACATACTGGGAATAATACCATTTTGTGATTACTCACCTGTAAAATGGTTTTTACAAGTATGTCACACACCCCGCTTCATCCCGCCCTTTTTTGGTTTTCTTGGATCCTTTATATGGTGAACCTTTTTTCTTTGCTGTTTACATTTGGCTCTTCCTGGTCTCTTTACTGCTGTCTTATACTGGGGAATGGTGGGAGGTCCCAGGTATTTATGGGCCAGGAGGGGTTCCTTTTTTTCATGTCATCTCTGCAAGATCGCCCTCTACAGGACAGTTACCCAAGTGTCATGAATATTCGGAAGTGTGGTGTGTGACATACTTGTAATAACCATTTTACAGGTGAGTAATCACAAAATGGAATTATTCTCCCGGCTTCTTGTCTCACTGCTTGTCTATGGTTAATCCCGTTTTTATAGGGAGCCGGGACATGCCACAGCTTTCTGCAGTACCACTGCGCCACCTTGTGGCGGAATAACCCAACTGTTATGAATTCCAAAGCGGGCCATGCAAGAACAAAAACAATTCTACAGGCGAGTACTCACAGAATTGCTCTTCTTTTTTTTTTTTTTTTTTTTTTTTTTTTAAAGAAAAGCTGGCCACAGGCGATCCAGCTGCATCGCGCAAGGTACGTGGGCAGTAAGGCTGGGGGGCAGCCAAATTGGGTTTTGTCTATCCTGGGTTTTGTTCTGCTTTTAAGGTGGCACTAAACCCAATTTAGCCGCAAAACCCAAGATTTTCGACTGCCCCCAGCCTATCTGAATGGTGTGCAACCACCCAGAGATGCTGCGGATGCTGCTGACGATATATAAGTGAGGGGTCACACAGCGGGGCATCCCAAGGTCGTTCAGTAAAACTCCCCTTTCCTCGGTCCTATGCCGTATGTGCAGGTTCTCGTTCAGTGGTGACGGCCATTTACAAACCTGCGCCAGGCAGTTGGGCGTCCAACCAATAGTATAGTCGACGTTGGCTGCGGCTCATGCATGCACCATTTAATTGGAGAGAAGGGAAGTTTTACAGGGGACTTGGTGGGTTTCATACAGTGGGGCATCCCAAAGCTAGATGCCCTCAGGAATTGGTCCACTTTAAGGAGCAGAAGGGATTGATAGATGGCATAGGGGAAATTATAAGTTTGATGTTTCAAAAAACTGAACTTTATGGAAGGGAAAACCATTTTTTTTTTCTCTCAAGCTGTCGATATTGAGACATCGCTTTATTACTGTGGTGTATTGTTCGGAGGAGGGGACTAGAGCAGGAACAGAGGTTATGATTCCTCCCCCATATGCAGTTATAAAGCCAGGCATGCTGGTCTCCTTTTTTTTTTCATTTTTCTGCTCGGTCACTTCTACACACGTCACCTACCGCTCAGACCCCAGGCCACTCCCTACCACTACCATGGCTCCCCCCCGCCAGCCTCGTAACGCAAATACTGCTACTACCTGTTACCATGGGCTCTCTAGGACTGCATTGTTCATGCTCCGGATCTTCTGCACCAATGCAGCCCTGCTGGATCCCCCTTGGTTACAGTAGGGCCCCAGTGGGGCTTCCTGCTTATTTATAATATATATCATTCATGATATGATATATCATTCATGGGATCTACTGTTTTTACTTTCTTTAAAGGAGACACATACCTTCTAAGCCATCCCCTCCCTACCTTAGTTACTAGGGCAGGTTTAAATCAGGTCTATGGGGAGGTCAGGTCTGTTGGAGGAATCTGGGTATTGCATGGCTGGCTATTCCTATACTGAATTATCCACATATCGGTGTCGATCCCCTGGGATCAATCCTGTGGCTAGTCTTTTTACTGAGTCTTTGGCATCAGATAAAGGTGCTGCAGAGTTGCAGAGCTCAGCACATCTGGCACCACAGCAACTTGACCTTAGTCCGCAGAGAGAATAGGGTCCTATTTATGCCTGTCATGGCTTGCATTTCTTCCAACAAAGTCCTCATTATGTTCACAGGGGATTTTTCCAAATATTGAAATACCACAGTCAGATCACTCTCTGACCCCTCTAGACACAAGAGCTTCTTCATCTGACCCAAATCCCTTTTCCTGCTGGTTCCCAGTTCCAGGGGTTGTCCCATGAGGTTTGGGATTACCTTCAGACTGAATCAGAGGAGTTACGCATCCTTGATTCTGATTCTGGCAGGAAGAAGTCTAGTAGATCCACGGGCAGGAATGTAGCCCAACAAACTGGTGTGAGTAATTGAATCATTCCTCAATTCTTTAAACCCCTACAAGATTGAAGATGAAAGGCTGCATTTGATCACCCTTAGGGGCCCAGGTCTCGGCTATATCCATTATGTTCAAGTGGCCAATTGCGCCGAATTCCTGGGTCCATACATTCATGTACTCAGGAATTCTGGCCCCTCTTCTGCCCCCTCTTGAGTTCTGTTCTGCCCCCTTTTGCACTTTTCCTGCCTCCTCTTGCCCCCGCCTTGCGCACTTTTCTGCCCCCTTTTGCAGTTTTTCTGCCTCCTCTTGCCCCCTTGCGCACTGTTCTGCCCCCGCTTGCGCCCTCCTCTCTTGCACCCTGTTCTGTCCTCTCTAGTCCCTCTTCTCCCCCCTCATGTGCCCTCTTCTGCCACCACTTGCCCCCCATTTGCCCTCTCCATCTTATGCCCCCTCTGCCCTCTTGCTGCATCTTATGCCCCCTCTTGCATATTTTGACTCAAAAAGAAATTCGATGCTGTGGGGGTTAACAGGCGGGAAAGTTAACTTTGAGGGTGGGGAGATTAAAGAGGACCAACCACTAGATGCCAGGCAGCTGTGTGAAACCCCTGTAAACACTCACCTTTCTGGGGGTACCATGCCTTTTAGAGTCCACGGCACATATAAATAATGCACAGTTAATATTTTTGCTTTAAAGTAATTTGGATACCAAACATACAGGCTCCCCCATCAGTCACTGCAATGTAGGGGGGCATGTCATATCTCGGCTCATCCGCTCCATTGAACTGAAATAAGAGGGTGTGGAGGTGCTCCAGTGATGGTTGGTGCGTTGATGACCCAACACACCATCAATCCTGACCTCATGTTCGGACTCAGATCAAGTAGTCAGGTGAGTTGCTGATTGCTGGAGTAGCAGCAGGGGGACAAAAGGCAAATACCCTTTTGTTTTTTTGTTTGGCTGATGAATTACTTTAATTTTTGTTAAATGTGGCTCCACCCCCAGGACGTGAGCATATATGTCCTGACTTTTTTCTGTTAAAATTCGGGACAGCTTATTGGTTCCAGAGAAAACCTATATTCTCTATATTCTGCCACATGCCCTACAGTCTGCCACTGCTATCCTGAGCTGTTCTGGTGGCTGATTCACTTTAAAGTGGACCAACGCACACTTTACACTAATGCGTGGGGCATCCCAACTGATGATTCCCCTGTGCATGCCCCCATCCTTGGTTGTTATTCCCTACCTGGCACTCCTGGGTATTTCATTTTGAGTAAGGCTTTTATTTTAATGAACAATATTCGATGCTATGGTCGTCGTCCTCATCTGAGCCCAAGATTAAAACTATATCCGTAACTGTAAATGCCGCTGCTCTTCTGTGTTACGACACTACCCATCTGCACGTTACCCATACGTACATACTACGTATATAGTGGGTTCAGCTGAAAGGTGCTTTTACTCGACGATCCACAAAACACCGAGAGAGAGAGAGAAAACACTCGGCATAATGAAAATCCCAGGTTTTGTTCCATGCCCCCGGGAACTTGGATGGAATTGGGATGCCCTGCTGTGTGAAATCTCCCAGTTCGTCCACTAAAACTCGCCTTTCCCGGCTTCAACAGAGCATGCGCAGGCTCTTCTGCATTCAGAAGGCTGTATCCCTGGTGGCAGTGCATGCGCCTTTCCCAGCCTATCTGAATGACTGGGGTAGTAGCATGCACATGCCGCATTGTAAGTAATATGATTGAATAAGAGTCCGGGCATGCACCGCAGGGGGTGGCGAGGTCAAAATATCAGGGTTCCTTTTATGTTAATTTCAGTCCCGTGTCTGCCTCTTAAGCCCTTTTTTTTTTAAGAGTAAAAATTAGGATCAAGCTGACAGGCTTCCCTTAGGGTTGTTACTGCCATTTCATTTCAGCCCTGTATCTAGATTGAGAGCATAATAAGAAAAAAACCTTCTCATTCCAGCGGCATATCTGCATTGAAAACAGAATAAAAAAAAATGGTTTAAGGCAGGCCTACTTGGATGTGAAGCGTGGCTTAAAAAGAGGCCTACTAAACATTGATTCACGTGTCATCTGTTCACATGCATGCTGCTGCCGTGGGAATGTCTGCATGCGCCGTCAGGTGAACTATTAGGTCTGCTTCATCTGTATGTCCATGTGACATTCACAGTGTTTTTTTTGAAGTTCCAATTTAAGGCACATGCATTCATTTTTAGTTCAATTAAAGCAGACCTATACACTACTAGTATACACTATACAATGGCCATTATGGCCATTATGTCCCCCAGGGGCAATCCTCATGGCAATTACCAATTTTAGAGCATTAGACATGCAGTTGCTGCATGGGACAGGAGGAAAGTATTGACTTTTATTTTTGTACCCAGACAGGGACTTTAATTCAGTCTAACATTTTGTGAAGGAACTAAACACTGTGCAAGGGATCGAAGAGTGAACATGCCTTTATTTTCAACAAAAAACTGGACATACACGAGGACATAACACCCAGTAACCTATGTGTTCATGATCTTTACGGATTACTGTATCAGGGGTCTTTTGTTATGGGCAAATATAAAGTATGTGTCGAATAAGTGTCACTAGGACATATTTGCAGGGCGGCATATTTTCTTTTCACTGTAGACACCACACAGACAGACAATTTGGAATCATTACCTCACATAGCAGCTCTGTGCTTATCAAGTTATCCATGTAATATTGTTTGGTAAGATGAAAACCATGTGTATAAAGAGGATGGGAAGAGTCTGTTGTTACAGTTCCATCTGATGAACAGATAGATGAAGAGTTTCAATGTAATGCAATTTAATGAAGTAACCAGCAAATCTGGGTCTCAAACTGAAGATGAAATATGTATTCATTTACATCTTGGGTAAATGGAGACACTAATCATGCAATGTATCCCTAGATTTAATGAGGTTGGCAACATGTGAAGGATGCATATGTGCAGTGGTTGCATCTGGTAATGCAAACCAAAAAAGTCCCATAAAACAATATTTTGTATGGACATGTTTTGCTTAGCATAAGGGAGCAATTTCTCAGATTAATTGCACTTCATTTTTAGGGGTACGGGCATGATTGGTTCCAAGCCTCTGGAACAACATGTACAATTCCATTGGTGATTATTTTGCTGTCTTTCTTTCTTCTGCATGTAATCTCAGGCTGGCTGAGTGATAACTTGAGCATTCTAAAAGAGGCCCATTTACAGAATTCTATGTTTATTCTACAGTATAACAGCGTCCAGATTCATAAAGCATTACTTACAGAAATAAGGTTTATGAAATGTCTTTCTCAGAGAAGCGCATTACAGGAAGGCAGGAAGTTCTGTAAATAAGGTACTCGCTACCTGCTATAGAAAAAGCAAAGCTGCTATGATTAAAGTGGAGCAAAACCCAGGTTGGCAATGCCCTGCTGTGTAAACCCCCCCAGGTCACCCTGTAAACTCACCTTCTCTCCCAAACCAGCGGTGCATGCGCAAGCAGTAGCCGTTCCCTGCTATACCTTTAGCAGGGCACACACGCTTGCCAGGCAACTGTTAGTAGCCGGCATGTGCACACTTCCTGTTAGAGGGTAGCGGGGATTGGGCTGCCGATGTGCTTGGGTTCAATCGGCTGTAACAGAGTCTTAGCCGATGCTTGGACAAGTGGGTGGGAGCAGATCCGAGCTTGCTGATTGAACAAGAGGCAGCGCATGCATCATAAGACCGGGGAAAGGTGAGTTAGATTGGGCGACCTGAGGGGTTTCACACAGCATGTGCATCCCTGGGGCTAGGACCAAAACCCAGGATAGTCAAAGTACATCCAAGTGGTGTTCAGATGTACATTCCAGAAGCTTCCTCACTCTGGCTTGCTAATCCTCTGATTGGTCAAGGCAGACACAACAAATTTAATCCTATCTGCATTATTTCAATTTGTCAGAAATTGGATTGGGAAATCAGTCTTGTGTTCAAGAGGCTAAAGGGTTAATAGCAGCATTCTCAGGTGAAAAGGGTGATTGCTGCTTGCTTTGTTTAGTCAAAGCTGATAATAAAGACATCTGTTACAGTTGTGGATACTAGGAGCTTTTATGAGGGGCAAGAAAGTCACACCTACTTTACCAAGACAGATCCACTGGAATATAGGAAACTTGGACAAAGCGTTATAGATAATCACAGGTATGGGGGCACAATCCTAACACAAATGTTTATTTTATTTCCCAGAAGAGGAAAGCAATAAGGGAGAACACCAAAAACTTTACAAAAACGTTAAAAGCAGCCGCCCTAAAAAAACATTTACATCCAAAGATCTAGCTGTTATAATGTTATTTAAAGCTTACCTGGACAATGTCTTTAATATAGCACTAATAATTAATATACACTAAAATATTTTATAGCACTGTGACACTATTAACAAGATGGCTTTGCAAAAATTGTTTCCTTAAAACATATTTATTTTTTCCAGGTCACTCGTACAACCATCAACTTTGGAGGACAGGAACTTCAGGAAACTATTTTTTCCAAGTTTTTTTAAACTCAAAAATCTCTTTTGAATGGTACACAGTATGTAGCTAACAATGATGAGGACAAACCCTACAATGAGTTACCTGGAACAATACTTGTGTTTTTTTTTTCGTTTATTCAAACAACTAAGCATGCATCACAGCTGTTGATGCTCACACTTGAACCTGAACTAAATACACTTTACTTGTGCTAAAGACTTTTATGACCAAAAACACTGACATTCATTTTTATATCTTGGGAGTTGTGTCCTTTTAAAGGTGAAATGCAGACCCTTTTAATAGCTTACCATGGTTGTTAGGTATTGCTTCTTCCTTGGACTTTGTAAAAGTAGCACAGGGAGTCTTTGGTGTAGGTGATGGAGCCAGAGAAAGGCCAGAAGAGCACAAGGAAGTCGGAGGAAGGTGTAAGAAAAAGGTCAAACAAAGGAGAGGTGGTGCAGGGCACAGAATCTCAGGCAGGTGACTATTCAAGTAGTAGTCGCAACGATCCTTTATCACAGCAGCATTTACCAAGCTCATTAAAAATAGCAAGAGAAGGACCTCCAAGAAGAGTGGGGAGGCCTTGCAAACCAAAAGTTCCGCTACTTAAGCAACTTCACATTTCTAAATCTCAAAACGTTTCACCAGCATTCATGGCTCCACGAGTAGATCCACAGCAAGGTCTTGATGCGTCCTCATCTTGGCAAGTCGTAGATCCAATACAATCAGGGCCAGCCAAGTCTTCATCTGCACTACATGCCAGACTTTCCTCTCTGGCACAAGAGCCTACACAAAAAGCTTACGTCCACCGGCCAACTCAGGTTTCTGTAAAGCAAACAGACGAACCTCCCAAAAAGGAGAAAAAGCCCCAAAAGCCAGGAAAGTATATATGCCAATATTGCAGCAGACCATGTGCAAAGCCAAGTGTTTTACAAAAACATATAAGGTCACATACTGGTGAGCGTCCCTATCCCTGTGTCCCTTGTGGTTTTTCATTTAAGACTAAAAGTAATCTATATAAACATAGAAAGTCTCATGCTCACAGGCTAAAGGCAGGTTTGATTTCAGAAATTGGAGCTGAAACATATTCATCCAGTTTAGAGATGGAGCGGTTGGGCGTTGAAGAAACTGATGAGCCGTCAGAAGGAGAAAGCACAGATTCCGAAAATGAGACAAGCACAGTGTTGAACATAACAGAGCTTTCTCCACAACAGAAGTGTATTTTGCCTTCATCTGATTCCCAAGGAATGTCAAGACGCCAGGGTACACATCAGGAACCTCTCCCACTGTCAAAACAAAGGATGCCTCATAGCATGGAGGAAACTGTAACATTTAAAGATCCTTCAGCTGAAACACTGCTAAAGTCAGAAGACACTCCAAGTATAAAACAGAAGCTGGCCCTCCGTTTGAGTGAGAGAAAAAAAGCCAGCGAGGAGCAGACATTTCTTAGTCCAGGAAGTAAAGGAAGCACTGAATCTGGTTACTTTTCACGTTCAGAAAGTGCTGAACAACAAATAAGTCCTCCCAACACAAATGTTAAGTCCTATGCAGAAATAATATTGGGTAAATGTGGAAGAATTGGGCAGAGAACTTCCATGATAACTACAACTTCTCCCCTTTTGGGCACTGCTGAAGAAAAAACTAGTACATTACCAATCTCTGTGCCACGTACACAAGTAATTGAGCATATTACCAAGCTCATCACTATTAATGAGGCTGTAGTTGACACTAGTGAAATTGACAGTGTGAAACCGAGAAGAAGTTCACTGTCGAGAAGAAGCAGTACAGAGTCACCTAAAGCATCTTTGTATCGAGAACATTTTCAGTTTGATATCAAGTCACCAAGCTCTTACCAACTTGATTCTAGGACATTATCTGAGAAGCCAAAACCAGACCATTCATTTACATCTCTTCAGCAATCTCATGGTGCCACAGAGACAGTGCCTCTTCTTCGAAGCCACTCTATGCCTTCCTCCGCCTGCACTATTAGCTCACCACATCCATTCAGAGCTAGTTATTCATTTGATGACCGTATTGTGGAATCTGAAGCTGTAAGCCGTAGTCATATGCTTTCTTCTTACCCTCGACTACTTAAGAGGCAGCCAGCAATAGAACTGCCAATAGGAATGGAATACTCTTTAGAAGATGCTAGTTCAACTAGTAAAGACACTGCAGTGAAGGCACCTGATGATATGGGAACAGTGGAAGAGAAAGAAAGTGATATTTCCAGAAAGGCAAAAAAGGGTGGTAGAGTAAAGGGTTTGATCTATGAATGTAACCTTTGTGGTGCTCGATACAAGAAAAGGGGCAATTATGAGACTCACAAGAAATATTATTGTTCTGAAATGCTGATATTAAAACCTCCAGTTGTTGTATCAGGCAGTTCTACTGAAATAGGAAAAGGACATTCAGAACCTAAAACGCAGCCTCTGCTTTCAGATTACAAGTTCGGACCAAGTTTAGACCAATCAATTTTAAGAAAAAGACGGAAGGAGAAGAGCCTTGGAGATGATGAAGAACCCCAGTCTCCTGACTGGTCTGCTTTTCCAGCATCTATACCATTAGAAACGTATTATGCCTCCTCAAGTACAGTTCTAAATTTGTCTAGTGATATGGTCCAGCCTTCCACCAGCAGAAGTGAACCTATGCCTGATGCCCTTACACTATCATTTGAAAGTAAAGATAAGTCTACAATTTCAAAAGAGATTTCAGTCATTCAGCATACAAGTTCATTTGAAAAATCTGAATCAATGGAAAAAAAGGGTAGTTTTGATGAGGAAGATGCAACTTCCCACACTGTAAGATCTCATCCTCACGCCTTACAGCCCAAGTTAGTTCGTCAGCATAATATTCAGGTGCCTGAAATATTAGTTACTGAAGAACCCGATAAGCCGGAGGTTGAACCTGAAGAACACCCCAAAGAGCAAGAGAAAGTTGAAGAGTTTCAGTGGCCACAGAGAAGTCAAACACTTGCACAGCTTCCCGCAGAAAAGCTTCCACCAAAAAAGAAGCGGTTGCGTTTAGCAGAAATGGCACAGTCTTCTGGTGACTCTAGCTTTGAATCGACAACCCTTACCCGCAGCCCTAGTCAGGACAGCAGTATTTCACATGCCTCCAGCCATTCGGTTTCATTTGATCGAGAAGAGAAATCTGAATCATCCGGGCAACTGTCGGACATTGCTACTAAGTTAGTTGGACATCATATGCTTACTGTTCCTTCCCACCATCACCATACAAGGGAAATGAGGAGGTCTGCCTCAGAGCAGACACCAAATATATCTCATACATCACAGGTTTCAGAGAACCGAAGCAAATCTTTTGATTATGGTAATTTAACATCCACCAGTTCAACATCTATGTTAACCGCTCAGGAGCGAAGGAAGTGCTTTTCTATTAGACAGACATCTCTAAGCAGGCGCATGGAACTGGAACCAGATTTAAGCCCCAAAGCCTGTAATGAAACTGAAGAGACTCCTTTAAGTCAAATGTTGGGAAAGGGTTTAATTGAGCAGTCCTCTGTTATGTCCCCAACAGAACAACAGCAGCAGACCTCTAGCTCCCAGCTAAAGCAGAATTCAAGGAATGTCCAGACGTTTTCCGAAGAACTTACTTCAAGCCAACAATCTCTTTTTCCAATACAGCCACTCTTTCACTTGTCTGAATGTGGTTCTGAACAGTTATCATCTCAAACTACGAGCAGTATTTCTGCCCCATTTTCTATAGGGCCTATGTCACAGTCATTGTATCATCCTTCTCCACTTCCCTTACATCTATCTCTCTTGCATCCAGACCATCTTCCACTGACTCGTCAATTAACATTGCATGCCTTGGACATTCCCTTTCGACACCACTCTCCATATTTACCTTCTCCTTATCCCATGTCTTCACCACTTCTACCCACATTTTTCATGCCTATAGAATCCCCGTTTGCTCTGCCATTGCCTGCACAAGTTAGTGGACCCATTTTACAAATGAAATCACAAGTTTCACCTCCTTTGGGCACATCTACTCATTCTTCAGGCCCAGATCATATTCGAGAAAGTGGACACTCCTCTCCAACTATTCCGTTGTCTCAGGAATCTACTACTCAGCTTACCCCTGCATGTCATGACTCTTCTGTATCAGTTGTGGTTCCTGTCAGAATTCAGACTCTTATGCCTTTGTATGGTAATGCGATGTACACTACAATTTCGCAAATCCTTGTTACACAATCACAACACAGTTCATCTACCATATTCGTACAGAAAAAGAATCCTGGATGCTCCAAGAGATATAGCTTAGATTTATCCCATATCTTCCCAAAAGAACAAAGTTCCATTGAGGATATCTCTCTTCTCACTGTACCATTTGCAGAACCAAGCAAATTTATACCACTCACTTCTTCTGTTGAAAGTGGTTTGGGATTTGATGGAGGCTCGTCTACTGTTGGTGGTAGTAAACGGATGCTATCACCAGCTGGAAGCTTAGAGCTTACAATGGAAACCCAGCAGCAGAAAAGGGTGAAAGAGGAAGAAGACACAGAACAAATTGATAAAAAGGATATTAATACACAACCTGTTTTGGAAGGAAGCAGATCCCCAAATATGTTTCCTATTATTACCAAGTCACAGAGCAGCTTAGAGAGGATATCCCCTAAACCTACTGCTATTTGTGAACAGTTGTTGGGAGTAGGAGAAAATACAACTCAGTACCTCACATGTCCTGCAGGTCCATCACATAGTAAATTGCCAGAGAAACACAGCAGTCAAGATGTTATAACAGTTAAGCAAGAAAAAAATGAAGACATTTTTACCCCCATCTTATCAATGCCACCTGTGAGTATCCATTTGACTGTCTCCCATGACGAAGCAGAGTCTACAAGTTTGCAAAATATTCCTACTCTTCACACAACAACAAATGTCAGCTGGTGCTACCTAAACTATGTGAAGCCAAATCACACCCAACAAACTGACCGAAAAGCATCTGTTTATTCTAGCTGGTGCGTTAGTTTATATAATCCAAATCTACCTGGCATCTCCACCAGGGTGGCAATATCTTTACTGAGATCAAAACAGAAGTCAAACTTTGAGATTTACACCACTGCCAATACAACACAAGTAGATTCAAGTCTGTTGGTGCCCTCCAAGACCCAGAAACCAAAAATGACAGAGGTAAGAATATTTAGTTTAACCTGATTTTTCTCACTTTGCTTTCACTTCCTAATACCAGCTTTTGCAAAACATTTTACTTTGCTTTCTGTTGGAGTGATAATTGAATAGATCACTATATTTTATATAATGTTTATTTCCTGCTGGCTATGACTCTAAATGGTACAGCAGTAGTCTTAAAGGGTTACTAAACTCTCTCCCTTCACTCAAAAAAACAGCACTTACCTTCTATACCATGCAGCTCGCTGTTGGTCTTAGCCTCGCAGCTTCTGCCATCCATTCATTGTAATAGAGGTGGGCCGCTATTTTTGGGGGTTTACTAACCCTTTCATCTCTGTTTGCAGTGACTAAACAGGGTGTTCATCTAACAAGAAAACCATAGAAGCTTAAAAGCAGCAACTGCAAGGGTGTTCTGTTCACAGCCAACAAAAAATGAATGGTGAGCAAGTAGAATAAAATATGGGGTTTCTTTTCCAGTGGCACCCTTTCAGTTGCTGTGACAATTATATTTTTAAATCTTACTTGTTTTTATAGGAAAAGTAGTCGCACACATTTGCATAGGCATCCCCGGAAATGAAAGGACTACAAAATGTGTTTATAAATGACAAAAATAAATATTGATTTGGTACTTTGCAAAGTGTATGAACCACTAATATCTCCCTAGATGTACCCTATTTAAAGGCTGGGCAATACTTCTCCATTGTTTGTAATTTGTGGGAAGGGACCAACTACAAGAACAGATCCTTTATTTTAGGAATAATTGGCCCACTATACCTTCTTGAACTCAACAATCTCTCTTTGCTGATGTCCTTTATAATAATGTTTAAACAAAAGCAAAAATCTCAGATTTTTATTACATATGATTTCTATTCAGTTATTTCTAGTGATCATCATTTAATTTTATAAAAACATTTACATGGCCAAAAGTGATAAAGCAAATTGTATAAATGAATCACATTCTTTCATAGTCATTACAGAAGTATGAAACTATCATAAGATTGTTGTCTTTACTTTGCCCTTGTCTTCTTAAAAACTGAAAAACTTAAAAACTTTAACTGAATTTTTAAGTTATTTGTAAATTAAATGTAAACAGTCTTGCATTAAACTGTTAGTGATTACAGATTTTACATTTATATTTTACATAATATGGGCCTGTTTCTTGCTTTTTAATTGTTTTTCCTATGGGACAAATATCAGACACATAGAGAAACACTGGCAACTGTCAAAGAGGAAGACAAGAGAGTGAAGTCTGAAGATTCTGGGACATCTGTTAATCGAGGAGAACCTTTCCGTGTACGAATTTTTGAAGGAGGGTAAGTACTGGAAGTTGTAATTGCTGTTTAGTTTCTTGGAAGACAGAGAAATTATTCAATTGGTTGTGAATAATATAATTTAAATGTACAAGAGGATAAGGATATATACATGTATGTACAAGTATAGATTAAGTAGAAAAAAAACATGCATATTTCAGGCAATGCAATTGCATATTTAACTGTATAACACAAGCTTTTTTTTGTGCAATACCCAGTTGTTCCCAATAGTAATTGAAGAAAGGTTAATGCTGTCTCCCTAAATTATCTTAAACCAGACCAATAGCCTGGCACAGTTGGAAAAGAAAGATAGCGGCCATTTTGCCTCAGCCATGCTATTGCCTTGATTCTACTGACATACTTGACAATGCTCAGTAACAGGAAGCCCAGCAGCACCTCCTGTTTGCAGGAGGCCTGCAGATGCATGAGCTGGCATTTTTGTTTCTAAAATTTGCCACAAAAAGGGTTAGAAAAGAGTAAATTAATGTTTACGTGCAGCAATTTAATTGTCCTGGGGAGGGATGAACATGAGTTTGTTGTGTTGGTCTGGTTTAAGCCTTTTTTGACTGCTGGTCCACTTTAAGATAAAAGGAAATGTATTTCTGAAATATATAATGTTGTCTCAATCCGCTATAAGCTCTTAATATAGTGGAGGAGCTCGGCTGACTTGCTCACAGTGCAACACAGTAGAAAGCGAAAGGATTGCTGGCTACTACTCCATATAAAACTTCGAGTAAAGTAAGAACTTTTATATGGAGTAGTAGCCAGCAATTCTTTCGTTTTCTATTTCTGAAATCACTTATGGCTAAATGAAAGCAATTCCTAAGCAGAAAGCACAGACCTTTTAATGCGAAATTACTATTTAACTATGTTAAAATTAATATTCTCCCTCATGTCTCTATACTGCAAGCCTATGTTGCAGCCCTTGGTGAGCTGTTCTGCAGCCTTCCTTGGGTACTTTTTTCTGTACATCTCCACGTGGAGTGTAAACTGAGAAATAGAGGAAAAAGGCGGTCCACAAGCACATTTTTAGATGGAATCATTCATTTTGAGCAAACTTTTTTCATGTAAAAATTATATCACACCACAGGTATTTTCCTAATGCACAGCGCGGCCTGCTTCATTAAAGTCCTTACATCTGGGTATTCCGCCACAAGGAAGCGCAGTGGACTGCAGATTTGTGGCTCCTCCCGGCCCCATATAAAAACCGTAAATCAACCATAGACCTCCAGTGTTTCCTCTGCAGTCATACTGCAAAGATAGAAGATGGCTCTCTATACTGCGCAGGTGAGCGGGGCAACCAAGCCTGCGGCCCTGCAAGTCTATTTCCACCCGCTTCCAGACCCTCTGTGCCTCCCAGCCTTGGCTGACCGATTGGGTGATGGTAGAGGAGCACTAGGGTCAGGTGCTCGGCTAGCGCTGCTCCAAGCCGCAGACCCTGTAACACAAAGGGTGGCCGGCCATAGGCTTTATGGTGAGCCTGCTGAGGGATGTGAAAATTCTGCCTTTGCTATGTGTAGGGGGTGAGTTATGTTTGGGGACTGGTGTTGCTGGATGTCTCCCCTTTTTTGTGTTGTTTGTCTCCTTTCCCCTTGGCCCCCCCTCCCTACCATCCGGCCCTGTCTGGCTGCTTCCGCCGCTGCCTGCCCTCTCCCCGGCGGGTGTTCGGGGGGGTGGTTATTTGGTGGTGGTCCGCTGCTGTTGCTTCGCTGCCGCCGCGTTTGTACAACGCCCTGCGGCGGGCGGCGCTTCTGCTGTGTTGCGGTTTAGTCTATCATGGCACTGGCGCGGGTCATGTGAGCGCGTTTCCGAGCTCTTCGGGGGGGGCGATGCCGGGGGATGACGCGTATCGCGTCATGCCCCTGCGGCCCACCCCTTGAGGTTCTCGCTTCGGCGCCATTTTGCGGCTGCTGCGGGTCCGGGGCCCATCTTCCAGCGTGGGCTGCGGTGGTGACCTGTTAGACTTATCTACCATCCGTGTGGCTCGCCGGTGTGGCGATCGACTGTGTGCTGCATGTTCTGTCTCCTTGGTCCGTGAGTCCCCTTTGGGGGTTGCTTATTCCTTTTGGGGCATATGCTGCGGGATGCTTGTGTGTATTTTCTTATGTATTTCAGGCGAGATAACTGTGTATTGTGGTTTCTCCTGGTCCCGCTCCTCCCCCCCACGTCTTCCCTCCTGGCCCTCTCTGTGGGCATCCCTTGGGGGGCATACCGGGTGACTTTTATTAGCCCTTACCCTATACTGGCCTATTGCGCCTGTGTTAATCACCATATGGAGGCTTCTGGGGATAGCGTGCTCGGGGTTCCTTCGGGACAATCCCGGCTGTATGTCATGTGCGGGGCATCCCCTTTGAGTGGTGGTGGCACGGTGTGTGTGCCGTGGGCCCAAAGTATTATTGCGGACCAGGCTGGGATGAGCACTTCTCTTCCCAGTTCTGCGCTCCCCCAGGCATCTCCTACTCCCCCGTGCCTGCAGGGGGTCCCAATCTGATCTGGCACTACGTGTGGCCAGCATTGAAAAGCAGCTGGCCCTACCTGTGATGGGCAAGGCCTCTGGCAAGAAGCGGCATCTTGACACGGCGACTTCCCTCTTTGCCGAGGAGGATGAGGGCCGTCATGTGCTTGGCGGACGTGACTCCCTAGAGGAGGGGGAGCTTTTCCCTGATTCAGACTCATCTGGGGACCATCAGGAAGGGTATGACAGTGACCCGGGGTCCGTCTCTGATGAGGATCCCGGGCTCCCTGTTGACACTGATAGACTGTTATTGGACATTTTTGAGACTTTGCACATCGCCCCCCCTAAGGTGGTGAAGAGGAAGCAGGGTGATTTCCCGGAGCAGGGTCATTTCTCTAATATGGGGCTCAAGGAGTGGGAATGTCCTAACAGATTGCCCACGGTGCCCAAGGGATTGGACAGAAAGTATCCTTTTGCTGCTGACCTGATCAAGCGCTGTTCGTGTCCCCCTGAGGTGGACGCTCCTGTTCTAGGGCTGGCTAGCACTTCGGTCATGCCGTCCCCTGACACCACTACACTGTGTGATGGTGCGGACCGCCGTATGGATCAGCTGGCCTGTCATGCTTTCACCTTTGTAGGGGCAGGCCTGCGTCCTGTTTGTGCCGCAGCCATTACGGCTATTGCCCTTCAGAAGAAGATCAAGCGTCTCGCGGATGGCGCCATGACTGGTAGGAGGAGGGAGGATTATAGGGCCCTCCTGCTTTGGTCTGATTTTGTTGCATTCGTGCTGTCTGCCATGGATGATGCCGTCTGGCTGGGCGGTCGGGCTTCGACCCTCTTGATGGCTATGCGCTGATCTGTTTGGTTGCGCCAGTGGGCAGCTGACACTGCTGCTAAGAAGTCTCTCATCGGGCTTCCCTTCGCGGGGCTTCGTCTCTTTGGTGAGCGTCTGGATGTTTTGACCAAGGATGGTAGGTTACCTCAGAGTAGGAAGCAGACTCGGCCCTTTCGGGGACCCTCTGCCTCCTTCCCCTCCTTTCGTGCTTCCAGAGGAGGTCGTGGCTCCCTCTTTTCGGGTAGCCGCAGAGATGCTTGGGGCCGTGGCAGATCCCGTTGTCGTCCCGGTCTCTCATGGGGTTCCAAGCTCAAACCTCCTCCCAAGGCCCCTCAGGCATGAGGAGGCACCCTCACCCGTCCGGGTGGGGGGGCGGCTTCGGCTCTTTGCTCACGTCTGGAGGCTTCGCGTCTTAGACCGGTGGATTCAGGAGGTGGTGTCCTCCGGTTACAAGATTTTTTTACAAGAGTTTGCCGCCTGGCCGCCCCCAAGATTCCTCAGATCCCGGATGTCTCAAAACCCTCTGTCAGCTCAGGGTTTGCGCCTAGCAGTTCAACGCCTGTTGGAGTCAGGAGTCGTCTGCCAGGTACCTTACCAGGAACAGGGTCAGGGGTACTACTCCAATCTTTTCACGGTGCCCAAAAAGGACGGTTCTCTGAGGCCCATCCTGGATTTGAAGGGTCTCAACAGGTTTGTCCGGTTCAAGCACTTTCGCACAGAGACGCTACGCTCTGCTGTTAGTACCCTCCGGCCGGGCGACTTCATGACCACTGTGGACATCAAGGATGACTATCTTCACGTTCCAATCTTCCCAGGTCATCAGAGATTCTTGAGGTTCGCTCTGGAGGATCAGCACTACCAGTTTGTGGCCTTACTGTTCGGTATCACCTCGGCGCCTCGGGTGTTCACCAAGGTGCTGGTGGGCGTAATGGCACTTCTGAGGAACCGGCGCATTCGCAGCCTCCCTTATCTGGGCGACATTCTAATTGCTGCTCAGTCTCTTCATTAGGCTGAGAAGGATACTCAGGTGGTGACCTCCACTCTCGAGTCCTTCGGCTGGGTGATCAACTATCCCAAGTCTTCACTGTCTCCATCTTTGGTGAGGTCCTTTCTGGGCATGACTCTGGATACCTCTCAGGTCAAGGTATTTCTCCCTCAGCAGAAAGTGGAGGGCCTTCAGATGCAGGCACGGGCTCTGCTCCTGTGTCATCATCCCTCCATTCGGCAGGGGATGCAGTTAGTGGGCCTGATGGTGTCCTGCTTCGAGGCGGTTCCCTTTGCTCAGTTTCACACAAGGTCTCTTCAGTTGCATCTCTTGTCAGTTTGGGATCGGGACCCTGTGTCCCTGGATCAGGAGTTTGTTCTGTCCCCTCTGGCCAGGCAGTCCATCTCATGGTGGCTGGACTCAAGGAATCTTCTAGTGGGCACGACCTTTCTGCCGCCGTGCTGGGAGATTGTCACCACGGATTCCAGTCTGACCCGGTTGGGGGGGAGTTTGGAAGTTTTTGAAATTTCAGGGTCAGTGGGGTCCCCAGGAGGCCCATGCACCCATCAACATTCTAGAGCTGCGGGCGATCAGGTTGGTTCTCTCCCAGTTGACCCCACACCTTCGGGGTCGGGCTGTTCAGATTCGCTTGGACAACCAGACGACGGTTGCCTACATCAATCATCAGGGGGGGACTCGGAGCAAGCGAGTCCTCAAGGAAGTGTCCCTGATACTGTCTTGGGCGGAAGAGAATGTCCCTTGCATCTCAGCGGTCTACATTCCGGGGGTGGAGAACCTGAAGGCAGACTCCCTGAGCAGGGAGACTTCTTGGCTGGGGGAATGGCCTCAGCAACAAGGTGTTTCACTCTCTGTGTCACTGCTGGGGTCAGCCGGATGTGGACCTGTTTGCGTCTCGCCACAATCACAAGCTTCCAAGATTTGTCTCCCTGTCGCAGGATCCTCTGGCCTTCGCCACGGATGCGCCAGCAATTCCTTGGACGAAGTTTCGGCTCCTCTATGTGTTCCCTCCCTTTCCTCTGCTGGGCAGGGTGCTGCGCAAGATGGCCCAGGAGGGGGTACCAGCCATTCTGGTGGCCCCCTGTTGGCCAAGGAGGGTGTGGTTTGCAGACTTCGTGCAGTTGGCAGCAGATCTGTACGTCTTGCCCAAGGATCCAGATCTTCTCACTCCGGGACAGCTGTGCCATACCAATTTACAAACGCTGGCTTTAACGGCTTGGCTGCTGAAACCTCCATCTTGATGGACAAGGGGTTGCCGGCCTCTGTTGTTGATACTATGATTCGGGCTCTGAAGAAGTCCTCGTCTTTTATCTACTACAGGGTCTGGCATGCTTACATTGCCTGGTGTGAGTCCAAGTCTCTTCCTTGTCGGGCGTTTTCTATCCCCAGGATTCTGGAATTTTTACAACATGGTTTGGATTCGGGCCTTCAACTTAGTACCCTCAAAGGAACAGGTGTCAGCTCTGGCTATTTTTTTCCAAAGATCCTTTGCCAATCACCGGCTGGTTAAGACTTTTTTCCAGGGAGTTACTCATGGGCGTCCGCCGCGTAAACCTATGCTACCGGTTTGGGACTTAAATCTGGTGTTGTCTGCTCTGCAGGGTCCTCCCTTTGAACCTATCCCTGGGGCTGCGTTGCCCATTCTGACTCTTAAGGTGACCTTTGGTGGCTATTACTTCGGTCAGGCGAGTTTCTGAGCTGGCGGCGCTTTCCATTAAACCTCCTTATTTTGAGCGGCAGCAGGATAAGGTGGTGTTTTGGCTTAAGCCGGATTTCTTGCCTAAGGTTGTGTCTGCTTTTCATCTTAATCAGGACATTGTCTTACCTTCCTTGTGTCCTAACTCTGCTAATTCCAAGGAACGGACCCTTCATTCTCTGGATGTTGTCAGGGCATTGAAGTTTTATTTGGTTGCTACTGAGTCTTTCAGGAAATCTGATGCTCTTTTTGTTCTTCCTGCTGGACCTAGGAAGGGTTTGCCTCCGGCTAAATCTACTTTTAGCAAGTGGATATGTCAGGCGGTGGTACAAGCCTATTCTGCTAAAGGGAAGGTTCCTCCTTTCCGGATTACTGCTCACTCCACTCGTGCTGTTGGTGCCCCTTGGGCTTTTCAGCACCAAGCAAGTTTGTAAGACCGCTACTTGGTCTTCTGTTCATACTTTTTCCAAGCTCTACAAGGTTGATGTTAAGGCCTCAGCTGATGCTGCTTTTGGCCGCAAGGTACTTCAGGCGGTAGTGGTTTGAACTGTCTGCCGCTATTTTTTTGGGATCCCACCCTACCTTATGGACACTGATTTTGGATGTCCCAGATGTAAGGACTTTCATGAAGCAGGCCGTGCTGTGCATTAGGAAAAATACAATTCTGTGAGTACTCACCTGTAGAATTGTTTTTACTATGCACAGCACGGCCTGCTTCATCCCTCCCTTGTTATCGTTATTCTTGGTTGCCTCTTTATGGTGATTGTTCCAAGTTAGTTAAGCGTTTTTTTACCTTTTTTGCCTTATTACCTCCCGGCTTCTTGTATAACTGCTTGTCAACACTGGAGGTCTATGGCTGATTTCCGGTTTTTATATGGGGCCGGGAGAAGCCACAAATCTTCTGCAGTCCACTGCGCCACCTTGTGGCGGAATACCCAGATGTAAGGACTTTCATGAAGTAGGCCGTGCTGTGCATAGTAAAAACAATTCTACAGGTGAGTACTCACAGAATTGCATTTTAGTTAGCTGGTAAAGCATGTGTGTGAGTGGCTTTTGACATTTGACCACACCTATTGTTTAACTTGTAAGCACCTTCTTCTGTAACATTAAATGGTGAGAATTAACCTTTAATTAAAGGTGTGTGGTCATGGATTCCATTATTTCTTATGTGGAAGCTAAACCAAGCTTTGCTTTAAGTTTGACACAGACATACCTGATGTACTCATTAAAGGATGCAGTCCAACATAGGAAATACACTGGGAAGACTGCTTAATGGGCACAACAACCTGTACAATTGGGACCTGAAGAGTGTCAGTAGGAGGATTTTTTGAATGAGCATCATTCAGTTACTTGGGAACAGCTCTTCATTCAGAAAATGAGACATTGAAGATGAAAAAGCGCCTTCATCTTTTATTAACCCACCTCCTCTGGTAGAGTGATCCAGTTTTAACAGTACTACCATAGAAAATTATTGCTAAGTGCTGTAGCCACCAGCTGAATAGTATGTGGCCTGTCTGGTCTCTTCTGGATTCCCCCCATTTTCTCACCACCATTTTGATTTCCCGCTCGGCTCAGTTAGAGGAAAAGGATGATGTTGCAGACAAGCCTTTACATACATGTCTGGCATGTAACATTTGGGCACCAGAAAGATGCAGTTGGGGGGTTGAATACTGGAGCATAGGGGATGTGTGGCTTCCACAGAGGTCAAGCCAGTCATTACAAATTATATGGGGCCCTCTAGATACCCCCCCAAAACCCACTATCTATAAAATGGGCTTCTCAGCCCCATGTGAACTATGTCTGGAGCATGCTCCAGTACTTAACTATTGAATACGGAAACAGCATTTTTTAGTGATAGACCTGTTAATTATTGGGGGGGGGGGGTAGCATTGTGGTTGCATAGTGTCCTGATGATGGTCCTTCCACCAATCTACAGCGGACAGATATACAAAGCAGTTACCTGGTCCTCGATACACATATTTACAACATTTTACATTTTATGTACGTTCTTATATTATTTTTTTGTCTTGCCCTCTCTATTTGGCATAGGGCCCTGGTCTGCAGTCGTGGTTCATGGCCTGCCTGAAATTAAAATTAACCCCCTAACTGTCCTAGCTAAATAGCAAAAACATCCAAATCTGTGTCCCTATTAGCTAGAGTGTCCAAGCAGTAAGTGTTAGTAGTCTGCTCAACCAAACCTAAAAGCTCATATTATTAAAAGGGCAAAACATGTCCAAAACCATTAGAGGTTTAATTTGTTGGCAGGGGGACAAGCGTGCCGGCTTACCTGCATAAGCCGACAAATCTGCCATTTAACTTTTTGAAGATAGAAGATCAGCTTTTATATGGGCAAATGTTTTATGGGCTAAGGGCGATTCCGGCATTTGCCAAAATCTTCATGCCAAATGTTACGCAAGAACGTCTCTCTGTGATAAATGTGACTCTCGGGGTAAGAAAGGTTGGGGATTGGCATAGGGAATCATACAAATTACTAAGTGATTCTGTGTATGTCCCTACAGGATTCCCCTACAAGGAAGAAAGTCGTTTAGCACTCCCATATTTTTTCTGATATGTAAGTGGATCCCCTAACCATAATGAAGTATTTTTTACTTTTACCTTAGGCCTACACTTGGAGCCATTTATGGTGTAGGGGTTGATCTCTAATCATGTCATCTCTGAGTGATACTGCTGGTTAGGAACTGGATACCTCTTCCAGAGGAGGTGGGTTATTAGAGGAAGGAAGGGCTTACATGTTTCAGTGTATCTCCCCTGGGATCAGAACAGGACTCTACAGCAAGAACTAAAATCTGATGTTCCCATTAAACTTATGGTTTAAGGTGTAATTATAGTTTAAAATTATCCTGTGAAACTGAATAGTTTTGCCAGTATAACATATTTCCTCAGCTTACTCCTTTTTAAAGCTTGACCCATGTTTGATTGCCTTGTTCAGCTTATTTACAGCTTTAGATGAACTAAGATAAGGATGTAGTTATGCACAGCAGACCTGCTTTTAGCCAGTTTGTAAACTAATGCTAAATTTGACAACTCATACCTCTATTTTTGTTTACATTTGGGACTAAAATGATTTATCAGAAAGTCGATAGTATGTTTTTTTTGTTCCAAAAAATTAGCATTTTTAAGGTCCAGCCAAAAGTGTGTACAAATCTTCAAATTATTTATTAAAAAAAGTGTCTGTGCATTTGTATTTTCAGTTTTTTTTTCATGATTTCTTTAATTTCTATGTAATCTCATAGTAGCCTACTTCTTTCTGTATTGCTCTTTTTTACCTCTCTCCTCTCTCTCTCCCCTCCTGCTACTGTGTATTTTTTTTCTTTCCCACTCTCCTCCCTCCTATTTCTGTTCCAGTGAGAGGTAGAGGAGGCTGCATTCTGAAATCTTACATCATACAACCACAGACAGATATTAACTCAGACTGGATCTCTTTGCAATGATCTCACCACCACTCCTCCCCCTCCCATACCCTCACTCACCAGAGAGCGTCTGCTCTGTGTCCTCAAGGTGATTGTTTTATATAAAAAGCCTGGCAATGTGAATACCCTTATTCCAATGCTTCCATCTTTTTACTAAGGATGTCAAATTTTATAGCCCTGTCGGGATATTTCTACACCAGTGGATGTTAAACATTCCATATTGTTTAATAATAAAATCATATGGATTGTATTCCTGTTTTTGTTTTCTTTTTTAAGCCTCGTTATACATAATATAATTATATATATATATTACTTTCACGTTCTTGAGCTCTTGATATCCCTGTGGTTGTTAGCCTTATGACTAGTTATCCATTCTGTTCCACGTCTTCCCTAGAACTGATTCACAATTTTCTGACCTCTTTCCCAGGGCTCAACCTTGATCCCCTGACCTCTTCCCCCAGAAGTCATCTGCAGCCATCTTGACCACATTCCTAGATCTGCTTTTCTGCTATCCTACTTCCCAGGTACCCTGACTTCCTTTCCCTAACCTACCCCCTCCTGCATTTCTTCTGCTTACAAATCATATGCTGTTGATGCTTCCTGAAGATCTCATTTGTGAACACATGCTATGAAGGAGGAGGGAAGTCAACATTGTATATATATCAAACTTACTTTAATTTTGTGACGTTTTAGATGTGTTTTTAGAGGAGTTTTTTTTAAAAAGCAACTTATACATTTATATTCATTATATTGTTTAGTAGGGGAGTGGTGCATTTGAATCAGAGGTTGGTTTTCCTATCCGGATAAACTTATTGGCTCCTATAATAGGGTGAATGATTGACAGGTGGGTAAAATAATAGCCCTGTTCTTCACAATTAAAGGTCCACAAAGGGTAATTTGGCTGTGTCCTGCAATTTATTCCCCACTGTGTGAACCTCCTGCAGTGGTTTGCATTCGCTTACCTTTATGCTGGTCCCTTGCCACGATCCTGACCCACAGCCACATCCCCGGCATCCCTGCAGCTGTGGTGCATGCCCAGCCATCTAGCATGGAAACCGGATGTGGCTGCCCCCGCTCCTGATGCCAATGCTCTGTTCTAACCAATAACCATTAGTAAGCACGGCATAAAGCACTGATTGGATGAGAGCATGTGCATGTGCTGTGGGAACAGTGGAAAGGTGAGCTGAGTGGGTGAGTTTATTTGATAAATGTTCAAAACATTGGAAACTCGAGTTAAATGTCTCTAAATGTAAAATAATGCACTTGGGTAGAAGGAATCCCTGTACTGTACTGTATGGGCAGTACTGTGTTGGCCAGGACTTTAAAGGAGAGAGATTTAGGGATACTGATTAGTGATAGCTGCAAGATGAGTGGACAGTGTAGCCAGGCAGTCTGAAGGCATCACTAGTAGGAAGAGGGAGGTTGTTATGCCACTGTATGGAGCCCTATGGGCCACAGGTAGAATATGGTGTGCAGTTCTGGAGATCTTACCTGCAAAAACACATTGAGGTCTTTAAATATGTGAAAGGATTGAATAGTTTTATTCTAAAGGCAAGCCAGAATGTTGTCCCGTTGTCTCAGGCTACACGTTGCACTGCCCCAAACTTCAATCTGTTTTCAAAAAGACCCTTTAGTTACTAATTTATTAGTAAAAGTATTAGAGCATTGGAGATGTAGAGAAAAAAATGAGTAGAAACGGGGTGTGGCAACAGCGATGTTATGTGAGCACACTGTGTGCCTTACATATATCATATCATACATATATAAGTGCATTGTTTGCCTCTGTTTGCCAGAGGGTGGGGTTTCATAGCTGCAGAGAGAGGCAGCTAATCAGGCGTCTGGGGAGGGAGTGGGTGGTGTTTCCGTTCTCGGACCACTAAAGGTTGATGGAAGGACCAGGTCAGCAGGGTGGAGACTGAAAGCTGAATGAGGAAGGGATTTCCTCACTAAGTAGACAGACATAGCAGGAAGGAGAGTACTGGAGGGACTCTGTTTAAAGTGGACCAACACCCAGGGATTCCCGGGCCGATCACCTCACTCACCGCGGGACATCCGAGATCGGGATGTCCCGCGGGGTGAAACCCCCCAGAAAACCCCCAAACTCCTTACCTGATCCGCCGCCTCCCGCGCGCCCCTCTAGATGTGCGTGCGCCCGCGCCGGCCGTCTGTGAATGGCCGGCGCGGGCGCGCGCACGCCGAAAGTGACGTGCGGTAGGCGGCGGCGGACGCACTGTCCTGGACGCCGCTGACACCCGCTTGGACGTCGGCGGGGATTGGACGGTGCGGTCACGGAGCGGGGAGAGGTGAGTTTTTGGGGGTTTCAGAGAGCGGGACACCCCCGATTGGGGTGCCCCGCCGAAGTGGACCAAAACCCAGGATAGTCAAAATCCTGGGTGTTGGTCCACTTTAAGGTAAGCTATTGATCTTTATTTTTTAACTTTTGACTTGCCAGTCGCTTTAATGATAGACCAAGGGGGCACAACTTGAAGCTAGTCAGAGGGAAGATCAGGAGAAACGTTAGAAAATATTATATTCCAAGTATGCATCACACCCTGCTTCGGAATGATTAATCACTTCTGGGTTATAGTCCACAAGATGGCGCTTTTCTGCAGAGATGGCAAAAAAAGAAGCCCCTCCCAGTCCATAAATACCTGGGAACTCCCACACATTCCCCAGTATAGTCTCTGCAGAAGGTGACGACAGTCAAGACGATGGCTCTCTCTCTCCTTTTCAGGTAAGCCGGGTAACACCCAGCCCCCCTTTGTCCTATTCCCACCCGGACCTCTTTTAATAATGTCATTTAAGCCTCCCAGCTATGGCTGCAGGGTCTGGGTGAGGGTAGGTAACACCTTTTAGAGGTTGTAGGGATCTTCCCGGGGGATGGTGTGTTTGGACACAGTTCACGACAGACTTAGGTGTTATAAAAGCAGGTCTTGGCGTTTATTCATGGCATAAACAGTCCAGTAAACAAAACATACAGCAGCAGCGTGCTTCTTTAGTGTACAAAACAAAATAAAGACCTAGCCCGTCTGGGCGCTTACTAGCAGGTTCTTCTCACCTAGCTGACACTTTTAAAACACAGCGTTCGCCTGGACATCGCAGGGTGAGTTTTTAGCTCCAGCTGTGGCTGCGTTCGCAGCTTCCTTCACACACACACACACAGGCTGTTCATTTCTGGCTGAGAGCAATAGCCTGCAGTCTCTGCAGAGCTTTTACCTCCCAGGCTGATTAGGATCAGAGCTCACCTGATTCAAAACCCAAACAGGATCGGAGGGGTGTGGAATGACAGGTCCCTCTACCAAACCTACCTGCCATTCCATATAAATCCAGGCCCGGCAAAATTGAACAACACCTCAGCAGCATACCACTGCTGGGAAACAAATCAATCCTGGACTTACCATCTCACCCAGCGTAGTAACCTAGGTGAAATGTACACCCCCTCGACCACTTCTCCAGTGACATGTCTACATATCCCCCCCCTCTTTTTCAGACCGGAGGGCTGAGCATTTTGTCCCCACAGACAATGTACCCTCGACAATGCGTCAGCATTTGCTTGTAATTTCCCTGGCCTGTGTTCCACAGTGAAATTAAAGTTTTGTAGGGACAGAAACCATCTAGTCACTCTTGCGTTTCTCTCCTTGTTTAACTTCATCCATGTTAGGGGGGCATGGTCTGTCACTAACTTGAATTTCCTGCCTAGTAAGTAATATTTTAGGGATTCGAGGGCCCACTTCACTGCCAAACACTCTCGCTCCACAATGGCATAATTTTTTTCGGCCGGGGTTAGCTTTCTACTCAAGTACATCACCGGATGCTCCTCACCATTTACTACTTGTGAGAGTACTGCACCTAAGCCTGTGTTAGAAGCATCTGTCTGGACTAGAAATTCTCGCCTGAAATCGGGGGTAACTAACACAGGTTGTTGGCACAAGGCAGATTTAAGGCTTTGGAAAGCCTTCTCGGCCTCTGGAGTCCACGTGATCATGGCTCTCTTTCCGCCCTTGGTCAAGTCAGTTAGGGGAGCAGCAACTGAGGCAAAGTTCGGCACAAATCTACGGTAATAGCCCGTAATACCAAGGAAAGCTCTGACCTGTTTCTTTGTCAGGGGTTTTGGCCAATTCTGTATTGCCTCCACTTTATTTAGCTGTGGCTTAATCAACCCTCTTCCAATAATGTAGCCCAGATACTTGGCCTCTTCTAGGGCTACTGCACACTTCTCGGCATTTATGGTCAATCCTGCATCACTTATGGTATCCAATACGGCCTGTACCTTACAGAGGTGACTTTCCCAATCAGGGCTAAAAATGACCACATCATCGAGGTAGGCAGCTGAGTAATCACGATGTGGTCGCAAAATCAAGTCCATCAACCTCTGGAAAGTCGCAGGTGCTCCATGTAACCCGAACGGCATCACTACATACTGGAATAGCCCATCAGGGGTGGAGAATGCAGTTTTCTCTTTAGCCTCATTAGTAAGTGGAATCTGCCAGTAGCCCTTTGTGAGATCGAGGGTGGTTATGTACCTGGCATTACCCAACTTCTCAATCAACTCATCTACCCTGGGCATAGGATAGGCATCAAATTTTGAGATCTCATTCAACTTTCTGAAATCGTTACAGAACCTCCAAGTTCCATTAGGCTTTGGGATTAATACAATCGGGCTGGACCATTCACTCTGTGACACCTCAATTACTCCCAGATCAAGCATATGTTTTACCTCGGCAGATACGGCTTCCCTACGGGCTTCTGGGATCCTATAGGGCTTGAGGTTTACTCTGCTTCTAGGCTCAGTTTCAATGTGATGACAGATGAGGTGTGTACGCCCTGGAAGGTCAGAAAACTTGTCTTTGTTTTTCTGTAAAAATTCCTGAACCTCCTGTTTCTGTGACACTGATAGGGTATCACCAACCTTGACTGGAGGGATTGGTTGTGACAAATTATTAACAGTATTTGTCGCCCCCAAGGATTCCCTGTCTTTCCAGGGCTTAATCAAGTTTACGTGGTAAACTTGGAAAGGCTTCCTTCTACCTGGTTGGTGCACCTTGTAGTTCACCTCACTGACCTTTTCCACAATCTCATAGGGACCTTGCCACTTCGCCAGGAATTTACTCTCAACAGTGGGAACTAGTATAAGGACCCTATCGCCTGGGTTAAATGTCCTGATTCTTGCAGACCGGTTGTAGATTCTACTTTGGGCCTCTTGCGCCCTCTGGAGGTGTTCCCTTACTAGGGGCATTACAGCGGCTATACGGTCCTGCATTTGTGCTACATGTTCAATAACGCTCTTGTATGGGGTGGACTCGCTCTCCCATGTCTCTTTTGCAATGTCCAGTAGACCCCTAGGGTGACGGCCATAGACCAACTCAAATGGTGAGAACCCTGTGGATGCTTGGGGCACTTCCCTAATAGCAAACATGAGGTAGGGTAACAAATGATCCCAGTCACGGCCATCTTTTTCCACCACTTTTTTCAACATATGTTTCAAAGTTTTGTTAAATCTCTCCACCAATCCGTCCGTCTGGGGGTGGTATACAGAGGTACGGATGGGTGAGATTTTAAATAGTTTGCATAACTCCTTCATCACCTTTGACATAAAGGGTGTACCTTGGTCAGTCAGGATTTCTTTGGGGATTCCAGTCCTAGAGAACATATAAAACAACTCACGTGCAATTGTTTTAGATGCGGTGTTTCTTAAGGGCACAGCTTCAGGATAGCGGGTCGCATAATCCATGACCACCAGAATATACTGGTGTCCCCTAGCGGATTTTACAATGGGACCCACTAAATCCATGGCTATACGCTCAAAAGGCACCTCTATAATAGGGAGCGAAATCAAAGGACTGCGAAAATGTGACACTGGGGCACTAAGCTGACATGTGGGGCACGACTCGCAGTGCTTTTTAATATCATTATATATCGCCGGCCAGTAGAACCTCTGGAGAACCCTCTCCTGCGTTTTGTCAGTCCCCAAGTGTCCCCCAAGAACATGGTTATGTGCCATGTCAAGCACCTGACGCCGGTACGGCTTAGGCACCAGAAGCTGTTCCACAATCTCATCCTTAATCTTAGTGACTCTATAGAAAAGATCATTAGTCACAGAAAAATGTGGAAATCTTTTCTCAGCATCTGGTTCCTGAGGTACCCCATTCATGACAGAAACCTGCTCTCTCGCATTTTTGAGAGTGGGGTCCTGTAACTGTGCAGTCCCAAAATTATCCCTAGACACCTCTAAGTCTGGTATATTTTGCTCAGTGGGAGGAGCCTCCTCCTCTCCAGCCAGGACCTGCAAAGGAAAACAATCATTTTCATCCTGCACACTTTTATCATTTACAGGGGGCAATGCAACAACCTTAGGAGTATCCTCACTCCTTTCGGGGGATTTTCTTTTTCCCCAGAGAGCCCAGAATAATGGAAAATCGCGCCCCAATATTACGTTATGCATGAGGTTTTTAACCACACCCACTTCATATTGTACGGTGCCTTGTTCAGTCCCGACTTCAGCCAGCACTATAGGGTACACTTTTGTATCCCCATGTATACAAACAACACTCATATGCTTTTTACACTCAAAGTCGCCAGCCACCAGGCTGGCATGCACCAAGGTTACGAGGCTTCCTGAGTCCAGCAACGCCTTAACAGGAAAATCATTAATTGTAACGTTGCAGATTTGCGGTTCAGTCTCTAGTCCAGGAACTGCAACACAAGATGGTTCCGCAAATAGCGACTGACGTCGATTAGCCTCACATTCCATGGGCTCAGTGGTAAGAGGGCAATGGGCAGACACGTGTCCCATCTCATGGCATCTCCAGCACTGGATAGAGCCTGGTCTCCTTGGCAAGGAGTCCTTTTTAGGGCCACTTAGCCACCCGGGACCATCCCCAGTCTTTTGCCCCTGAGACACCACTTGAGCCCTTTTTCCTCCCTCAGCACCCCTCCACACTCCCCCAATAGATGGAAGTCTCTTACCAGCTGATGGCACAGATCTGGCACTCCGGGAAGGTGAGGGGGCTGCAGAAACATCACGGAGGTAGTCCTCAGTCGCCTGGAACCTCTCCACAAGGTTGACAAGTTCGTTTGCATTCTTAGGGTCACCTTGTCCCACCCAGCGTTGCAGGTCAGCAGGAAGTGCTCGGTGGTAGCGATCCATCACAACCCTCTCTAGGATCTGTGCAGGAGTAGAAGTGTCTGGCTCCAACCACTTTCTCGCCAAATGGATCAGGTCATACATCTGGGACCTTGCCGATTTGTCCAAACTGTAGCTCCAGTTGCGTACCCTCCTGGCACGGACCGCAGTAGTAACGCCTAGTCGGGCAAGTATCTCCGCTTTTAGCCGAGTATAGTCCTTAACCTCTTGCTCACTGAGGTCATAGTAGGCCTTTTGAGGTTCCCCTGTTAAATAGGGCGCAATTACCTCTGCCCACTCAGCGACTGGTAACTTCTCTCGCTCAGCCACACGCTCAAACACAGTTAGGAAGGCCTCAACATCGTCCTCAGCAGTCATCTTTTGCAGTGCTCGCTGCACAGCTCTTCTCACATCAAAAGTCTCTGGAGCGGCTCGCACCACTGACTGGGGGTTGGCAACCACCGGCGCCTCTTGTTTTGCTATCAGGTGTTCAATAAGTTGTTGTTGGGCAGCCATGGTCTGTTCATGTCGTCTGTTGGCCTCTATCTGAGCCTGTTCATGTCGTCTATTGGCCTCTATCTGAGCCTGTTGTTGTTGTCTATTGGCCTCTATCTGAGCCTGTTGTTGTTGCAAACTTACTTGCATAAACTGCTTCAGCATCTCCTCCATGTTGCCCGACTGTTCTTGGAGTGTAGTTGCAGCTTTCACCCAAGACATAAGCAGCTGTAGCCAAGTCTGTCCACACCGTTGCCCCTAGCAACCGTTTTGCCCGCTCCGCAGCACCAATTGTAGGGATCTTCCCGGGGGATGGTGTGTTTGGACACAGTTCACGACAGACTTAGGTGTTATAAAAGCAGGTCTTGGCGTTTATTCATGGCATAAACAGTCCAGTAAACAAAACATACAGCAGCAGCGTGCTTCTTTAGTGTACAAAACAAAATAAAGACCTAGCCCGTCTGGGCGCTTACTAGCAGGTTCTTCTCACCTAGCTGACACTTTTAAAACACAGCGTTCGCCTGGACATCGCAGGGTGAGTTTTTAGCTCCAGCAGTGGCTGCGTTCGCAGCTTCCTTCACACACACACACACAGGCTGTTCATTTCTGGCTGAGAGCAATAGCCTGCAGTCTCTGCAGAGCTTTTACCTCCCAGGCTGATTAGGATCAGAGCTCACCTGATTCAAAACCCAAACAGGATCGGAGGGGTGTGGAATGACAGGTCCCTCTACCAAACCTACCTGCCATTCCATATAAATCCAGGCCCGGCAAAATTGAACAACACCTCAGCAGCATACCACTGCTGGGAAACAAATCAATCCTGGACTTACCATCTCACCCAGCGTAGTAACCTAGGTGAAATGTACACCCCCTCGACCACTTCTCCAGTGACATGTCTACAAGGTGTTTTGACTAGGACCCATGCTCCACCGCAAATCCCCCACCAAAGGGTAGGCGGTCGTCAGGTTTTTGGTGATCCTGACTTGGGATGCCCTGTCCGTTTGAAGCCCTCGCTACATAGCTAAATGTAGCCATCGGCTTACCCCTAACCTTCCTGTTCCCGGTTAGTGGGGGGGGGGGGGGGGGTAGCTTCCCCTCTATGGTTAATGTTTATGCTTCACTTTTGTGTGTGTGTATGAGTGTTGGTGTGCTTTTACTTCAGGCGTTGGCTACTGCCAGCGTGTGCTGCCTTTCTTTTAAAAAATGTCATTCTTTTCTCCTATACAGCCGGCCTGCGCGCGCGCTCTCAGGCGGCGGCAGGCCGGTGACGTCACGGCCGGCTCCCAGCCCTACTGGCTGGGGAGCGCAGCCTGTATTGGGATCCCGCGTTTTGGAGGGGGAGGAGCCAAGCGCTTGGCGCGCTCCGCAGTGGCCTGCCCCCGTCCTCCTTCTCTTCCTTCCGGCGTCATCTTACTCTGGTCGTGTGAGTGCCCCATGCGGGCTTATATATATATTATATATATTGATGAAATGTATATGTGCATAATATGGCTGCTGGGCGATTGTAGAGCCCTTGGGCAGCATATGGTATTTTTATGATATATATATACTCAATTATGACAGCTGTGTATGCTTGCCTGTCTTACTTATGTGGGTTCCCTATTGTGTCTTTCAGGTGAAAAAAAACAAAATTAGAGGTTTCTCCCGGTCCTATGGCCCTTTTGCTCAAAATTTAGGGTTACCATTAGTTTCCTTGGCCTTCTTCATATCCTCCCACTAACGGACTTTAAGGGGCATCCCGGGTAGCTCTATAGCGTAATTCCCATCGGTCATTGCGACTACCTACAATCACCATATGGAGGCTCCCCAGGATACTGTGCTCGGGGTCCCTTCGGGGCAATCCCGGCTGTGTGTGGTATGTGGGGCATCCCTTGTAGGCGATAATGTGTAAATTTGTGTACCAGGTGTGCAGCAGGCTATTGCGCGGCAATCTGGTCCCCGTGCGGCTGGATCAGCTCCGCTGGTCTCATCCCCTACACCCCCACTCCTGGTTATGACCCCTAGTGATGTTGTCACAAGCGGGGAGTCGCATGCCGATGTTTGCGCTAGACTGGCCAACATTGAGAGAATGATTGCTAGCTCTGCGGCCAGGAAGGCCCCAGCTAAAAGACGGCACTTGGCGCCCGCGGCGCCGGCCCTTGATTATGATGATGATGACTTTTGTGATTGGTCTGATTATACCCCGTTTGAGGAGGGGGAATTGTTTTCAGACTCCGATTTATCCGATGATCAGCAGTACCTTGGCGCCAATGCCGGTACAGGGCGTGGGGACTCTGATTATACCCATAGGCTCCTTACTAATATTTTGAGGTGCTTGCCATTTCCCCTCCTGCTGAGGCCCCTCCGCAACGGGGGGGATTGTTTGGTACCGCCAAACCTCGATTGGAATTCCCGGATCAGAAGCACTTTAACAATCTGATCCTTAAGGAATGGGAAAGGCCTAGTAGGCTTCCTGGTATTCCTCAAGGGTGGGATAGGGGGTTTCCTTCCCTGTTGATGCGGTTAAACATTGGTCTACACCTCCCGAGGTGGACGCCCCCGTTCTGGGATTGTCCAATACGTCTGTCGTGCATTCTCCTGATTCCACTACCTTGAAGGATAGTGAGGACCAACGTCTTGACCAACTGGCTTTGCATGCCTTTGCTTGCACGGGTTCGGCTTTGCGCCCGGTTTGTGCTTCAGCTATCACAGCCGTGGCTACTAGGATATTAATCAGGGGCCTTCTGGATGGTTCCCAATTGGACCCCTCTGGTGCGGAGTTGTTCCTCTGGCACAATGTGAGGTGTTCATCGCTTTTGTCTTATCAGCCTTAGATGACACCATCCGCATGTATAGCAGGACCTCGGCGTTGGTGGTCGCTATACGCCGCCCGGTCTGGTTGCGCCAGTGGGCAGCCGACAACGCCGCAAAGAAGGCACTTACGGGGCTTCCCTTTATGGGATTGTGCCTGTTTGGTGATCGCCCCGACTTGGTTGCCAAGGGAGGTAAGTTACCTCAGCGCAAAAAGCAGCGTTGACCCTTGCGGGGTTCAGGCTCCTTCACCCCCTCCTTTCGTGGCCCTAGGACGGGAAGAGGGGTGTCCTTCGCTGCACTTAGGGGAGATTCTTGGGGTAGGGGCAGAGGTCGTGCCCGACCCGGATCCTCCTGCCAAGCCCGCTCAGCAATGAGGGGGTGGCTGCGGCTTTTCGCTCAGGTCTGGGCTCAACTAGTTTCAGACAAATGGATTCTGGAGGTTGTATCCTCCGGGTACAAGCTGGAGTTCGCGGACTGGCCTCCTCACAGATTTCTCAGGTCACGGGTTCCTATGGACCCGCGGGCAGCGCAGGGCCTGTTGTTAGCGGTACAAAGCCTCTGGGACATGGAGGTTGTTTGCCCGGTTCCCCCCAGAGAGAGAGGTCAGTGTTACTATTTCAACCTCTTTACAGTGCCCAAGAAGGATGGCTCCATAAGACCCATTTTGGACTTGAAAAGTCTCAACCGGTTCATCAGAACCAGAAAGTTTCGCATGGAGGCCCTGCACTCCATGGTCACCTCCCTACGCCCGGGGGACTTTATGACGTCAATAGACATCAAAGACGCTTACCTTCATGTGCCGGTCTTCCTGGGACACCAGCGATTCCTCAGGTTTGCGGTAGGCGAACAGCACTACCAGTTTGTGGCTCTCCCCTTCGGGCTTACATCGGCGCCCAGGGTGTTCACCAAGGTGCTGGCGGGCATGATGGCCCTTCTCAGAGCCGAGGGCATTTGCATTTTGCCTTATCTGGATGACCTTCTCATTACGTCTTCTTCACTCCACAAGGTGGAGCTGGACACCCGGACGGTGGTGGCAACGCTGGAGAAGTTCGGGTGGGTAATCAATTACCAAGTCCTCACTCTCTCCGTCATGGGTGGCTTCATTCCTGGGCATGACGCTGGATACCATTCAGGCCAGGATATTCTAAGTATGTCACACACCCCGCTTCAACTTTAATAATTACACTTGGGTTAACCCACCTGCAGGTGACGATGTTGCAGAGAAGTCTTGAAAAACGAGCCCCTCCTGGTCTATACATACCTGGGACCTCCCACTTATCTCCCAGTGTGTAGCCTCCCAGCTTAGGCTGCCGGCCAGGCAAGGGTAGACGGCACCCTAAGGTGCCTAGGAGCTTGCTCCTCCGCTAGACCCCATACTATGGGGGCACGCGGTTATCCGGCCTGGTGATCCGGATTTGGGATGCCCCGACCCTTTTTCACCTTGGTGATGCCTCCCTTCCCCGCTTGGTCCCTTCTTCCTGCGCTAGTAAGGGGGGGGGCTGGGTTTGTGTGCTTGGTATGTGTATGACTGTGAGCTTCTCCACCTCCGGTGGTCGGGTACATGTCTGTGCCTGGATGGTTTTTATTCCGGCTGGCGCGGTCGGTGGGGGGCGGGATCCGGGCGGCGTGCGTGTCGCCGGCCCGCCTGTCTGACCGGTTCCCCATTTTTGTGCTGGGGCTCTGGTGAGCTCCTTGTGGCTGCGGAGTCGGGCGCCCGCTGCTTATAGGCGGCTTTTTACTTCAGGAGGGGGAGGGGGGCGAGGCCGCGTCTCGCGCGGCCCGTGCTGTGCTGATTCTTGGAAGGGGGGGGGGGCGGAGCGCTTGGCGCGCTTGGGTAGGCCCGCTCTTCTTCTCCTTCCTTCCTCCTCGTTCCTGGTCTGAGTGACGGATTGCTGCTGCCGCTGCTGTATTCGGCGCCGTCACATTGCGAGTTCGGCTTTTTAAGGTAGTTCCTTGTATTCTATTTAAGGTGGTATGCATCATGGGCTGGTAATCGCTGCTTTTCACTTGCTTATGCTTCTTTTGAATAAGTTCACGCGTGCACCTTATGTCAGCGCGCGTCCCCCAGTACCCCAAGGATTGGGGTTTTTCATATATTTTTTTTTTTCCAGTGTATCTTTGCCTGTTCTTGTATTTGCATTTTATTTATGTACTGATGCATGCTTGTTTATTCCTTGCTATGGAGGGACTGTTGTCCTTTCCGTTGCAGATCCTGGGATCCCGTGCTGAAGGGGTCTCCCGGTCTTAGATACCTGGCTAGTGGGGTTTGTCCATTCCAAAGATTATATATTTTATATTGCAAATCCTCCTACTACCGGGACATTAAAGGGGCATCCCGGGTCGCATACGGCATAAATCCCTGGGTAATTGCGAATACCACAATTTCACCATATGGAGGCTTCCAAGGATACCGGAAACGGCCCTTCGGGGCAATCTAGGCTGTGTGGGGGTTGTGGGGCTCCGCTCCCGGGGGATGATGTCATTATATGCATTCCATTTGCGCAGCAGAACATTGAGCGCCAGTCTGGTACTCCGGTTTCTGGCTCCTTGCCGCCCGTGTCATCTCCTACTCCTCCCCGCCGGTTCCGGACCCCGTGTGACGTTGTCATGGGTGGGGATTCGCAATCCGAGGTGTGCGCCCGGTTGGCCAGCCTTGAGAAAATGTTTTCTGCTGTGGTTGCTCAGAAGGCTCCGGCTAAGCGGAAACACATGTCCCCGACTCCGCCGGACCCAGATGTTGATGTTTTTGAGGCATTGGACTGGTCCGATTGCCCCCCGGCTGAAGAGGGGGAGATTCTTGAGGAATCGGACGACCCTGATGTCCAGCAGTTGTTTGGTGCTGAGGGTGACCAGGCGGCGGGGATGGTCTTTGACACTCCTTCAATATTGGCTCAAATGTTTAAAGTTTTGGCTTTAGACCCTCCTGTGGCTGCTCCCCCGCCTAAGGGTGAGTTGTTTGATGTGGCCAAGCCGCGTTTGGAGTTTCCCAGTCAACGACATTTTGAGAATGTCGTCCTTAAAGAATGGGAGCAGCCTACGCGTCTTGTTGGTGTTCCGCCGAGTTGGATAAGAAGTATCCTTTTCTGGCGGACTTGGTGAAGCGTTGGTCTTTTCCTCCCGAGGTTGATGCCCCGGTTTTGGGGCTGTCTAACACGGCCGTGTTGCATTCTCCTGACACTACTACCCTTAAGGATGGTGAGGATCGCGGATTGACCAGCTGGCTCGCCACGGTTTTGCCAGTGCGGGTTCGGCTTTGAGGCCTGTTTGTGCTTCGGCACTTTTGTTGTTGGCGGTTAGGTCCATTGTCAGGGATTTATTTGCGGGCCTTGATCCTACTTGTGATGAGTTTGTTGCTCTCAAGCATTGTGAGTCCTTTGTTTCGTTTGTCCTTGCCGCTCAGGATGACGCCATGGTGATGTGTAGTAGGACCACGGCTTTGTTGGTGGCTATCCGACGGTCGGTGTGGTTGCGGCAATGGACTGCTGACTTTAATGTCGCTTACAGCTCTTCCCTTTTTAGGTCTGCGCCTGTTTGGTGAGAAATTGGATTCGGTTGGCAAGGGAGGTAAGTTACCTCAGCGCAAGAAACTAAGTCGTTCCTTTCGGGGGGCGGCTTCTTTTAATCCCTCCTTTCGGGGAGCCAGAGCTGGCAGAGGTGCGGTCTTTTCGGCCTCCAAGGGTGCAAGCTGGAACAGGGGTAGAGGCCGTCCCGGTCACTCCTGGGGTGCCAAACTCAAACCCGCTGCCAAGCCCGCTCAGCAATGAGGGGGCGCCCTTGCGGGTGGGGGGGCGGTTGCGACACTTCTCCCGGGTGTGGGACCAGGCGGTTTCGGACAGGTGGATCCGGGAGGTGGTGTCGGCCGGTTACAAGCTGGAGTTCGAGTCCCGACCTCCTCTAAGATTTTTCAGGTCTCGTGTTCCCTCAGATCCTTTGGCCGCGCAGGGGTTCCTGGCGGCGGTGAGGAATCTTCTGGAAATGGCAGTCATCTGTCCGGTCCCTCCCTCCCTCGGAGGTGGGCCGCAGGTATTATTCCAATCTCTTCACAGTGCACAAGAAGGACGGTCGGTTCGTCTCATCCTGGATCTGAAGTTCCTCAACGTGTTTATCCGTCACCGGAAGTTTCGCATGGAAACTCTGCGCTCTGCCATCAATTCTCTTCGGCAGGGGGATTTTATGACGTCCATAGACATCAAGGATGCCTACCTTCATATTCCTATCTTTCCGGCTCATCAAAGGTTTCTTCGCTTCGTGGTGGAAGATCGGCATTTTCAATTTGTGGCTCTTCCGTTCGGCCTTACCTCTGCTCCAAGAGTGTTCACCAAGGTGTTGGCGGGCGTGATGGCCCTTCTCAGGGCTCAGGGGATTTGCATCGTGCCTTATCTGGACGACCTTCTCATCATGGCTCCTTCCTTCAGTCAATCGGAGACGGACACCAGGACGGTGGTATCCACTCTGGAGAGTTTCGGCTGGGTGATCAACTATCCCAAGTCCTCCCTCGCTCCGGCCAGGGGGGTGTCCTTCCTGGAAATGTCTTTGGATTCTTGTCAACACAGAGTGTTTCTGCCTCAGGCCAAGGTTCTCTTGATTCAGGAATTGGCGCAGTTTCTTCTTTCCAATCCTTGTCCGTCCATCCGGCTAGGGATGAGATTGGTGGGGTTGATGGTAGCTTCGAGGACACTTCAGCTTCATCTGTTGGCGTCTTGGGACCGGCGACCGAGGTCGTTGGATCGGCCCTTCCAGATGTCCTCCCGGGAGGGGCAGGTCTTTTCGGTCGCCTCTTTGGGAAACTGTCACCACGGACGCCAGTTTGTCGGGATGGGGAGGTTTCTGGAAGGATCTTCAGTTCCGGGGGCGGTGGGGTCCTCAGGAGGCCCACTTGCCCATCAACGTTCTGGAGCTGAGAGCCATCAGGTTGGTTCTGTTTCACTTGACACAGCATTTGCAGTGCTTGCCGGTTCAGGTTCGGTCAGACAATCGGACGGCGGTTGCTTAAATCAATCACCAGGGAGGGACTCGCAGTCTGAGTGCCCTCAGAGAGGTGTCTCTGATCCTAGCCTGGGCGGAGACTCATGTCCCTTGCATCTCGGCAGTGTACATTCCGGGAGTGGAAAACACGGAGGCGGACTTTCTGAGCAGGTGCTCTTCCCGCAGGGGGGAATGGTCTCTCCATCCCCAGGTTTTTCGGTCTCTTTGTCTCCGGTGGGGGACGCCGGAGGTGGATCTGTTTTGCCTCTCGTCACAATTACAAGCTTCCAACATTCGTGTCGCTCTCTCAGGATCCTCTGGCTCTGGCGGTGGATACCATGTCTCTGAGCTGGGGGGACCTGGTGTTCCTTTATCTGTTTCCTCCGATCCCCATGCTAGGCAAGGTGTTGCGAAAGCTGGCCCTGGAAGGGGTTCCCGCCATTCTTGTGGCTCCAAGGTGGCCAAGGCGGGTGTGGTTCGCAGACATCGTTCGTCTGGCAGTGGATCAGTTCAATCTGCCTCTTCGGCCGGATCTTCTCACACAGGGTCAGCTGCGTTACCCCAATTTACCAACGCTGGCTTTGACGGCCTGGCTGCTGAAACCTCCATCTTAAGGGAGGAAGGTCTTTCAGATTCTGTTATCCGGACTCTTATTAGCGCCAGGAAGAGGTCTTCTTCTACCATCTACTATAGGACTTGGAGATCTTATATTGATTGGTGTGAGGCTAGATCTTTGCCCTGTCGGGTCTTTTCTGTTTCCAGAATTTTGGCTTTTCTTCAATCGGGCTGGACTCTGGTCTCCAGCTGAGTACCTTGAAGGGGCAGGTTTCTGCCCTGTCTGTCTTTTTTCAAAAGTCTTTTGCGCTTCATCCTTTGGTCAAGACTTTTTTCCAGGGGGTCCTGCATTTGCGGCCTCCTAGGAAGCCTTTGTGTGGGATTTGAATTTGGTTCTCTCTGCTCTTCAGGCTCCTCCTTTTGAGCCTTTGCAGGATATTGCTCTTTCTACCTTGACTCAGAAGGTTGCCTTTTTGGTGGCCATCACTTCGGTTCGGCGTGTTTCGGAGTTGGCGGCCTTGTCGATTCAGGCTCCTTACTTTGAGCGGCATCAGGACAAGGTGGTTTTCCGCTTCAAACCGGAATTTCTTCCTAAGGTGGTCTCTGCCTTTCATCTTAAGCAGGACATTGTCCTAAGCCTAGGAATGACGAGGAGAGGGTTTTCCATTGTTTGGACGTGGTACGCTGTGTGAAGTACTATTTGCTTACTACATCTCCTTTTCGTAAGACTGATGCCTTTTTCGTGGTGCCCTGTGGGCCTAGGAAGGGTTTGGCTCCGGCTAAGTCTTCCATTAGCAAATGGATTCGTCAGGCTATTGTTGGGGCCTATTCTGCCAAGGGTAAGGTTCCCCCTTTTCGTATCACTGCTCATTCTACTCGTGCTGTTGGGGCGTCTTGGGCTTTTCAGCACCAGGCTTCTGTTGAACAAGTTTGTAAGGCTGCTACTTGGTCTTCTGTTCACACTTTTTCCAAGTTTTATAAGGTTGACGTGCGGGCTTCAGCGGATGCTGTGTTTGGCCGCAAGGTTCTGCAGGCTGCAGTGGTTTGAGTTTTGCATTATTGCCTTGTTGGATACCCGCCCTTTGTGGACACTGCTTTTGGATGTCCCAAGTGTAATTATTAAAGTTGAAGCGGGGTGTGTGACATACTTAGAATAATACCATTTTGTGAATACTCACCTGTAAAATGGGTATTATAAGTATGTCACACACCCCGCTTCACCCGCCCTTTTTGGTATCCTGGATCTTTATATGGTGAAGCTTCGTTTACAGTTTGAGGGTTACCTATGGTTTTTTTTCTGGTACCTTGTCTTTACTGCTGTTTGAAAACTGGGAGATAAGTGGGAGGTCCCAGGTATGTATAGACCGGGAGGGGCTCGTTTTTCAAGACTTCTCTGCAACATCGCCACCTGCAGGTGGGTTAACCCAAGTGTAATTATTAAAGTTGAAGCGGGGTGTGTGACATACTTATAATACCCATTTTACAGGTGAGTATTCACAAAATGGTATTTTTCTTACCTCAGCCGAAGGTGGATGTTCTCCAAGCGCTGATTCGTCTCCTTCTGTCCAACCCTTGTCCGTCCATCTGGCAAGGGATGAGGCTGGTGGGACTGAAGGTGGCTTGCTTTGAGGCAGTGCCTTTTGCTCAGATTCACATGAGGTCTCTTCAACTCCATCTATTATCGGCCTGGGACGAATGTCCTCTGTCTCTGGATCAGACCTGTGTTCTGTCCCCTCTGGTTCGGCGGTCCTTTCGGTGGTGGCTGGATCCAAGGAATCTTCTGGGGGGCAGATCCTTTCTGGCGCCCCGCTGGGAGACGGTCACCACGGATGCCAGTCTGTCAGGCTGGGGGGGGCTACTGGAGAGGCCTTCAGTTCCAGGGGCTGTGGTGCCCTCAGGAGGCTCACGACCCCATCAATGTTCTGGAACTGAGGGCGGTTCGGTTGGTGCTGGCGCACCTGACACATCACCTCCAGGGTCTACCGGTTCGCTCCGACAACCGAACTGCGGTCGCTTGCATCAATCACCAGGGAGGGACTCGCAGCAAGAGTGCCCTCCGGGAGGTGTCTCTGATTCTTTCATGGGCAGAGAGCAATGTGCCGTGCATCTCGGCAGTTTACATCCCAGGTGTGGAGAACCTGGAAGCAGACTGTCTGAGCAGGGGGACCTCTCGCCGGGGGGAATGCTCCCTCAGCAACGAGGTCTTTCTATCCCTCTGTCGCAGGTGGGGGATGCCGGAGGTGGATCTGTTCGCCTCTCATCACAATCAAACTCCCAGCATTTGTGTCTCTGTCCCAGGATCCTCTTGCTCTGGCGGTGGAGGCCATGTCTCTGTCCTGGCGGGGGCTCGGTCTCCTGTATCTGTTTCCTCCTTTTTCCATGGGGGGCAAGGTCGTACGCAAGCTGGTTCACGAGGGTGTGCTAGCAATTCTGGTGGCCCCAAAGTGGTCAAGACAAGTGTGGTTCGCAGACGTCGTGCAGCTGGTGGTCGATCAGTACCCGCTGCCTCTGGTTCCGGATCTGCTCACCCAAGGTCGGCTTTGTTACCCAAATTTACAAACGCTGGCTTTGACGGCGTGGCTGCTGAAACCTCCATCCTAAAGGAGAAGGGTCTGTCTGAGGCGGTTGTTCAGATCCTGGTCAGGGCTAGGAAGAATTCTTCCTCTAATATTTACTTCAGGACCTGGCGGACCTACATTAACTGGTGTGAGGCTAGGGCCTTTCCTTGTCGGATGTTCTCCATTCCTCGGATTCTGGAGTTCCTTCAACATGGTCTGGACATGGGTTTTCAGCTCAGCACTCTGAAGGGGCATGTTTCCGTTCTGGCGGTTTTATTTCAGAGGTCTTTCGCTCGTCATCCTTTGGTCAAGACTTTTCTCCAGGAGGTCACTCATGTGCGTCCTCCTCGCAAACCCATGTTACTGGTTTGGGATTTGAATTTGGTATTGTCGGCTCTTCAGGTCCTCTGTTTGAGCCTGTGCATGAAGCTGCACTGGCTATTCTCACCTGGAAAGTTGCCTTCTTGGTGGCTATCACCTCTGTCCGACGTGTTTCTGAGTTGGCGGCTCTGTCCATTCAGGCCCCCTACTTTGAGAGACAGCGGGACAAGGTGGTTTTTCGCTTTAAACCAGACTTCTTGCCTAAGGTGGTCTCTGCTTTTCACCTCAATAAGGACATTGTGCTTCCTTCCTTATGTCCTAATCCTGGTAACGACAAGGAGAGGGCTTTGCACACTCTGGATGTCATTAAATGTGTAAAATACTACCTGGTGGCTACTGCGCCTTTCAGGAAGACGGACGCCCTGTTTGTGGTGCCCTCTGGCCCTAGGAAGGGTTTGGCGCCCGTCAATTCTACAATTAGCAAATGGATTCGTCAGGCCATTCGTTAGGGCCTATTCTTCCAAGGGGAGGGATCCCCCTTTCCGGATCACTGCTCATTCTACTCGTGCTGTTGGGGCCTCCTGGGCTTTTCATTTCCAGGCCTCTGTTGAACAAGTTTGTAAGGCTGCTACTTGGTCTTCTGTTAATATTTTTCCAAGTTTTACAAGGTTGATGTTCGGGCCTCAGCGGATGCTGTTTTTGGCCGCAAAGTTATGCACGCTGCAGTGGTTTTATTTGTACATTTTTTTGCCTTTTGGGATCCCCACCCATTGTTGGACACTGCTACTGGATGTCCCAGAAGTGATTAATCATTCCGAAGCAGGGTGTGATGCATACTTGGAATAATGGATATTATAAGTATGCATCACACCCTGCTTCGTCCCACCCTGAGTTGTATCTTGGATCCTCTATATGGTGAATTTTTCCTTGTTCATATTGTTAATTTTATTTTTGGCTTCTCCTGGTCCCCTTACTGCTTTCATATACTGGGGAATGTGTGGGAGGTCCCAGGTATTTATGGACCGGGAGGGGCTTCTTTTTTTTGCCATCTCTGCAGAAAAACGCCATCTTGTGGACTATAACCCAGAAGTGATTAATCATTCCGAAGCAGGGTGTGATGCATACTTATAATATCCATTCTACAGGTGAGTAATCACAGAATGGTATTTTTAAAGAAAGCATAGTAGATGCTTGTAACAAGCTTCTAGCAGAGGTAGTTAAAAAATCAACAATAAGTGAATTTAAACATGTCTGGGATAAGCATACATCTCCTAAGATAAAGAGAACACCCACTCATAAGGGCAGACCAGATGGACCGTATGGTCCCCTTCTGCCGTCAACCTTCTATGTTTTTATCTGGGGGGTTTCACACAGCGTGGAATCCTAAATCGGGATGCCCCAAGTAAGAGGACCAGTCACTGGGATAGTCAAAATCCTGGTGGTTGATCCACTTAAAAGTAACACTCCTGAATATTTGTGCACCCCCCTCCCTTCCCTACAGGATTCAGGTCACTAAAATTCTTCTTCTGTGAAGGTGAGGTTTTCACTGTTAAGGTATAAGTATTAAAGTTGAACTCCAACTCCAACAAATATTTTAGCTCTGTTGCTGAATATACAGGATTAGGCTCCTTCCAGTGCGAATGTGATGTATATTGTCTTGTGGCAGTGGGATAGCTACTATATTTTGTTTCCTGTTATAAACCTGGGAAACCTGTCTTTCTAGAGAGAAACTAATGATCTAAAGTGCATTACAACTCAAAAATGCCCCGGAGTAACTATTTTTTATATAAAAACAATGTGTTTACATACGTTTTAAAAAATAAAAATGTATTTACATGGGTCATTTGCAAAATGCAACAGTGAATGCATTGTTGACCTTCATATTCCAGTGGAGCTGATGGGCACCTTTGGATGCGATGGCCAGTAATCTAATAAATTTTACATGTTAAAGTGTTCCAGTATGATGTCCTTTATATTAAACATAACAGGTGCTTATGCAGTTCATCCTTCCCATGTTAACTTGCTCTGAAGTGGTTTCAGCTGATCCAGACTCCCTTTCTGATTGGTGAAACGGATTATCTCAACTGATCTGAGAGGAGCTTGCATTTTCTACCGGTATGTATGCTTCTCTCAGATCAGTTGAGATAATCCGTAGCAGGAGCTGGCTACAGGGGAGTGAGATATTATTGAATTCTTTAAAGACTGAATTTGGGATGTTGCAAGGAAAATATAATGTTCTGGAATGATGAAGTCTAGAACCGAAGACCAGCTTTTTGTTTTAGCTGCATCTAAAGGGGAGATCTAGCCTTAATCAGTCCTCTGCAGCCCCCCCCCCCCCGGCATCTCTTTCTGGATTGTAAATCTGCTAATTAGCTCCTGGAAATTACTTAAAATTGTGAATAAAACACTCTCTTCTGGTCAGGTCTGCCATGTGACTTCTAGTGGCCAAAAGTTTGGAACCCTATTGGGAGCCAACAGTCCAGTAGATTACTCAGAGGATTGGCAGTAATTCCCAATTTTGGCCATTTTCAGGGGTAAATCAGCAAACACCAAACATGGATACCCTGGCGGTAGACCATGTGCAACATCAAATGTCGTTCTGGGTATCTTTGATGTGATGAGTTTGAATCTATACCCTTCTAACTGTCTTGTATCATCATCTGGCTGGTAGATGAATTGCAGCAGCTCTTCATCAGTCGGCCTGAGTGCTTGATAGCACACTCCCATGTTGGCCCCAGGGCACACCCCTGTCCTTTATCATGACTGGAAGGATGGAAGCATCACCTGACCAACTGCACTGAGGTGCTTATGGAAGCAGTGGTTGGTCTAGTGTGCAGTAGTCAGTGTAGCATTGTGCTCTGTCTGACAACACAATACCTACTGCAATTCAGCTTCCAGTGCTGGTAGCTTAGCACACAGTCAGAGTTTAATAGTTGTAATTTTTGTGTCTCTTTGTACTAAGCCTGCAGAAAAGTTACATATTTACCATTCATTGTCTCGTGTTCTCTGTTGGACTTATCATATTTCACCTAGTTAAAGGAAAAAGAAACTACCCGTATTTGTTTCACTGGTTAACTTGTTCTTTGTAATACTCTACATTATTAATGTCATTGCAATAGCCCAGGCCCACACAAGGAACATGTAAATCATCTCTACCAGTAAGATTATGTATAACCACATAATGTGTATTAATTAAAGGAATGCATTATTCCAAGTATACAGCACGTCCTGCTCTAGAAGATTCCTTACACATGGGTTATACATCCACAAGATGGCGCTGGACTGCAGAAAACAGCTTGTGGCTCCTCCCGGCCCTATATAAGTCAGGCACCTCCCACAATTTCCCCAGTTTTTTTCTGCAGTCTGCGCTGAGAAGATAGAAGATAGCTCTCTTGTGGCGCAGGTGAGCGGGGCTTATTGCCTGTGTCCCTGCAGGACTATTCCCACCCGTTCCGTACTATATACTGCCTCCCAGCCTCGGCTGACAAGTTTCGGGTGAAGGTAGGTTAGTAAGCACCAGTACAGAGGTGCTGAGGAGCTAGGCTCCTACCGCAGTCCCTGCGCTATTAGGGTAGGCGGTTTAGGCTAATGGTGAGCCTTTTGGGATGCCCCCACTGCCTCATGGGTTTTGCCAGGTTATCCTGTGCGGATGGCGTTTTCCGCATCACTTCACCGCGGCCTGTCCCTCGAGGTATATGCGGGCGCCATTTTGACTCCCGTGCTGCGTGTCTGCTGTCTGAATTCTTCCTACCGTGGTCCGTAAGTGCCCCTGCGGGCTGGCCTTGTTATGATGTTATTATGTTTTTGATAGTATTCTTATCGGGGTTGTCTGCTTATGTTTTTCAGGCCGGTCAAACTCTTTGTAATTTCTCCCGGTCCTCTCCCTTGATTTAAGCATTAACCACTTTATTGTGGTGCTATTACATTTTATACCTCCCACTTCCTTAGCGGGTCATTGGGGCATCCCGGGTAGCTATTATTAGCGTTAACCCTTACTGGCCTGGTTGTGCCACGATAATCACCATATGGAGGCTTCTGGGGATGATGTGCTTGGGGTTCCTTCGGGACAAGCCCGGCTATGTGTTGCGTGTGGGGTATCCCCTATAAGTGATGATGTCAGGGTGTGTGTACCCTGCACCCAGCAGGTGCTTGCGCTGCAGTCTGGGTCGCCTGCTGCTGGGCCTAGTGCTGCGCCTCTGGCTTCGCCTACCCCCCCACGCTTACATCTGACCCCCAGTGGGGGGGGGGGGCATGCCAGTGGGGAGTCTCAACCTGATTTGGCTGCACGGGTGGCCAGTATTGAAAAGCATATTGCTGTATCTGCCCCGCGTAAGGCTTCTGCTAAGAAATGGCATTCATCACCCGCGGGTTCCCTTTTCCCTGTTGAGGCTGAGGATTTTTTTGACATTACTGGTTATTCCCCCCTGGAGGGAAGACCCATGGTCCTCAGATGACACTGACAGGCTTTTGGCTCATATTTTTGAAGTGCTCTGTATCTCCCCTCCTGCCGTGGCTCCGCAGCAGCAGGGGGAGCTTTTTCATACGGTTAGACCACGTTTGGAGTTTCCTGAGCAGACTCACTTTAATAATCTGGTGCTCAAAGAATGGGAACAGCCTAGCAAGCTCCCTGGGGTGCCCAAAAGCTGCGATAAGAGGTATCCCTTTCCTGCTGAGGTGATTAAGCGTTGGTCATGTCCTCCCAAGGTGGACGCGCCTGTTCTGGGGCTGTACAATACATCTGTCATGCATTCCCTGACACTACTACCCTAAGGGATGGTGAGGACCGGCGCATGGACCAGCTGGCTTGCCATGCCTTTGCCTGTGTGGGGACCGCGCTACGCCCGGTTTGTGCCTCTGCCATTACAGCTATTGCTATTAAAGGACTGCTTAAGAGCCTCTAAGATGGGGCCTCTGATGATGCGGGAGGAGAAGAGTATAGATCTCTCCTACTTTGCTATGAATTTGTTGCATATGTTCTGTCTGCCATGGATGATGCCATTAGAATGTGTGGGAGGACATCTGCCCTGTTGGTGGCTATACGCCGCTCTGTTTGGCTGCGTCAGTGGGTAGCTGATAATGCTGCTAAGAAGATTCTCACTGGCTTTCCCTTTAAGGGGTTGCGCCTCTTTGGTGAACGTTTGGACTTGTTTGCCAGGGGCGGCAAGTTACCTCAATGTAGGAGACTGTCCTGATCCTTTCGGGGGACAGGTTCCTTTCTCCCTTCCTTTCGTGGTTCCAGAATTGGTCGTGGAGCCTCCCTTGCTGGGGCTCGCGGAGACTATTGGGGTAGGGGCAGAGGACGTGGCCGCTCCGGCCCCTCCTGGGGTCCCAAGCCAAGTCCTCCCCCAAGCCCCCTCAGGCATGAAGGGGCGCCCTCACCCATCCGGGTGGGGGGACGACTTCGGCTCTATGCTCACGTCTGGAGGCTTCATGTTTCAGATCGGTGGATTCAGGAGGTAGTATCCTCCGGTTACAAGATAGAGTTTGCAGTCTGGCCACCCCCAAGATTTGTTAAATCCCAGATGGCTCAAAACCCCTTGTCGGCACAGGGCCTGTGCATTGCTGTGCAATACCTTCTGGAGTTGGGAGTCATCTGCCTGGTGCCTTTTCGGGAAAGGGGCAGAGGCTTCTATTCCAATCTTTTCACTGTCCCCAAAAAGGACGGGTCCCTCAGGCCCATCCTGGATTCAAAGCTTCTCAACAAGTTTGTCAGATTCAAGCATTTTCGCATGGAAACTATGCGGTCACTTCTCTGCGTCCGGGTGACTTCATGACCTCTGTAGACATCAAGGATGCTTACCTTCACGTACCAATCTTTCCAGGTCATCAGAGATTCCTCAAGTTCGCTCTGGAAGATCAGCACTACCAGTTTGTGGCCTTGCCCTTCGGTCTCACCTCGGCTCCCAGCGTGTTCACCAAGGTGCTGGCGGGAGTAATGGCTCTGCTGAGATCTCGGGGCATTCGCATCCTTCCTTATTTGGACGACATTCTCATCACGTCTCAGTCCTTCCAGCAGGCAGAACTGGATACCCAGACGGTGGTGTCCACACTGGAGTCCTTCGGCTGGGTGATCAACCACCCCAAGTCTGCACTGTCTCCGTCCTTGGTGAGGTCCTTCCTGGGCATGACTCTGGATACATCTCAGGTCAAGATTCTTCTCCCTCAGCAGAAGGTGGTGAGTCTTCAAGCTCAAGCAAGGTTTCTTCTGTCTTGCCCCCATCCCTCCATCCGGCAGGGGATGCAGCTGGTGGGTCTGATGGTGTCTTACTTCGAGGCGGTTCCATTTGCACAGTTTCACATGAGACCTCTTCCACTTCACCTCTTGTCAGTATGGGATCGGGATCCTGTGTCCCTGGATCAGGTGTTTGTTCTGTCCCCTCTGGCCAGGCGGTCTCTTTTGTGGTAGTTGGACTCAAGGAACCTGTTAATGGGCAGATCCTTTCTGGGCCCTTGCTGGGAGACAGTCACCACGGATGCCAGTCTGTCAGGTTGGGGGGGCTTCTGGAAGTCCCTTAAGTTCCCTATCAACATTCTGGAACTGAGGGCGATACGGTTGGTTCTCTCCCAACTGACTCCACACCTTCGGGGTCGGGCTGTTCAGGTCCGCTCGGACAACCAGACGGCGGTTGCCTACATCAATCATCAGGGAGGGACCTGGAGCAAGAGGGCCCTCAAAGAAGTGTCTCTGATACTGTCCTGGGCGGAGGAGAACGTCCCCTGCATCTCAGCTGTGTACATCCCGGGAGTGGAGAATCTGGAGGCAGACTCCCTCAGCAGGGGGACTTCTCGCCTGGGAGAATGGTCCCTCAGCAGCAGGGTGTTTCGCTCCTTTTGCCACCGTTGGGGTCAGCCGTATGTGGATCTGTTTGCGTCCCGCCACAATCACAAGCTTCCAGCCTTTGTCTCTCTGTCCCAGGACTCTCTGGCCTTGGCCATGGATGCACTAGCAATGTCTTGGCAGATGTGTTATGTGTTCCCTCTGTTTCCCCTGCTGTTCAGGGTGCTGCGCAAGATATCCCAGGAAGGGGTGCCAACCATCCTGGTGGCCCCCTGTTGACCAAGAAGAGTGTGGCTCGCAGACATCGTGCAGTTGGCAGTACGTCCTGCCCAAGGTTCCAGACCTTCTCACTCAGGAGCAGCTACGCCATCCCAATTTACAAATGCTGACTTTAACGGCCTGGCTGCTGAAACCTCCATCTTGATGGAAAAGGGGCTACCTGCCTCTGTGGTTAGTACTATGATTCAGGCTAGGAAGAAGTCCTCGTCATTCATCTACTATAGGGTATGGCATGCTTACATTGCTTGGTGTGAGTCTAGGTCACTTCCCTGTCGAGTATTTTCTATCCCTAGGATTCTGGAATTCCTGCAACATGGTTTGGATCTGGTCATCAACTTAGTACCCTGAAGGGCCATGTTTCAGCCTTGGCTATTTTCTTCCAAAGATCCTTTGCCAACCATCGTCTGGTTAAGATCTTTTTTCAGGGGGTTACTCACGTGCGCCCTCCACATAAGCCTATGTTACCAGTCTGGGATTTAAACTTTGTCTTATCTGCCCTACAGGGGTCTCCTTTTGAGCCCTTGCATGCGGCCCCTTTGTCCATTTTGACGCTTAAGGTAGCCTTTTTGGTGGCTATCACTTCTCTTAGGCGTGTTTCTGAGTTGGCGGCGCTTTCCATCAAACCTCCTTACTTTGAGAGACACCAGGACAAGGTGGTGTTTCGTTTTAAGCCAGATTTTCTCCCTAAGGTTGTGTCTGCCTTTCATCTCAATCAGGACATTGTGTTGCTTTCTCTGTGCCCTAATCCTAGTAACCCTAAGGAGAGGGTCTTACGTTCTCTAGATGTGGTCAGGAACTTGAAGTTCTATTTGGTGGCTACTGAATCCTTCAGGAAGACCGATGCTCTTTTTGTTCTCCCTTCTGGGCCTAAGAAGGGTTTAGCTCCAGCTAAGTCCACTATCAGCAAGTGGATCTGTCAGGCTGTGATACAAGCCTATTCTGCTAAGAGGAAGGAACCTCCCTTCCGCCTTACTGCTCATTCTACTCAGGCTATTGGTGCCTCTTGGGCTTTTCAACACCAGGCTTCTGTTGAACAAGTTTGAAAGGCCGCTACTTGGTCTTCTGTTCATACTTTTTCCAAGTTTTACAAAGTTTATGTTAGGGCCTCAGCTGATGCTGCTTTTGACCACAAAGTGCTGCAGGCGGCAGTGGTTTAAACTGCCCGCTGCTACTTTTGGGGATCCCACCCTACCTTACGGACACTGCTATTGGATGTCCCATGTGTAAGGAATCTTCTGGAGCTGGACGTGCTGTATACTTGGAATAATACAATTCTGTGATCACTCACCTGTAGAATTGGTATTATAAGTATACAGCATGTCCTGCTCCACCCCACCCTTGTTATCATTATTCTTAGTTACCTCTGTATTGTGATTGTTCATTGTTCCTTTGGGACTTTTGTTATTATCATTCTCCCGGCTTCTTGTGTAACTGCTTGTCAATACTGGGGAATTTGTGGGAGGTCCGTGACTTATATAGGGCCGGGAGGAGCCACAAGCTGTTTTCTGCAGTCCAGCGCCATCTTGTGGATGTATAACCCATGTGTAAGGAATCTTCTGGAGCAGGACCTGCTGTATACTTATAATACCAATTCTACAGGTGAGTAATCACAGGATTGTATTTTTGTATGTCCTTTAATATCTTGCGTGTTCTGATTATTACAGGTTTAACCATCTTTGTCTCACCGTTTCATGATTACTTAAGAGTTTAAACTTCTTAAGTAGCAGATAAAAATAAATTGTCTTTTGCCCATTTTTGACAAGTGTAAAACCAGAGCAGGTTTTCCAAGTTCAGTACTGTTTTTCCAACAAGAAAGCTTTCTGGGGCAGGAGACTCCACAATCAAATTTTATTAGATACATTAAACAGATGTTCCTTAATACAAGTGACTCATGTATTTACTACACTCTTTATAAGCAATGCTTTATTCAATAGGTACAAATCGAATGAAGAATATGTTTATGTACGAGGCCGCGGCAGGGGAAAGTATGTGTGTGAAGAGTGTGGTATTCGCTGTAAGAAGCCAAGCATGCTGAAGAAACATATTCGCACGCACACTGATCACCGGCCATACATGTGCAAACACTGCAATTTTGCCTTCAAGACCAAAGGTAATTTTTCAATTTGCCACTCTGTACATTTTCTAATTGGAAAATAGACTCTTATGTGATTTTCTTTATTGTCAGGGAATTTGACTAAACACATGAAATCCAAAGCACACAGCAAAAAATGCCAGGAACTAGGATTGATGCCACCATCTCTTTCAGAGCTGGATTTGGAAGAAGGTAATCTAGGTAGCCTGTGCTCAGATCAATGTATTGCATGTTCCAACTTTTATATAGTTAGACTTATAAATTGATTTATGGCTAAAACTATAGCATTATCAACATGATGCTACTGATGGTCAGTTGTGTCGACAAACCCATCCAAAATCATTTGAGGTGAATGTCCTTTCTTGGCCTTTAGTTTGCATATTAAAAATCATGTATAGCTTTGTATAGTTATTACTTTACTGTGTGGTATATGTCTAATAAATCAGAAGTAAGAAGTGTGTACTGCACATTCTCAGTGTTGGCTATGCTGCTGAAAACTCTGTGGGTTCAGTAACAGAGTGTAGTTGCCATGGTGACTGTAGCTGACCGTTGTGCACCATTTCAGACTGGGAATGCAGCATGTAGTTTTCAGTTTGTTAGTAGAAGAACTAATAATATTTGTTTCATTCACAGCATAGTTATGTATATTCTTCTTTTGAAACCTATTAAAAGAATTGTATTCCAAGTGTGACATACACTCCGCTTCCACAGTCATGACATCTGGGTAATCTCCAGTAGAGGGCGAACTTCTGCAGAGATGAATGCAAAAAAAGGAGCTCCTCCCGGTCCATAAATACCTGGGACCTCCCACCAATTCCCAGTTCCTTCTCTGCAGGAAGGCGAGCAAGACAGAAGATGAAGACTTCTCTTACTTGCAGGTAAGCAGGGCTCGCGCCCGGCCATTTTTGTCCCTATTGCTGCCAGGACCTTTTCTAAGTTAACCCTATTTGAGCCTCCCAGCCTTGGCTGCAGGTCCTGGTGAGGGTAGGCAGCACCTAATTGGTGTTGAAGGAGCTTTTGCTTCCCCGTGAGGCCCCATTACAAGAGGTAGGCGGATTTCCGGGTTGGTGATCCCGGTTTGGGATGCCCTGTCCCTTGCCCTTTCCTCTGACCAGACCCTGATTTAGGAATGCTTCCCCCTCTGGGTCCCTTCCTTAACCTCCGGGGGGGGTGCTTCTTCCCACAGTTATCATTTATTTTTTTATGCTGTGTGCATGTGATGTGTCTGTTTTTACTTGTGTCTGAGTGTTAGTGCAGACAGTCGTTTCTCTTGGTGGCAGGACAGTCTGGTTGTACATTCAGCCTGGGGAGCTTCTCCCCCTCAGGCTGCGGTCTGGGGAGGGGGCGGGGCCGAGGTCGCCCCTCCCTCTCCTTTTGGCGCCTTGCGGCGACCCAGCCACTGGCTGGTATCCGTGTTGCTGGGTTAGCTGGGAGGGGGGCGTGGCCTGGCGAGCGCGCATTCTGCTCTGGTCTCCCTCACCTCTTCACTTCTCCAGCTCTGCCGGTGGCCATATTGGACGTTATGCTGTTGCTACTGCGGCTGCTGCGGATTTGTCGGGTTGTAAGTGCCTGTGAACCACTTCCTTAGCTTTTGCGGGGGTACCCCTTTTCTCCGGTTTGCACTTTTGTATATATATATTTGTTGATACATATTATTTATGTTATTTTTACTTTTCACTGTTTGAGTGCCTTTGCTTATTGGCCCTTTATTCTAAGCATACAGTACATCCTGCTCCATATATAATAGTTACACGTGGGTAATCCTCCGCCAGATGGCGCTGTTCACTGCAGACATGCAAAAACAGGCTCCTCCCGGCCCTTCATATACCCAGGGACCTCCCACAAATCCCCAGATTTCTCTGCAGTGCTGACTGCGAAGACATGAAGTATCACTCTCTCGCAGGTGAGCGGGGCTTTTACAGCCTGCGGCCCTGTAGGACTATTCCCACCCATCCTCTTCGATGATGTGCCTCCCAGCCTGGGCAGCGCTGGTCGGGTGAAGGTAGGCAGCACCATGTGTGCTTAACAGAGCTACGCTCCACCGCCGTCCAACACCATAGGGTAGGCGGTTTTGGCTAATGGTGAGCCTCTAATAGATGCCCCTCCCGCATTATTGCCCCGTGCCCCTCGTAGCGATGAATCCTGGGTGAAGGGTTGCCTTCTCCCTCGTTTCCCCCTGTAGCTCGGGGGGAAAAGAAAGGGGGGGGTATGCGTGTGGCGGTCTCAGTGTAATGTTGTACACGTTTATGGCCGTTGTTTTGTCTTTGAACTGGGTGTCAGAGCCGCACTTCTTGATCCAAGCAGGCTGAATGGTTCAGTAGGTAGAGCATTCAGATATGGTACAGAGTGTCTAAAGTTCGAGCCCAGCTCAGAACTGTATTTTGCAGGTTGCGCGCGTGTGTATTTTTCCCTTACTGAAGTGTGCAGCCCGGGCGGCAGCGTCATTCAGTAGTTTTGGCTGTTCCCGCAGCTAAATTCTAACTGTGTGTCTTATCCACTGCTTGTCATGAACGTTACCGCTGGTTCAAGCTTCGCGCTCTTTGGGGCAGGCGGGGACCTGGGTTGGCGTGCTCCGCGTCACGGCCAGATCGGGTCCGCCCCTCGAGGTTCGCTTGGTGCCATTTTGATGGTCTTCGCGCGCGTGGTTGCGATCCTCCTCCTCCCTTGGTCATTTAAGTGCCCTCCTGGGCGTTTTTTGTTTCCTATGATCTTTTGTTCAGCTGCCCATGGCTCTGACACCCCCCTTATTCTCTTTATGTCTTTCAGACGCCAAGATTTCGGTGGCTTCGACATATATTATAGCGGGTTCACATAAAAAATTCTCCCACATTCCTAGCGGGTCTTGGGGCATCCAGGGTTGCCTATTGCATAAATCCCTGCTGGCATATTGCTCAGATAATCACCATATGGAGGCATCTCAGAATTATGTACCCGGGGTCCCTCGGGGACAAGACCGGCTGTGTACAGCGTGTGGACAGCCCCATGCTGATGCTGACAGAGCACGGGTCTGCGGACCGTGTGCTGAACAGGTACTGGCCCTGCAATCAGGTTTACCAGTGGCTGCACCTCGCTTCAATACACCTGTCTCCCCGTGCTTAAATCTCACTCCTGATGAGTCGCACTCGAGCGGGGATGACCAGCAAGTCACGCAGGCTGCCTACGGCTGAGCAGGTGATATCTAGTTTGGCGGAACGCTTGGGCCCTGGAAAGAAACGGTCTCTGATGCCTCCTGGTTCTCTGGTTCCTACTGAAACTGAAGAGTCTGCTGCTATGCAGGACCTTGCTCCTTCTGATGAAGGTGAGCTGTTCTCCGATTCGGGCTCCTCGGACGAGATGCCTTGGAGCCGTGATGATTCTGGCCCCGGTTCTTGGGGCCTGTGTGACACTGATGAATTACTTATAAAGATCTTTGAGGTTCTGTCAATCTCTCCTCCTGGAGAGGCTCCCAAGCCTAAGAGGGAGAGTTTCCACACAGCGACACCGCGCTTGGAATTTCTGGAACAGGATCATTTCCAGGCTCTTATATCCAAAGAATGGAAATCGCCTTGTAAACTTAAAGGGGTTCCAGGGGTCTGGGATTGGAAGTACCCTTTTCCCCCTGATGTGGTTAATTTTTGGTCAGCACCTCCCGTGGTGGATGCACCAATCATAGGGGTTACTAACCCCCCTTCATGACTGCTCCTAATTACCTTACCCTTCGGGATGCTGAGGACTGGCGCATTGACAGACTGGCTTCCCACGCCTTTTCGTGTGCAGGGACGGCTCTGCGCCCGGTCTCTGCCGTGGCCATCAAGGCAGTGGCCGCCAGGACCCTCATTAGAAAGCTACTTGATCACCAACCTGAGGATCTCCCCTGGGAGGTCTTTAATGCACTCTCAGATTGTGATGTGTTTGTGAGGTTTATCCTCTCAGCGCTGGACGACACCATTAAGATGTGTGCTAGAACCTCTGCCCTTGTGGTAGCTATTCGCCGCTTGGTCTGGCTGCGACAGTGGGATGCTGACAATGATACAAAAAAGGCTCTCACCGGCCTTCCCTTTAGAGGACGGCGCCTATTTGGGGCCCGTTTGGACCTTTTTGGAAAAAAGGGTAAGGCACCCCTACGCAGAAGGCCGTCTCGGCCTCCTCGGGGCAGGGACACCCCTCCCTACGTTAGTGTCAAGCACGAACCAGAGGTGTGCTTCCAACTTTTCGCGTAGATTCCCACTCCAGGGTGAGCAGGCAACGTCCTGAGCCCTCCGGCAGGTTTAAGTCCAAATCTGCCAAGACCTCCCAAGCATGAAGGGACGCCCTCGCCCTTCTGGGCGAGGGGACTGCCGCAGCACCTGGCTCCTATCTGGGAGCGTCTCGCCTTCTTCTGGTGGATCCAGGAGGTAGTTCCCCTGGATACAGGATAGAGTTTGCTGGGCGGTCCCTTTCCGAGGTTGTCAGGGTGCTTCTAGTCCCTATTTTCTCTTCAGAAGTTGGTACAGGCCGTACTCTGCCTGCAGGGTCTGGGCTTACTTGCAGGTTGCCCTTAACAGGCTAGGGCGATGGTCTCTACATTAACCTTTCCTCTCTCCCTCAAAAGGATGAGGCATTCTGGGCCATGCTGGCCTATTGTAGGCTTGGCAATTCTACACTAACAGGTAGTCCCTGCAGGATATCTCTGTGTTGGGCCACAGGCGCCCTGTGCTAGGGGGGCCTCTTGCCACCAGTGGAGATCCTTTTAGTTTCCCCTGTGTCTTCTGGAGATCTTTACAGGTCAGTGTTGAAGGACCAACTCTGCGGTTTGGGGCCTTGTTTTTGGCCTCTCTTCTGCTCCCAGGCTGCTCGCCAAGGCGGATGGGGGTGATGTCTCTGACATGCCCGTGGGGCGTCCGCACTAGGACCTACCGGATCGTCCTTCTTTACTTCCCAATCTCTACGTCAGGCCGAGCGGGTTAGTCGGCCGATGGTGTCCTTTGGGAGTTATTTGGATGGGTGCTCAGTCACCTCAATCCCTCATTGTCCCTTATTCGGTATCTCCATTCCTTGGATTCGGTTCAGGCTTGAACCTTCTTCCTTGGCAATAAGTGGACTCCTGGTTACATGGGATCTGTCCCTCTTGGCTGTCACCTTACTTTCACCAGGCAGGATTGCAGCTGGTGGGCCCGTTGGTGGCGGATCAGATGATGTCCCTTATATTCAGAGCCCTTGGGCTCTTCGGCACAGTATGTTATTAATCCTGGATGGGGTTCCAGCACCCCTGGAGCTAGGTCTGTGCTCATTCCCCCTTGGTACGGGGTTCCTCTTGAGCTGGTTAAGTTCAAGGAACCTGTTAGGGGGCACCCCCTCCTTTTCTTGCATCTTCCTGTAGATGGTCACCTTGGGTACCAGGTCTCGCAGGTTGACGGGGGGGGATTTTCTTCTAAAATCCCCCTCGATTCCTAGGTAGGGGCCCGTAGAGGGTCCATTTACCTACTGATTTTGTTAAAACAGTGAGCCTTCAGTTGGCTCTATCTTGCTGGACTACTCCTCTTCAGGACCTATCTATTTGGGGACTCTTGGCCTGTCAGAAGACAGTGGCCTGTATTTATTATCGGTCTGGAATTTGGAGCAGGATGATTCTCCTGGAAGGTTTCTGATCCTGATCTAGGTGGGGGTCAACGTTCCCTGCATCTCAGTGGTATTCGCTCCAATGGATGTCCTTCAGTGGCAGGTTGTGCTATCCTGGTGTCCCTCTGAGAGCCAACTAGGGTGGCTGTGTTGGGCCCCGTTAGTATCACAGGGGCTCTGCCCTTGTTTTTACTGCCCCAGAATATTCTGACTTTGGTCATGGGGGCTTAGTAATTTTATGTCTGGACATTCTATTTTATATGTTTTTATCTTCATTCACCCTGCTTGGCGGGGTTCTGCGCAAGATTGCGCTGATAAGGGGGGACCCGTGATACTGATGGCCCCTGGGTGGCCTAGTGGAGTGTGGTTCGCAGATGTTTCTGCTGAGGACAGCGGACCTGTACGCTCTCCCAGGTGTGCGGTTCTGCCCTTTTTCAGGCTCCTTCTTATGTCGCCCCACTCTACAGGCTCTAGTCTGACGGCCTGACAGTTGATTCATTCACCCTTTCGGAGACGGGTTTATCTTCTGGGTGACTTTGTCTATGGTGGGCTAGGAGCAAGCTTCTTCTTCCTCTTCTTCCTCCGTCTATTATAGGGTTTGGCGTACATATTGATTGGCGTGAGTCTAGGTCTCTCCCCTCTTGGACTTTTTCTGTTCCCAGGGTTCTAGAGTTATTACAGCATGGGTTGGAGTTGGCTCCCCATCTCGGTGCTCTGAAGGTTCAGGTTCTGCCCTGTCCGCCCTTCCGTAGAAGTCTTGTTCAGTCTTCCTTGTTAAGCGTTCTTTTGGGGATTGCTCTGGTGCATCCCCCAAGTAGTTCTATGGTCCCTGTTGGGATTAATTTTTATTCTGTTTGCCTTGCGGGTTGTTCCCTTGGACCTATTCCGGATGCTGTCTGAACTGTTCTCACTTCAAGTTGCACTTCTGGGGGCTGTTGCTTCAGTCAGACGTGTGCCTGAGAAGGTGGCTCTGTTTAGTTAGCCCTCGTTTATTATATATACACCATGATGCGGTGGTATTCCGCCTTACGCCGGACCTTATGCCCAAGGTGGTGTCTTATGCTGAAGTAAGGGGGTCTACATTCCCTCAACAGGTGTTGAAGTTTTTCTGGTTTGTCTCTTGTCCCTTAGGGGGACTGATGCCCCTTGGGGTTTGCGGGCGCCTCCATACGTATGTGCCTGATCTCATCTGCTTCCAGGGGTTATGCACCCTTTGGACTGGTCTTGCTTGGATGGATTGTCCTTTCTGGTCCTAGGTAAGGGTGTTGGCTTCTTGCTGATCCTTGTTAGTGTAGTGGTCAGTGTCCCCGCCTGTCACGCGGGAGAACAGGGTTCAGATTCCCCGATGGGGAGAGATCTAAGTTTTGCTGAGGCTACTGTTTGCTATTGGACTGGTCAGGCTTTTACTCTGGCCTATTCTTTTAAGGGAAAGATTCTTCTTCTCTTTTTATTCTGTTTCTACTTGTGCTTGGGTACCTTTGGCCTTTCAGCTCCAGGTTTCTGTTAAACAAGTTTTGCTAGACCGCTGCTTGTTTTCTGTTCATACGTTTTTCAAAGGTTTTATGAGGTTGACGTTAGAGCCTTTGGTCCTGTCGCTCTTGGTAGCAAGTTTTGCAGGTGACAGCGCCTTTACTGTCTGCTGTGCCTTTTTTTATGGGGATCCCACCCTACTTTATGGACACTGCTATTGGATGTCCCATGTGTAAGTATTATATATGGAGCAGGACGTACTGTATGCTTAGAATAATACAATTCTGTGAAATACCTGTAGAATTGGTATTATACGCATACAGTACGTCCTGCTCCACCCCACCCTGGTTTTACATTTTTCTGGATCCCCTGTATGGTGATTGTTTTCATTGTTATTGTTACCAGTTTGGTGGTTGGTTTCTCCCGGCTTCTTTTCTCACTGCTTTTCAATGCTGGGGATTTGTGGGGGGTCCCTGGGTATATGAAGGGCCGGGAGGAGCCTGTTTTTGCATGTCTGCAGTGAACAGCGCCATCTGGCGGAGGATTACCCACATGTAAGTATTATATATGGAGCAGGACGTACTGTATGCGTATAATACCAATTCTACAGGTGAGTATTTCACAGAATTGTATTTTTATGTGTCTTCAGATGGTCTCGTGTGTGTGCACTTAAGGGGTTTTTCCTGGTCCTGGGGCCCCTAGCCTAAATTGATCATCTACAAATCCTCCCACAGGGACTCTAAAGGGGCATCCCGGGTTGCTTCTGCTTAATTCCCTACGGTCCTTGCGACTGACCCTAAACGATCACCATATGGAGGCTCCGCAGGATACCAGGCTTGGGCTCCCTCTGGGACAATCCCGGCCGTGTGTGGGTTGTGGGGTATCCCTTATGGGGGAGAATGTGCTGATTTGTATTCCATGTGCACAAAAGGCCATAACGCGGCAGTCGGGTGCCCAGCCTTCTGGGTCGGCTCCCCCCGCTTCATCGCCTTTCCCTCCCCGCCTTATCCGTACCCCAAGTGACATGGTTGCTAGCGGGGAGTCGCACTCTGATGTTTGCGCTAGGTTGGCCAGCATCGAGAGATTTATTGCTAGCGCGGTGGGCAATAAGGCCCAGGCTAAAAAGAGACATTTGTCGCCAGCCCAGGCAGCTTGCGATGTTAATGATGATTCCCTTGATTGGTCGGATTATTCCCTGTTCGAGGAGGGGGAATTGTATGAGGAGTCTGAGGCCGACTATGTACAGTTTTGTGATGCTGATGTTGGGCAGGCGTGGGGGGATGCCGTTGACACTACCAAGGTTTTGACACATCTCTTGGAGGTTTTGGATATTGCCCCGCCTGAGGCGCCCCCTCTCAAAAAAGGGGAATTTTTTGGTTCCCACAAGCCTTGTTTGGAGTTCCCTACCCAAGGTCACTTTGATGCATTGATCCTTAGGGAATGGGAGAAACCTAGTCGGCTTCCGGGTGTTCCTCAGGGATGGGATAAGAAGTATCCTTTCCCGGTGGAAGCGGTTAAGCACTGGTCTTCTCCTCCCGAGGTCGATGCGCCAGTTTTGGGATTGACTAACACCTCGGTGATTCACACCCCATACGCCACTACCCTTAAGGATGGCGAGGATAAGCGCCTTGATCAGATGGCATGCCATGCTTTTGCCAGTGTGGGTTCGGCCTTGCGGGCTGTGTGTGCATCTGCATTAGCGTCGGTGGCTACTAGGTCTCTGATCAGGGACTGGTTAAAGGACGCTCACCTTGATCCTGCCAGCGCTGAGTTCGCTACTCTTAAAAGGTGTGAATTGTTCATGGATTTTTTCTTGGCTGCTATGGAAGACACTATTGTCATGTGTAGTAGGACTTCGTCCTTATTGGTGGCCATGCGCTGATCGGTCTGGCTCCGCCAGTGGACGGCGGACTTTGCGGCCAAGAAATCGCTCACAGCTCTCCCCTTCTTGGGTTCGCGGCTGTTTGGAGACAAGTTGGATGCTGTGGCAAAGGGAGGTAAGTTACCTCAGCGTATGAAGCAGCGTCGCTCCTTTCAGGGGGCAGGCTCCTTCAATCCTTCCTTTAGAGGTGCCAGAGCTGTCAGAGGTTTGGCCTTCTCGGGTGTTAGAGGTTCTTCCTGGAACAGAGGCAGAGGTCGGGCTCGTCCCGTGTCTGCCTGGGGTTCCAAGCCTAAGCCCGCGGTTAAACCAGCTCAACAATGAAGGGGCGCCGTCACCCGTTTGGCTGCGGCTCTTCTTCCAGGTCTGGGCCCGGGAGGTCACAGACAATTGGATCTTGGAAGTGGTCTCCTCCGGGTACAAACTGGGGCCCTTTCAGCAGTGCAGAATCTTCTGGACATGGGGTCATATGCCCGGTGCCTCCCTCGGAGAGAGGCATGGGTTACTACTCCAATCTTTTCTCTTCCCAAAAAGGATGGCTCCGTGAGACCCATTCTGGACCTAAAGAACCTCAACAGATTCATCAGAACCAAGAAGTTTCGCATGGAGACTCTGCGCTCGGCCATCAATTCCCTTTGTCAAGGGGACTTTATGACATCCATAGACATCAAGGATGCGTATCTGCATGTTCCTATTTTTCCAGCGCATCAGAGATTTCTCAGGTTCGCGGTGGAGGATCAACATTTTCAGTTTGTAGCCCTTCCCTTCGGGTTGACATCTGCTCCGAGGGTCTTCACCAAGGTTCTGGCGGGCATAATGGCACTGCTCAGAGCTCAGGGCATTCGCATTGTGCCGTACCTGGACGACCTGCTAATCTCAGCTGGACACACACCAGGTGGTGTCGACCCTGGAGAGGTTCGGGTGGGTGATCAACCACCCCAAGTCCTCTCTCTCCCCATCAAGGGAGATTTCATTTCTGGGCATGAATCTGGATACCATTCTGGCCAGAGTGTTTCTGCCTCAGTCCAAGGTGCAGGGGATTCAGGATCTGATCCGCCTTCTTCTGGCCATTCCTTGCCCTTCTATCCGACTGGGGATGAAACTGGTGGGATTGATGGTGGCATCCTTCGAGGCATTCCCGTTTGCTCAGTTTCACATGAGATCTCTCCAACTTCACCTATTGACGCATTGGGACATGTGTCCCGAGTCCTTGGATCAACTGTTCAGGATGTCTCCCAGGGTTCGGCAGTCCCTTCGGTGGTGGCTGGTGTTGAGCAACCTGTTGAGGGGCAGATCCTTTCTGGTTCCTCGCTGGGAGACGGTTACCACGGAAGCCAGCCTGTCGGGCTGGGGAGGTTTCTGGAAAAGTCATCAGTTCAGCGGGGTGTGGGGTCCTCAGGAGGCTCATAACCCCATCAATGTCTTAGAGCTCAGAGCCATCCGGCTTGTCCTGTCACGGCTGACGTTCGCACTTACAGGGTCTACCGGTTCAGATTCGATCAGACAATCGGACGGCGGTAACCTACATCAATCACCAAGGAGGGACTCGCAGCAGGAGTGCCCTCAGGGAAGTCTCTCTGATCCTGCACTGGGCGGAGAGCAATGTTCCTTGCATTTCGGCAGTCTACATTCCGGGAGTGGAAAACACGGAGGCGGATTCCCTGAGCAGGGGGTCCTCTCGCCAAGGGGAGTGGTCTCTCAACCCCGGGGTTATTCTTAGTATACAGTACGTCCTGCTCCAGATATAATACTTACACTTGGGTTATCCTCTGCCAGATGGCGCTGCACTGCAGAGACATGCAAAAACAGGCTCCTCCCGGCCCTTCAAATACCCAGGGACCTCCCACAAATCCCCAGATTTCTCTGCAGTGCCGACTGCGAAGACATGAAGTATCACTCTCTCGCAGGTGAGTGGGGCTATTAAAGCCTGCGGCCCTGTTGGACTATTCCCACCCATCCTCTGCGTGATGTGCCTCCCAGCCTGGGTTGCGCTGGTCGGGTGAAGGTAGACGGCACCATGCGTGCTTATGGAGCCATGCTCCACCGCAGTCCCCCACCAAAGGGTAGGCGGTTTAGGCTGATGGTGAGCCTCTAGTGGATGCCCCTCCCGCATTATTGCCCCATACCCCGTGTAGCGGTGGACCCTGTGCAAAGGGTCGCCATCCTCCCTCGTTCCCCCCGTAGCTCGGGGGAAAGAAAGGGGGGTGTGTGGTGGTCTTAGTGTATTGAGTTACACGTTTATGGCCTTAGTATTGTCCTTGACTTATATACCTCGTGTCAGAGCCGCGCTGTTTGCTTTTATTGTATATCGGCGCCTCAGACGCTGCGGCGTCTTCATTGGCAAATCATTTCTTCTAAGTGTGTCATTCACTCGCGTTTCTTGTCTGCGTTGACTACTGTCTCAGAGCTTCGCGCTCTTCGGGGGGGCGGGGACCTGGCTTGGCACACTTCGCGTCACAGCCCGCTCTGGCCCGCCCTTCGAGGTTCGCTTGGCGCCATTTAGATGCTCATCGCGCGCGCGTGGTAACGGTTCTCCTCCTCCCTCGGTATGTAAGTGCCCTCGCGGGCGATTTCATAATTCTTGCTTACTGCGCATGGCTCTGACATCCCTATTCCCATTATGTCTTTCAGACGGTCGAATCCAGTGGCTTCTCCCGGCCCGGTGTAATTGCCACTTGGTCCTAGTATAATTACTCCCACTTCCCTGCGGGTCTTTGGGGCATCCAGGGTAGCTTATAGCGTCAATCCCTACTGGCCTATTGTGCCTATTAATCACCATATGGAGGCATCCCAGGATATTGTGTACGGGGTTCCCTCGGGACAAGCCCGGCTGTATGTAGCTTGTGGGGTCTCACCTATCAGCGGTGACAATGCACGGGGTCTGCGTCCCTTGTGCACAGCAGGCGCTAATGGTACTTCCCACCCCTCCTGTGGCTGGGCCTGCACCTCGCCTCACTTCACCTACCCCCCCCAAGCCTGAGTCTAACCCCTAATACAAGCGGGGATTCTCATCCTGATGTGGCTACTAGACTGGCCAGTGTTGAAAAATTGTTTGCTAATACTCTAGCGCGCAAGGCCACCGCAAAAAAGCGGCACATAATCCCTGACTCTGCTCCTTTCCCTACGGAGTCTGATGAGTTTTCGCATCTATATGGCCACTCCCCTTCGGATGAAGGGGAGCTGTTCTCTGACTCAGGGTCTTCTGATGAGAAGTCTAGGGGTCATGACGATTTTGGTTCTGATCACTGGACCCCGGATGATACTGATAAACTGCTGGTTCAGATTTTTGAGGTTTTGTCCATCTCTCCCCCTGTTGCTGCTCCCAGGCAAAGGGGTGAGCTATTTCATACTGCTAAGGCTCGATTGGAATTTCCAGAGCAAACCCATTTCAATAACCTCGTGTTTAAGGAGTGGGAACATCCCAGTAGACTTCCCGGGATCCCTAAGAGTTTGGACAGGAAGTATCCATTTCCTGCTGATATGGTCAAGTGCTGGTCATCGCCTCCCGAGGTCGATGCTCCTATTCTAGGGCTGTCTAACACCTCTATTATGCACTCCCCTGACACTACTACGCTGCGGGATTCTGAGGACCGGCGCATTGACCAATTGGCGTGCCATGCCTTTGCATTTGGAGGGGCGGCGCTGCGCCCGGTCTGCGCTTTGGCCATTACTGCTGTGGCGCTCAGGACCATGGTCAGGAATGCACTTGACGGCCCAGACGAGTTGCCCACTGATACTATTAATGCACTGTCTAACTGTGATATGTTTGTGAACTTTATCCTGTCTGCATCGGATGATGCTATTAGGATGTGTGCCAGATCTTCCGCCTTGGCGGTGGCGATACGCCGCGCGGTATGGCTGCGCCAGTGGGCTGCCGACAATGCTGCTAAAAGGGCCCTTACTGGGCTTCCATTTAAGGGGCTGCGCCTGTTTGGGGACCGCCTAGACCTTTTTGCTAAAGGAGGCAAGTTACCACAGCGCAGGCGGCAGCCTCGGCCCTTTCGTAGCCAGGGCCCCCTTTCAGCCCCCTACAGAGGCGCTAAGCAGGGAAAAGGGGTGTCCTTTGCGGGGGCCCGCACAGATTCCTGGCATAGGAGCAGGGGGCGACGTCCTGGCTCCTCCTGGGGGACCAAACCCAAAGCCCCTCCCAAGACCCCTCAGGCATGAGGGGGCGCCCTCGCCCGCCAGGGTGGGGGGATGGCTACAGCACTTCGCGCACGTCTGGAGGCGCCAAGTCTCAGACCGGTGGATTCAGGAGGCACTTACCTCTGGTTACAAGATAGAGTTTGCTGTGCGGCCCCCCTCAAGATTCATCAGGTCCTGGATCCCCCAGGACCCGGTATCAGCTCAGGTCCTGATGCAGGCAGTGCAAGGACTTCTGGATCTGGGAGTTATTTGCAGGGTCCCCTTGATAGAATTGGGGGAGGGGTTCTACTCCAACCTTTTCACAGTGCCCAAAAGAGATGGGTCAGTCAGGCCTATTCTGGATTTAAAGATCCTCAACAAATTTGTCAAGAACAAGCGCTTTCGCATGGAAACTCTGCGCTCGGCCGTTGGCTCTTTGCGCCCAGGGGATTTTATGACGTCTGTGGACATCAAAGATGCTTACCTTCACATCCCTGTGTTCCCGGGACATCAAAGGTTTCTCAGATTCGCGTTGAAAGGTCAACATTACCAATTTGTGGCCCTACCGTTTGGCCTCACTTCAGCCCCCAGAGTGTTCACCAAGGTGCTGGCAGGGGTGATGTCTTTGATAAGGCCAGGGGGCATTCGAGTGCTGCCCTACCTAGATGACATCCTCATCACCTCACGGTCTCTACAACAGGCGGAGCTGGACACTCAGCTGGTGGTGTCCACCTTGGAGTCCTTCGGCTGGGTGATCAATCATCCCAAGTCCTCTCTGTCCCCTTCGCCGGTGACCCCATTCCTGGGGATGATTCTGGATACGGTTCAGTCACGAATATTTCTTCCCCAACAGAAGGTGGAAGCTCTGACTGCGCAGGTGCGGTTCGTGCTCTCGTGCCCCCAGCCCTCCCTCAGGCAGGGAATACAGCTGATGGGCCTGATGGTGGCGAGCTTCGAGGCGGTGCCCTTTGTTCAGTTCCATTTGAGGCCTCTGCAGCTTCACCTTCTATCAGTATGGGACAAGGACCCCACGTCTTTGGAGGTCCCTCTCATGGTGGCTGGACCACAAGAACTTGCTAAAGGGCAGGTCCTTTCTGGCCCCTTCCTGAGAGACGGTCACCACGGACGCCAGTCTTTCAGGTTGAGGGGGATTCTGGAAGTCCCTGAGGTTCCAGGGGAGGTGGGGCCCTCAGGAGGCCCATTTGCCCATCAACATTCTGGAACTCCGGGCGGTCAGGTTGGTACTGGAGCAGTTGACCTGCAGGGACTGTCTGTACAGGTGCTCTCAGGACGGCGGTTGCCTACATCAACCATCAGGGAGGGACCCGGAGCAAGGGTGCCCTCCAGGAAGTGTTGCGGATTCTGACATGGGCGGAGGCCAATGTTCAATGCATTTCGGCTGTTAATATCCCAGGGTAGAGAATCTTCTGGCAGACTCTCTGAGCAGGGGGACTTCCCGTCATGGGGAGTGGTCCCTTTGCAACAGGGTATTCCAGTCCCTGTGTTACCGGTGGGGCCTACCGAATGTGGATCTGTTTGCATCCCGTCACAATCACAAGCTCCCGGCCTTTGTCTCCCTGTCTCAGGATCCTCTGGCCTTGGCCACGGACGCTCTGTCAATGTCATGGAAGGAATTTCGGCTCCTGTATGTCTTTCCCCCGTTCCCGTTCTGCGCAAGATTGCCCTGGAAAGGGTGCCAGTGATTCTGGTGGCCCCAAGGTGGCCAAGAAGAGTGTGGTTCGCAGACGTGGTACAAATCGCAGTAGACCAGTACGTCCTGCCAGAGGCGCGAGATCTGCTCACTCAGGGCCTCAGGACTCTTACGCCATCCCAGTTTACAAACTCTGGCTTTGACGGCCTGGCTGCTGAAACCTCCATCTTGATGGAGAAAGGCTTGTCTGCCTCGGTGGTGGATACCATGGTACAGGCTAGGAAGAAAACTTCCTCTGCCATCTATTATAGGGTATGGCGTTCCTACATTGATTGGTGTGAGTCTAGGGCTCTTCCCTGTAGGGAGTTCTTAGTCCCTAGGGTTCTGGAGTTTTTACAGCATGGATTGGAGTTGGGTCTAAAACTCAGTACTCTGAAGGGTCAGGTTTCTGCCCTGTCTGTCTTCTTTCAGAAGTCTTTTGCTCAGCATCCCTTGGTTAAGACCTTCTTTCAGGGGGTCACTCATGTGCCTCCCCCACGTAAGCCTACGGTCCCTGTTTGGGACTTGAACTTGGTTTTGTCTGCTTTGCAAGGTGCTCCCTTTGAGCCTATTCAGGATGCTGCTCTGGCTGTACTTACCCTCAAGGTTGTCTTTCTGGTAGCTATTACTTCGGTCAGGTGTGTGTCTGAGCTGGCGGCTCTGTCTATTCAGCCCCCATACTATGAGAGACACCAGGACAAGGTGGTGGTCCGCTTTAAGCCAGACTTTCTGCCAAAGGTGGTGTCTGCTTTTCATTTGAATCAAGATATTGTTCTTCCTTCATTGTGTCCTAATCCTAGCAACGCTAAGGAAAGGGTTCTGCATTCTTTGGATGTGGTCAGGTGTCTGAAGTATTACCTGGTAGTCACTGCGGCTTTCAGGAAGACTGATGCTCTTTTTGTGGTCCCTTCTGGTCCTAGGAAGGGTTTGGCTCCGGCCAAGTCTACTATTAGCAAATGGATTCGTCAGGCTGTGATTCAGGCCTATTCTGCTAAGGGGAAGAGTCCTCCCTTCTGTCTTACTGCTCATTCTACTCCTGCTATTGGTGCCTCTTGGGCCTTCCAGCACCAGGCTTCTGTTGAACAAGTTTGCAAGGCCGCTACTTGGTCTTCTGTTCATACCTTTTCGAAGTTTTACAAGGTTGATGTTAGGGCCTCAGCTGATGCTGTTTTTGGCCGCAAGGTTTTGCAGGCGGCAGTGGTTTAAACTGTCTGCTTTCACCTTTTGTTGGGGGATCCCACCCTACTTTATGGACACTGCTATTGGATGTCCCAAGTGTAAGTATTATATCTGGAGCAGGACGTACTGTATACTAAGAATAATACAATTCTGTGAAATACTCAGCTGTAGAATTGATATTATTTGTATACAGTACGTCCTGCTCCACCCCACCCTGGTTTTTGCACTATTCTGGATCCCCTGTATGGTGATTGTTATCATTGTTATCATTACCAGTTGTTTTTGGGTGGTTTAATTCTCCCGGCTTCTTGTTCACTGCTTTTCAATGCTGGGGATTTGTGGGAGGTTCTTGGGTATTTGAAGGGCCGGGAGGAGCCTGTTTTTGCATGTCTCTGCAGTGCAGCGCCATCTGGCAGAGGATAACCCAAGTGTAAGTATTATATCTGGAGCAGGACGTACTGTATACAAATAATATAAATTCTACAGGTGAGTATTTCACAGAATTGTATTTTTCGGTCCCTTTGTCACAAGTGGGGGACCCCGGAGGTGGATCTCTTTGCCTCACGGCACAATTACAAACTCCCGGACTTTGTGTCTCTGTCTCAGGATCCTCTAGCTCTGGCAGTGGATGCCTTGTCCCTTGCCTGGAAGAATCTGGGGTTTCTGTACCTGTTTCCTCCCTTCTCCATGGTGGGCAAGGTGGTTCGCAAACTGGTTCTGGAAGGGGCACCAGCAATTCTGGTGGCTCCAAGGTGGACAAGAAGGGTTTGGTACGCAGACGTTGTAAGGTTGGCGGTAGATCAGTACCGGCTTCCCATGTTTCCGGATCTGATTTCTCAGGGTCAACTTCTTTACCCCAATTTACAAACGCTGGCTTTGACGGCTTGGCTGCTGAAACCTTCATTCTGAAGGAGGAAAGTTTGTCTGAGGCTGTTGTTCAGACCTTGCTTAGAGCTAGGAAGCGGTCCTCTTCTGGCATTTACTATAGGACTTGGCGGTCCTATATTGACTGGTGTGAGGCTAGGGCTTTGCCTTGCAGGGTGTTTTGGATTCCTAGGATTTTGGAGTTTCTTCAGCACGGTCTAGATCTTGGGTTCCAGCTTAGTACCTTGAAAGGGCAGGTCTCGGCTCTGTCTGTTTTCTTCCAAAGATCGTTTGCCTTACACCCGCTGGTTAAGACTTTTTTCCAGGGGGTTACTCATGTTCGGCCCCCTCGGAAGGCTATGGTTCCTGTTTGGGATTTGAACTTGGTTCTTTCGGCTCTCCAGGCTCCTCCTTTTGAGCCGTTACAGGATATTGCTCTTCCTGTTTTCACTCAAAAGGTTGTCTTCTTGGTGGCTATTACCTCTGTTCGGCGTGTCTCTGAGTTGGCGGCGCTGTCAATTCAGGCCCCTTACTTTGAAAGACACCAGGACAAGGTGGTCTTTCGCTTTAAGCCAGATTTCCTTCCTAAGGTGGTATCTGCCTTCCATCTCTATCAGGATATTTTTCTCCCTTCCTGGTGTCCTAAGCCTAACAATGACAAGGAGAGGGTTCTGCACAATTTGGATGTTGTTCGCTGTGTGAAGTACTATTTGGTGACTACTTCTTCCTTCCGCAAGACGGACGCCTTTTTCGTGGTGCCCTGCGGGCCCAGGAAAGGTTTGGCGCCTGCTAAGTCTACAATTAGCAAATGGATTCGTCAGGCCATTGTTGGGGCCTATTCTGCTAAGGGGAGGACTCCCCCCTTTTAGGGTCACTGCGCACTCTACTCATGCTGTTGGTGCATCCTGGGCTTTTCAGCACCAGGCTTCTGTTGACCAAGTTTGTAAGGCTGCTACTTGGTCTTCCGTTCATACTTTTTCCAAGTTTTACAAGGTTGATGTGCGGGCTTCAGTGGATGCTGTTTTTGGCCGCAAGGTTCTGCAAGCTGCAGTGGTTTAAGTTGGTGCATTCTTTTACTGTTTTTGGTTTCCACCCATGACGGGCACTGCTATTGGATGTCCCAGATGTCATGACTGTGGAAGCGGAGTGTATGTCACACTTGGAATAATACCGTTTTGTGAGTACTCACCTGTAAAACGGATATTATGAGTGTGACATACACTCCGCTTCACCCCACCCTTTTGGTATTCCGGATTTTTTATATGGTGAACCATTGTTTATTTTGTTAGTTTTGTTATAATTGGTTCTTCCTGGTCCCCTTACTGCTATCTTACACTGGGGAATTGGTGGGAGGTCCCAGGTATTTATGGACCGGGAGGAGCTCCTTTTTTTGCATTCATCTCTGCAGAAGTTCGCACTCTACTGGAGATTACCCAGATGCCATGACTGTGGAAGCGGAGTATATGTCACACTCATCCGTTTTTACAGGTGAGTACTCACAAAGTGGTATTTTTCCTCACTCATTTGAGACAGACATTTATGCTAGGGGGATATGTCCACCCATTAGGTGATACTGGTTTTAGTTGTGGCCTCGGCGCTGTTTACTGTGATTACTCACCTGTAGAATTGGTATTCTTAGTATACAGTATGTCCTGCTCCAAATCTAATACTTACAGTTGGGATATACTCCGCCAGATGGCGCTGGACTGCAGAGACATCGAAAATAGGCTCCTCCCGGCCCCTGAAATACCCAGGGACCTCCCACAAATCCCCAGAATTTCTCTGCAGTCTGGCTGCGAAGGACGAGAAATTGGCTTTCTACTCGCAGGTGAGCGGGGTTATTAACCTGCGGCCCTGTAGGGCTATTCCCACCAGTTCCACTAGTAACATGCCTCCCAGCCTTGGCTGCACTGGTCGAGTGAATGTAGGCAGCACCGCCGTTGGTGCTTAGGAGCGCTGCTCCACCGCAATCCCCCACCAAAGGGTAGGCGGTTCAGGCTTATGGTGAGCCTCCATGGGATGCCCCTCCCGCACTATTGCCCCTGCCTATCGGTGGGCCCTATTTAAGTGGCAGCCATCCTCCCTCATTCTCCTTGTAGTCTTCGGGGGTAAAAGAGGGGGGGTGTATGTGTATAGATATGTATGTTATGCAGTCTTTATTCTTATGTCAGCCGCCGCGCTGACTTGTCTTTATTGCTTTTAAATTTACCGCCACCGCGTGCTGACTTTGTTCCGCGCTTGGCGGCGGCATTACCTCAGGCGCTGGTGCGCCATCATTGGCTGTTGGCCTTCTGGCTTTGCGATCCTAGGGCTATCTAACACCTCTGTCATGCATTCCCCTGATTCTACTACCCTGCAGGATGCCGAAGACCGGCGTATTGATCAGCTGGCATCCCACGCCTTTGCATGTGCGGGGACGGCGCTGCGCCCGGTCTGTGCCTCTGCCATTACTACTGTGGCCACTAGAACCCTTATCAGAAATATGCTCGATAGTGCCCCTGATGATTTGCCTTGTGAGGTGTTTAATGCACTCTCCAGTTGTGATGTTTTGTAAATTTTGTCCTATCAGCATTGGATGACACCATCAGAATGTGTGCCAGAACTTCTGCCCTCGTGGTGGCTATACGCCGCTCGGTTTGGCTGCGCCAGTGGGCTGCTGACAACGCTGCCAAGAAGGCCCTCACTGGTTTTCCCTTTAAAGGACTGTGTCTGTTTGGAGACCGCCTGGACCTTTTTGCTAAGGGAGGCAGGTTACCCCAGCGCAGGCGGCAACCTCGGCCCTTTCGGGGTCAGGGTTCCTTCTCCTCCCCTTACCGCGGTGCAAGACAGGGAAGGGGGGTGCCCGTGGAGATTTCTGGGGTAGAGGCAGAGGACGTGGACATCCTGGCTCCTCCTGGGGTCCCAAAGCTAAATCCTCTCCCAAGCCCCCTCAGGCATGATGGGGCGCCCTCACCCATCTGGGTGGGGGGACGGCTACAGCACTTCGCTCACGTCTGGAGGCTTCATGTCTCAGACCTGTGGATTCAGGAGGTAGTGTCCTCCGGTTACAAGTTGGAGCTTGCTGCCGATCCCCCTCCAAGGTTCATCAGATCCCGGATTCCTCAGGACCCTGTGTCAGCTCAGGAGCTAGTGCAAGCTGTGCAAGGCCTCCTGGAGCTGGGGGTCATCTGCCAGGTCCCTTTAAGAGAAAAAGGCAAGGGCTTTTATTCCAACCTATTCACGGTACCCAAAAAGGATGGTTCTGTCAGGCCCATCCTGGACTTAAAGATTCTCAGTTTGTCAGTGGCAGGCGCTTTCGCTTGGAGACTCTGCGCTCTGCCATCAGTTCCCTGCGCCAAGGGGATTTCATGACTTCTATGGACATCAAAGATGCTTACCTTCATATTCCTGTGTTCCCAGGTCATCAAAGGTTCCTCAGGTTCGCTCTGATGGATCAATACTACCAATTTGTGGCCTTGTCCTTCGGCCTCACTTAAGCTCCCAGGGTGTTCACCAAGGTGCTGGCTGACGTGATGTCTCTGCTCAGATGTCAGGGCATCCGCGTGCTTCCCTGGACGACATCCTCATCACTTCCCAGTCTTTACATCAGGCAGAGTTGAATACTCAGCTGGTGGTGTCCACTGTGGAGTCATTTGGATGGGTGATCAACCACCCCAAGTCCTCACTGTCCCCTTCCTTGGTAATTCCATTCCTAGGAATTAATCTGGATACAGTTCAGGCAAGGATCTTCCTTCCTCAGCAGAAGGTGGACAGTCTGATTGCACAGGCTCAGTCCCTCCTAACTAGCCCTCATCCCTCCATCAGGCAGGGGATGCAGCTGGTGGGCCTGATGGTGGCGTGCTTCGAAGCGGTCCCTTATGTTCAGTTCCACTTGAGGCCTCTGCAACTTCACCTATTGTCTGTATGGGACAAGGACCCAGCGTCCCTGGACAGGGTCTGTGTGCTCTCCCCCCTGGTCAGGAGGTCCCTTTTGTGGTGGATGGACTCAAGGAACCTGTTGGGGGGCAGATCCTTTCTTGCCCCTTCCTGGGAGACGGTCACCACGGATGCCAGTCTGTCAGGTTGGGGGGGTTTCTGGAAGTCCCTGCGGTTCCAGGGAGGTGGGGCCCTCAGGAGGCCCACACTCTTATCAATGTCTTGGAGCTGCGAGTGGTCAGGTTAGTTCTGGCTCGCTTGACTACTTATCTTCAGGGCCTGCCTGTTCAGGTGCGCTCGGACAACCAGACGGCAGTTGCCTACATCAGTCATCAGGGAGGGACCCGGAGCATGGAAGCGTCTCGGATCCTGACTTGGGCGGAGGCCAATGTCCCCTGCATTTCAGCTGTGTACATCCCGGGGGTGGAAAATCACCTGGTGGACTCTCTGAGCAGGGGGACCTCTCGCCAGGCAGAATGGTCCCTATGCAGCAGGGTGTTTCAATCTCTGTGTCACCGATGGGGCCAGCCAGATGTGGATCTGTTTGCGTCCCGCCACAATCACAAGCTTCCAGCTTTTGTCTCTCTGTCCAGGGATCCTCTGGCTCTGGCCTCGGATGCGCTAGAAATGTCATGGAAGGACTTTCAGTTCCTGTATGTTTCCCCCCAATTCCCCTGCTGGGCAGGGTTCTGCGCAAGATTGCTCTGGAGGAGGTGCCAGCAATTCTGGTGGCCCCCAGGTGGCCAAGAAGAGTGTGGTTCGCAGACGTGGTACAGCTGGCAGTAGATCAATACGCTCTGCCCTTGGTGCCAGATCTGCTCACTCAGGGCTCACTACGCCATCCCAATTTACAAACTCTGGCTTTGACGGCTTGGCTGCTGAAACCTCCATCTTGATGGAGAAGGGGCTGTCTTCCTCAGTTGTGGATACTTTGATTAAAGCTAGGAAGAAGTCTTCCTCTTCCATTTATTACAGGGTTTGGCGTGCCTACATTGACTGGTGTGAGTCTAGGTCTCTTCCCTGTCGTGTGTTCTCTATTCCCAGGATTCTGGAGTTCCTGCAGCATGGGTTGGAGATGGGGCTCCAACTCAGTACTCTGAAGGGTCAGGTGTCTGCCCTGGCTATTTTTTCCAGAAGTCCTTTGCTCAGCACCCTCTGATCAGGACTTTCTTCCAGGGGGTCACTCGTGCGTCCCCCACGTAAACCTATGGTGCCTGTTTGGGATTTGAACTTGGTTCTGTCAGCCTTGCAGGGTGCTCCCTTTGAACCTGTGCAGGATGCTGCCTTGGCCATTCTTACGCTCAAGGTTGTATTTCTGGTGGCTATCACTTTTGTCAGTTGTGTGTCTGAGTTGGCGGCGCTGTCCATTCAGCCCCCCTACTATGAGAGGCACCAGGACAAGGTGGTGTTTCGTTTCAAACCTGATTTTCTGCCTAAGGTAGTGTCTGCCTTTCATTTGAATCAGGATATTGTTCTTCCTTCTTTGTGCCCTAATCCTAGCAATGCTAAGGAGAGGGTTTTGCACTCTTTGGATGTGGTTAGGTGTCTGAAGTACTATCTGGTGGCTACTGCACCTTTCAGGAAAACTGATGCTCTTTTTGTGGTCCCTTCTGGTCCTAGGAAGGGTTTGGCTCCTGCCAAGTCTACTATCATCAAGTGGATTCGTCAGGCTGTGATTCAAGCCTACTCCGCTAAGGGGAAGATTCCTCCCTTCCGCCTTACTGCTCATTCCACTCGTGCTATTGGTGCCTCTTGGGCTTTTCAGCACCAGGCTTCTGTTGAACAAGTTTGCAAGGGCGCTACTTGGTCTTCTGTTCATACCTTTTCCAAGTTTTACAAGGTTGATGTTAGGGCCTCAGCTGACGCTGTTTTTGGCCGAAAGGCTCTGCAGGTGGCAGTGGTTTAAACTGCCTGCTGCTGATTTTTCTTGGGCATCCCACCCTACTTTATGGACACTGCTATTGGATGTCCCAACTGTAAGTATTAGATTTGGAGCAGGACGTACTGTATACTAAGAATAATACAATTCTGTGATTACTCACCTGTAGAATTGGTATTATGAGTATACAGTACGTCCTGCTCCAACCCACCCTTGGTTTGCATTTTCTTGGATCCCCTGTATGGTGATTGTTATCATTGTTATAGTTGATAGTTTGGATTGTTTAATGCTCCCGGCTTCTCCTTAACTGCTTTTCAATGCTGGGGATTTGTGGGAGGTCCCTGGGTATTTGAGGGGCCGGGAGGAGCCTATTTTCGATGTCTCTGCAGTCCAGCGCCATCTGGCGGAGTATATCCCAACTGTAAGTATTAGATTTGGAGCAGGATGTACTGTATACTCATAATACCAATTCTACAGGTGAGTAATCACAGAATTGTATTTTTCCTCACTCATTTGAGACACAGACATTTATGCTAGGGGGCTATGTCCACCCATTAGGTGATACTGGTTTTAGTTGTGGCCTCGGCGCTGTTTACACTACTATCGAGGCCGTATTTAGGGTTCAAGCCGCAGATGATTAAGGACAGTTTGGCAAAATTGACAGGGGTACCTCAACATGCCCACATTTAGTAATATGCAGTGTTTATTATGGCCTCTGGTTATTTTTTGCAGGTTGATTATTAGGGCTTTGGGTTTGGCTGGAAAGTACAATTTATAGGACTGTTTGGTCAGGCTGGAAACGCAAATGAATAGGGTTTTGGACCTAGTTAAGAGTTAATGGATCTGTGGGTCAGGATGGGCGTACAGATCAGTGGGGCTGTGGGTCAAGCTCGGTGTGCAGATGAATAGGGCTGTGGATCTTGCAGGGGTTCTTTTGCATAGGTCTGCAGGTCAGGCAGGAGCTACAATTAAACTGGACTGTCAGTCTGAAAGAAGGAACAGATAGATGGGGCTGTGGGTACAGATCATTGAGGCTCTGGGTCAGGCAAGGGTACAGATCAGTGGGACTGAAGATGAATAGGGTCTGGCAGAGTTTCATTTTAAAGGCCTGCGGGTCAGGCTGGAGGTACAAACGAATAGGAATAGCTCAGAAAAGGTAGGATATAGGTCAGGCTGTGGGCAGCATTCCCTTTAACACCGCTCAGTCCCACCACTGTCCACACAGCCTTGCAAGGAAAGAAAGAAAAGATAGCGTGGCTGCTTTTATGATCATGCCACAGACACTGTCATTGCTGGTTTTGAGCAGCACTTTTGCCCCCCTGATGATGTAGTGGGGGGTGGCAGTGGATCATAGCCTGCTGTCCTATTGGACAGTCCTATCCTGCAGGTTTGGCCTTGAGTGGAGTTTCTTTCCAATTTTGGTCTGTACTGCGGGCTGTGCCATGTCTCGATAATTGCAGAGCTGACATCAGGGATTGAGATAGAGATACTCCAGCCAGCTGTCTGTGCCTACCTCGCGGGCTGCTGGCACTTGCAGTCCACACCAGATGTTTTCGGCACATGCTGTTGGCGCAATGGCTCTTATGAGCCATTTCTGGCCAGCGCCAGACCAATGCCTTAGGGAGGGTAGGAGGACTGTGCTGCAAGGTGGGAAGGGTTTCACACAGTGGGGTATCCCTACTCTGCAGAGGGAACATTGGCTGTGGGTACAGATGAATAGGTCTTTTGATCTGTCTAAAGGCAGGAGGACTGTTCTGCAAGGTGGGAAGAGTTTCACACAGTGGGGCATTGTCAGAGGGAACATTGGCTGTGGGTACATATGAATAAGGCTTTTGGTCTGTCTAAATGTTTGGTTGCATTGGCCTCTGTGTCAGACCAGGTGTAAAATGCTGTATGGATATTGGTCAAGCTGGAGGTACTAATGAAGGACTATAGGTTCAGTTGTGCAGGCCTGTGGGTCAGGCTCGGGGTACAGATCAGTGGGGCTGTTGGTCTGGCTTAAGCTACAGATCAATGGGGTTGTTGGTCAGGCTGTGGGTCACGTTTGGTGGTACAGATCAATGAAGCTGTGGGTCATGTTGGGGGTAGAGATCATTGGGGTTGTGAGTAATGCTGGAGGCTACAGATCAATTGGGCTGTGGGTCAGCTTCCCAGTCCCTTCTGAAGAAAGACACAGCATGATTTCCTGATGGGGATGGTGTGTTCAGATAAATGGCCAAATCTGTGAAGAGGGTGAGATGAAACCTTTTATATATATATATATATATATATATATATATATATATTGGCAACAGAAGAAAAATCGTGCAGTCTCAAAATTTAGAAATAGGGAAAATAATTATTTTGATGGAGATAAGGCTGTGGCTGACAATCTGAATAGCTATTTTTGTTCAGTTTCTTCAGATAGTGGCTAAGGTAGGTCCATAGCATAGCATCCAGCTGGGAGGGTCCAACTCCAAAGTTTTTGGAGGTTGATGTCTTATCTGAGTTTGCGCATCTAAAGGCAATGGGTCCAGATGGAATCCACCCCAGAGTGGATGCACCAATTGCATTTTTTTAACCTTTTAACATTCAAGATGACGGCCTGTGGAGTCTCAGGCTGCCTGTAGACAGCAAGTGTCCTCTGATTATGCGGGTCTGTGTTCTGGTATTGCTGTCCTTTTCCTGACCCCAGCTCTGCTTTCTGTGAGCAAAGCACAGCTATAAGCCCACACCCTACACTTTTCACCCCTCCTCTCCTCAAGGTAAGATGGCGGTGCCTGTAAACTAGAGTCCTGAGTTGCAGCCCAGTGGGGGAAACTATAATAAGTAAGCAACTAGAAACCTAAAATATATTAATTTTAAATGCCTGGGAATAGCTTTTTTAAGGGCTTGGGCTTTTCATTAAATGATGCTGAAGGTCCGGTTTAACCATTCCCTCAACTCCTGAGCTTCCATATGACTGGAGAATGACCAATGTCGTACCAATCCGTAAGAAGGGGAGTAGAGAAGATGCCAGTAATTACAGGACAGTTAGTTTAACATCTATAGTGGTAAAACTAATGGAAACTCTTTTAAAATAACATATAAATTCCCATCTAAAATTTAACAACTTGTTGAACCCAAAACAGCACGACTTTACTGAGGGCAGATCATGTCAGACCAATCTTATTGATTTCTTTGACAATGTCACTAGTGTTGGATGAAGGTGGCGCCTGTCTGGATTTTAGCAAAGCCTTTGACACTGTATCACATAAAGTACTTATAGATAAGTTATTGAAGGTAGGACTCAATCCCTGGATAGTTCAGTGGATTTCCAGTTGGCTGAGGGATCGGTATCAGAGCGTTGTTGTAAATGGTGTGCAATCTGAACAAAGGCGAGTTACAAGTGGTGTGCCACAAGGTTCTGTCCTAGGCCCATTCTTTTTAATATGTTTGTAAGTGACATAGATGAAGGCTTGGCAGGTAAAGTTTGCCTGTTTGCTGATGATACAAAGGTGAGTAATAGGATGGATACCCCTGGAGGTGTCTTCAACATGGAAATGATTTGGCGATAAATGGTCAAAACTGTGGTAACTTGAGTAAAATGTCTCTAAATATAGTATAGTAGATATAGTAGAAATGGACTTGGGTAGAAGGAATCCCTCCTCAGAGTACCGTATGGGCAGTGTTGTGTTAGCCAGGAGGAGGAGAGAGATTTAGGGATATTGAGATTGCTGCTGGCTTGCTGCACTGCATGGAGGAGCTGCATGGAAGAACTGGACCTGCACAGAGTAGTTGCTGGTGAGTATAGACTTGTTTTTGCCTGGACTATCCCTTTACATTATTTTAAGTTTCAGACATTATAATTAAGGGCCTTGGGACAACATGAAGATTCCGAGTTTAGGGGACAGGGGAGATTAGAGAACTCATCTATCATCACTAGATCAATCTGCTGCTGCTTATCACTGATAATATGGTATTTACAAGGGCCTTAGATTGATATTCTAAACTTTATTACAATATTAGTAAGATATTTTCTTTTTTATGCTGAAGTCGGTACCTTTTTTACAGCCCCAACTAGCTCCGACTCCACAGCCCTGGATAGAATAAGGGGGCACAACCTGAAGCTAGTCAGGGGAAAGATCAGGAGCAATGTTAGAAAATATTATTTTACTGAATGAGTAGTATATGCTTGGAACAAACTTCCAACATAGGTAGTTGAAAAATCCACAGTAAGTGAAAACATGCCTGGGATAAGCATATATCTATCCTTCTGGCCTCAAACTTCTATGTTTCTATAATGTCTTAATGCACATAATCGCCAATATCTATTTATGATTTAAATATGTTTTAATATTGGTAATTAATATTTTAATATGTTTTTTTAACAGCATGGTATTTTCTTTGGGTTTAAAAGTAAGAGTAAATAACCTTTTTTAATGCAAAAAATCAGGATGCCTACATGTAAAACATGATATTTATACTATGCTCTGTTTCAGGTACTAGTGATGAACGAAGACCTGAGGGTGATGTGACAAAAGGGCACCAGTTTTCTGACTTAGATGACACAGAAGATGATGAGGAATCGGATGAAGAAGATGACGATGATGATGAAGATGATGATAGCCAAGAAGAGAAGAATCCAGATCATTTTTCAACTACAATTGCCTATTTCTCACCTTACGAAACAAGAAAAGATCCAGATCGTGAAGGTCATTCTTCTCTTCGGCAATATACTGCTTGGCATTCACCAAGTTCAGGGACTCTTGACAAGGATCCCAAAACCTGCCCTGAGTATTCTCGAGAGTTACTACACAAGCTATGGTCGCCCAGTAAAGACACTAGTAGTTGTAGGGCTGGCCCTTCACGAAGACACCTTTTCCAGAGAAAAGATAGCTCAACCAAATCCTTTTCCCCAACAGGATGTCCTTCACCTCGAAGGGGGATGTCTCCTTGTCAGAGTTTGTCATCAGCTAGGGAAGTATCACCACTCCGATGCATTTCTCCACAGAATTTGTCTCCACGTGGAAGTCTTTCACCCAGGGCCTTTATGTCACCAGAACGTGGTTCTTCACCACCTGCTAAGCATCTGTCTCCTAGCAGAGAAGTATTGAGGTATTCGGCTTTCAGAAGTGGCCTAGCCACACCACCACGGTATCCATCTCCTGGGAAGGAGGACCCACAACCAAGTAGGTCAGATGCGCAGATCCATTTGAAACCTCAGCAAGGGGTCTTCCCGTCCATTGCTCTACCTCACAAAAATGCAAAAATTTTGGAGGCACCAGAAATAATGGTAAGAATTCAGGTTTTATACTAAATACACATATTCTAAGCTATTCAAAGACTTCCTTTTCACAGATGGATGTAGCTCCTAAATGTGAGCTTCTGGGTTATCACAGTTTGCCTGATATAGGGACATGTTTTATCTAGATTGTAATGACTGCTCTTACAGGTTAAAGAACTTTTCCAAAAGACATCAAACCAGATGTCCCTGCCCCTTTTCATGTAGGCCTCTCTGTTGGCTGGGGCCTTTTCTATTCGCCTGCTTTTTTGCAAGGATTGCACACTATAAATAACTGTATGCTAAACTATGATATTACTTTTCTACAATGGGCATTTTCATCTTAAACACTTTTCTCTAAACAGTGTAGGTACTATAGCTGATGAAGGCAGACACAGTACACACGCTGCACCAAAACACAGAGTAGAAGTGTTTTTGCTGTAGCTTTTCACCTGGTATAGGGGCAGTTCTGGCCTTGTGACCAGAGGGTTGCAGGTTTAATTCCCGGCCATTTGACATGACTGAAGTGCTCTTGAGCAGGTAACCTATCCCCTGTCTGTTTTGCCACAGATAGGCAGTCCGTTTGATCACCCGCAAATAGATCGAAGAGACAATACAAAACCACAACAATTCCCAAATTTCAGGGAGTTGGGTTTGGATGCCCTTTCTCAAAGCTGTATACCTTTCTGCCTTTTTAATTACAGTTGCCCCCCCTTTTGGTTTTGCAAAATATAGGAGGAGAGAACAGGCATCTATGTGTGTGATCGTATTGCCCTCCTTTCGGCCTAAAAGAGCCTGGTTCCAAATATTTCTGAATCTTGTGGTTAAAGGTCCTTGGTTTCTGCCAATTTGGGTGCCTCTTTTGATTTGTGGTCCAGTGTTGCATCAAACTCCAGAGCACCCGAAGCTAGCAGCCTGGGTCCTGAGAGGTCATGGTTGGAAGCCAAAGCAAAAAAATCTGTCACAAATAAAGTTGCCTGAAAGTCTGGCAAGTCTTCCTGACTTTGAAGAAACAAAGTCACATCACGGCTGCTACTATTCTGTCCTTTTCTGTTACAAGCTTCTACAGATGCAAGCAAATTGTTTGTTAAAAATTATGGCTGCTGCTAGCTAGAAAACACTTGACATAGACAGTACTTTTAAGGTGTAGTCACTAAGAAGCAAGGCTGTCATGGCAGAGGCACATGTCCTTATGGGCATTTTACAAGACAAACTTTCTTCAGCTGGCATAGATTTTAGCTGCTAAATTTTGCAAGCAGTCCTTTTAGATAGTTCTGCCGTTTCCTTGTTTGTTAATCGACCCACCTCCACTTGCTGATGTAGAGTGGTCTTGTGTTCTGGTCTCTTCCCCCCCCCCCCCCCCTTCGCTTCATCCTACCTCCTATCTTTTCCCCTTTAGCTTCAGCCTACCTCTTGGCTGCCCTATGTAGAATTGCTTTTGGGCACCCACCGTATGTGATATTCTTTATCTCTTTGCCTTTCCTATTACCTGCATGCTGCTCAGAAATGGTGACAATGTAGGGTTTGAGGCCATATTATACATGACATTGATTGGTATTATTCAGCCTAAGTGCTTGCTTACCTTCTATGCAAAGTTGTTGTTTGTTGAGATTTAGCCCCTTTCCTTTAACCCTGCCTCAAAGCAGACCTAAACAAAACAAAGGCACCGAGGAAAGGTTCTTTTTTGAATTTTTGTTATTTAAAAAAATAAAATAAAATAATAATAATAATAATAAAAATATAAATATACACACACACACACACACACTCTATATACACACACACACACACACACCCCCACACACACACTAATATATATATATATATATATATATATATATATATATATATATATATATATACACACACACACACACACTATACCCTTGCTAAATGTAAGACAGAAAAAATATATCTACATATACACGCATAAAACACCTATGATCTGGATCACTAATTGTAGTTTATTAAAGTGCTAATGCAAATGTACATATAGCGATCCCTCAGTTTTCTTGTTTTCCGCATTTTGCACTGTATGCACTATTTTGGTTTAGTATTCAGCTCTTTAAACCTTACCCATCTCAGCGATCTAGTCCCATAATGAGTCTTCTGGAGGCTGTACACCATTTGCAAGCAAAAAGGTTGATGGGACTTTGCCCTACAGGCTGTGCAAGCATGTTGTGGAACCTGATCTCCGAGACCAGTACATTTTCAACAAGTTGCTAACTTGCTAGCTCTAATAGGGGAGCGAATGTATAATGTGGGATCGTTTTTTGTATTGTTTTTTTAACTTTTAGATGTACCATTTTCTGTCTCAATGACCGCATACTTGCTTAACTAAACAGTGATAAAACAGTGTTTTTTTTTCTTTCTGTTAGAAACCAGGACTGTCCACTTCTTCACCCAGAACCCTCTGCTTACCGGTGCCTCATGTTTTGCCAAGAAGAGAAGGAAACCTCTACACCCATTTGCCCCTGCACTCTCAGCATCTTCAGAGGACACCCTACCCCATGATACCTATTGGAGGCATTCAGATGGTACAGGCCCGACCTAGTCCTCAGCCACCTCTTCTTGGATCTGAGCTACATATAGAAGGTCCTGACAAAGAGGTCCTCTATCAGCCACATGGCAGAACTTATCCGCCACTCAGGACTAGCAGAAGAGAGGAAGTGGAAGACAGGGTAATTTCGCCATCCAGCTCAGCCCCACAACATTCCCCAACATTAAGCACTTACTGCCAAACAGCTTGCACTTCTCCAAATGGAATGCCTCATGACAATAACGGCTCTCTCAAAGGGGAGCGTTTGGAAGGGGAAGGGTGATTGGGTACTATATAAATAGATAATCCTATTCCGAGTTATTTTCCTGTGACCTCTACACACAGGTTACAGTGTGAGGATACACTTAGGACATATACAATGATTCATTTTACAAAGCAGGAGAACAGTCCTAAAGTGTTACTATGGTGCAAATACTAAGATGTGAGCATTGGATCCCTTCAGGATAAAGGCTAAGGATCCTAGAATGTGGTTGGTTGATGGATGCATACATCATTTTATTTTGGAATAGAGAGGCTTTCAACGCGTATGATCGCTTACTTTGGATATTTGAATAAGCATTTAGGGTGTGACTATGCCCTGTTTGGACACCTATACACCTTTACTATGGTGCAATGTTAAGGTCCGTGTAGGATGCAAAATAAGGGTTTACAGATATTCATGAATATGTATGTATGTGTGTGTGTGAGTGCGTGCGTGTCATTTTACTCCCAGCCTGGGTATAAGAAGATGAATGACTTCATTTCATTCCTAATTGTATCTGTTTTTTTTTATCATATGTGCTCCTACCCCATATGCAGTTTATCTGTGCCTTTTGTACGCCATGTACAGGAATAGGAAAAAAGAAGCGGAACTTTGAACTCTGTGAAAGAAATGTGAATCTTTTTTTTGTATGCTTATTTGCTTAAAATATTCATTAATGGGGATAGGCAAACTTCCATGCATCCCCATTCGCTGGGCTCCCCCCATATAATGTGACCCTGAGATCTGGATAGGACATGCACTGACCTTTTTTATGTAGCTTATATAATATATCTACATATATATATAAATATATATATATTGAACTGGATTTACATCCACAGTGATGTACAGATATTTATTTAAATAGCACTGTATTGTCTTTACTGTTTCTGCTTTAAGGGTTTTGGGTACAAAAGAAAAGCTTTATTTTAACTTTTTATGTTGTGAAGAACCCCAGCACTTGTAAAATGTGATTGGATGTGATGCAGCATACGATATGCTGTGTTATAATGCCAACAGCCTGTGCATAGATTTTTTTTTCTTTTGCACTGTATAATAAGAGAGACATGCTGTTGAATGCCCATACACCTGTTGCACTGCTCTGTGGCACCGAGGAACTTTGTTATTAACTGCAATACAATGCATAACAGAAGTGGTGCTGCCCTGGGCCTTGGTTGCTAGAAATGTAAATAAAATGAATGATTCCTTTCTTGATGATAAAGTGCACATCTACAAGGGAAGCTCCAGCGCTTTAATTTCTTTTATTATTTTAAAAAAAAAAGAGGTGTTTGCTGCCACCTTTTTTAAGTAAAATATTTTCTCATGGCACCTTATTCACATTTTGTTGTTTTTTTTATTCAAATCTTTTTGTAGGCATATTCCACCCATAGGCTTCTAAACGCAATTCCTTTCTTTTTAGGTCTAAAAGGACCATTTGTGACCTTAACACTCCACTTACCTGATCTTTGTTGGTCTGACTCTTCAGCAGTGGCTCTGTGTTTCAAGCCAATGCCTGCAGCTCTCCGCTCACAAGCTAGAATGTGGCTTCAGCCTCTTTTCTGCTGTTGACCATTTTAGTGCACATTTAGAATGTCTTTGCTTGGAGAGAGCTGCTGCCAGAGAGCAGGGCCTTTTGAGATCAGTGGGGTATTTGAACAATGACGTATACCACTTGTATTTGGTACTTTTCAAACATGTAACGTGTATGTGTCTGCAAACTATTTATTTATTATTCTACATTGTTGCTTGCTGATATTTAGGATTACAGTTACTAGTAACTTGCTGGCTACAGTTGGTATTGCTGCGCATGTACAGTTAGGTCCATAACAATTTGAACAGAAACAAATAACCTATTTACTGAAACATATTCAAGTTATAGTTACATAATGGACATGGACATAAGGTCCAGACTTCCAGATTTCATTTGAGGGTATCCACATTAAAATTGTATAAGGGATTTAGGTTTAAGCTGTTTAACATGTGCTACCCTGTGGGGACCAAAAGTAAAGGCTGTTTGATAGGCAGGTGTGGGGAATTCCTTTGTTATGTAATTTGCATCTAAAAATCCAGCACAGTTCTGGAAGAACATTCTTTGGACAGATGAAACCAAGATCATCCTCTACCAATGATGTAAAGAAAATGGCAAAGGCATATGGTACAGCTCGTGAGCCAAAGCTTACCACATTATCTGTAACACACGGGGGAGGCAGTATGATGGCTTGGGCATGCACTGGGTCACTAGTGTTTATTGATAATGTGACACAGGATAGAAGCAGCCAGATGAATTCTGAGCTATTCAGAACCAAAGGCAGCCAAACTGATTGGTCGGCGTTTCATAGTACAGGTGGACCATGGCCCAAAACTACTAAAAAAAAAAAAAAAAAAAAAAGTAGCCAAAGCTACTCAGAAGTTTATTAAGGGATAGAAGTGGAATATTCTTGAATGGCCAAGACAGTCACCTGATCTCAACCCAATTGAGCGCATTTCACTTGCTAAAGACTAAACTTCAGACAGGCCCACAAACAGCAACTGAAACCCTCTGCAGTAAAGACTTGCAGAGCATTTAAAAGGAGGAAACACATCAATGTCTGCTGATATTCATACGTTCAACACATCTTGTAATCATTGGCAACAAATGGTTTCAACCAAGTATTAGAAATTAACATTTTATCTACAGTTTATTTTGTCTGTCCAATTACTTTTGAGTCACTGAAATGCAGGGATTCTGTTTTAAAAATGCACATTTTTATGCAGTCATTTGGTTCAAGTTCAAAGCTGAAAGTCTGAACTTCAACATTCACTGTGGTAATGTACAGAACCAAATATTTGTCCACATTTGTATGGACCTAACTGTATATACTTCTTCAAAACAGTACAACAAAGCTTTTTACATTTTGCAGCATTTGACATGCCAACAGGAACAAGTTTTTTTTTGGATTAGAGTCTGGGTCCACCTTAAAACCAATTCTGCATGTGCTCACAGCTGCTTTGTAAATTCCCCCATCTAGTGGTCAGAAGTGTTGTTGCACAAGGTCCCATTCAAAATAAAATGAATATGTAGTGGCTTTTTAGCCACTACATGTAACATATAAATATATTGTTGATACGCATACTGCATGCACGACTGTGTGCTGGGCTATATATATATTTTTTAGCACCCCATCCCGAGTACTTGGTGCTTCTTCCTTCTCCTTTTAATGATTTTTGTAATTCTGGCTTTGTTTTCCCTACTAGCCACGCCCCCTCTCAAATTTTGGATTGTTGGTTGGCTGATCTCAAATTCCCAGGTTACATTGCATGCCTACTGGTCGCATTCCCAGACTCTCTTTAGACTGGACAGTGCTCCCACCCTCTGCCCATCTAAAATGGTTAGTTTTTTGAGTGAGTTTTGTAAGGGTTCACATAAGGAGAGGCCTTTTAGACGCTGGATGAACAGTTTTTTTTTTTTGTCCAATATTTCTTTATACTTCCTACTTGTACCTTATTGAATGTATTTTTCCACATCTCTAGTGCATTCACTCCAGTGGGAGATAGGAGAGTTGTGCTGCATCTTCTTTTTCCTTAATCTCCACCCAAATTCCATAGGTTTTATTAACAGACTTGTATGTTGTCAGCAATGTACTGCTTTGACACATATAGTGTAACACCATATGCTCTTGTAGATGGAATTATTTAAAAACATGACTAGGCACCATTACAAAAAGATATGTAATATGGTATGCATGTAATACTCAGGGAATTTTGGAGTCAATTTGAGCATTTTCTGCACTTGAATTAAAGACAATAGATGCTATTTTTCCAAGTCCTCATTCAGATTGACCACGTGTAGTTAATAAGTGTTCAAGCTGACGGATTCCTAAAAAATCTGTTACCGGTAAGTCTGTTTTTTTTCCAGGTTATCCTTCAGCTTGACCACTTATTAACTACACGTGGTCAAGCTGAAGGTTTTCTAAAAAATCAGTTTTTTTTTTTTAATGCCACCTTTTTCCATCTTTTGGTTGATGCCTGGTCTATATCCCATTTTAGAGTTTCAGAGTTACAGTATAGGCAATAATTGGGCACATGAATGTTCTCCTTTCACTATGTGCCATTGTGTAGATCCAGCCACATATCAATAAAGTTAGGCAGTTCAATTACAGAAAGGTCCTCTGGTTCTCATTACGCCCCTGGATTTTCCGTTAGATTATCTTGTCCACTGCAAAGTAGGATTCACAAATGTTACTGTTCTGAGATTTTTGCAGAATCTATCCACAGATTTACTCCTTTGTTATTTATTTTGTATAGATCAGGGAATTTCCTTTTACCCCATACACTTCTCTTCATTACATACTTCATTACATTACATCCACCTACCTGGATGTTGGACGCTGTACAGAGTTGTTCACCACACCAGTGTGTGTGTGTGTGTGTGTATATGTGTATATTACACAAACGCCCACACACATACATGGTGTACCCCTTAGTTTTGGCTATAAGTCAGTAAAAAATAAGGCATAGACAACTTTGGTTTTCCTTCTGCTTCTTCATTTTCTGCTGCACCTGGTAAAAGCCCTAGCAGAGTTCCAAAGTTTTCCCTCCTTGCAAAATAGTGGTCTAACAGCCACTCTGTCCCTTGGTTCTTCCAGGGTGAGCGTGCATGGTAAGCTACAGTTGTCCCTCGGTAGACTCTGAGCACTGCAGAGCACACACATGACTCATAAAGCTGCCCCATGACGCGCCCTTCTGGGTGTGCCTGGACAGGGACTTTAATCTCTTCTTTCTCTTTCAGTACCTCTTTATCTGCCAGTGTGTCTTTTCACTACTTCCAGGATTTTCGGTGATTTCCCTTTTAAAATGCTCTCTTTCTGAGCATGCTCTGCTGCACCATTAGGCATAGCTGGCTTGTTATTGAAGGATGATGTGGGGGGGTATGCACAGTTGTTCTCTTGCCCACCAAAATGCTCTGCCCCTTTCCTACTGTAGGGGCATCAGATCAGGTGCTGGTCGGTCTCTTTGCCCGGTCTCTTTGCTCTTCACTTTGCCCTGCCCTGAATCATGGATCACTAATGAAATTCCTTTTTGTCTGCCAAAGTGGCAGACCGGTACATCCTTGGGACCTACTGTCAAATTTAGTACTGTCAAATGGGAAGTTAGGGGGTGTCTTCCCTCTACTGGCTAGCAGGTGGTTATTTATTCCTAGTATGTCACACACCCCGCTTCCAACATCCATGACACTTGGGAACCCGGCCTGTAGAGGGCGATCTTGCAGAGATGACATGGAAAAAAGGTGCCCTACCTGGGACCTCCCACTATTCCCCAGTCTTTTTGTCTCTGCAGTCAGTGAAGCATTCAGAAGATGACTCTTTCCTGCAGGTAGCCGGGATCACTCCCGGACTTTTCTATTTCTGCCTGAACCTCGTTTTTATTGTACTTGCGATATGCCTCCCAGCCCTGGCTGAAGGGTTCAGGCAAGGGTAGATACACCCTTGGGGTGTATATGGGAGTTTTGCTCCCCCCTTGAGACCTCAAATAAGGGGTAGGCGGAATCCGGGTTGTTGTCCCCCGGCATGGGATGCCCCAAACCTTGAAATCTCCCTGTGCCTTAGGGTGCCCTTTGTACCTTCCCCCTTTGCTCTCCTGGGCCCTGCAGGGGTGATAAGGAGGGGGGGGGTCTTTATTTCTGAGGAGTGTTGTTTCCCATGCACTTTTCGGATTAAGTATATATGAGAGTAAGAGAAAAGAGGCTGGCATGGTTCCTTTTTGTTGTGTCAGGATTTGAATTTCCCTCTCTTTTTTTCTCCAGCGTGCAGACCCGGATGTGGGCGGGGCTTGGCGCGCTGTGTCCGGCCCCGTTCTTTTGCGTGGCTTCTGTCTATTGGCTTTCCCTGGCCCGCCCTCCGTTCTCTGCTGCTCTGTTTGGTGGGCGGGGTTTCTCGACAGCGCCGCATATTATGGCGCTTCCTTTCTGTCCACATGCGGTTGTACTGGCGCGCTGGCCCGGTCGCTGGTCTGGTTGCGGTCCGGTCGCTGGTCTGGTTGCTGTCCGATCAATGGGCTGGTCACTGATCCCGTTTGTGGTGCTGTGAGTACCCTTTAGTTCTGCTAAAGGGAGGTTGTATTGCTGGTCTCTTTACTCTTATGTGCATAAGGCTTATTGTATTTCTCTCTTTCCAGGTGGAAACTCTTCATTAGGGGTTTCTCCTGGTCCTTCATTGAAATCCTTCCACTTGGGATTATTAAGGGGCATCCCGGGTAGCTATTGCGTAAATCCCGCATACTTGGCGACTATAAAATAATTAAGTATATTTTAACAGACACCATATGGAGGCATCTCAGGATACTGGGCTTTCAGTTCCCTCAGGGCAGACTCGGCAGTGTTTACGTTGTGGGGCATCCCTTGTTGGGGATAATGCATTTCTTTGTGTATCTTGTTCTCAATTGACTATAATACAGCAGTCAGAGGCCCAAGCCTCAGGGTCTGGGACTCCTGCTTCTTCTCCCACTCCACCTTGTCTTGTCCATACCCCCACTGATATTGTCATGGGTGGAGAGTCGCTTTCTGATGTATGTGCCAGACTGGCACACATTGAAAAGTTAATGTCTAGCTCTGTGGCTAAGAAGGCCTCAGCTTAAAGAAAACAAGTGAGCTTGAGTGTAGCGAGCGTCTTGATTGGTCAGATTGTTCTCCGTTGGAAGAAGGAGAATTATTTGAGGAATCTTATATTTCTGATGTTCAGCAATTTGTGGGTGTTGACGCTGAACAGGATGAAGGGGAGGTTTTTGACACCCTCTTGCTCTTGCTCAATTGTATGAGGTTTTGGCAATCGATTTCCCAGACGCTGTCCCTCCTCAGAAAGGGGAGTCTACTACCCTTAAGGATGGGGAAGACAAACGGATTGATCAAATGGCTTGCCATGCGTTTGCTAGCGTTGGCTCGGCCTTGCGGCCTGTGGGTGCCTCGGCACATATGGCAGTCGCCATTGTTAGAGACCTATTGAATACCTATTGATGCCACTCTTAAGCGATGTGAATTATTTGTGTCTTTTATACTTTCTGCTTTGGATGATACCATGGCCATGTGTAGCAGAACTTCCGCCTTGCTAGTTGCTATTCGGCGGTCTATATGGCTACACCAGTGGGCGGCTGACACGGTGGCTAAGAAGTCACTTACTTACAGCTCTCCCCTTTGGGGGATTGCGCCTCTTTGGTGAGAAATTGGATTCTGTCATTAAGGGAGGCAAATTGCCTCAGCGTAAGAAGCAACGTCGTTCCTTTCGGGGATCGGCCTCCTTTAACCCTTCCTTTCGTGGTTCCAGAGCGGCCAGAGTATCGGCCTTTTCAGCCCCAAGTGGGACGGTGTGGAACAGGGGAAGAGGACGTGGCCGTCCAGGTCAGAGTTGGGGGTCCAAGCCTAAGTCCACTTCTAAACCTGTCCAGCAATGAGGAGGCACCCTCACCCGTACGGGTGGGGGGACGGCTGCGGTTCTTTTTCCAGGCTTGGTTCAAAGAGGTATCAGACAGATGGATTCTGGAGGTTGTGTCCTCCGGATACAAGCTGGAATTCGAGTTCCGGCCTCCACCCAGATTTTTCAGGTCTCGGATGACCGCGGATCTGGTGATCGCGCAAGGGCTCCGGGAGGCAGTAGCTAACCTCTTAAACATGGATGTTATCCGTCTGGTTCCTCCAGCGGAAAGGGGTCTGGGGTTTTACTCCAACCTATTAACGGTTCCCAAAATGGACGGTTCTGTTCGGCCTATTCTAGATCTGAGGCGACTCAATTTATTCGCTTCAGAAAGTTCTGCATGGAGTCTCTAAGGTCAACGGTCGACGCTCTCCGTCAAGGGGACTTTATGACGTCCATCGACATCAAGGATGCTTATCTGCACATTCCTATTTGTCCCGCTCACCAGAGATTCCTCAGATTCACAGTGGAAGACCAGCATTTTCAGTTTGCGTCCCTTCCATTCGGTCTTACCTCATCCCCAAGAGTTTTTACCAAGGTTTTGGCAGGAGTAATGGCCATTCTCAGGCTCCAGGGCATTCGCATTGTGCCATTCTTGGACGACCTTCTCATCATGGCATCGTCTTTCAATCAGGCGGAATTGGACACCAGGATAGTGGTGGCGACGCTAGAGAGGTTTGGTTGGGTGATAAACCATGTCAAATCGTCTCTTTGCCCTGTCAGGTAGATTCCCTTTCCGGGCCTGATACTGGATACCCTTCAGGTCAGGGTATTTCTTCCTCAGTCCAAAGTTGTTCTGATTCAGGATTTTATTCGTCGGTTCTTATCCAATCCTCTTCAGCCTATCCGCCTGGGGATGAGGCTAGTGGGGCTGATGGTGGCCACATTCGAAGCGGTCCCGTTTGCTCAGTTTCACATGAGGACGCTTCAGCTCTTTCTCTTGGCAAAGTGGGACAAGAGCCCGCTGTCTTTGAATCGGGTTTGTCTGTTTTCTCCCCACATTCTGCAGTCCCTTCAGTGGTGGCTGACTTCGAGCAATCTCAGAAGCGGCAAGTCATTTCTGACCCCTTGTTGGGAATTGGTCACCACAGATGCCAGCCTTATGGGCTGGGGGGGCATCTGGAGGGAACATCGGTTCCAGGGTTTGTGGGGGCTGCAGGAGGCTCACTCTCCAATCAATTTATTGGAGCTTCGGGCCATTCGTTTAGTCCTTCTTCGATTGACTTTTCTTGCAGGGTTGGCCGGTTCAGATTCGGTCAGACAACCGAACAGCGGTTGCATACATCAATCACCAAGGAGGGACTCGCAGTTGGGGTGCCCTCCGGGAAGTGTCTCTGATCCTCCACTGGGCAGAGATCAATGTTCCCTGCATATCGGCAGTTTATATTCCGGGGATAGAGAATGTGGAGGCAGACTCCCTGAGCAGAGCATGCGCTCGCCAGGGAGAGTGGTCTTTCAGTTTCTTTGTCACAAGTGGGGGACTCCCAGGTTGGACCTGTTTGCTTCTCGTCACAACCACAAACTTCCAGTTTTTGTGTCTCTATCCCAGGATCCTTTGGCAGCGGATGCCATGTCTCTGGCCTGGAAGGATCTGGGGTTCCTGTATCTGTTTCCCCCATTCTCCATGATAAGCAAGGTAGTGCGCAGGCTAGTTCTGGAAGGGGTGCCAGCAATTCTGGTGGCTCCAAGATGGCCAAGACGTCTGTGGTTCGCAGACATCACAAGGCTAGCAGAGGATCAGTTGCTTTTGCCTCTTCTTCCAGATCTCATCACTCAGGGTCAACTCTGTTACCCCAATTTACCAACGCTGGCTTTGACGTCGTGGCTGCTGAAATCTCCATCTTAAAAGAGGAAGGTCTTTCTGACACGGTCATTCAGACTCTTGTTGGAGCTAGGAAGAAGTCTTCCTCTGTTGTTTACTACAGGACTTGGAGGTCCTATATTGATTGGTGTGAGTCTAGGGTCTTGCCCTGTAGGGTATTTTCTATCCCTAGGATTTTGGAGTTTCTGCAACATGGTCTGGATTTGGGTTTCCAGATTAGTACGTTGAAGGGGCAGGTTTCTGCTTTGGCTATTTTCTTTCAAAGATCTTTTGCTCTTCATCCTTTGGTTAAGACCTTTTTCCAGGGGGTCACGCATGTGCGCCTCCTAGAAAGCCCCTACTTCCAGTTTGGGATCTTAACTTGGTGCTTTCTGCCATGCAGGCTGCTCCTTTTGAGCCGTTGCAGGATGTTCCTCTTCATATTCTTACTCAGAAGGTTGCTTTTTTGGTTGCTATTACCTCTGTCCGTCGGGTTTCTGAATTGGCGGCCCTGTCAATCCAGGCCCCTTATTTTGAAAGGCATCGGGATAAGGTGGTTTTCTGTTTTTAACCGGATTTCCTTCCTAAGGTGGTGTCTGCCTTCCACCTTAATCAGGATATAGTTCTTCCTTCACTTTGCCCTAATCCTAGTAATAACAAGGAAAGGGTTTTGCATTCTTTGGATGTTGTTCGTTGTGTTAAGTATTATTTGGTGACTACTTCTGCTTTCCGTAAGACGGATGCCTTTTTTGTTGTGCTCTCTGGGCCTAGGAAGGGTTGGGCTCCCGCCAAGTCTTCCATTAGTAAATGGATAGGTCAGGCCATTGTTGGGGCCTATTCTGCAAAGGGGAAGGTTCCCCCTTTTCATGTTACTGCTCATTCTACTCATGCTGTTGGGGCTTCTTGGGCTTTTCAGCACCAGGCTTCTGTTGAGCAGGTTTGTAAGGCTGCTACTTGGTCTTCGGTGCATACTTTTTCTAAGTTTTACAAGGTTGATGTGCGGGCCTCAGCGGATGCTGCTTTTGGCCGCAAAGTTCTGCAAGCTGCAGTAATTTAAGTTTTGCCTTATTTTTCTTCCTGGGTCCCCACCCATTATTGACACTGCTTTTGGATGTCCCAAGTGTCATGGATGTTGGCAGCGGGGTGTGTGACATACTAGGAAAAATACTATTTTGTGAGTACTCACCTGTAAAATGGGTATAACGAGTATGTCACACACCTCACTTCCCCCGCCCTTTTTTGTTCTGGGGTCCTTTATATGGTGTTTCTTATATTATATAATTTGCTCTTTCTGGTTTCTCACTGCTTTTTTAAAAGACTGGGGAATAGTGGGAGGTCCCAGGTACTTATGGACCAGGAGGGGCACCTTTTTTCCATGTCATCTCTGCAAGATCGCCCTCTACAGGCCGGGTTCCCAAGTGTCATGGATGTTGGAAGCGGGGTGTGTGACATACTCGTAATACCCATTTTACAGGTGAGTACTCACAAAATGGTATTTTTTGATTCCGGTCTTAGGAACGGCTTGTGTTGTTAGAGTACAAGTTGTGTCTACTAGGATTCCTTTCTCTGTGGAGTGAAAGAGATGCTGACTTTGTTCTAACATTGTTTTTTCCTTCTTGTCTGATGTGTATGTCTGCCTAAGTAAGGTTCTTATATTGTCCCTTGGACACCAAGCCATGCAGTCTGCCTTTACAAACATTTGTGAAATAATGGGCCTCACTAAAATCCAAATACAGCTGCAGTGCTGTAATAGGGTTCCTCTTGCAAATCATTTTGTGAAATTACTTCCCTTGATATTCCCTGGTCATCCGTGAGTGGTATTATTGAAACAATGGTGCTTTATATGAGCTACAATAACTGTGGTAATATTACAGAGCAGGGTCACTGTCTGCTAAGGCACATAGTGCATACAAGTTCTAAGCTGCCTCTGGCATAAAAAATTAGCACATGAACTATGAAGGGGTGTAATGTATGCCGCTGCTGGTGGTATAATGGTATTATGTTCTGTAGCAACGAACCATGCTTCCCTGTCTACACCCCAGCACAGTTTCTGGAGATCAAACTTTTTCTAGTCTTGCAGGGAAGTGGTAACATTTTTAGGTTAGTACCAATGACTTATTGAGTGGTCTTTTTCTGAATTTTCTGAAACTCAATGCTTTAGTGGATCACACTCCAAGTTCATTTGGGCTGCTTTTGCACCAGTTGTTGATGCAGTTTTTTCTAGGCTTCATTGTTTCTGGGTTGTTAGTTTCTGGCATTGACCTTCCTGCTTCGTAGTGTTTTGGGAATTCACACATGTAATAAAGATAATGATGTCCCCAGATTTATGAACTTATTTCTTAGTGTACTCCTTTTCTTGTACATCTGAGGACTCCATGACCACCGTGTTGTGGCTGCTTTGTTTCTCTTGTGGAGTATACCTCATATATCTTAGAGATTCATTACACACAAAGTGATCTATTTCATTTGTTGATTTCGGTAATGTTGTTGGTTATGGCTTACAGTTAATGAAAACCTAAAGTGTACCTTAGAAAACAGGAATATTGGAATCAAAGTTCAATATTGTTGACACACTTGTTGACCTAATCAAGACAAAGCTCCTGCAAAGTTTTTCTAAGCCTTTAAATGTTTCCTTAGTCTGGTTCAGCTGTATAGAAGCATATTAATGAAAAATTGAGTGAAAGGAGAAGTGTGGTGGAAAAGGTGTACAAGCTACAGGGATAACTGCAGCCTTGAAAAGTCAAGAAAAGACCATTTAAGAATTTGGTGGGAGATTTACAGTGGACTGCATATGGTGTTGGCGCTTCAAGTGCCATCAAACACAGAATTATCTATGACATGGGCTTTGGGCTAACTCGGTACAACAGCTAAGAGTTAAAAGAACAGGAATGTTCTGTGGTCAAAAGTTAAAGTAAATTTTGCTTTTCATTTGGAAAATGGGGTCCAAAGGACTAGGAGAAGAGCAAAGAGGTATCTAATTTGAATTGCTTGGGGTCCAGTCAAAATGGTTTGGGAAGCCATGTCATTTGCCAGTGTTTGTTAGCTGTGCTGGCTTTTCACTTTATATAAGTTATCTATCAGGAATTTTAGAGCACCTTATGCTTACTTTGGCTGACAAGCTTTGTGATGATGCTAATTTCTTTTTCCATTGGCCCTGGCAAACAAAGCAAAACACAGTTTAAAAACCACAATAGCACTGTGCTTGATTGGCCAGAAAAGTTGCCTGACCTAAACATAATAGCAAAATCATAATAATTCATACAAAAAGAGCCATGATAAAGTATTTGAGTGCATGCACATAAAATAATACCATACATATATTTCAGTAAGACAGCATTTCCATACTAAAAATCATTTTAAAATTGTCTTACAGAATGTTCTTATCTGATTTCTGATACATTTTACATTTTAGTTTGTGTAAGCTGCATACAAGCCATAAGCAACATTCAAAGAAGTACCATATTTTTAGAATACAAGATGCACCCGACCATAAGACGCACAAGGGTTTAGAGGGGGAATATAAAGAAAATATTTTCTGAAGCAAATAGTATGCTAAAATACCCCCCCCCCCCCACCAGAACCTAATAACAGGAAGTGGCAGAACCCCTCCATCACCCTATATTGGGCAGTGTGCAAAATCCCCCCCCCCCATCACTCCATAACAGGCAGCGTGCATAATTCCCTCTATGACAAGCAGTGTGCAGATGGGTGACTGAACCCTATATCATGGTATAGGAAGCAAATAATAGTGCATAGAAATGGCTGGCTTGGGTAAGCAAGAGTATTACATTCTAAATAGTCATAAAACAATACATAGTTCTTCTTGCTGGAATAATCTTTAAAACATATTTACGAAGCCCTACTTGCGTTTTGTTACTTTAGGTCAGAATATTTAGTGTTTTTTTTTTTTACCTTTATTAAAAGCTAATTGTGATTTTTAGATTGGTGGACTCTGAAATATGTTACCCTTCTGGTGTCATTGATATAAAAATGTAAAAAGTTTTCCTTTCCTTCCTTCCTATGTATAGACGGACGCCTTTTTCCACCTTTTAATAGTGCACGCTGCATGAGCCACTTTGTGTTTTCTGGTACTTTTACTGAATCAAGGGAACTGTGAGCACAGCATCCTATGTAAGCCATAACTAATATAGTTCATGCTATATCAACCCATTGGAAAGTAAATCAAACAATGCACCCTAAAGTATATTTATCTCATTCTTTGAACATTTTTTTATACTAGCCTGAATCATTTAAATTAATTTACACATGTTTAATGTATGTCTGTCCTATTTCTGCTGTAAACATATTTACATAATCTTTCTGCACTTGGATAAAGGGGTTTTCTACCATATTTGAGGTGACTCCTGTTCCTGTACTATCCTTGAATAGCAATAGTGTACGCCTGCTGCGGCGTGGAGTTATTCCTATATAATAGGGCAATATTTATTAAAATTATCCTTTGTCACTAAAATGATGTTTCAAAATGGGCATCTTTTGTTACTGGGGATTTGAAGGTTTTTTTTATAAGTAAAACATAAAAATGCATGCTCGCTCTTCAAATTCTAGTGCCTTAAAGTGGACCCCAATTCTAAGCTTAATGCGGGGGCCCTGGGGGTCACAGCATCTGCCACCCCTGAGCATTTACTAAACACCTCTTGGTGACCCAGAAAATTGGGTAGAAATCCTGTCGGGTCCATGCTCCATTGCTGCTTTTCATATGACCGCTATATGGGTTAATCAGACAGGCTTACGCAGCACCACACAGGCATGTGCAGAACTGCATGGTGCTGGCAGAATGGATAAAGTGGGCTTTCTATGTGATTTTCAATGGACAGGTGGTGGAAGCTCAAATGACCCTATAGGTCCGCTTTAAGGGCATTTTTAACTACAGGTACAAATCACCTAATAGTGCAAAATGAAGGGCAGTACATCTGCTTTTAGAACTTTTTTTTTCATATATAGATGCACATTTAGACACACATGCTTTGTGTCTTGTGGTTGCATTTTTTATGCATGTAGTAAACATAAGCAAACAATAACCAGCTCACCCTCAGACCTAGATAGCACGGACCTCAAGATCTCCTGAAAAAACTCCCCACATCGTTTCCAGTTACAATGTCCAGCTTGAAAGGGTTAAAACTTAGCTTTTACTTCATAGCTTAAAATGAGGGTAATTCCAATTGTAATCACACAGCCATCAAACGTCTTGTAATTTTTTATGCATGGGCTGTGATATGCAGCACTTATTTCTGTATTAGTAAGAGAGGACAACAGGCTTGCTAAATGGTCATCTGCAGAGAATTGTACTTGCATGATACAGCAGTTTCCAATGTTCTCTAAAGAGTTTTTCCATGTGATTTCCCTTGTACTTGCTAGAACTGCTGAACTTTTAGGGAGCCGACTTTGCCTCTGTGATTGCAATGGCTCTTGTTGGTAACCACAGAGATTAATAATATTTGCATAACAATATGATGCATTCCTGTACAATGCCTTATAGGTGTTGAGCAGGCAGATCCGTTGACACACCCTTCTGTTTCGAGAACTAGAAGTTCAGCTATGGGTCTGTTCTTTTAACATGTAGATCCCATGCTAATGATCAGCTTTACATTGGTGGAGGCACCCTAAGATCCACCGTGATCCAAGCCTTTTTTAAAATGGTATTTTGACAAGATGACTGATGTCCACATGTACGTTGTCTGATAAGGTTTCCTTTTGTTCACGAAACAAGATTTTATATGTATTGTGTGGATTTTCTGCATAGAAATGTGTTTAATATGTTCTTCCCTGTCCTTTTTTTCTATTCCCCAGTCAAGATTTATTCACTTACTTAGACACAATTTGCCTATGCCTAAGGCACATAGAGTAAAACTTGCAGAGTTCTACTGCGTGCCCTTTTTAGGGTGAAAGGTTGTTTTTACCTGTTTCTGATTTGTAATGGCAATACATTCCTTCCTGCACGAGCTAAGGTGTTGTAAAGTTGTATATCATTGCAATTGGTGTTGGGGGAGGGATTAGGGGAGGGAGTGGTTTGTAAAAGTGGTGGGAGGCTGGTGAAGCACAGAATATCCTCTTGTAATGAAAGTGATATGAACGAATTTAGAAGAATATTTGTGACAGTATTTTCATTTGAGTGAACACCTATGTCTGTAAATAATCTACTCCATGACTAATGATCTTTCTCCCTGTATAATATTCCTCTTTATAAATATCTATATATAAATCCAGCTGAGTTGAATGGCTGGGAACATTTTTAATATTGCGTAAGATGAAAAAATGACTACAAAAAAGAAATGCGCATGTAAAAATAAATTTTTACATTCCCAAACAGTATGGTCTGCTTTGTAAATTTCTGTAGCGTCTACATGGTACAAAAGGTGTGTTGGTCTTCTAAAAATCATCCTTAAAGATAACCACCTGGATTGCTGTTTTTTTTTAAGGAACTAGTTTAGTTATAAACACAGTCTATTCTGGTGGTTTTACCTACATGACATTTAATTGCATTTCAAGGATTCAATATATAAAACAAATTACTAGACCTTAATGATACAGTAACACGTTAATGAATTCTAGTAAAAACACCAGAGAGTATAGTTTTTTTTTTTGGTGTATGTAAACTAAGTCAAATCATGTACACACAGGCCCCAAAATATTAGCCTCAACACTTCTGAATGAAGAATTTAAATTCACTCTAATCCTGAGATAATTACGAGCAGTATTTGAACTTGAACCACAACACATAACTCCTTCCTTTTTGACTCAGCTCCACTTCAAGGTATACAGTATAATCACACCTTTCAATACCAAAGATTTCCATTACAGTTCTTTGTTTGTGATTATCCAGTGCATTCCATGTTCTACTTTTTCTTCTTTTTCTACTTTTTAGTCATTTAAATAAAGACAGTTCTTGTGGTGTTCCTTATTTAGTACCAGGAGAAAATTAGTTCACCCCTATAACTTGGTCAGAAAATCACAAAATCTTGAAGTTCAAAGTTTCTATTATACGCCTCATGGCATACCAAATATAGATGAAAGTATTGGGACCCTGATTTTTATTGACTATTGAATTCATGCATGGAAAATTAGGCACTTAGCCACACAATCTGTCTTTCAGAACTTTTGTTAAGGGCATGTTTCTACAATAGAAAGAATGCACATAGTACATACAAACCAATAGACTATACCTAATTATTCTTATTAAAAATCATCTAGAAACCTACTGTGGGGGTAATGCTTGCATATGGCTCCTAATATTTATGCAGCCATCACTTCCTACTTGTGGATGTGTTTCATGCACAAGGCTGGATAGATGGCTGTTGGGGGGGTGATAACTAAGGCTGGGCAAGCTCTCCGCATTCACCTGTGAAATGCTACCCATAGTATGATATGGGCGTTTTCACATGTCATTCAGGCGTTTGCGGAGCGCTCCACAAAAGCCCTGCCTGCAGCATCTTGAGGGCACATCGCTCGTAATCTTCCATGTGAACGCCATCCACACATCGACGCCAGTGATTGCGGGGCACTCAGCTGAAAGCATGAGCGCTCCGCAATCGAACTGGTCTGAACCCAGTCTAAGAGTGCCACAATAGAGGCACCTTAGCCAGAGATTCTATTTTGGGCAAAGGGAGACAAAAAGTAATTTTATGAAGCCCGGTCTTGTGCTGACAAAGACCACAAACGTGTGTAAATGTTAGACATTATACCCAGGCTCTGGGGGAGCTAAAGCTGAAAGTCAGCAGAGCCAAGGTATAACCAAATTCCTTCAGATACAGGAGAAGGTGGCAGACATCACTTCTATGAAGGGCTGCAGGGTTCTTCCTAACAGCCCTGGGCCTCCTTTTAAGGGCCTTTTGGTTGCAGCAAGCGCTGTTCATGCATGGTCAGAATACACAAGCGTATGCATGCATACACTGTCTATGGTAGTGCATGTCTGTGTACAAGTGTACGAGACAAAGCAAAATCACTAGCGCCTGGCTCGCAAGTGCTGTCCGACATACTGATCACCTGGGTGACCACTAACGCATCTGGGCACACACTCAACCACGAGGTTACAAGTGTGCACCTGCCAAAGCACTTCAGTGAAAGGGATTGCAGGTATTCCTCATTATCAGGGCTGCAAGCTGTGCACTGGTTTATGACTGCCATTGGCCACATACTGGTTTTCTGGAATGGCTGTGTCTCTATTAGGCTGTGGCACTGGATTGGGTCTTCTCTGTTGTTGAGCTCTCAATTCCAGTCATGGTTCCATTTGGCACAAATACTGCTCATTTGGTGGGAAATAAGTAACCTTATTTAGAATATGCTGAACAACAGCTGCATGGATGTTGTACCTCCCTCCATGTCCTCCACCAGATTTTGCTAGAGAAGCGTCAAGCAGGAAAGGAGCTGAGGCAATAGGAATCCCCCCAGGCTCGAATCAACACCTATCTTACCCAAATTTTTGGTATAAAATAAGTGTTGGTTCTTATTTAACTCATGGAAATACAAATTGCCCCATTCAAACTCTTTAAAAAAGAAAAAGTCCCACCTAGCCTGATCTGTTAGCTGTTCCAATATGCTTTACATTCTTTAAATACAGTCACCAGATATTTGACTCTCCAACCAGTGTTTCTACTACAAAAGCTCATTTTAATGCCCACAACTTTCAGTTGCCAGTCATTGTGTTCTGTATCCATGAACTTCCTGAGAGAAAATTCACAAGGATGTAGTTGCTCTAGATTACTGGAGTATTGGAAAATAACTGCTCCTACTTCAAAGTCAAATGCTTTCACTTCATTGAAGGACATTGAACATCTAGGTGTATGAGAAAAGGTGCAGAGCTAAAGGTTTGTGTGAATAAGGTTTAAAGTGAGTAATAAATGGGAAATCTCTTCTGACCGAACTGAGGAATAGGCATTTTTCAGAAAATGTGGATGTGGTGCTACATGCTATTTATGGAGAACCCCTTAAATAACAGTCTAGACACTTGTAATATGATAAATAGAGACAAGAGAACATTTCAAAAGTTCGGTCTGCCAATTCGGTGGGCCCTACGTTAGGTGGCCACCGCCCTCCCTCGCTCTCCCTTGTAGTTCTTGGGGGGGGGGGGGTGTGAGTGAGTGTCTTTGTACATTCTCCCCTTGTAGGGTGTGCTGGGTTTGCCTGCTTCCTGTCACCGTACAGCTTTGGTTGAACTGCTGCTTTTTGAATATGCCGCCGCCGCGCGCGCGCTTGTATGGTGTTCCGCCATCGGCGGCGACATTACCTCAGGCTCTGCTGCGCCATCACTGGTTGATATCGTCACGTGTGCATCTTCGTGCTCTTCGGGGGGGGGGCCCTGCGGATGGCGCGTTCCGCATCACTGTCTCCACGGCCCGCCCCTCGAGGTATACTCGGCGCCATTTTGCTTCATCGTGCTGCGTGGCTGGCGCCTACCTACCACGGTCCGTGAGTGCCCCCGCTGGCTTTTTGTTAATGTTTTTTATGCTATGTAATGCATGTCGCTTACGGGGTTTTTTGCTTTATGTCTTACAGGCGGGTCAAACTCAATTGGTTTCTCCCGGCCCTTCCCCCTCTATTAGTTTATTAAACTTATTGAGGCCTAGTGTGCTAATTCCTCCCACTTCCCTAGCGGGCTATTGGGGCATCCCGGGTTGCTTTATAGCGTGAATTCCTATCTGCCGATTGTGCCTCTATAATCACCATATGGAGGCGTCTCAGGATAATGTGCTCCGGGTTCCTTCGGGACAAGCTCGGCTGTGTGTGGCGTGTGGGGTGTCCCCTACAAGTGTTGACAATGTGCGGGTTTGTGTACCTTGTGCCCAGCAGGTGCTTGCGCTGCAGCCTGGTTTACCAGCAACTGGGCCTGAGCCACGTATGGCTTCGCCTACTCCCCCACGCTTACATCTGACTCCCAGTGAGCTGATTACTAGTGGGGAGTCTCAGCCTGATGTGTCTACTAGACTGGCTAGTGTTGAAAAGTTGCTTGCTAATACTATACTCTGCTAAGAGGCGGCATTTGGCGCCTGATGTCACTCTTTTCCCTATGGAGGCTGAAGAGTTCCCTGATCTGTCTGGTAATACCCCCCTGGAAGAGGGGGAATTGTTCTCGGACTCCGAATCATCTGATGAACGGCCCAAGGGTTATGCGGATTCTGGCTCTGATCTCTGGGCCCCAGATGATACTGATAGGCTTTTGGTTCAGATCTTTGAAGTGCTTTCTATCTCTCCCCCAGCCGCAGCTCCTAAGCAGCAGGGGGAATTGTTTCATATTGCTAAGCCACGTTTAGAGTTCCCTGAACAATCTCATTTTAATAATCTTGTGCTCAAAGAATGGGAGCGTCCTAGGATAGGAGACGGATAGGAGATATCCCTTTCCTGCTGATGTGGTCAAACGTTGGTCATACCCTCCCAAAGTGTATGCCCCAATCCTGGGTTTGTCTAACACCTCTGTCATGCATTCCACTGACTCTACTACACTGAAGGATAGTGAAGACGGGCGTATTGATCAGCTGGCTTCCCATGCCTTTGCCTGTGTGGGGACGGCACTGCGCCCGGTTTGTGCCTCTGCCATTACAGCTGTGGCTATTAGGACTAGGCTTAAAAGTGTCCTGGATGGAGCTCCTGATGATGTTTCTAGTGAAGTGTATAATGCTCACTCGCGTTGTGGGGTGTTTGTTGATTATGTCCTCTCTGCCTTGGATGATACCATTAGGATGTGTGGCAGAGCCTCTGCCTTGGTGGTGGCTATACGCCGCTCGGTTTGGCTGCGCCAGTGGGCAGCTGACAACACTGCCAAGAAGGCTCTCACTGGGTTTCCCCTCAAAGGACTACACCTATTTGGGGACCGCCTGGACCTGTTTGCTAAGGGAGGCAGGTTACCCCAGCGCAGAAGACAGTCTCGGCCCTTTCGGGGCCCGGCTCCTTTCCTTCCCCCTACCGTGGATCCAGAACGGGGATAGGGGCCTCCTTTGCTGGGGCCCAAGGAGATTTCAGGGGTAGGGGCAGAGGACATGGACGCCCTGGCCCATCCTGGGGCTCCAAACCTAAGCCTTCCCCCAAACCCCCTCAGGCATGAAGGGGCGCCCTCACCCATCCGGGTGGGGGGGACGGCTTCAGCTCTTTGCTCACGTCTGGAGGCATCATGTTTCAGACCGGTGGATTCAGGAGGTAGTGTCCTCCGGTTACAAGATAGTTTGCTGCCTGGCCGCCCCCAAGATTCATCAGATCCCGGATTTCTCAGGACCCCATGTCAGCTCAGGCTCTGATTCTGGCAGTGCAAAGCCTTCTGGAGCTTACGAGAAAGAGGCAAGGGTTTTTATTCCAACCTTTTCACCGTGCACAAAAGAGATGGGTCAGTCAGGTCCATCCTGGGCTTGAAGATCCTCAAAAAATTTGTCAGATGCAGGCGTTTTTGCATGGAAACTCTGCGCTCTGCTATCAGTTCCCTGCGTCTAGGGGACTTCATGACCTCTGTGGACATCAAGGATGCTTACCTTCATATTCCCATCTTTCCAGGTCATCAAAGATTCCTCAGGTTCGCTCTGGAGGATCAGCACTACCAATTTGTGGCATTGCCCTTCGGTCTCACTTCAGCTCCCAGAGTATTCACCAAGGTGCTGGCAGGGGTGATGGCTCGGCTCAGGTCTCAGGGCCTTCGCATTCTGCCCTATTTGAACGACATTCTCATCACTTCTCAGTCCCTACAACAGGCAGAGCTGGATACTCAGCGAGTAGTGTCCACACTGGAGTCTTTTGGCTGGGTGATCAAGCATCCCAAATCTTCCCTGTCTCCCTCCTTGGTGACGCCATTTCTGGGAATGACTCTGGATACAGTTCAGGCAAGGATATTTCTTCCTCAGCAGAAGGTGGACAGTCTGCTAGCACAGGTTCAGTTCCTTCTATCTTGCCCTCATCCCTCCATCAGGCAGGGAATGCAGCTGGTGGGCCTGATGGTGTCGTGCTTCGAGGTGGTTCCTTTTGCCCAGTTTCACATGAGGCCTCTGCAGCTCCACCTCTTGTCAGTATGGGACAAAGACCCTGCGTCCCTGGACCAGGTCCTTGTTCTGTCCCCCCTAGCCAGGCGGTCCCTTTCGTGGTGGCTGGACTCCAGGAACCTGCTGGCGGGCAGATCCTTTCTAGCCCCCTGCTGGGAGACGGTCACCACGGATGCCAGTCTGACAGGTTGGGGGGCTTCTGGAGGTCCCTGCTATTCCAAGGGCGGTGGGGCCCTCAGGAGGCCCACACCCCTATCAACATTCTGGAACTGAGGGCGATCAGGTTGGTTCTGGCTCACTTGACCCAACACCTTCGGGACCGGCCTGTTCAGGTACGCTCGGACAACCAGACGGCGGTTGCCTACATCAATCATCAGGGAGGAACCCGGAGCAAGGGGGCCCTCCAGGAAGTGTCTCTGATCTGTCCTGGGCGGAGGACAATGTTCCCTGCATCTCAGCTGTGTACATTCCGGGGGTGGAGAATCTGCAGGCAGGGGGGGGACCTCTCGCCGGGGAGAATGGCCCCTCAGCGACAGGGTGTTTCACTCTCTGTGCCACAGTTGGGGTCAGCCAGATGTGAATCTGTTTGCGTCCCGTCACAATCACAAGCTCCCAGCCTTCGTCTCCCTGTCCCAGGATCCTCTGGCCTTGGCCACGGATGCTCTAGCAATGTCATGGCAGGACTTTCAGCTCCTGTATGTCTTTCCCCCATTCCCCCTGTTGGGCAGGGTTCTGCACAAGGTAGCTCAGGAAGGGGTGCCAGCAATCCTGGTGGCTCCCTGTTGGCCAAGAAGAGTGTGGTTCGCAGACATTGTGCAGCTGGCAGTAGATCAGTACGCTCTGCCCAGGGTTCCAGACCTACTCACTCAGGGACATTTACGCCATCCCAATTTACAAACGCTGGCTTTGATGGCCTGGCTGCTGAAACCTCCATCTTGATGGAAAAGGGGCTGTCTGCCTCGGTTGTTGACACCATGATTAGGGCTAGGAAGAAGTCTTCTTATTCCATTTACTATAGGTTTGGCATGCCTACATTGACTGGTGTGAGTCTAGGTCTCTTCCCTGTCGTGTGTTCTCTATCCCCAGGATTCTGGAGTTCCTTCAACATGGTTTGGATCTGGGGCTTCAACTCAGTACTCTGAAGGGTCATGTTTCTGCCCTGGCTGTTTTCTTCCAAAGATCTTTTGCTCAGCATTCTCTGGTTAAGACCTTTTCCAGGGGGTTACTCATGTGCGTCCTCCACGTAAGCCTATGTTGCCTGTTTGGGACTTGAACTTGGTCCTTTCTGCCTTGCAGGGTGCTCCCTTTGAACTTGTGCAGGAGGCTGCCTTGGCCATTCTTACTCTCAAGGTTGTCTTTTTGGTGGCTATCACTTCCGTTAGGCGTGTTTCTGAGTTGGCGGCGCTTTCCATCCAGCCCCCCTACTTTGAGAGACACCAGGACAAGGTGGTGTTTTGCTTTAAGCCAGATTTTCTGCCTAAGGTTGTGTCTGTCTTTCATCTTAATCAGGACATTGTTCTACCTTCCTTGTGCCCTAATCCTAGTAACACTAAGGAGAGGGTTTTGCATTTCTTGGATGTGGTCGGGAATCTGAAGTTCTATCTGGTGGCTACAGCACCTTTTAGGAAAACTGATGCTCTTTTTGTGGTCCCTTCTGGCCCTAGGAAGGGTTTGGCTCCTGCTAAATCTACTATCAGCAAATGGATCTGTCAGGCTGTGATTCAGGCCTATTTTGCTAGGGGGAAGAATCCTCCGTTCCGCCTTACTGCTCATTCCACTCGTGTGATTGGTGCCTCTTGGGCTTTTCAGCACCAGGCTTCTGTTGAACAAGTTTGCAAGGCCGCTACTTGGTCTTCTGTTCATACCTTTTCCAAGTTTTACAAGGTTGATGTTCGGGCCTCAGCTGATGCTGTTTTTGGCCGCAAGGTTCTGCAGGCGGCAGTGGTCTGAACTGCCCATTGTTGCCTTTTGGGGATCCTACCCTACTTTATGGATACTGCTATTGGATGTCCCAGACGTAATGAATCTTCTGGGGCAGGACGTACTGTATACTAAGAATAATACAGTTTTGTGATTACTCACCTGTAGAATTGGTATTATGAGTATACAGTACGTCCTGCTCCACCCCACCCTTGGTTTTCATTTTTCTTGGATCCCCTGTATGGTGATTGTTATCATTGATGGTTTAGTTAATGGTTGGTTATGTTATCATTCTCCCGGCTTCCTGTTAACTGCTTTTCAATACTGGGAATTTGTGGGAGGTCCCGGGTATTTGAGGGGCCGGGAGGAGCCAATTTTGCTGTCTCTGCAGTCCAGCGCCATCTGACGGAGTAATACCCAGACGTAATGAATCTTCTGGAGCAGGACGTACTGTATACTCATAATACCAATTCTACATGTGAGTAATCACAGAATTGTATTTTTAGTGGACTAATTAGCATTTGAATCACCCACAACCTAATTAGCATTTAAATAGCCCACAGCTGTCTGTGATAGTTAAAGCACATTATAAAAATGGGGAGAAGCAACAGGGATGGCGTTCCTGGAAAGTGAAAAGAAGGGATGGCTTTTTACAAGAACTGAAAAATGTACCCATTTTGGGCACCACAGGGGGAAGACCTGTGGTTGTGTAGGCCTGGCAGTAGCGTGCAAGCCCTCCAAAAAATTGTCCCATTGGTAACGGTGGGTAGCAGCGGGATTGGTAGCCTTAAATTTTAGCTGAAGAAACAGCAATGGCTTTTTACAAAAGCTGAAAAGTGTGCCCATTTTGGGCATCACAGGATTGACCTGCATGTGAAGGAAGACTAGGACTTGGCACAGGAAACGTGGTAGTTGTGTAGGCCTGGCAGTAGTGGGCAAGCCCTCATCAAATTGTCCCACTTGTAATGGGGGGTAGCAGCGGAATTGGCACCCTTAAAATTTAAATTTTAGCTGAACAAAAAGCAATTGTTTTTTACAAGTGCCTAGACTGGGCGTACCCTATTAGTTGCATGAAGGCGGTGGACTCAATCAGGTGACATGGCATCGACTGCACCACCAACATGGTCAGGTGCGAGTTCAGCCGCACGACAACCGGATGACTGAGCGCATATTGTTGTCTGGTGGATATATATTCCATTATGGATAACGGACGAGATGGAGGAGGAGCACTAGATGATGATAAGACTGAGACTGTACTGGCTGTGGTTGAGACCTGGCTACTAGACAGGTTATAGGAGCCACACCATTAGCAGCATCAGCAAGAGCAATAAGGTTTTGATGGGGCATCCAAGGCATGCCAAGTGCTTATGTAGAGCCATAATTGCTAGATTTGTGCCCTTGCTAACTTTCTGCTTGCAGATCTGACACTGTGCTAGGTTTTGTTCCTCTGGGGAAGTACACACAGCAGAGTACCGTACAGAGATAGCCTTTCCAACACCACCAGCACCAGCCTCTGGCAGGCTTTTTTCTGGAGTCTGAAAAAGTAGCATCAATGTCCCCGTCACCTGCTCCTGAGTGGACCATACCAGCAGACCTAGCCCTGTGCCATTTTGCAGATGATCTGGTCCTACCTTGGCTTGGTTCTTTGTTGCGGCTAGTGCCAGAAGTACCCTCCTGCTCTGACTATGTCCCTTCTTTGTTTCCTGGTTCCCAGGTCCTGACTACATCATCATCCTGATCCCCACCAGTTCCCTATTCTGATGGTTCATCATGGTCTACTTGCCTCCCCACACCACAACCACCTGCATAACTGCAGTATGTCCATGTCTACCACCACCGCTGTCTGCCACAGCTATGCACCTCGGACAGCTTTTCCACCTCCACAACCTCCGCAGCACACGCCAAAGGCTGACTGTCGCCAGACAAATTCTCCTCATTGCTATCCATAGCAACGGGGCTGCTGAGAAAAGCTGGGCAGTGAAGAGACAGATGATGGAAGAGAAAGGCTTCTTTTACTTTGACGTGTAGCTGTAGTGGATGAAGAATCCACTGAAACCTGGCTCAAAGTCATTGCGTCAGAGTCTTCCTCCTCCTGAGATGAGCGAGAGTGAGTCAACCAGCCCACAATGGATGCTTTGTCTGAAATAACATGCCTACTGGAGGAAATGGACAACTCTGGCTTGCTGATGCTACTACTATTACCACATACATTACTGCTGCTGCTACTACCAAGTACATTGCTGCTGCTATTACTAGCAGTGTGATGCTGCCACTACTATGACTAGGCCTGGGCAAATGGCTGGTGCTACTTTTACTGAACCTGGGCACATGGTTGCTGACCACAGTGTTGGTACTGGCACCAACATTCTTATCCATAGGGCCAGAAGGAATTGTGCAGATGTCTTTTCCTCTAACGTGTCCTTTCCCAGACATTTTAGCTAGTATTTCCTAAAACAAATAGATGTTCCCTAAAATATTCTTCGGCAGGAGAAAAAGATTGCTTTTTTTAAAAAATGTATTTAATAAAGAGGCACCGTGGATCCCAACTTAGAGAGAGACGGGGCCTGCACAGCTAAAACAGAATTGCCCCTCGCCAAAAATTCCTTGGCAGATGAAAAGATTATTTTTTTAAACTGTATTTAACAAAGAAGCAACATGGACCTCAACTTAGAGAGAGAGACTGGCTTGCACAATTAAAACAGATCTGCCCCCCGTGTTATTATTTAAACTGTATTTAACAAAGAGGCACAGTGGACCCCAACTTGGAGAGAGAGACAGGGCCTGCACAGCAGAGCTGCCCCTCCCAAAAAAAATTCCTTGGATGAAAAAATTCTACTCTAAGTATACAGCACGCCCTGTTCCAGAATATTCCTTACACATGGGTAATACATCCACAAGATGGCGCTGGACTGCAGAAAACAGCTTGTTTCTCCTCCCGGTCCTATATAAGTCAGGGACCTCCCACAAATTCCCCTAGTTTTCATCTGCAGTCTGGACTGCGAAGATAAAAGATGGCTCTCTATATACGCAGGCGAGCGGGGCTTACCAGCCTGCGGCCCTGCAGGACTATTACCACCCATTCTGGACCCATTGCCTCCCAGCCTCGGCTGACTGGTTCGGGTGAAGGTAGGACAGCACCGGGGTTAGGTGCTTGAGGAGCGCGGCTCCGACCGCAGTCCCTGCTTTGACATGGGTAGGCGGTATAGGCCTGTGGTGAGCCTTGTGGGATGCCCTCTTCCGCTTTCGGGGTTTCCCCTTATTCCCTATCCCCCTTAGGTGTCGGCCCCCTCCTCTTTTTTTTATTTCACTTTGGGCGTTATGTGGCTGCTGCTCCCTTGCCTCGCTCTCCCTGGGGAGATCTCAAGGGGGGGCTGGGGGTGTGTGTTTGCGGTATGTCAAGCAGCCTGAATTGCTTACTTGCTTGTGCCAGAAATGATTTTGTTGATTTTGTCCGCAGACGGCGGCGACATTACCTCAGGCGCTGCTGCGCCGTCATTGGACAGCGGGATCACGTGGGCGCGATTCGCGCTCTTCAGGGGGGCTGGCTCTGTGGATGACGTTTTCTGCATCACTTCTCTGCGGCCCACCCCTCGAGGTATATGCGGAAGCCATTTTCACCTTTCCCGTGCTGCGTGTCTGCTGTTTCCTACCGCGGTCCGTGAGTGCCCCTGCGGGGTGGCTTTATATATATATATATATATATATATATATATTATTGTTAATTCTTATGGGGATGTCTTCTTATGTCTTTCAGGCGGGTAGAGTTCATTGTTGTTTCTCCCGGAATAATCTAGTGCTCAAAGAATGGGAACGGCCTAGCAAGCTGCCGGGGGTGCCTAAGAGTTGGGACAAGAGGTATCCCTTTCCTGCTGATTTTGTTAAGCATTGGTCATGTCCTCCCGAGGTGGATGCACCCATTCTCGGGTTGTCCAATAGATCTGTCATGCACTCTCCTGATACTACTACCCTGCGGGATGGGGAGGACCGGCATTTGGACCAACTGGCCTATTGCGCCTTTGCCTGTGTGTGGACGCCGCTGCGCCCAGTTTGTGCCTCTGCTATCATGACTATTGCCATTAAAGGGGTGCTTAAGTGTCTCTTGGACGGAGCATCTGAGGATGGAGGTAGAGAAGAGTATAGATCTCTCCTGCTTTGTGAGGAATTTGTTGCATATTCTTTCTGCTATGGATGATGCCATTAGAATGTGTGGTAGAACTTCTGCCTTGTTGGTGGCTATACACCGCTCTGTCTGGCTACGTCAGTGGGTAGCTGATAATGCTGCTAAGAAGGCTCTCACTGGTTTCCCTTTCAAGGGCCTGCACCTTTTTGTTGAACGCTTGGATTTGTTTGCCAGGGGTGGTAGGTTACCTCAACGTAGGAGGCCGTCCCGGTCCTTTCGGGGGATGGGTGCCTTTCTCCCATCCTTCCGTGGTTCCAGAACTGGCCAAGGAGTCTCCTTTACTGGTCAATGGTGAGGTCCTTTCTGGGCATGACTCTGGATACATCTCAGGTCAAGATTTTTCTCCCTCAGCAGAAGGTGGAGAGTCTTTAGGCCCAAGCCAGGCTCCTTATGTTTTGCCCTCATCCCTCCATCCGACAGGGGATGTAGCTGGTGGGCCTGATGGTGTCTTGCTTCGAGGCGGTTCCATACGCTCAGTTTCACATGAGACCTCTTCAACTTCACCTCTTGTCAGTTTGGGATCGGGACCCTCGGTCCCTGGATCAGCTGTTGGTTCTGTCCCCTCTGGGCAGACGGTCTCTCGTGGTAGCTGGACTCAACAATCCTGTTGGTGGGCAGATACTTCCTTTCTGGCCACGTGCTGGGAGACAGTCACCACAGATGCCAGTCTGACAGGTTGGAGGGGCTTCTGGAAATCCCTGAAATTTCAGGGTCAGTGGGGCCCTCAGGAGGCCCACACCCCTATCAAAATTCTGGAATTGAGGGCGATAAGGTTGGTTCTCGCCCAATTGACTCCACACCTTCGGGGTTGGGCGGTTCAGGTCCGCTCGGACCCGGAGCAAGAGGACCCTCAAGGAAGTGTCCCTGATACTGTCTTGGGCGGAGGAGAATGTTCCCTGCATCTCAGCTGTGTACATCCCGGGGGTGGAGAATCTGGAGGCAGACTCCCTCAGCAGGGGACTTCTCGTCTGGGAGAATGGTCCCTCAGCAGCAGGGTGTTTCGCTCCCTGTGCCACCGCTGGGGTCAGCCAGATGTGGATCTGTTTGCGTCCCGTCACAATCACAAGCTTCCAGTCTTTGTCTCTCTGTCCCAGGACCCTCTGGCCTTGGCCATGGATGCACTAGCAATGCCTTGGAAGAGTTTTCAGCTTCTTTATGTGTTCCCTCCTTTTCCTCTGCTGGGCAGGGTGCTGCGCAAGATAGCCCAGAAAGGGGTTCCGGCCATTCTGGTGGCCCCCTAGTGGCCAAGAAGGGTGTGGTTCGCAGACATCTTGTAGTTGGCAGTAGATCAGTATGCTCTGCCCAAGGATCCAGACCTGTTCACTCAGGGGAAGCTACGCCATCCCAATTTACAAACGCTGGCTTTAACAGCCTGGCTGCTGAAACCTCCATCTTGATGGAAAAGGGGCTGCCTGCCTCTGTTGTTATACCATGAATCGGGCTAGGAAGAAGTCCTCGGCATCCATCTACTATAGGGTATGGCATGCTTACATTGACTGGTGTGAGTCTAAGTCGCTTCCCTATCGGGTGTTTTCTATCCCTAGGATTCTGGAATTCCTTCAACATGGTTTGGATTTGGGTCTTCAACTTAGTACCCTCAAAGGTCATGTTTCTGCTTTGGCCATTTTCTTCCAAAGATCCTTTGCTCACCATCGTCTGGTCAAGACCTTCTTCCGGGGGGTTACTCACGTGCGTCCTCCACGTAAGCCTATGTTACCAGTCTGGGATTTGAACTTGGTCTTATCTGCCTTACAGGGGTATCCCTTTGAGCCTTTGCGTGAGGCCCCTTTGTCCATTTTAACTCTTAAGGTAGCCTTTTTGGTGGCTATCACTTCTGTTAGGCGTGTTTCTGAGTTGGCGGCGCTTTCCATCAAACCCCCTTATTTTGAGACACCAGGACAAGGTGGTGTTTCGTTTTAAGCCAGATTTTCTGCCTAAGGTTGTGTCTGCTTTTCATCTCAATCAGGACGTTGTTTTGCTTTCTCTATTCCCTAATCCTAGTAACCCTAAGGAGCTGATGTTACACTCTCTGGATGTGGTCAGGACTCTGAAGTTCTATTTGGTGGCTACTGAATACTTCAGGAAGACTGATGCTCTTTTTGTGCTCCCGTCTGGACCTAAGAAGGGTCTGGCTCCAGCTAAGTCCACTATCAGCAAGTGGATCTGTCAGGCTGTGGTACAGGCCTATTCTGCTAAGGGGAAGGAGCCTCCCTTCCACCTTACTGCTCATTCTACTCGTGCTATTGGTGCCTCTTGGGCTTTTCAGCACCAAGCTTCTGTTGAACAAGTTTGCAAGGCCGCTACCTGGTCTTCTGTTCATACCTTTTCTAAGTTTTACAAGGTTGATGTTAGGGCCTCAGCTGATGCTGCTTTTGGTCTCAAAGTTCTGCAGGCGGCAGTGGTTTTAACTGCCCGCTGTTTCTTTTTGGGGATCCCACCCTACCTTACGGACACTGCTATTGGATGTCCCATGTGTAAGGAATATTCTGGAACAGGACGTGCTGTATATTTAGAATAATACAATTCTGTGATTACTCACCTGTAGAATTGGTATTATATGTATACAGCACCTCCTGTTCCATCCCACCCTTGTTATCATTATTCTTAGTTACCTCTGTATGGTGATTGTTCATGTTCATTTTTGAATTCCTGTTATTATTGTTCTCCCGGCTTCTTGTTAACTGCTTGTCAATACTGGGGAATTTGTGGAAGGTCCCTGACTTATATAGGCACCATCTTGTGGATGTATTAACCATGTGTAAGGAATATACAGGACGTGCTGTATACATATAATACCAATTCTACAGGTGAGTAATCACAGAATTGTTTTTTTTTAACTGTATTTAACAAAGAGGCACTGTGGACACCAACTTAGAGAGAGAGACAGGGCCTGCACACTTAAAACAGAGCTGCCCCCTTTTTTTCCAATGAAGCACCATGGACCCCAACTCAGAGAGACTGTGCATGCACCCTTAAAACAGAGCTGCCCCCTTCCCCAAAAAAATAAATTCATTGGCAGGTGAAAAAGATTGATTCTTTCTTTTAAACTGTATTAAACACTGAGTCACTGTGTAGCCCATGTTCCCCAACACAATGACAGAGACCAGCTAAACCAGACAGATGTGGCCAAGTTTTTACTTGTTTTTACACTGTGCCCACTTCCTTTCCTGTCCCTTCTTTTCTTCTATGCTGTGGTTCAAAATGCCCTAAACTGTTCCAACTCTAAGAGCAATGCTCTCTGTAACAACCAGTTCTATAATGGTGGATAGATGGCGCATTATTTTACTATCTCCTGCAATAGTGCCTCCTGATTTGCCCAGCTACCCTGACCTCTTAAGCTGCAATCACGTGACCCCATCTCTATGCTTCTCTTTGGCTGGACCTGTGGGGTGATGCTGGTGAAATCTCGCCAGGTTGATCCCTCGCCGCAAACCATGTAAAGTTCGGGTTAACTGCAAACCAAACTCTAATGATAAAAAAGAAGCTTACCTCTGTCCACGTTCCAGCATCGGCCATGGTGTCTTCAGTGTGACAGAGGACCCAGATCCTCCGCCCAGCGTTGGCCTCCCTGCAGGGAGGGGCTTTTTATACCAGCAAGTGGGCAAATGTCGGGTCACTCCTCTGGTATAAAAAGCCCCTCTCTGCGGCAGGAGTGAGTGTCAGAAGCCAGTAATTGGGCACAGGTTCTGTGTCCTCTGCCCCACTGAAGACAGCAGAGAGTGACAGACAACGTAGGACAGCACCCGGCGATGGAAGGGGCCATTACAAATAATTGCGGGGAAAAAAAATTAGGGGCTTTCTCTGGTGCGTGTGTGTCTTCATGTTACCCTTTGTGAACTGATAATGGGTCGTTGAGACCCCTATACCAGTTGACAGAGCAGGAGGGGCTGACAAATCACCTGCTGATAAGCGTGGGGAACCTCACGCTTAAAGTGGACCAACACCCACCGCCGATCAGCTCCCTGCCTGCGGGGCACCCCGCTGTGTGAAACCCCCCAGGACGCCCGCAAATCCTACCTGTTCCTCGTTCCAACGGGGCATGCGTGGGCCGCCGCCTCTCGCGCATCCCTCTTGCAGGGCGCGCACCCGCGCCGGCCGTTTGTGAATGGCCGGCGGGGGCGCTCCCTGTAAGAGGGATGCGCAAGAGGCGGCGGTGGGCGCTCTTACCTTGTCCGTCGACGGACCTTGCTTGTCCGTCGGCGGTGATTGGTGGAGCGAGTCACGTGGGAGCGGGGTCAGGTGAGTTTTGGGGCTTTCTGGGGGGTTTCACACAGCGGGGCACCCCCGATTGGGGTGCCCCGTGGAAGTGGACCAACACCCAGGATGGTAAAAATCCTGGGTGTTGGTCCACTTTAAGCAGAAAGTACTTGATGGTGAATAACTAAAATTTCCTTTTTAAGAGCGGTGAGATCCATAGAAGGACCTTGGATATATTTAAAATATATGGATCAAGAACAGCAAGTTGCTGATTCCCAAACTTTTTCGATCTAGTACCATTTGAGCCCAAAACAACCAATTAGTGTGCACCAGAGCTATACCATATAGGGGCTGGTATAGCGATAGGGCCCGGGGCAGCTCAGTCTCTGAGCTTTGGGTTACCAGCTCCTTTGCCTGGTGCAGGGCTAGTTGGCTCTGGGGGAGTGTACACTTTTTCTTATATTAGAAAAAAAAAATGCCTGTCATTTGTATTGAAAAAAAAAAACAAGCGGGCAATTGTGGAATGGCTTTTTTTCAATGAAATTAGTTACAGCTCGCATACAGTGATTGTGACTGTCATTTAAAATCTCACATGGAAGTGAATTCTTTCTCTGCCTTCTCACCCGCTTCTCTCATGTGTCCCTTTCATTCCATGAAATTCCATGAATTCTAACATGCAGGAGAAAATCTTGATCTGTGCTGAATCGACCCTGTAAACCTAGACAGGGATGCTCAGTGGGCTAAGGGTAGCTGAAAATGTTAATTCACTGGCAGTCAGTTTGGCCTCTGTACCACTTAGATGCTGCTTCTCTGCATCAAATTGCCGCTCCTCCCTAGGGATAGCCCTTAGTTAAAAAAGGAAAAGCATCCCCCAGCGGTAGCAACACTGTAGAAGTGCTTTTGTGGTCCTAGCTGCCCCACTGAGCACTGAGCACTGAGTGACTGTGCTGTGATTGGGTAACTAAAAATCATTCATTTGTCTTATACAGCTTTACTTGACTACAGCTGCAGTGAATACAGGGAGTGCTATTGTGGGATAGAAAGAAAAAGTCAGTTTCTTAGTTATCAAATCCAGCTTATTACTGGGGCAAGGGCAATGGGTAATTTTATCACCAGACTGCTGTAAGAACTATTTAGTTTACTGGGATTTAAGTACCTGCCTAGACATTAAAAAGAGGCTATACTCACCTTTTGTCCCCTGCTGCTCCTCCATCACCTCAGCCATCAATTCTGTTCTCCAATGCAGTGGTGTGCTTTACACCCCCTTACACGCCCACTCCAATAATTGAAATAAAGGGGGGCCTACCGAGCCTGCTTGCCAAGTCTCCAAAATTGTGATGAATGGACTAAGCATGTGGTGGTGGAAAGAAGGCTCCCAGGATGCTGCAACGAGAGCCCTCTGAGGCAGAATCGCTGGATCCCAGTCCTCGGTCAGTATGGAGGCCAGCGTCAGATGACGGAGCTTTATGTGAACACCAGACCTTCACAGAGAAGCTGCAAGTAACAAAAGGTGAGTATAGGGTTTTTTCCACATGAACAGTCTGTCTCACTTAGATTTGCCAAATGAAAAAGAGCTCCACATCCTTTGAAATCTGGGCAGCATGTGGCAATCTTTTTTCGGAAAATATATATATACAGTATACAGTGTATAAATAAATGAAGTAAAGTTATAGTGGATGCAATCAGAGCTAATACAATAGGTCTGAAATTATATGAAAACTTAAAGGGTCTGTAAACCCAGGTTGAAATACAGGCAGTCACCTTCTCTCCCACGCAGCAGGTCCCAGCAAATGTCCTCCATTGTCCTGCCGCTCACACCCGTCACTGTGTCTGTGCATAGCATATTCCATTAGTTGCAATGGAGGGGGTGTGCCAAGGCAGTTTCTAACACTCCCTCTCCATTGCAATGAATAGAGGGGCTGTGCAGAAGCATAGTGACATGTGAAAGCAGCAGCACCACTACCTATAGAGTGTTGGTCATGGACCAAAGAATTCTTGGGCTCATGATCGCTACCTTTTATGCCGTTTCCAAATGGCAGATTTGCCAGGAGTTTCTGCAGGAGAGAGAATGTAAATGCCTGTTTTTTACATTTTTAGATTTTGCAGCCCACCTCTTTAACAATAAGTGCATTGCACAGAATATATATGTCTATTTAATTAACACTGACATCCTGCTTGGTCGCAGAAATATGAAATCAATTCTCCAAAATATGCTGGATAGGAAACGATTAAAATATAACAGATGGAGCAGTGCACTGAATGAGAGGTATCTGTTGTCATACTATTGACACGAAAAGAGAGAAGGCTGAGTACATGTAAGATGTAATAAGATTACCATGGAAACTGTATTTCCTGTTCTAATAAAATAAAAAAAAATGCTCAAACCTTCCAAACAAACCTAGTCACTCTGTTTCATGAAAGTGCTCTATGAATTCTGTGTAACCTTAGCTGGCAGCATGTACCGCAGGAACAAAACAACTTGATCCAAAACACTATGCAGATTTACCATTACTGTCTGAGAGATTGACATATTCCTATGCCAATGCAAAAGCAGTGCTGTGGGCTAGGATCCTAACCTTCCCTTTAACAACCCAAAATGTTTAAAGTTAGACATAATTTCTAAATAAATTAAAGAAATGTCTAATGTTGGAAATAATACCCTTTAAAATATTACACAACGCCAAGGTGCAAATGTAATTTGAATTCAAGGATAATTTCTGATCCTGCATCTACGCACCTTTTGGTAGAATTGAGCTTCAAGATCAATGATTAAATGGTCAAATAGATAAAGAAATAGAAAAAATAGGGCACCATGTTTCTTTATGTTAACCAGTCTGAATGATATGACTACAGTGCCAAAGGCACATGACAAATACATTTGTCAATGTCCATTTCCACCAATTAATGTGTGAGAGTGGGGATGAGAAGTACTCTTATGCTGCACAGGTTACACAGAGCAGGGGAATGCCACTCCCACAATGAGAGTCACCTCCTCTTAAAACTCCATATATTAATGATAACTGACTAGAGTAAACCTAATAATCTAAACAGTTCAATGTATTGCTTCGAGCGTCACGTATCGGCATGTGAGCGTCTGTATAGCGGCACTTAGAGCGGTTTCAGCTGCTGTAACCTAGCGTCTCAGTCACTACATGACGCTGTAGTTATCAGTTTAGCATTGATAAATGTGATGTGTGTGGCGCTGTAGAAGCAATCTCCCTTATTCACTACAACTCCTGAGAGTTCCAATGCTGCTATTAAACCCCATTGTTTCTAAAAGTATCAGCAGCAGTGTTATTTTCCTACATTACACAAATAGCTTAGATGACCCCTGAGTTATATATTTTTTGTATTTTTTTTAATCCTTTTTTTGTTTTGTTGTTGTTTTTTTGTTCTTTTTTTCTCCTTTTTTTATTTTTAGTCTTTTTTTAAACATTTTTTATTTTTTTTTATGTTTTTGTTTATTTTTTAAACCCAGGTGCAAGCAAAAATATCTAATCCTGTGTGTGTGTGGAGACATACAATACTATGATAAATAAAAACAAAACACAAATGTAGGAATCAAAATATATATATTTTTTTATTGAAACAAAAGTAGCCAACATTAAGTAGCTTAAAACAAATGCCGCACAGCAGCAACCTTAATCCCCACCCTCTATCTTCTTTTGGAGCTCCAGCAGCATCTCCCGTGATTCCATCACAAACTGCCACAGCCTGTGATGCTCTTGAATGCAAGCTGTCTGAAAGAAAAGATACAATTAAGTACTACAGGTTTACAACTATGGTATATCCCTATGATCTTTGTTCAACATTGATGAATACCATAAAGTCACTAAAAATATTTTTAAACATACACAACAGGCCAACCTTTCATAATTTGCGATGGCAAAGTAAATTAACCTGTGGAGCCATTCAACCTACCCACCATAGTCTAACATCACGAAGCAAATAACCTAACCAATAAAGGCCTACTTGACCACAAGAAGAATTTAGTTAATATAGTGGCCAATAGCACCTGAGGCAAATGAATCAAAATATATGTCGAGTGAGCTTTTAGAAGAAATATTGTTTAAAATCAAAACAATAGGGAATGCACTATTCCAAATGTAGCAGGAATGTAAAAGCAGCGTGTAAAGTTCCTAAGCAACTGCTGCCTTTATCAGGTAGCGCCAAGTTACATTAGCAGGGACAGGAGACGTGCATGCTATGAGGCAATTCTGATTGATTATTCAGAAAAGAGGCTCTACTGGTATGAGTATAGACTGCCACTAACATGGGTACATGGTCATGGACACATACATATGCATGTCTACAAACTTATTGTCACAAATCACATTACTCACCATCACAGCTGTGGCCTTGGCCCATGCTGCTGGAGCCCCTGGGAGCCTGGTGGTGGCAAGATTGGGTGGGGAGAATGACCACTGGGCCTGTCTGTGTGGCATTATCTATGTGTAGACACAACAGAAACATACATAAGAACTTGGTATGGTTTTTTAAATTTTTATTACAATTATTTATCTGTAGGAAAGAATTCAATGTGGCTAATTATTGTAACACACTTGGCCATGTGTTAGCAATAACGTGACTACTTGGCAAAACACATGAGCAAGCCACATAATTGTTGGATATTGTCGGACACCAGAAGATACCCTACTATTCTAGAGACAACATGAGCACTTCACAACACAATTGCATGTCACATTATAAAATAATGATTAAAGCAGGCAACACAGGATGCATAGAGGTGGTGAGCTTTATAAATGCCAACCTTACCTCCAACATGCCGGTTCCCAGCTGGGCCAACATCTGTGGGGGAGGTGGCGGCTCTATGTTGCCCTGAAAAAAATTAGGACAATTTTTCACACAAATCTGTTGCAAATGACCAGACAATCAAAAGAACGAAGGCCACCCCGCCCTCACCGCATATAAAATTACATTTACTTAAAGTGTAACCAAAAAATCACAAAACAATATGGGTTTGGGTCCTTTAACTCACCATAAAGGGATTGTGGATGGGCCACTATGTGAAATACCCCAGGTTGAAAAAAAAATAATAATTATCCGGTTCAACAACGCATGAGTGGCCTCTCCTCCAGTCACCGTGGTCAGAGCCACTCCGCCCATTCATCTAAGGCTTCATGTAAGGAAAGTGGATCTGAGTGCACAGGCAGAGGGAATTGTGTACACAAATGTCCAAATAGAGGGCTAGCGGGGATACCGCTACTGCTCACGCATGCATTGTTGAGCCAGGAAAAGAGGTATGTTTATGGCCAACCTGGGAATTTGTATACAGTGGCCTATCCCAATTTGGGATGCCCTGGGGTATAAAAAAATTGAAATCCCAGTAATATAATATATTACTAAGATCTGTTCCATGGGTTGGGATCCACTTTAATAACAGTACTAACAATAAAAACATTTACATTAACCAAAAAAAAAAAAAAAACAATACATTTGCACTAAGCAGCAAAAACACTAAAGTGTAAAAATAACAAAATAACTGCACAAATATTAACGCATAAATGCTAAAACACAGCCGGAATGCTAACACATTTAAAGAAGGCCGCAACACACCAAACCAAACTTACAAAAAACCATTACAAAAAAAAAAACATACCTTCAGTATTTGCCCGTTGACTCTTGAGTCTACACACTGCCTCTTCTTGGGAGCCACATCGTCCTCAGAGGAAGAAGATGTTGAGCTGAGGGGGAATTGGGAGAAGTGGCGCTTGGTGGCAGCCATCGTTCCGCAGAGGAAAACCGGAAGTGCATAAAGCGAAACCGAAAGTAAGACCTTTGCACCCGTCGCAAGGTACGAACCCTGTGGAACGGCCGTCGCCGTCGCTAAATCTGAGAGAACAATGCCACAGCTAACACTATGGGGTGTCCCAAGGTCATAGCACCCAAGGCAACACCACATCTAACAAAAGGACAATGCTGGAGCGAGTGAGAGGTAGCGCCAGCTCAGTGCGTCCAGCACTTGACGCGCCACACCATATTTAACAAACACAGTATCAGCGCTCTAAAGCCAGATGTTGTGTGATCAAAGTCTGTTTTACTTCAGGCCATCAGAAGATTTCATAGATGAATAGGTTAACCTTTCCCGAAGGGTGTGGTCTGCAAGAACAAAGGTGTGTCTCCACCTCCTGGGCCTATAACCACCTGGCTGACTTGATGCACTTCAGTTTTCTTTCTTGCAGTGGAACTGCAAGGACTTATCTGAACTCCCCTCCCATTTACTTTTTGTTTTAAAGGAATTATGCCTTGGAAGCGGGGGTAATGGAAACCTGACTGTTCCTTGGCCCTTATACTCCTTGGATCTGAATGGACCCACTTTGCCTCTGCAGCTAAGCTGCATTCGGATCAGAATGGTAAGGTAAGCCCCAGGGTCTTGGGGCGCTGTGGGGTGTCACCTTTTTGTTTTTGAGAATTCCACCACAGGAAAAAGCAGCCATAAGGCTTTTGTCTGGTGAGCCTGATTGAGGGGAACCAGGGGAATTAATTTCCTCTTTATTGCTCTTCCCATGTGTTCTTACTGGTTGAAAAATTAAAAATTTGCGCTCTTTTTAAGGGAGTTAAGTGGGACTACCCAGCAATGAATCTACCCGGCGCTATGGAAACATTTTCGGTTTAGCATAGCAACGAGCACCGGTGTGCAGCTTTTTTTACCCCGCTCTCACAGGAAGATTTTCGTCCGGGCAAAGCGGCAAGTACCGCTAACAAAGCGGTTCTCCTAAGGCTGCTCTCACTGGAAGATTTTCGGCCGAGCGAAGTGGTAAATACCGCTAACATCGCGGTTCCCCTCCAGTCGCTCTCAATGGAAGACTTTCGGACGGACGAAGCAGCAAGTACCACTAACATCGCGGTTCTTCTCCAGCCGCCTTCAATGGAAGATTTTCGGCCGGGCGAAGCGCCAAGTACCGCTGAGATCACGGTTCTTCTCTGCCGCCTTCAATGGAAGATTTTCAGCCGGGCAAAGCACAAATATACCGCCGACTTCACAGTTCTTCTCCGGCAGTGCTTGATACTGGGCTTGTTGGCCGGCAAAAAGGGCTGCTTCTGAGCCGCTGCACGGCCACCCTCAAGCGGACCGAAATCTTTAGGTAGGTCATTTTTTAATGAATATGTGTATTAATATGATATTTTATTCATATGTAAATATTAATGTTTTTTAATTGTTCTTGTTTTTATATATATATATATATATATATATATATATATATATATATATGATTGTGGGATAAGACTGGCAATATATTGATGTGGTTCACCCTCTGAGCTCTCAGAATAGTTTTGCGACTATCGGGAACTGTTCACACACAGGTTTTATACCCCCTGGGAGGTAATATAGTATTAATCACCATGAGGGAGGCATCTGGGGTAATCCGATCTGGTCCTTTAGCAGATAGATTCACCCCATGTCCGGTATGCAAAGACACTGGACGAGGATAGCACAGTGTGCAGGGTTAAGCTCTCAAGGGGTCCTAAACCTTTAGTAAGTCATTTAGAAGGATTGGCTACAAAAAAGGGTTTTAAAGAAAAGATTTATCCTCTAACTTGAACAGGATACTGTAGCTGCCATGGTCTCCCAGGAAGTTATCCGTTGGGGAGAATTCATCCAGTAGGGACTCATATTCAAGTCCTCTACACAAGGGGGTGCTCAGAATGAATGGATGGTTTTGATTTCCTCCATTCTGGATGATGTTGCAGAGCATACACATTATTCTAATCTGATCAATAGGGAATGGCAGAAGTCAGGTTGTCTTCCGCCCATTTCTAAAGTACTAGATACTATGTATTACTTCCCTCCAGATCAGATTGAATTATGATCTCACCCTCCTGTGGTGGACCCTCTGGGGCCAGGTCTTTTTAAGATTTTGGTTATGCCATCCTTGGATAGTGCTTCTCCAAACGATCCAGCGAATAAGGGCGTGGATCAGGTGGCATGTCCTGCTTATTCTATTATGGAGGTCGACCTTGCGGCCGGCCTGGGCTACATCCATAGCATTTTTGGGGAGCAGGAGGTTGTTAAAACAACTGGACTCGAAGACTTGTAGGGGTCATTCATGGAAGTCATACTCCCAGGTGATCGTTTGGCTACAACAGGTATATGATACGGGCTATGGAGGATTAAGCAGGATAGGTGCCAGAGGCCTAGCTCTGGTGTTAGCCTTAAGGCGTGCTTTATGGCTTAAGCAATGGCCAGCTGACATAGTCTCCAAAAAGGAATGACAGGACTCCCTTTTAAGGTGGGGTGTCTGGGGAGTGCTTGGTTGACATGGTAAAGAATGCTACTTGTGGTAAATCATCTAATCTTCCACAGAAGCCGAAGCCTAATACTGCATCCGCAGGGCCTCTAATACTCCAGGGTTCCGGCTAGAAGTTCGGCCTCTTCGGGATACCTAATACATTTTTGGAATGAGACAGAGTTGCAAATTAAGGCAACAGGTGTCTGGCAGAATAAAGCCAGACCCCCTTCAAAGCCTGCTCAGGCATGAAGGGATGCCCCCGCTCTTGCAGGTGGGGGGGGACCGCTTCTGCATTTTGCTCATATTTGGAGGCGTCATGTAACAGATATTTGGATACGGGAAGTTGTATCCTCAGGTTACAAGATCAAATTAGGAGCCAGTCCCTCTTAGAGATTCTCTTGGTCAGGGGTATCCCGAATTCTGCAGAAAGCAGAGAAGCATTGAGATCTGCCATATCTTGCCTTTTTAGAGATTGGAGTTGTTGATCCACAGTGAAGTTACTCCAGCTGGGCAGTGTATATATAAGGATACATACCTACATTGCTGTAGGTGGCCTACATCATCTACAGTTTGTGGCGTTACCCTTCGGTCTGTCTTCAGCACCAAGGGTGTTTACCAAGGTGTTGGCAGGTCTCATGTTTTCTCTAAGAAGTCAGGGTATACATATAATATCTTACTTAGATCTGTTGATATGGGCCCCATCATGTCAGGGGGCCCAGAAGGATACACAGACTGTCTGATCGACATTGGATAATTGACTTTCCAGTCGAATTCTTAAGTCAAATATCATAGCTTCAAGAGTTATTCTTTTCTAGTACTGTCATTAGACACGTCTCAGGCAAAAGTCTTTTTCCAACACAGAAGTGACTCTTACTTCAGGTCAGGGTACAGGGTCTCTTGTCTTGCCCTCACCCGACGATTCATCAAGGAATATGTCTGTTGGGCCTGATGGTATCTTGCTTTGAGTCAGTATCTTTTGCACTGTTCACACAAGACCCCTGCAGATGGAATTGCTCACAATCTGTGATCGAGACCCACACACTCTGGACCACTCTTTTTGCATGACACCGTCAACAAGGCAGTCTCTAGCCTGGTCCTCAGCCTCTTCAGACTGGCAAATCCTCCATTCCAGTACAGTGGAAGATCATCACCATGGATGCCAGTCTATCGGGTTGGGGGAGTGTCATGGAGTCACCAGCGCTCCAGGAACAGTGGAGTCTGAAGGAGAGCAAACTCTCCATAACTATCCTGGAACTGAGAGCGATTCAATTGTATCTCAGACATTGGACATGCCATCTGAAGGGGACAATCGGACGGCGGTGGTATATATCAACCACTATGGGGGCACCTGAAGCATTGAAGCCCTCATGGAAGTGAGCTGGTTTTTACTTTGGGACGAGAAACAGGTTTCATGCATTTCGGCTGTACACATACCTGGAGCGGACAACTTGCAGGCCGATCATCTCAGCAGAACAGTCCTGCATCAGAGGGAATGGTCTCTTAGTCAGAGGGTTTTTTCAATCCCTATGCATGTGCTGGGGGATTCTGGACATAGATCTCTTGTGCATCACAACACAATCAGAAGGTTGCAAAGTTTATGTCTCAGTCCAGGGATCCTCTAACTATAGCAACAGATGTCCTGACTCTTCAGGGGTCAGCATTCAAGCTTCTTTATGCATTCCCTCCCATTTCACTCCTAGGTCAAGTACGAAGAAAGGTTAGCTCACAAGGGAGTCCCAACCATTCTGGTGGCTCCTCGGTGGCCAAGAAGAAACTGGTTCTCAAGACATAGTAAGGATGTCAGAGGGCAACTTGTGGAGGTTACCCGACGATCCAGATCTTCTCACACAGGGGCCTCTAAGGCATCCCAATTCACATGTTCTGGCTTGGACGGCCTGGCTATTGAATCCTTTATCTTGGCAGAAAGGGGTTCTTCTGACATAGTCATGCAGACTATGATTCAGGCCAGGAAGAAGCCTTCATCAATGATCTACTATAGAGTCTGGCAAGCATTATCGCTTAGTGCGAATCCGGAAGGTTCGCTGGTAGAATTTTTTCTGTTCCCAAAATATTGATTTTTTTGACAGAAAGGTCTTGATGAAGGTTTTCAATTGAGTACTTTAAAGGGACAGATATCTGCTTTATCTATCTTTTTATTCAGAAACCCATTGCTGTGAATGAAAAACATTTTTGTATAGGGAGTCGCTCATGTGCGGACTCCTCGTAAGCTGCTTCTACCGGTTTGGGACCTGAACTTAGTTTTATCGGCTCTTTATCAGCGTCCTCCTTTTGAACTTGGCAGATGCATCATTAAGTTTATTGACTCTTAAGGTTATCTTTTTTAGTGGCAATAACCTCAGTAAGGAAGGTTTATGAATTAGCAGTTTATCAGTTAAGTCTCCTTATTTAGTGTTACATAAGGACAAGGTCGTCTTCTGCTTTAAACAGGATGTTCTTCCTAAGGTGGTTCCATCTTAATGAAGAGGTGAATTGCCTTCCTTATGTCCTACTCCAGTGACCGATAGAGAAAGGATTCTTCATTGTTGGATGTAGTGACAAGCACTAAGATACTATCTCACTGCTACACAATCTTTCCATAGGTCGGACTCCTTATTTTGTCCTGAGGGTCCATGGAAAGGTCTTCCACCATCTAAGTCTACCATCAGCGATGGATTAGACAGGCAGTGGTTAGCGCCTATATCCCCTAAAGGGAAGGATTCTTCTTTTAGGACTACTGCTCATTTGACAAGAGCTATTGGAGCTCCTTGGGCTTTTTAGCATCACGCTTCAATAGAACAAGTATGCAAAGCTGCTACTTGGTTTTCAGCTCATACATTTACCAAATTCTATAAGGTAGAGCCTTTGGTAGGAAGGAATTACATGGTAATTTAATGGGTTTGGAATGTCTTATTCCTGAAAGGAATAAGGGCTTTTGGAATGTCTTATTCCTGACAGGAATAAGGGTTTTTGGAGTGTCTTATTCCTGAAAGGAATAAGGGTTTTTGGAGTGTCTTATTCCTGAATGGAATAAGGGTTTTTGGAGTGTCTTATTCCTGAAAGGAATAAGGGTTTTTGGAGTGTCTTATTCCTGAAAGGAATAAGGGTTTTTGGAGTGTCTTATTCCTGAAAGGAATAAGGGTTTTTGGAGTGTCTTGTTCCTGAAAGGAATAAGGTTTGGGGATCCCACCCGAATTAGGGTACTGCTTTTGGAGGTCCCATTCGTCTCTGAATTCTTCTGATGGCCTGAAGTAAAATGGAAGAGAAAAGAACATTCTGTGAGTACTCACCTGTAGAATTCATTTCTCTTGCATTATTACTTCAGGACATCAGACTCTCCCTGTCTTCTAGGTTACTATGTCCATGTCCTGGATTCCTAGTTTTAGTGGAGTGGTAAATATGTAAATAGTTGCTGTAAATAATGATCAGCATTACAAAAAAAAAAAAAATTAAACGGAGAGAGGAGTCTTGTATTTTGTCTCCAGCCTTTTATTTCCAACAGGATAGGTATGCCTCCTGGGCAGCTGGTTCTACTGCTTTTCAATTAAACTGAAGTGCATCAAGTCAGCCAGGTGGTTATAGGCCTGGGAGGTGGAGACTAGAGATGAGCGAACCGGTTCGGACGAACCGGAATTCGCTCCGAATTTCAGGAAATATTCGATTCGGCACGAACCCGAATATTTTGTGGTTCGTGCCGATCGAATTTTTCCTGAAATTAAAAAAAAAAAAATGCCGGCATGGTGGGAGCCGGCCGGCGGGCCGGTAAAGCCGGCCGGCCCGCTCCCACCATGCCGGCATTTAAAAAACAAAAAAAAAAAAAAAAAAAGCATTTTTGCCGGCATGGTGGAAGCGGGCCGGCCGGCTCCGCTGTCAGCGGAACCGGCCGGCCCGCTCCGCTGTCAGCGGAACCGGCCGGCCCGCTCCCACCATGCCGGCATTTCAAAAAAAAGCAAACACTTACCTGCAGGTCCGGAGCGTGGAGGCCGGCGCCGCTCTCAGCTGTCATCTGAGGGCGCGTCATCAGAGCGCCCTCTGATGACGCGCCCTCAGATGACAGCTGAGAGCGGCGCCGGCCTCCACGCTCCGGACCTGCAGGTAAGTGTTTGCTTTTTTTTGAAATGCCGGCATGGTGGGAGCGGGCCGGCCGGTTCCGCTGACAGCGGAGCCGGCCGGCCCGCTCCCACCATGCCGGCAAAAATGCTTTTTTTTTTTTTTTTTTTTTTTTTTTTAAATGCCGGCATGGTGGGAGCGGGCCGGCCGGCTTTACCGGCCCGCCGGCCGGCTCCCACCATGCCGGCATTTATGATGGGGAACTTCGTAAAAGTTCGATTCGGCCGAACCCGAATTTCTTTGTGAAATTCGGCGAATCGGCCGAATCGAACTTTTCAAAAGTTCGCTCATCTCTAGTGGAGACGCACCTTTGTTCTTGCAGACCACACCCTTCGGGAAAGGTTAACCCATTCGTCTCTGATGTCCTGAAGTAATAATGGAAGAGAAATTAATTCTACAGGTGAGTACTCACAGAATTTTCTTTTTGAACACATATACACCAGGAACAAAGCGAAAGCACGAGGAATGACATTGTTTTAACATTGTGACATTGACACTTTAGTGACAGACCTGCACATACAATTCTGCATAAAAATATAAAAAGTCAAAACAAGGTATAAAAGTGTTTGTTTGCAGGCCAGGAGAGGTCACGCAATGATTAGAGCAAAAAAAAAAAAATCATTTTTATTGCCCAAAACGCTATTTAAACACTAATAAACAAACTTGCAGATGACTTTCATTCATAAAAAAATGTTCGCTAGTGCCGCAATGTGTTTACAGGAACACTTCATCATGATAAATGGCCCAATGATAAAAATACATATAAATTTGATGGGTGGTGGGGGAGTCACTTATACACCCCACATCACATCAAGAAATATCCAGCCAGGCTTGTTTTTCTTTCTTTTAATGGTAGAAAAAGGACATCCAGGGTGACAGGCTCTGTCACCCCTGATAGACTAAATCTGTATTTTATTCCTGTCATGAGAGAATAAACCACTAGCTTGGACAGAGTTTTATTCAGTAAGGGTGTATAAGTGACCCCTCCTCTCATTAGCTGACGTGTTTATATGTATTTTTAATTACACAATTTTGCGAATGAATGAAATAAGCAGCTAGTGAAGCCCTAAATCACCTGCATATTTACTCCATGCGCAAACTTACACGCAAAAATAGGCGCATCTCTTATGAATCGAGAGGAAGTGGGAAAATGTGAGCAAACCATTTTAAAAATTGTCCCCCTACCACTCCATCTAGGAGATTTCTCCGTTCGTCCTTCAGGGCGGCCACTTGAGAGAAGAAAAAACAAAACTGGGACAGCTTAAAAGCCCCACCACTTGTCAGGGGCGGACTGGGGCTAGAAAATTGACTTTTTGGGGCACACCGGCCCAAATATTCTGAACCAAATGGTGTGCTAAAATCCCCCTATTACAGACAGTGTGCAGAATCACCCCATTACAGGCAGTGATTGGTATTCCTCGTTACAGTGAGTGAGGGGCATCCCACAGGCATGTTGCCGCATCTCCCTCTGTACAGCCAGTGGGGGCATCCCTCTGTACAGTCAGCAGGGGCATCCCTCTGTACAGCCAGCGGGGGCATCCCTCTGTACAGCCACTGGGAGCATCCCTCTGTACAGCCACTGTGAGCATCCCTCTGTACAGACATTGCGGGCATCCCGCTAAACAGACACTGGGGGCATCCCTTAGTACAGGCACTGGGGGCATCCCTCAATACAGACATTGGGGGCATCCCTCCGTACAGACACTGTGGGCAGCCCTCTGAACAGACGCTGTGGGCAGCCCTCAGTACAGCCACTGGGAGCATGCCTCAGTACAGCCACTGGGTGCATCCCTCAGTACAGACACTGCAGGCATCCCTCTGAACAGACACTGCTGGCATCCCTCAGTACATACACACACACAGAAAGAGACACACACAGAAAGACACACAAAGAACGAGAGCGCCACACACACACCCTCAATCAACCTCAGGCCGGCACACTGGTCTCGATATATGGAGCACCCACCCAATCGCCAGCTGTGTCTCACCCCTGCATACCCTCCAAGCCTGGTCCCTCTGGAGCCCAATGCCGCTGATCTCCCGCTACCCCGCTCACCTCAGGCGGCCATCCTCCATCTTCACTTCAGCAATGTAGAGAAGGGAACAACCCCGGATGCTGCCATTATCCGCAGTGGGGTGTTCCCACTCTACAGCTGGGGAGTCGCCATCCAAATGCTGCCCCCGATGACGAGCTGTGTCATCTTCTCCAGTCACGGCTGGTATCTTAATGCCGGCTGTTGCGCACTGGCTGGTGACCCAGGTGGCCAGCGTCCAATGAAAACAAAGGACGCTGCCCATAGACGCCCACTGACCAGCGCGCAACAACCAGGAAGTTCCAGCCTGAGAACAGCAGCGACTGACAGACCAGCCGCCACCCACCCTTTCACATCATGTCATTCACGTTGTTGCGGCCTTCCCTGTCGTCGCCCTACCGGGATTTTGCCCGGTATGCCCTATGACCAGCCGCCCCTGCCCCTTGTAAAGACTATTTTTCTGCACTGTTTGAGCCCTAAATAAGATTCCTAGGATTCAGTCTAGACAGCGCAGAACAAAAGATTTTCTCCCATCAGACAAGCATCAAACAAGAATCTGCACCCCTTGAGAGATATCGGGGGTATGGTGATTCTGGGCCTAATGACATCAGCAATCCCTGCAGTGACATGGGCTCAACTATACTCCAGACCCATCCAGGCTTTTCTGTTACAGGTCTGGAATCACAGTCCACAGAGTCTAGACAATCTGATATCTCCCTCAACAACAGTCTGCGATGGTGGCTCAATCCTCGAACCCTGCAGGAGGGCAGGGATTGGAGACAAACACAGCCTTTAGTTTTAACAATGGACGCCAGTGGTTAGGATTAGTGGGCCCAACTAGACTCCCTACATGTCCAGCGACAGTGGTCAAAAGTGTTCCAAGGAAAATCCTCAAACTCCAGGGAATTGAAAGAGGTAGAACAGGCCCTTCTCCATTTCTGTCATCTATTGATAGGGAAGGATGTGCAGGTGAGATCAGACAATACCATGGCAGTAGCCTATGTAAATTGGCAAGGCGGGACCAGATCAGTAGTCCTACATGAACTGCATCTTCCTTCCTGCTGCCCCTCCAACACCACTTAAGATCCCTTTCGACTTTGCACTTGAAGGGATCAATGAACGTAGTGGCAGATTTTCTGAGCAGGACCAAAGTATCTCAGTCAGAATGGGTGTTAGCTCAGCAACATGCACAAAAAACAGATAATAGGGTGCTGTGTATCTTTCCTACACAGGACAGGGACACACCCTAAATATGTGACCCTAACCCATTTTAGAAATTAGTGGGCTGGTACAAACTCAAGGGCTCATATTCCAAGACTAAAGTAATCGGGTATAGGTAAGGCCCAACTATCTAGCAAATGCCTCTGGGTTCGACCCTGCCATATATTATCCCAAATTATACTCTAACATTAGAATTCATTGACATTTATTTGTTATTAAGAATTTACTGTATTTTTTGCCCTATAAGACGCACTTATTTTCCCCAAAGGTGGGAGGAAAATGTCCTTGCGCCTTATCGGGCGAATGCAAAAAAAAAAAAAAAAACTCACCCGTTCCCGGCACTCCTGCGTTGCCTGTCACACTGCGGGAGCCCAGAGAAGCGGTGGGGGCCCTGTCCCGGCCCCGCCGCTGCGATCACTGTCTTTTACCGGCAGCGATGACAGTGGCGGGGCCAGAGACAATGCCCCCGACGCGCCTCCATCTGTTGCCTCTTTAGCTTGGGCACATGCGAGCACCCAGGTCAGGGCAGCGGGTGGGCGTGGCCTGCACCAACTCAGCAGAGCCCCCGCCGCTGCTTCTTACTGTCCGTCTCCGTGAATAGGGTGGGCGTGGCCTGCACCGGCGCTGACGCGGTGCAGGCCACGCCCACCCCATTCACGAAGCCGGCCGCTCAACAGAGCCGTGTCAGCGGACAGGTGAGTTTTACTTTTTTTTTTCTTTTTACTTATGCCGACTGGGGGGAGAGGGGGAAGCCACACAGCCAATCCTAAGGGGATGAGGGGGATGCCACACAGCCCATACTAATGGGGGGAGGGGGATGCCACATAGCCAATACTAATGGGGGGGATGCCACACAGCCAATACTAATGGGGGGGATGCCACACAGCCAATACTAATGGGGGGAGGGGGATGCCACACAGCCAATACTGATGGGGGGAGGGGGATGCCACACAGCCAATACTAATGGGGAGAGGGGGATGCCACACAGCCAATACTAATGGGGGGAGGGGATGCCACACAGCCTATACTAATGGGGGGAGGGGATGCCACACAGCCAATACTAATGGGGGGGGGATGCCACACAGCCAATACTAATGAAGGGAGGGGGATGCCACACAGCCAATACTAATGGGGGGAGGTAGATGCCACACAGCCAATACAAATGGGGGGAGGGTGATGCCACACAGCCAATACTATTGGGGGGAGGGGGGTGCCACACAGCCTATACTAATGGGGGGTACACTGCCTATATGGGGAATAGGAGGGGGGGAATGCCACACTGCTTATTATAATGGAGTGCACACTGCCTATATGGAAATGGGAGGGGGGAGAATGCCACACTGCCTATATGGGGAATGGGAGGGGGGAGAATGCCACACTGCCTATATGGGGAATGGGAGGGGGGAGTATGCCACACTGTCTATATGGGGAATGGGAGGGGGGAGTATGCCACACTGTCTATATGGGAAATGGGAGGGGGGAGAATGCCACACTGCCTATATGGGAAATGGGAGGGGAAATGCCACACTGGTATATGGGGAATGGGAGGGGGGAATGCCACATTGGTTTATGGGGAATGTGAGGGGGGAGAATGCCACACTGCCTATATGGGGAATGGGAGGGGGGAATGCCACACTGCCTATATGGGGAATGGGAGGGGGGGAATGCCACACTGCCTATATGGGGAATGGGAGGGGGGAGAATGCCACACTGCCTATATGGGGAATGGGAGGGGGGAGAATGCCACACTGCCTATATGGGGAATGGGAGGGGGGAGAATGCCACACTGCCTATATGGGGAATGGGAGGGGGGAGAATGCCACACTGCCTATATGGGAAATGGGAGGGGGGAGAATGCCACACTGCCTATATGAGGAATGGGAGGGGGGAATGCCACACTGGTATATGGGGAATGGGATGGGGGCATTCCACACTGCCTATGGTAATGGTATAGGGGGAATGCCACACTGTCTGTAATGGTGCGTTTTTGGTTTAAAATATATTTTTTCTTATTTTCCTCCCCCAAATCCTAGGTGCGTCTTATGGGCAGGTGCGTCTTATAGGGCGAAAAATACGGTGCACGAAATATGACGTTCAAAACATTAAATATTGCATTCACAGATTCATTCATTCATTCAATACACAAAATAGTATATCCATGTACAATTCAATTTCTTATATTGATATATCAATCACTTTTTAAAAAATATTATCAGACGTAATTGGCACATATTAACGGAAGATTACCAACTACGCACTACTCTACCAAAAATACCCAAATTCATATATAGGCATGCCAACAAAATTTGTGATTGTTACATAGCCATTATTCCAACAATAGGAAAAATAAGTGTTGTAAAACGGTTGGTACATACCAATGCCAAAATAAATGCAGTTCATGCTAATTTATTAAACCAGGTAAGACTGTAGTAATACCGGGACAACAGCCAATACAATTAAAACATTTAGTGAACTGTGAAACACCCAATGTAATTTATATTTTGAACTGTCTGAGTGGTCAGTTTTACATTGGTAAAACTAATAGACAACTCAGGAGAAGAATATACCAACACCAATATGACATAAAAAGCGGAAACCTTAAAACACCAATAGATCGCCATTTTGCCCATTGGCATAACCAGGATCCAAAGGGACTTACATTCCAGGGCCTGGACCGAATTCATCCACACCCCAGGGGAGGGAACACAGAAAAAATTACACTCCAGAGGGAAACCCGATGGATAAATAAATTGAAATCTCATGTCCCTCTAGGTCTAAAAGAAACAATAAGCTATGTCCCCTTCCTATAGTTGTAATTAAGCAAATTACGCTGAAAGATCCTGTTTTCCATATTAGTAAAGGGTCAATTTATTAATGCAGTCAATGTATAGGAGAGTAGTCCCTATTTTTTTTTCTGGGATCAGATGCGAATGGGCACTGGCATACTGCTGGGAAATCAAACAATAAATATAAAAATTGTTCCTTTTTTCAATTTTCAGATTCCGTCTCCCCAAAGACCTCCTACAGCAGATAATTTTTAATAATAATTTAATCAATAATAATTTAAATTAATAGATAATTTAGTCTTTAACTTTGATAATGTTTTTTTTTATGCTTTTCATACATCCCCTTTATATTAGATTTATCTAGGGTTAATTAACATATATTGACACACGTCTATTTTTTTTTTTCAGTATCCTCAGTTTTAATTTGCCTCCAAAAGGCACACGGACAGGCTCTGACAATATGGTGGTGGAGTCGTCAGGTGGCCGGGCTAGCTTAAGGGTAGGTCACAGGGGAGTAGGCGTGATAAGGGGAGGACTGTTCTATCCCATCCCGTCGTATTTTACATCCAGCGGCGGGTGGCTATGGGAGGGGAGGGTGAGATGCTGTAACCACCTCTTGTCACAAGTTGTTGGGTTATGGCACACCTGTACATCTGCAGGTGTGCCATAACCCAACAACTTGTGAAATTAACAAGTTCAACAGAAAATAACCTGCCTGGCGTAACTAAAGCTGAAGGTGTCCAGATGATATTGGGGGTCTCATCCAGATATTCAGTCTGCCCTTTCTCCAGCTCATTAATTTCAGCCAGGTGAGACGTTGTCTGTGTGGAGAAAGGTCAACATTAGTGTTCGTTTTTCCCAATGTTATCACACAGCCTCCAGGGCCCCAAACTTTACCCTGGGTTCACCCTCCTCCTCCACCCAGCCCTTTGCCTATTAAGCTCACTCATTTACCTCATCACTGTCTGAACTCTGCTCTCTGAGTGGAAGGCTGGTGGGTAGACCTGGCCTTGATGTTGTCTGTGGTAGGCACACCAGACAGGCCAGCTGTGACTGAAGGTGGCAGGTCTTGCGGGCGAGCCCGGCACACACTGTGCCCGCAAGACTGGAAACCTGCATCCACAGCTGGGGTGCATCATACAGATTACATCCAGTGGTCCAACATGGCACTCACCGTGTTCACCCATGAGCAGCAGGAAGGCATTATGAATGTAAGTCACACTTTCCTGCCATTCCTCTACATATGTGTACTGCATTGCACTTCTGCCAGGGTGCAAAAAGGTGAGAGTGGCCGTGAAATACGAGCGAAGGCACGTAGCACCACAGTAATGGCAGAGGCCTGGCCTTCCAACGTTACAGGCCCACATTACTTTGCTGCCACTGTCACGTGGACCACTCTGCCACTGTCACGTGGACCACTCTGGCATGTTTGTATGTGATGCAGGGGAGCCTAAGTGATTTATATTTGACAATGTATGCAAGCTGGCTTCACCTTGTTGAAAATTAATTAAAAGGGCAAGCAAAAATACATATTTTTTGGAGCTGGGGAGTTCTGGCTGTGGATCAAGCCCACTCAGAGGCAAGGGGTCCGACCAGTGGCGCCCAGAAGACAGGGTGTGGGTGTAAAGCGGTGACCTCCTCTTCCTCTTCTGAAGCAGCAAGACCACCTGCCATGGAGCACACTGAAGAGCAGGGTGTGTTGGGCTTGGAGTCGCCCACAGCTCCTGCACTCTGATACGCCAATAACAAAAAACACAGGTTGTGCTGCATGTAAAGTCTAATGACATGTTTGCTAAGTGCTGGTGTGTTGTGCTTCTGTGTCCCTACAAAATCATCAGAGGGTGATGAGCCACCTAAGACACTGCTTCACTGGCTTTACACTCAGGTGGCAATGGGGCCACCTAAGACACTGCTTCACTGGCTTTACACTCAGGTGGGTGTAAAGCCAGTGAAGCAGAAAAATACCCAAGCATTACACAAACAACACATGCTTCTAACTCAGATTCTTCCCCTCTACAGTCCCTGAAGAAGAGATGGTGCCGCAGAGGAAGGTGGCCCCCTAAAACTATGCATCAACCATAAAATAAACCAACAAAATAAAAAAAGTTTTTAACAAAACAGGAGTTTTAAAGTTATATGCTTGTATGGTGCCGTGTTTTTCTATGCAACTACATAAATCAGACAGAAACCAAACAGCGGTGTAAAACACCAAAACAGAAGGTGGTTGAAGTAGGAGGTGAGTAACAGTGGGTAGAAGCAGACAACATGGCAACCAAGGTACAAAGATGAGTATGTGCAAGGACATGCAGATTACATGGCCTAGACGCCAGCAGGAGGGACAAAGGTAAGTATGTAGCAAGGGATGAGGAGTCAGTATAGAAAGGGGGAGGGCCAGTGGGGAGAAGAGGGGGCAGAGTGGAGCACATTTCTTATGGAATGAACTTCTATAGAGGAAGTTGGTTAGTGTCACGGTGAGAGACCTGGTCCTAATCACGTGCGCTGGCAGGTGGACGTTATTCCCCATGAGTGTGCTCGGTCGCACCTCTCAAGTGTCTCCGTTCAGGCTGTGCGTGGCTGGGGGCGTGCAAGGTCATGTAGGTGACTGGTACACTGTTCTATGCATGCCCGGACGGCCCCTAAAGTGGCCTGCAGATCTTCTTGGAGTGACAGTTGCTTTTGTTCCTGTGTGACTGGTTTGACTTTTGGCTCTTACTTCTGTCTTTGGATTATGACCTGCTCTGGTTCTGACCCTCTGAGGCTTGGATTATGACCTTGCTCTGGCTCTGACTCCCTAGCTTTGGACACCAACTTCTCTCTGGCTCTCGACCCCTTCCTTGGATGATTACCTGTTTTGGCTGTCTGAACTGTGGCACTGGATTACAGCTTTCACTGGCTCTGGACTCTCTGGCTTCCCCGCATCAGCCTCCCCGAAAACCCAGACTGGACTTTTTCCATATTTGGGCTCACTGACAACTGGCGACGGTAGTGGGAGCCCAACTTTTCTACAGTCCAGTCCAACCCTCCTTGCAGAAGGCTCTGGCAAAAATTAGATCTGTCAGCAGACTCCCCACGCTGAAACCAGTGTGTGGTGTAGCACTCTATCCCCTTACTCCCCGCTGAGTAATTCACTATTGCTTTCCAGATTTTCCTCAGTTCCTGCCTGGCGTTCCTGATTCTGCATCATCTTCACACGTTACACTCCGGCCCACCCCTCTGCTGAGTTTCGTTTATGTGTCACGGACGTCCCATCCTCCACCTTTTTTTGAGCATATTTCAATGCAAAATGTGCCACTGTCCAGCGAGGTCCTACTAGTTAACTTCAGAAATGAGCTGTTTTGTCCTTTATTTTTGCGTGTTTAGTTCGTGGTCTGCACGCATATGCTGGCTTGTACGCATATATGAGCCTCTCATTTTTTGTGTTTTCCAGTGGCATTCTAGTACTTCCTTATTGCTGTGCCAAGTGTCTACTGCTCCTAAGTGCTTACCTGTACCCATCCTCCTTGATTGGTGTTTGTGATGCCCCATCCAGTGTCTTTTCAGCTCCTACGTGCTCACCTGTACCACTTTGGGATGTCCCATCCAGTGTCTTTTCATCTCCAAAGTGCTTACCTGTACTCATCCTTCTCTCCAGTATTGCTCCTCCTCCTTGCTTGGTGTTTGTTTAGAATGCCCCCATGTATATTCATTACACATAACTCTTGCAATCATTCACAGTAAAAGAAAGACACCACAATGTTTTAGATATTGAAATATTTGTTTATTTTTCATTATTTTAAAATTTTAAGATTTATTTTAAATGCCAAGTGGCAAACTTTTTTTAAAAAGAAAATATAAAAATTAAATTAGGGATAAACTGGGGGTTAAAAAAAGGGACATAAAACAAAAAACAACAATGTGGCTCCCAGTCTATTTAGGTGTGGGCTCCGCCGCAGCCCCTGAGTGCACACCAGCACACACTTAGCCAAAGCCAGCACTGCCTCAGACCACTGCTAGGCCAAGCCAGAGCAGTTCCAGCCAAAGTGCTAGGCCAAGCCACACCAGTTCCAGTCAAAGTCCTAGGGCAAGCCAAGGCAGTGCCAGGCAAAGTGCTAGGCCAAGCCACACCAGTTCCAACCAAAGTGCTAGGCCAAGCCAGAGCAGTGCCAGGCAAAGTTTGAGGCCAGGACAGAGAAGCCCCCTGCATACCCACTCCCAATGTACCTGACACACCAACTTCTTACCGTGTCATATGCAGCAGAGGTATAGGGTAGCAGCCCAGCTCCAATCTGGATACCCCCCTCTCCCCAGCAGGCTCTGCTCCACGCTCATCATGTCCGACCTGAGGCCAGACACCCAGCCTCCCAGGCAGCCATATCCAGTCACCAGCCAGTCAGCAATATACACCCTCAGGATCCGGCTCAACAACCATTGCGCTGATGTCCTCTATACTCCCCAGTACACAGGAAGATGATGGCCACTCCTATGTTGGCTGCCACCTGCTGCGGGGCACCTGAGCGGCGGGTTTAATGATGCCCAATGTCTGGTTGTAGTGACTGGGGTGTCTGACCATTTTGATCAGTTCTATAGACACAGGTCTCAAGCCTGTCTGACCTGTGGGACACCATCATCAGTCAGGTTAATAGTACCAGCCCAGAGCTAAAACATGTAGAGCAAGTCAAAAGCGTTTGCAGACCTGAAATATGCAGTGAGGGAAAAAATCAACAAAAGAAGATAACAAGGGTAAGGGACTGTGTTCTATTGGTGCTGTTGATGTGGGCCCTGACTTTTGCATGGCTACATCCTTTGTGTTTGTTTATCAGCTTGCAAAATCGGAGGTGGAGAGCCCGCAATCTGGAATTTACAGCTGTTGTATGGCCTGTTGAACACAGCAACACTCCAGGGCTTGCCGGGGGCCACCAACATGTGTGCTGCTGCTGGAAGTGGTATGCTGTGGCCTTGTTTGGGTTGTCAAGTATAATGTCAGCCTCAATATAATACCCAAGTTCAGGACGCCAGCATGGTCTAAATGTTCTGCCTGGCCCATGACATACAGGTTGGGCAACCATTGTGGAATAGTGCCACATGCTACCTCAAAGTCGAGTACTGTCATTTAAATGCATGTGTATGTGCCACACCTTGCTTACTTGTAAAAGGTGAAACCAGATGTGGTAGCCATTGCTTAGCCACACAATGTATGGGGCTTTACTAAGCCTATGCCCTATTCACATTGCAGGAAACACCCAGCAAATAAAACATGGCCACGTCAGCAAGGACTGTGTCATCAAGGACTGCATCGATGGAAGTGTGAAGAGCCCAAAGTGGGGACCCCTGGATCCCCATGCAGCCCAATTTTTGTGTACTGCGTGTGTGGCAAACAGCAGAGCGCTACCTTTGTCTGGCCCTTGAGACACCCTGCGACTGGCTGCCATACAGGATCTTGAGGAGGACAATCCGCAGCATCTGCCTCCACACAACAGCAGCATCAGCACCCTCTTCAGCAGCAGTTGCCTCCCCAGCACCCTCAAATACAACCACTGCCTCAACAGCTGCCACTGCAGCAGCATCTGCCTCCCCCACTTGCTCTGCAGCAGCTGGATTCACAAATCCATCTGCAGCAGCATCTGCCTCCACCACTTCCTCTGCAGCAGCAGCTGGATCCACAAATCCATTTGCAGCAGCAGCTCCCTCCACCACTCCCTCTGCAGCAGCAACTGGATCCACAACTCCAGCATGAGAAACAGTTGCAGCCATCACCTCCTAAGGAGAGCTCTGCTGCCCAGGGAAGAGGACGACGGCCTCAGCCATGTCCCCATCTTACCCTGTTGAGGTGGGTGCAGTTGATGGAGGCAAATTGGTGAGCAGATAGCGGAGCCTTCACGTAAAGCACAGCCCGATTCCACAAAAGCATGTGGAGACACATAATGTTGCTCCACCATGACCTCCAAGCAATGGTGGGGGAGCAACAGAACACCAAACGGCACAGGGAGGCACTGATAGCACAGTGTCAGCAGCAAAATGACAAAGTGGCATGCCAGGTGGCACTCTGAGAAGCCAGAGACCCACCAGATGTCGTAGGCCACCCACCCTAGCAATAAGGAAAAACACATTTGGTAGAGATATTTTGGTTGGGTTTTTGTTTGGGAATATCAGTAGCCTAGGCATATGGGCCCACACTGTTAAAAAAAAGTTGTATATCACAGTTTTGTGTCTTCAAATAAACAAAACAAGCATAACGAATTCAGTTTAATCTCACTGTATACATCAAAAGAGGGGGTGAAGCTTCCAGAACTGGTATAGTGCCAAGAGATTAGCGCAGGGCAAATGTGGTGCCCATTTTTAAAAATGGCTCTAGGTCTTTTCCGGGCAATTACAGACCGGTAAGTTTAACAGCCGTTTTGCGAAAATTGCTTATTAAGGGACTATATACACGATTATGTAACTATCCATAATATTATAGGTGACAACCAGCACAGTTTTACTAAGGACAGAAGCTGCCAGACTAACCTGATTGACTTCTTTGAGGTGAGTAGAAGCCTGGACAGAGGGGCAGCTGTGGATATAGTTTTTCTGGATTTTGCAAAAGCATTTGACACTGTCCCCCATAGACGCTTATTGGGGAAATACAGTTTGTAACTGGATTGAAAACTGGCTGAAGGATTGTGTGCAGAGTTGTGGTTAATGATACCTACTCTGAATGGTTACCGGTTGTAAGTGGTGTACCCCAAGGTTCAGTCCTGTGCCCACTTTTATTCAACTTGTTTTTTAACGACATAGAAGATGGGATTAGAAGCACTGTCTCAGTGCAGTCTATTGAAGATGTTCACAAGCTTCAGGCTGACCTGGACACTTTTTGAGTGTCTGGGCATCCACTTGGCAAATTAAGTTCAATGTGGAGAAATATAAAGTCATGCACTTGGGGTATAACAACCTGAAGGCCACATATATCCTCGGGGAAGTAAAACTGGGAGAATCACTTGTTGAGAAGGATCTGGGGGTACTGGTAGATCACAGGCTAAATAACAGTATGCAATGTCAAGCAGCTGCTTCCAACAGCTTCCAACAGTTACTATTAGTGGTTATCAGTAAAAAAAGATAAAATAAATAAAATAAAGCATAACTTCCCCTACCCCAACACCCTTGGTTGAACTTGATACATAGACACAACACAAACAACAACAAAACAAACAAATTAACTAAAATGAGACGACACAAAGTGGTACCGGATAGACTGCCCAGAGGCACTCTGTGTGCCCTGATATAGCTCTGCCAGAACATCCAGAAGAGCTGCAGAGGGGGACACATCCCGATTTAGTAGAACCTTCTCCAGGAGGTCAAAATTGTGCAAAATCATGCATGCCACAATGATTTTGATTACTTTCTGGGGCTGGTACTGCAGGGCCCCCCCAGTATGGTCCAGGCAACAGAACCGGGTCTTCAGCAAGCCAAAGGCCTGCTGCACCGCTGCCCTTGTCTTACTATAAGCCTGGTTGTAAGCCGCATGTGGCTGAGTCTGAGGCCGCAGAATGGAGGTTATAACACATGGAAGAAGGGGGTAGCCAGAATTACCTACAAAAATAAGAGAAGAATTGGACACATACGTCATAAACACATTATCACCTGCAAAGAAAACACAAAAAAAAACATAAATGGGAGACAGAGGATGCATCCACAAATACATAAGTTCAAAATGAGAAAAATACATCATAAAGAAAGGACTCATAATGACACCTACCAAGTTGCCAGTCAGCTCGCCAGACTCAAATTGCGCCTGGAATTGCACAGTATGTAGGTGTTATGGGTGGAGCCTGGAAAGCCATAACGCTCAGAAACCGGAGGTCAGGACCTGCCACACATTGCACATTGATGGAATGGCCCATCTTACAGTTCCTGCTAAGCAGAAAGGGACAACCACTGGTAAGACTGCCTTTTTGGGTGAGTAAGAAAAAAGGCAGATTGTGTAAGGTGGGAGGCCATAGCTTGTGTGAGCTAAAGAAAAATGAACTGCTCATAAACACTGGCTAACTTTAGAGTAAAGCAGCGACAGGGCACAAGGGGTAACTAGTTGAAATGGGGGATTGAGCTCTGCTTTACAGGAGGCAATACAATGCAAGGGCCAACACACACTAAATATGGGGAACCTAGACTAAAAACAGACGTGACAACATAGCATGGAATTAAGGATGCAAAGGGAAACCAAACACATACCTGAAGAGGTACTCATCTGCAACCGGTGGCACCAGTGCCACGTGCGTACAGTCGATTGCACCGATGGCGTTAGGTACCGGCCAGCTTGTAAAAGCCCAGATTAAGCGCATTCTAGGCTACCATGGTGTCTGGGATACATATATACATTTCCACCAAGCTAGCTATGCCATCAAGAAATGTATTGAGTGCGGCTGAGTGTAGGCTGGGACATGCCCACAGAGTGGGCTCCCAGCCTCTGGAATGAGCTATTCACCAAAAATTGTGGGCAGCCAACCAATTTGGTCATGCCCGCAAATGCATTCCCGTTGCTTGTGCTGGGGGCGAACCATGACCGCAACTCACAATACAGTTTCTCAAGGGAAAGATGGTTGAGTCGGATAAGCTCGAATAGTTCAGCATCATGCATGCGATTGGCATCCACACATGGCTGATGCAATTGAAGCTCTGTAAGGCACATGCACAGCAGACCACAATGCTACAGGTGCACTTGCTTTGTCAGGACTTCATTGGAGGACTCCATCACCAAACGATCCCATGCACCACGCCACTACACTCCCACCAGGAAAATGACTCCTTAATTGGAGCGTAAAAAAGCCTGTTTAATTTGCATGTCCGGAAGGGCAAATCAAGGCTAATCAGGGCTGTGAATCATGCCCAAGCCAATACTAATAACATATTATACAGTAAAACAACACAGCAGCAGACTTCTGCATGAAAAAGCTAAAAAACACTTACGCAAACACAAATACGTCCTAAATAACACACCAGAATCTCGAAAATTGTCCAGAAAATATTGACATGATACGCATTCACACACGTTTTGATGCTTAAGTGCTTTAAGGAAAGGCTGTGAATCGACCTTAATACTGGGAAAAGCACCGGAGAGATACAAGAGAACTGCAGACACCTCCAGAAATCCTGATCCATCATTCTCAAATAGGGCCTGGGTCTTGCTATCTGTCACGCTCCGGGTACTACAGCTATCCACTTAGATAACTCCAGTCCTCTCAGTAAGACCTCAACCCCCAATCTCCGCAGCCAGCTTCACCTTTAGGAGCCCCCGCTTGCCGGGACGCAGAGCACGCCTGCCCGGGATCATGTGCCCCCAGGACTTCAATGGCTCAAAGATTGGAGTCTTACTGTTCAGAGGCCTGGAGAACCCGCGGCTGGAAGTGGTGCCGAGCAGCCCGATCGCTGAGCGTATAACGGAAGTCCAACAGGCTAAGGGTCAGCAACGGAAGTTCAGAAATGGCAGCGGTACAAAGGATTGGACAAGACGTGGTCGAGGATCAAGCAGAGGTCGGCAACAGGAGATCAGATCGGGGATGGTCAAACACAGGCGAAGGTCGGCAGCAGGAACACGGATCGAGGATAGTCAAGACAGGCGGTGGTCGGCAACGGGAGTTCAGAATAAGCACTAGAGACAAGCTGCTAACAGGGTACAAGGCACTATCACAGGCGCTGAGCAACTGACTGAGCGAACCTTATATAGGGACAGACATGATGGGAGGTGAGTGTATGATTGGTGCAACTGGGATCTAAATACACATTGGTCCAGAACCTGAAAAGGGCGTGTAGCCCAGAACCTCTCGCTTGGGCTCATTGGCCCAAACAAGGAGGGCTCATAGGCCCTTCAAACCGAACCAGGGGGCGTGCCAGTGCCCCCTGGCTAATCTACAGCCTCCGGCGGGCGCGCTGAGCACAGCGCCGCCGGAGGGAAAACAGACCTCGGGCACGCGCGCGCGCCCGGGAACAGATGACGCGCGCGCGAGGAGGGAGAGAGGCCGTGCTCGGCGCCGCCCGAGCAGACGCCGCACGGCGCGGCCGCCGGGCTGGAGCTGCTGGGGCCGGCCGGCCGCCAACGCTGGACCGGGGCCCAGGTAAGTGCCGATTGCTGACACTACCCCCCCCTTCACGAGGGGCCTCCGGACCCTCACCCGGTTTTTCCGGATTATCACGGTGGAATTTCCGTACAAGAGCTTTGGCATGAACATCCCTCGCAGCCACCCAACATCTTTCTTCTGGACCATAGCCAACCCAGTCCACCAAGTATTGTAAAGAATTGCGCATCCTACGAGAATCCAAGATCTTATTTACTTCGTACTCGGGCTCATTATCCACAAGAATAGGTGCAGGACCAGCAAGAGGCGTATTCTTCGCCGGTTTTAACAGTGAAACGTGAAAAGAGTTGGGTATTTTCATAGTTGGCGGGAGTTGAACTTTAAAAGACACATTATTCAACCTTTTAATTATAGGAAAGGGGCCAATGAATTTTGGACCCAACTTGCAAGAAGGTTGACGGAGCGCAATATTTTTAGTGGAGACCCAAACTAGATCGCCTACTTGAAGAGTAGGTTCCCGTGATCTACGGCGATCAGCAAATTTCTTATATCTTAAACTAGTGGTTTTAAGAGTTTCCTGAACATGTGTCCAGATATTCTTCCGTTCTTGAAGCCACTCCTCCAACGCCGGCAAGTTGGAGGGTGACCCTGAAAGGGAAGAGGCTCTAGGATTTTTCCCTAGGTTACAATAAAAAGGCGATATCTTGGTACTCTCACTAGGCACATTATTGTAAGCAAATTCGGCGAAATCAATAAATTCTGCCCATTGTTCTTGGGCATCAGAGACATAACACCTTAAGTACTGTTCCAGAGTTTGATTAGTTCTTTCCGTCTGCCCATTGGACTGGGGATGGTAGGCAGACGAAAGAGAGATCTGTATACCCAGCCGCGAACAGAAACATTTCCAAAAACGGGAAGTAAATTGGACGCCCCGATCGGAGACTATATTGGACGGAATACCATGAATACGAAAAATGTGTGAAGTAAATAGTCGAGAAAGCTCTGGTGCAGAAGGAAGCTTAGCCAAAGGAATGAAGTGTGCCATTTTACTGAAGCGATCTACGACCACCCAAATAACAGTATTCCCGTGTGATAAAGGCAAATCTACAATAAAATCCATAGAAATATGAGTCCAAGGTTCGGCAGGGATTTCAAGAGGAACCAAACCGCCACTGGGAGCCTTATGAACCCCTTTACTTCGAGCGCAAACAGCACAAGTGTCGATAAAGGCAGTAATATCGCGTCTCATGGTTGGCCACCATACATGGCGACGGGCAAGCATAAAGGTTTTTCGGTTACCCACATGACCAGCAGTTTTAGCATCGTGAAACTCGCGAATTACATCTGAACGCAAATGTGGCGGTACAAACTGGCATCCCAAGGGAACATCACTAGGAGACTGGTCTTGAAACGGCGCCAAGGTGTTAGAGAGATCAGGAAGTAATGCCCCGACCACACAACCCATGGGTAGAATCGGGTCACCAGTATCACCCCGATCCTTACATTCACCGAACATGCGAGATAGAGCATCCGCTTTAGTATTTTTTACACCCGGCTTGAACGTAATAATAAAATTAAAACGCGAGAAGAATAATGCCCAACGTGCTTGACGAGAGTTCAATCTCTTGGCAGACCCAATGTATTCAAGATTTTTGTGATCGGTATACACAGTTATAGGATGTAATGAACCCTCCAGCCAGTGTCGCCATTCATCAAAAGCCAGTTTAATAGCTAATAGTTCCCTATTACCGACATCATAATTTTGCTCCGCGGTACTGAATTTACGTGAAAAATAAGCGCATGGATGAAGACGCTCAGGGTTACCAGAATATTGCGACAAAACTGCACCCACGGGGCGTGGCTTAGCGATGGCCGTGTGAGGACGCTCATTACAGAGCTCCGTCCAGCCTATGTGTTACAAAGCCCTTAAACAACCCCAGAAAGTGCCCTAAACCCGACACAGACCGGACTAACCTGATGTCCAAAGGAAAGAGATCCCGTGCGGCGACCGGCGGGAACAAAACGGGCCGCATTTCCACTTTTTTCCAAGCTGGAGAACGAGGATCAGGAAGTGGAAAAGGCCGCAAGATGGCGGACGGCCCCCTGAGAGACGGCGCGGTTGTGGAAGGACAGCAGACTGCGGGCCCGTCATGTCTGCCCGAACAGGCGCCGACCCACGGAGAAGGCCAGAGCAATATGGCCCCGGACCCGACGGCTGCCTTGTGCCTGGAGCCGACGGCGGGGGAGGTGCGGCGGGAGACGCGGCCACGGGAGTGTGGAGAGCCGCCATCCGGGATTGACACTGGCGAGCAGGGAGACGGAGGCGCCGGCGGCGAGAGAGGTGAAGGTTCGCCCCCCCCTCGCAGCACTCACACACGGAGAGGGAGAGGAGGGCGATGTGGCTGCTGCCTTCCCCCAGCGCAGCTGATGGAGCGGAGCGGCGGGCGGAGGAGGAGACGCCTTGCCCGGAGGTTGCTGCTGCAGAGGCTGCCCCTCATCCACGGCACCAGAGAAGAGGACCTGCACCGGGACCCCCCAGCCCTCCCAAGCAGCAGGGGATCGCAGAAGCGAGCCGGACGGCTCTGATGGAGGTGAGCGAACATGCGGGGGGCGGACTGGGCAACGGGACTACTGGCGGCTTTCCCGGCGGGGGCAGGGATCAGCCAGGGGTCAGTGGAAAGTCACAAACTTGGGAGACTGGACACCCTCAGCGAGGGGAGACCCCCATGGCGACACTGGAGGGTCTGGGCCCGGAGCAGAGAGACCCACTCCCCCGTACAAGCGGAGAGCCACAGGGGGGTCAGAGCCCTGAAATCCGTGCTGCGCGCTCCCCTAACCCAGCAGCGGGGCAATATCCGCCGTTTGAGGGCCTAGGCGGCGGGACTGGCTCGCCGGCGGCGTTGTCCACCTCCCCAAAATGGCCCCCGAACTCCCCCTCACAATACTACTTTCCGCCCATTCAGACGCAGTTTTGATGGACTTTGATCGGCACAGTCTTAAAGCTCTTATTTCTTCGCTTCCCACCAGAAAGGATTTTGAGACCTTCATTAATAGAATGGAGTCTGCCCTGAGAAGGGAGGTAGACGAAGTATCGAAAAATGTCCTAGAGGTGGGAACCAGGGTCTCAGCGATAGAACATGTCCAGGAAACAGTCCAACAACGGCTGGCCACCATAGAAAGAGCACACAGCACTTTGGAAAGAGCTCAAGCGGAAACTACGCAACATATAGCTGATATCTTACTACATCAAGACGACATGGAAAATAGGGGGAGAAGGAACAACATACGCATTAGGGGGCTCCCCGAATCTCCCGAGAACGCCAACTTACCGGATGTCGTGACCCAAATCTTTAACCAGGTGCTGGACCGTCCGCCGGGAGAAGTCATCGAACTGGACAGGGTTCATAGGGCCCTGGGCCCCAGGGACGAGGACCCGCGGAGACCCCGAGACGTCATCTGCCGAGTCCATTTTTATAAAATAAAAGAAGAAATCATGAGACTCGCATGGGCCAAGCAGGGGGTATCTTACAAAGGGTCCCAGCTCGCCTTGTTACCTGACCTGGCTCGACGAACGCTACAGATGAGAAGAATCCTGAAACCATTACTGGAAAGCGCGAAACAGGCTGGCGCCACTTATAGATGGGGCCATCCCTTTCATCTTATCCTGCAGCTGCGGGGCCGGAGCTTCGCACTCCGTCGCCACTCTCAGCTTCCGGAGGCGTTCGAGTTTTTGGGATCTCCGGCCGTGGAACTGGAGAACTGGCTCTCCCCCTCGTTGGGCTCCGTTCGGGGGCAGCGGGGTGAGAGACGGGATCCTCTGCCCCGAAGACACAGAGAGGGCCGTCGCAGGGCCCCCAACGATGCTGTGGACTGGCGGTGATACGCGTCTCTCCTTATCGGTTCGCTGAGGACTCTGTCAGGTTAAAACTCCACTTCTAGTTGTTGACCCTTAAGAGTTACATATACTGGGGGCCGTACGGCGTCATTATGCACTGGCCCGATGTCATGTTATATCTTGATCCAGTTGCTGGGGTGGGGGGCGCGCACTGCCGGGCTGAGGAACGTTTCCGGAGGATGGGCCACGGGCTGGCCTGCCTCTGTCCTCCCCGGTGGTGTGCTCCCCCCCGCTCCCCGCTCCTGCTGGGGCTTCTGCCCCTAGCTGCCGGCCGATTGCGGGCGGGGGGTGGGCCGCTCCAGTAGGGGTTTGTTGGGGCCGCGTAGGCTAAGGGTCTAAATATAGGTAATATGTTCTAGTGATTTACTGTTTTACGGATGTTATTTAATTTTCTCTCGTTGAAGTGCAATTCCGTAGTTTGGGCACTTAAATGTTATCTTGCAGAAATTTCAAGTGTATAGGTTGTTAACAATGGGCTTGTCATCAGAACTGGACCTCTTAGAGGTCTGGGTCTCAGGATAATCCTCTATATCTTGGACGGGGCGACTCGTGCTGGCTGCCGCTTTCCACTTTCCCCCATTGGAATCCTCTCGAGTTCTCCCAGAGACATTTGGGACAACTTATAGAGAGGGAGCGCCTTAGCGCGCCTCCGTCCTTCCCTTCGTTTGACTCCCACCTCTCCCTATTATCCCAACGCTGACAGGACCGCTTGCAAGGGCTTTGGTCCTCAAACACTTAAAGCCGTGTAATATTGCGGGCATCCTCAGCTGAGGGATTTTCCCTGTTCTCCCTTGTCTCCACATATTCTCCCTTCTTTTTTCTCTTTCCCTGTTCCCCTCTACCTCCACCCCCTGGTTGCCGGACGCCGTTGCATAGAAGATGTCAAACATAATCATCTGTTCTTATAACACGAAGGGGCTGAATGTGCCCGAAAAAAGATCTAAAGTCCTCTCTGAGCTACATAAACACCGGGTCCAATTAGCTCTATTACAGGAAACTCATTTCAAGGAAGGCCACATACCGGTAATCCGGGACCGCCACTTTACCTCGTGGGTACACGCCCCGAACCCGGAAGCCAAATCGAAAGGGGTGTCCATAGCAATACATAAATCTCTCCCTCACAAAATAGTGGACTCTAGAGTAGACCCTAAAGGCAGATTCATATTTCTAAAATTGGTACTGTTTTCTAAGACATATACTATTGTGAACATATATAGCCCCAATCAGGATTCAGCACACTACTGTTCTAGCCTTCTGAAGCAGCTAGCTAGCTTTGCAGAAGGGGTGATCATACTGGGAGGAGACCTTAATCTTCCCCTGAATCCTCAGATTGACACATCCACTGGGAGATCGGGGGTCCCAATAACAGGCCTCAAGAAACTGAAGAAAAATTTGCTAGACTTACAATTGGTGGATGTGTGGCGGGCGCTTCATGGGCGGGACAGAGACTATACCTTTTACTCCAGCGCAAATAATTCCTATAGTCGCATAGATTACCTCCTGACGAGCCACCATGCTATGTCATGGAACCCAGAGGCGAACATAGGAAGTATCCTGTGGTCGGACCATGCCCCAATATTTTTGTCCCTTGACCTTCCTGGATTGCACCCACGCAGCTGGGACTGGCGTCTGAACGACAATTTATTAAAGGACGACGTCTGCCTGGCTGCAATCCGGGACAATATAAAACACTTTCTAGCAGATCACCGTAATGACGACACACCCCCCCCGGTTCAGTGGGAAGCGCTTAAATGCGTTTTGAGGGGGACTTTCATTCAGCATGGAACCAGACTCAAAAAAGAAAGATCCTCCCTAATAGAAAAGACAATCTGCCAAATAAAAGCACTAGAGCTTTCACATAAGCGATCTCCTACCAATGAGATTTGGATAGAACTAGAAAGAGCTAGGGATAACTTGAGGGGGCTCTATAGCCAGGCGTTCCTGAGACATAGGGACCGTCTGAGGGGAATGTTTTATGAGCACGCCAACAAACCGGGCAGACTGTTAGCAAGGTCACTGCACCCTAGGGCCTCCACCACCTACATTCCTAGCATCAAAACACAGGGAGACACTGAAACGTTTAATCCAAAGGAGATAGCAGAGACTTTTAAGGCATACTACAATTCACTATACAATTTGGAGATCCCGGCTTCGCCCAGGGCTCGTATGTCTCACGCGGAGGCAGCTCAGGCCTATGTAGATGGGACCCCTCTCCCTAGAATCCCTCAGGAGGACATAGAATCCCTGGAGGCCCCTTTTGGAATTCAGGAAGTGGCGAAGGTAATACAGAGCACACCTGTAGGAAAGAGCCCGGGACCTGACGGCTTTACCCCGAGGTTCTATAAGACGCTGGGCCCCCTGATAACCCCCTTCTTGACGAAGGTCTTCAACGCCGTGGGACGGGATTCCCCCTTCCCCAAGCAGTCGTTGTCTGCTACGATTGCTGTTATCCCTAAGCCTGGGAAGGACCCTCTCATGTGCAGCAGCTACCGTCCAATTTCTCTAATTAATGTGGACATAAAATTATTCGCCAAATTAATCGCATCACGCCTACAACCGATTATCCCTGAACTTATACATCTGGACCAGGTGGGATTTGTCCCAGGCAGGGAGGCGCGGGACAACACGAACAAGTTATTCACGCTGATCTCCTACGTGCAGTCTAAGAGAATCCCAGCATGCCTTCTCTCATGTGATGCGGAGAAGGCATTTGACAGGGTAAGCTGGGACTTCATGCACGCCTCCCTGAAACAAATTGGAATGGGACCGTCCCTACTGGGTAAGATCATGGCTCTTTACGAGAACCCCTCTGCCTCAGTGAGAACAAATGGAGTGCTGTCACCTTCCTTCCCTATAGGGAACGGCACTCGTCAGGGATGCCCCCTATCGCCACTTTTATACATCCTCACCATGGAACACCTGGCTATAGCCATTCGGAATAACCCAGACATAAGGGGAATAGAAATTGACGGCAGGCAATATAAACTTTCTCTTTACGCGGACGATCTTCTCCTCCACCTAACCTCCCCCACTATGTCCTTCCCATCAGTTTTAAAGGAGTTTGAGCAATTTGGGGCGGTTAGTAATTTTAAAATAAACTATACGAAATCCGAAGCCCTTAATCTAACGCTTCCGCCGGGAGAGGTAGACAGGCTGAGAAACAACTTCTCCTTCAGATGGCAAGCGGCCGCCATTAAATACTTAGGGGTTCAGATCCCAAAAGACTTGACAAGAATATACGAGTTGAACTATGCGACCTTGATGAATAAGACACTTAGCGATTTGAAACAATACAATAGAGGGGTCCTGTCATGGTTTGGGAGAATTGGAGTGATAAAAATGGACGTGCTACCCCGGTTTCTGTACCTTTTTCAAACTGCCCCTATAGCCCCCCCCAACTGCTTTTTTAGGATCTTGAAAACCACATTCCTTAAATTCGTCTGGGGAGTGTCCAAACCTCGTATCCGCTATGATACCCTGTCTCGCAGCAAAACAAGAGGGGGCGCGGGACTACCCGATCTCAAACTCTATCACACAGCGGCGGTCCTTATGAGAGCACTAGATTGGACCCATCAGGGTGCAAATAAGCTGTGGGTCGATATTGAGAAGAGAATGTCGCCTCTCCCGCTGGTCTCCCTGCCCTGGGCGGGGCCTCAACCCAGGTGCACCCTCAGATCTCTACCTTTTATGGCACAGCATCTGTTCTCAGTCTGGGACCAACTGACCTCAAAATTTCCGTTGGCTCGGCGTCCGGGACCTCTGACTCCCATCTTCGGGAATCCGGACTTTGCACCTGGGGTGGGGGTCCCGACCTTCCTAGGGTGGCGGGCAGAAGAAGATCCACGCATACGGCATGTTATGGGGGGATCAGGCTTCCCTACACTGGGGGAACTGAGAGCTCAATTCCCTGGAGTACATGTGTCCTGGCTTTTACACCGGCAACTGGCCAACTATATATCTTCCCACCGCCTGGGAGAGACGTTGAGCCATCCGTTGACAGATCTCGAGAAGCTTTTCTCCTCCGGGACGCATGTGCCCCATGCCCTCTCTGTGCTGTATCAGACATTGGTATCCAACATACACTCGGGCCCGCCGGGATACGTGGCTAAATGGGAGGGTGAATTGGGGCGGTCCTTTTCGGAGGAGGAGCTAACTAAGATGTTCAGCCTGACTCACAAATCCACTCTGGAGGGGGCGGCGCAGGAAAGGAATTTTAAAATAATCTCGAGGTGGTACAGATGCCCGTCGGTCATCCATAAATTTGCTCCCCAGACCTCAAGCAAGTGCTGGCGATGCCTAGCAGAGGAAGGAAATATGACACACATCTGGTGGGGGTGTCCGGCTATCAGATCCTTTTGGGATAAGGTCCTAGAGATATACACCGAGACGACGGGTAGAAGAGTAATCAACTCACCTCAGTTGACCCTCCTCTCCCTTGTGGAGGGCTCCATATCTCAGCACAAAAAGGGTCTACTTCGACACTTTCTTTCGGCAGCGCGAACTGTTATACCCAGGCACTGGAAGACACTGGGGGTCCCTACATTGGCTGAATGGGTGGTGGAGCTCGAGCATATCAGTCATATGGAGGAGCTTACACTGGGCGACAGAGGCCTGATAGAAAAATTTATCACGACTTGGGCTTGTTGGTTCGACTTCCGGGACTCTGACCGTTTCAGGGCGATATTAGACTGTACGACTTAGACGCTACGGTTCGGCGCGATATCCCCCGGTTGCAATGAGCGGCAGCTTTTGCGACGGGGGGATTGGATTGGTGCCTTGGTCTGGCTAGGGGGGATCCCTCCCCCCGCACCCCCCTTTCCTTCTTTCTTTTTCCTTTTCTTTTCCCCCTCTTTTTTCACCTCTCCTTTCTTGTTTATAGGTTTGTCTAATGTTAGTTTTATTTCGTGGGTGAATTTGTTTTTGATTAAGATGGTTGTCACACTGTGTTATATTATATATACAGTAGTGTAATATGTTGATCTGTTTGAACAATAGCGCGGAGATGTGATCCGCTTCATGCATGTATGTATGTACTTTCCTTTGACCAAAAATAAATAAAAACAGATTAAACTAAAACTGCACCCACTCCCAGCTCAGAAGCGTCCACTTCTACAATGAAGGCCTTACGAATATCTGGGTGAATTAACACTGGTGCCGAAGTGAAGGCCCGTTTCAAGGTCAGGAAGGCCTCACAGACAGAGGGAGACCAGTTGGCAGTAAAGGCCCCCTTGCGGGTAAGATTGGTAAGAGGTGCAACAACATGAGAGAAGCCTTTGATGAACCGCCGATAAAAATTAGCAAAACCTAGAAAACGCTGCAATTCTTTTAAGGTCTTGGGTTGGACCCAATCCTGAACCGCTGAAACTTTCCCCGCATCCATCTCCAGACCCTGGTTGGTAATAATGTACCCTAAGAAAGGAACTGTGGTGACTTCAAACACGCATTTAGAAAGTTTAGCAAATAAATTGTTCTCTCTTAATTTTTGTAGTACCAACTTAACATGGCGTCTGTGCTCCAACAAGGAATTAGAAAAAATGAGAATATCGTCTAAGTATATGACCACAAATCTACCGAGATACTCTCTGAAAATATCGTTAACAAAATCTTGAAAAACGGCTGGCGCGTTACAAAGACCAAAAGGCATGACCAGGTACTCGTAATGGCCGTCTTTCACATTAAATGCGGTTTTCCACTCGTCCCCCTGTCGGATGCGAATAAGATTGTAAGCCCCTCTTAAATCCAACTTGGAAAAAATTTGGGACCCAGTGACTTGATTGAACAGATCCCCGATCAAGGGCAAGGGGTATCGGTTCTTTACAGTGATTTTATTCAAGGCTCGATAATCTATGCATGGTCTCAAGCCGCCATCTTTTTTCTCTACAAAAAAGAATCCAGCCCCGGCAGGTGAGGTAGAGGGGCGAATAAATCCCTTCTTTAAATTTTCGGTGATGTACTCCCTCATTGCTTGCTCTTCAGGCAGGGTAAGATTATAAATTTTTCCCCTCGGGGGAATCGTGCCAGGCAGCAAGTCAATAGGGCAGTCATAAGACCGATGTGGAGGAAGGGTATCCGCAGAACGTTCAGAAAAGACATCAACCCAGTCTGCGTATGGTTGAGGTAATCCCTGAGGTAAAACTTGCATACTTCTAAGGCCTGTAGTAAAGCAGTGACCTTTACAATGGTCACTCCACTTGATCAATTCTCCAACCCGCCAATCTATCACCGGGTTGTGGAGTTGTAACCAGGGGTATCCCAAAACCACCGGAGTCTCTGGACAGTCGAAGATGAAAAATTCTAAGAACTCAGAGTGAGAAGAGCCAACAATTAACCGAAGAGGTGGGGTCTTGGTGTTTAAAGGTCCCCCCTGGATGGCCTTCCCATTGATGGCCAATACTTGTAGGGATCTTTCAAGAGGAACTAACGGAATACCTAAAAGGGAGATCATGCTCCTATCCAGAAAGTTTCCCGCCGCACCGCTGTCGATAAAGGCGGAAACTGTTTGCTTGGAAGAACCCCAAGATAGGTCAATGGGTACTAACATTTTATTTTGGCGAGAGTTGCAAACTGACTCACCCAGATCAGTACTCTCTACCTGGTCTGGGTGCGGAAGTTTTCCGCCGGTCTCCCCTTGTTGGGACAGGACCCTGCGAAATGTCCCGAGTTCCCACAATATAGGCATAACCCATTGGACCGCCTACGCTGCTTTTCCTCTTGGGATAACCGGGTTCTCCCTAATTGCATGGGTTCTTCCTGGGAAGGAGATGAGGTATTTTCCCCACGGGTAGCGGGGGAACTAAGACTCTGGGAAGACCTGAAGGACGTGGGAGCCCTGGCTCTCTCCCTAGCCCTCTCTCTAAGACGCCTGTCTATTTTAATGGAGACCTGCATTAATTGGTCTAGGTCTGCGGGTGGAGGAAAATTTACCAAAGCATCCTTGATGCTTTCCGACAGCCCCACCCTGAACTGACTACACAAAGCGGGATCATTCCACCTCGATTCGACGGCCCAGCGGCGGAATTCAGCCCTATAATCTTCAGCCGAATTCCGTCCTTGTCTTAAGGCCCGAAGCCTATTTTCTGCCGTAGATTGTTGATCAGGGTCAGCATATAAGACGCCCATAGCAGTAAAGAATGCTGTAACGGATTGTAGGGCAGAATCATGAGATGGCAAACTGAACGCCCAGGACTGCGGGTCTCCTTGAAGCAAAGAAATGACTAGGCCTACTCGTTGGGACTCTGTGCCTGAGGAGATGGGTCTCAGCTTGAAATACAGTTCGCAGGCATTCTTAAAATTGGAGAATTTAGCTCGTTCTCCAAAAAACTTTTCCGGCAATGGAATCTTTGGTTCTGAGATATGAGGTGGTACAGAGGATGCCGGTAACTGTCGAGATTCTGGAGTGGCCACTCTTTGAGCGAGCTGGTTTATCGCCGTAGCCATAGCTTGTACCTGCTGTACCAGGTCATCCATCTTCGGGCCTGTGATAAAGTCACGCTCCGGGTACTACAGCTATCCACTTAGATAACTCCAGTCCTCTCAGTAAGACCTCAACCCCCAATCTCCGCAGCCAGCTTCACCTTTAGGAGCCCCCGCTTGCCGGGACGCAGAGCACGCCTGCCCGGGATCGGTTGCCCCCAGGACTTCAATGGCTCAAAGATTGGAGTCTTACTGTTCAGAGGCCTGGAGAACCCGCGGCTGGAAGTGGTGCCGAGCAGCCCGATCGCTGAGCGTATAACGGAAGTCCAACAGGCTAAGGGTCAGCAACGGAAGTTCAGAAATGGCAGCGGTACAAAGGATTGGACAAGACGTGGTCGAGGATCAAGCAGAGGTCGGCAACAGGAGATCAGATCGGGGATGGTCAAACACAGGCGAAGGTCGGCAACAGGAACACGGATCGAGGATAGTCAAGACAGGCGGTGGTCGGCAACGGGAGTTCAGAATAAACACTAGAGACAAGCTGCTAACAGGGTACAAGGCACTATCACAGGCGCTGAGCAACTGACTGAGCGAACCTTATATAGGGACAGACATGATGGGAGGTGAGTGTATGATTGGTGCAACTGGGATCTAAATACACATTGGGCCAGAACCTGAAAAGGGCGTGTAGCCCAGAACCTCTCGCTTGGGCTCATTGGCCCAAACAAGGAGGGCTCATAGGCCCTTCAAACCGAACCAGGGGGCGTGCCAGTGCCCCCTGGCTAATCTACAGCCTCCGGCGGGCGCGCTGAGCACAGCGCCGCCGGAGGGAAAACAGACCTCGGGCACGCGCGCACGCCCGGGAACAGATGACGCGCGCGCGAGGAGGGAGAGAGGCCGTGCTCGGCGCCGCCCGAGCAGACGCCGCACGGCGCGGCCGCCGGGCCGGAGCTGCTGGGGCCGGCCGGCCGCCAACGCTGGACCGGGGCCCAGGTAAGTGCCGATTGCTGACACTATCTTTGGTAAACGTAAGATTTGGGAGACCTTCACAGACAATTGGGCCTAAGTTCATCGTACCTTTCCAAATCAAAAGAAAAATTAATAATGTGCCTTTTTAACTACAGTAACCAAGGTCATACGGAATCCATTCGTTCTTACACTCCCCCCTGTTGAATGCTTCTCTACCACCTGCCTTCAGTTCCACTGCCCCAGAGCCTGTTGAGGTTGAATGCATGCCAGAATATGAGGTGGAAAAGAACCTTGTTTCAAGAAGATGCGGCCGAGGGTTGCAATATCCTTTGAAGTGGTCAGGTTAAGGTGAAGAGGAGAATTCTTGGGAACATCCATGCTCCATGACTTCCATCAAGACCATCTTGACAGGCCAGCACCTGAGGTTGTCCGGAGGCCGCCCCTTGCAATGTCACAATGGTAGACCTGGTCCTACTCAGTTTTGCCGGTGGGCATGTGCTCACCCCCATGAGTGTGCATACGCTGGGTGCACCTCTCGGGTGTCTCTGTTCGACTGTGCACGGCCAGTTTGTGCTTTTCCCCAGCTGGAAGAGTACAAGATCTCCCTGGTATATCAGTAAGGACCTGCTTGTCCAGGGTGTGAGGCTGCAACCTGGAATGGCTGGACAGATCAGGTTGTAGTCAGGACTGGGGGGCTAGCACATGGGTCTTGGGCTTTGTGCGGGGTTGTGGGCCAGTCTGGGTATGTAGCCATGGAGAGAAACATTTTTTAATCTCATCTGGGCTCATGGTAGATTGGCTGGGGGAAGATAGAACCTAGAGAGGAGGAGTACTTTGGAGATTCGCTGGTTGCATGTTGGACTGGGTGCCTTGCTGGTTGGCAGCATGTTGTGCCACCATCTTTCCCCACAATCTATGTCGCAGAACGAGGGAGCTTCCAAGACTGTCAGGTGGTTTAAGCTCGTGCTTAATTTAATTTTGTCAAAATATTTTTGGTAGAAATATATATATAGAGAGAGGGGGCGCTCTTTTCAAATTAAAATTGTTAAAGAAAATTATATTGCAGTACAACGTTGAGTATATCGGTATCATGCCCGTTCCTGCCCAGAAGACACTGCAAACTGAAAAGAGCACTTGATTAGATTTTCAAATAACATTCAACTACTATGCATATGCACACTATCAAGTGTTAAATTAAAAAAAATGTCATGGGGTCCCCCCTTCCCAGTAAAACCAGCACAGGCACCAGCTATGGGTACTGGTAGACGAGGGCGTGGAGACTGAGGGGCCAGCCCCGGCACTGAAGGCTACCAGCCCGCATAGCCCCCACAGGCAATGGACTTTTCTGCACTCCCCTGGACTTTGGGGAAGCAGGTAATGGGGCGAAGGGTTGTGGCAAATCACAAGCTTGCTGGCAGGTGACTTACCCCGTCTCAAGGGCCGCTTACCAGTTCACAAAGTGTTAAATGTAAAAAAAACAAAAATTACTGTGCCTGTGCTACGCTGTCACTGACCGTCGAATGTGATTGTCAGAAGCCGTGTGTGGGAGCAGATGATCGGCCCCCAGCCCCGTATCTGTCTTCCAAAATCACTCCCGCTGCTGGGGGACCTTTTATAGCAGAGTGAGATGTCCTTTAGAATGTAAGCTTGCAAGGGCAGGGCTCTTTTTCCAATTGTCTCTTGTTCTCACAACATATGATCTAAACGTTGTAGCAACTAGTGTGTAATGGTCTCTGTATAAATGTACAGGGCTGTGGAAAAAGATGGTACTATATATATAAATAATAATAATGACGCCATCTCACTCACTCCCATTTCACACTGATTGTAGCTTTAATATATATATATATATATATATATATATATATATATATATATATATATGTATATGCTGGGTGTGTGTGTATTGTGACATTCATGCAGGCCGGATAGTAGAGGACAGGTATATTTCTCCCAGGTTCCTTTCCTATGTGAGGTAATAGCTGAGCTTCTCACCTGTCAGGTAATTAATTAGGGGGAATGAGAGGAGTTCTCTCTCTCTCTCTGTCTCTCTCGGGCGAAGGACACAGCCCAGGACTGTGGAGAGACTCATGTGAGTAAAGGTTGCTGGAAGTAGTTTTAAAGTTGGCAGAGAGAAGCTCTCCAGCTAGTAGTGAGGGTTTTCACTTGTATAGTTAAGTGCCGGACAGGCAAGGATTTACTTTTGTTCTCGTGTTATCTTTATTTTTTACTTGCAACCTTTACAAATAAAACTGACCTCGAGTCAGCTTGAATGAACTTTCTGCTGTTTGCCTGATTGGATAAAGACAAAATACGTGTCCCTCAACATCAGAAGAGGGCGATCCCGGACACTTATCACAGTATGTATATATATATTATCTGGTGTAGGTTTGCAGGCTGTCTAAGTGTTGCTGTTACCTTTATTATAAAGTATTCAAAAATTGAGAGTTTGTTCTTTCAATAGGATATAGTTGTTATCTGCTCTTTACCGCTACTTTTTTCTTCTTCCTCTTCTGTTTTTCATAGAAAGGTTTCTATAGATTTTTTTTATAAAATAAAGAATTCAAGTATGACATAAAAAACTGCTGAAAAACAACTGACAAAGCAGAGTGGGCCTAATTACATTACAAATCATGAACATAAGAGATGTACTTACATATCACAGATGTACTTACATATCACATTTATAATATAATATGGGTTAAGAATAAGTTAGTTATTAATGTAAAATAGTCAAGCCTATGATATTGTAAAATAGAGGTATAATTGTAGTCAGAATGGTTTATGGACCTCAACCAATTAAATAAGGGACCCCAACACTGAGTATTAAAAGCATTATAAGAGGGGAAAAATGAAACAATAAAAAACAAACATTAAATGACCAACAAGACAAAGAGACAAACTTACATACAAATAACAGCACTCACAGTGGAAGGGAGACAAGTAGTAAGTAGGGGAGACCAATTTTTTACTAACCTGGGAGGTGCAGAGGTCTCAGTTCAAACACCTCTGCAGAAGTATGTATGAGCTGTACCACCAAACGCCAAGCTGCCTCTGTAAGGTGCAGTCCTAACTCTAATTCATGAAAGCCCCATTAGGGTCATACAATGGGATAAACAGGGGCACTAGAAACTAGGGACTAAGTCCTCTTCCATTCCACTGCCAGGGATCTCACCAAGCTACACTCCCAAGCTGGTTTCTCTTCCTCATCTGTAACTCTACAGGGATCCCGGACACTAGGGCCTATCTCACTGAGCATCCATTCCACAGGATCTGCAGCAGCTACACTTCAGGGGTGCATTCCACCTGCCCTTCGCCTTCTCCCATGTCTAGCTGGACCGTGCCACACAATGGATCAGGAACTTGGCTTCACATGGTGGCTTCTTTGGAATGGGAATTCTGGAACTCTCTAGAATCTCCTTTGCTCCTTCTTATATAGCCTATCCCTCTACTGCCCTCTAAAAAAAAACTACACTACACTAATTATTATATTTCTTACCCTCCTAACGTAATTACAGATACTCTAACTACTAAATCTATAGCCCAATCTAATCCACCCCCACCCAAGGTATCCCGGCGCATCCCCCCATTCTCTGGGGACCTCCCTCTCAGGTGCACCCCTAGCCAGGGGACTATCCTGTTACAATTCTAAATACAGATTATAGGCTTGGTTGCTAACTAACAGGGTTGGGTGCTGTGGCTCCTTTAAGACAGAGGAAGGGAACCCTGACATATTTAAACAATCAAAGTAAGGCAGAATTAATCTGATGATTCGGGCCATATAGGGTATACCATGGCTTCCAAGATCTTAGTGACGTGAGGGATCGAGTCAAACAAGATCAATTTTCTCATAAACCATATATAGAGATAGTCTATCTTTAACCTCCTTTAATAGCAAGATTGGTGACCTCCAAGCTTTGGCTATAGTCTGTTTGACAACAGTACATATAAATATCATAAAATAAAATTTGAACATTTGTAAGTTATACCAGCTGCCTATCGCAGCTAAAATTCATGGATTAGTGAGAGAAGGCGCCTAACACTGTCCCCAGAATGCCCACCTGGTCCAGACCAATGAACCGGGACAAACCAATATTAATCCTCAGCCAGGATTTTAACATCGGAATTCAACAAAGAAATTGGCTGAAAGTTAGCCCAGTTCAAGTGGTTCAAGCCAGGTTTGAGAGTAATGCTAATGGCAGCATGTAATAATTCAACTGAAAAATTTTCACCATCAGAGATTTTAAAAAAGCAACCAGACATGGAGCCAATAGGTCAGAAAACGTTTGGTAATAGATGGATGGTCTCTTGTTTGGTTTTAAAGATTTTATGGCCATATGTATCTCATTAAGCATAATTTCTTTTTGATCTGTTCGATCAGCGTCCCAGCGTTAGGAAGGTCAAAGTCAGCCACAAAATCACGTGCATGTTGCTCGCTCTAGTGAGCCATCCTGACTTCCATACATTTTGGACATATTTTCACTGAATTCAGCCACCACTTTTTTCGGATTACTAGCTATTATACCAGCATGAGTCTTCAGTCTGATTAGCTTGGAATAGTTAAATTTATCATTAAATGTATTAGCTAAATGAGAGCTATGTTTATTTGCATAGAGATAGTAACGGCCCTTTTTTCTCAGCATTGATAGCCAAACATAAATAAAATAATCTAGTTTCATCCAAACACTTCATTTCAGGGGTGGGCGTGGTCATATGCTGTTTGGGCCGCATCTCAAATCCTGCTGCAGCTCAGCAATATGTTTCATTCTGATGCTCCTAACCTGTGAACTAAGCTGAATGATACGTCCCCTTAAGGGTATTTAATGGGCTTCCCATAGGGATACCACAGAGTTCAGTATTTGAGAGAAATAATTAATTTATGGACCAGCAGAATGATCTGCCCCTCGGGACAAGGGAGCCCTGTGGCTTCCCTGATTCCCTGTGGCTCACAACATATCACAAAACTGGAAAAGACAATCATACAACAAAGACAAAATAAGACACAAGACAAAGAACCAACACTTTGAAACACAAAATAAAACAATACATACAAAAAACACAGTATGCAAACAACACACAACCAAAATATCCTATGTCTTACAGCCCATAGGAGGGTAAGTGAGGAGGCAATAGTAGCCTCCGGCCTGAAACAGAAATATGGAACATCTGTCTGATGAAAAGGCTGACTGACCAATGGGATAATCCATATCGTGTTACAGTACCTTTGTCCTCCAATATCTGACTGCTAGCCCTGGTAAAAAAAATATTTAACACAAAGATGTTAAAGATGTTTAACACAAACATCATAAAGAACAGACCATACATAGTTCTCATCATCTAGATAACTGGCCCCATGTCATCTGTCGAAACAATTGACCCTGATAAAAAGTTTAGTAATTATTGAACTCTCTAGGGATGAGCGAATCGATCCGGATTTGTTCCGAATTTCATGAAAAATTCGATTCTGAACGAATCCGAATTTCCCCACGATTCGATCGATCGACGTTTTCCTTTAAACTCCATTTATTTCAATTACAGGCATTCTAAAATGGTGGAAGCACATGTCCGGACATATCCCCTGGGGCAAGGTATCATGGGAAAGTCACATGCAGCCTATCAGCAGCCAGGAAGCCCGGTGATGTCACCGTGCTAAATAAAGCGGCGGCCATCTTGCTTGTGCGCATTTCAGCCTTGCATTGCGGCCAGAGCACAGCTCGTTACAGACAGGGAAAGATAGGAAAAAAACGGAACCATCCAGCCAGGGACAGCTTAGAAGTGACAGTGAAAACATTTTTTTTTTCATTAGCCAGATCAGTTTTCAATTCAATTTCAGTTCTTTGTGCTGTAAATCTGCCACTGTGCATGCCATCTATGCAGTGGCTTATTTAATCCTATCTGTTACACACAAGCATTTATCATAATATAACTGGATTAGTTTTAATATTTTTTGGTCTGCCTTTAACAAAAAAAACACCAACCCACCTGGGTATCCCAAACCTGCATTAGGCAGCCTATCTGTTATACTAAATACGCTTGTTCATCCTTCCTCAGCTTAATCAGAGTATTGCATTTTGAATTGGTTTTTGTTCTGCCTTTAACAAAAAAAAAACAGGCCGCAGGGCATCCCAAACCTGCACTTAGCAGCCTATCTGTTATACTAAATGCGCTTGTTCATCCTTCCTCAGCTTAATCAAAGTATTGCATTTTGAATTGTTTTTTGTCCTGCTGCCAAAACACTAGGCCGCAGGGTATCTCATATTGCCAATTTTCATAGTATCTGGTGCAGAGAAGCAGTTCCTCACTTTATTTAGCTTCTTCTTTTTAAAGTAAACACATTTTTTATTGTACCTATTGCGCATTTCAAATACAGAAAAATGTCAGGCAGACAAGTGCAAGGATGTTCAAAGAGGAGTGGCAGAGGCCAAGATTCAGCAGGCAGAGGTCGCAGCAGACTAGGAGCGAGTGGCAGCAGGAGTCACGGTGAGAGACCTGATCTGCCAGTATCTGCTAGCGGTCGTGTCTCCACCAGTAATGCATCTGCCGTGGTAGATTGGTTAATGCGCTCATCAACATCATCACAAGTTACATCTGAGACCCCCAGTCTAGGGTCGGTAGGTTCCTCTGACACAACCCTGAGTTGGCATGCCCCGAGAGCAGTCCCTGTCCTCCCATTGCCTCTCTCCTACGCCGTTCCCTCCCCCAGCGACGTATCCTATGCTTTGGGTTCAGCTCCACTCTTTAGTGAGGAGGACGATCACATAGAGGACAGTCAGCAGCTACTGCCCAGCCAAGAAATGGAGGTGGCTTCTTTAGCTAGGCAGACAAATAGTGATGTGGACAGTGTCGTGGGTGTTGCGAGCGTTCCAGCTCCTGCGCCAGACACTGTTGAGGAAACTGAGAACATCAGTGACGTGCAGCCACAACTTGATGATGATGATGAAGGCGATCGCAGTTGGGAGCCGGGGGATGAAGGGGCTTCATCATCATCATCAGGAGAAGAGGGGCGCAGGTTGCCCCAGAGTCAGCAGCTGAGGCAGCAAGGTGTTAGCAGCAGTCAGCATGGGGGCACAATTGTAAAGCCTGGAGCCAAACGGGGCCGGGACCTGGGTAGAGCACCTGCTGCGAGGCAGGCTACCTTATCGGGGTGTTCCTGGAGTTGGCGACAGTAGCAGTGAATCAGTGAGGCCTGTTGGTGGGAAAAGTAGCTACTCGGCAGTGTGGCAGTTTTTCCTGAAGCATCCGCAGGAGGGTTACATGGCCACATGCAAGATATGTAGGCAGAAGGTGAAGCGTGGCCAGGGCCCAAATGTTGGCATCACGGCCTTGCGTCAACATATGATGCGTCACCATAAAGCGGCCTGGGAGAACCGAGGCTCCGAAGAGGTGGTCCAGCCTGCTTCCTCACCAAGTAGCACGCCAGCCAAGGCTCCAGCACCTCAGCCGAAGGCAGCTGTGCGTCATACCCATCCTCTGTCGCTCCTGCTCCTCCTCCTCCAAGTCATGCATCCCGCCAGCAATCCATCAGCGAAGCCATGTCCAAGAGACAGCAGTATGCGCCCACTCATCCTACGGCGCAGAAGCTGAATGTGCTCCTGTCCAAGTTGCTGGTGCTGCAGGTGCTCCCTTTTCAGGTGGTGGACTCGAGGTGGAGGTGGAGAGTCCCAAGCCGTCATTTCTTTGCCAAGAAGGCAGTACCAGCGCTGCACACTTTTGTTGAACAGAAGGTGGGCCAGTCCTTGAGCCTGTCCGTGTGTAGCAAAGTGCATGGCAGCGCCAACGTCTGGAGCTGTAACTATGGTCAGGGACAGTACATGTTGTTTACGGCCCACTGGGTGAATGTGGTCCCTTTACAGCAGCAACTTGGACAGGTCACGCCGCTTTGGCCTCCGCACTCCCTGCCCGTTGGGCCTGTGATACCGTGCGACTCGGCCTTCTCATCCTCTGCCATCTCCTCACCCTCCACTGTAGGCTCAAGTCTCAGTGCCCCTCCAGTCTACCATGTGTGCAGGGCACGGAGGTGTCACGCAGTGCTTCACATGGTTTGTCTTGGCGAATGGAGTCACACCAGGGAGGAACTGCTTAAATGTATTCATCAGGAAATCCTAACATGGCTTACTCCCAGAAAACTTAAAATGGGAATCATGGTTACCGACAATGGGAAGAACATTTTGTCTGCGCTGCGCCAAGGAAGCCTGACCCATGCCCCCTGCATGGCTCACGTCTTCAATCTGGTTGTCAAGCGGTTTCTGACGTGTTCCCCCCATCTGCAAGACATCCTAACAACTTCAAGGAAACTTTTCATGCACTTCAGCCACTCATACACCGCCAAACACACCCTTCTTGAGCTACAGCGTCAGAATGGTAGCCCCCAACATAGTCTGATTTGCGATGTTTCCACCCGTTGGAATTCCACCCTTCACATGTTGGACCGATTATATGAACAGAGAAAAGCCATCACGGATTTCCTGATGATCCAAGCGGATAGGGGGACTCCCCTGTGTAACTTCAATGTCAACCAGTGGCAGGTCATATGTGACACCTGCCGTTTGCTCAGGCCCTTTGAGGAAGCCACTTTATTTGTCAGTCGCCAGGATTACGGGATGAACAACGTGATTCCACTGCTTCATGTACTACAGCACATGTTGGAAACCATGGCTGGTCAGGGCACTGGAGACATGGCATCTACATCTTACGGCCACATGAACCCCGTTGGAGCTGAACTGGAGGAGGAGGAGGAAGAGGAGGAGGAGTGGCCCAGTGAAGCACAGTTTAGGCTAGGCGAAATGGCTGGTTTATCTAGTCAGCGGAGAGGAGGAGCAGGAGCAGCCAGAGGAGCTAGAGGGTTTTGAGGAAGGCGAGACAGAGGACCCGGACACACCGTGGCAGTATGCAGTGGAGATGGAGACAGGTAGTCCCTCCGAGTCACTTGCGCAAATGGCAGGAAGCATGCTCACGTGCTTGCATAGTGACCCCAGAATTGTTTCCATTTGTCGTCGGGATGACTTCTAGCTGTCCACCTTATTGGACCCTCGCTTCCGGCACAAAATGGGGGCATTTTTTAAACCCGCCGAGAGGGAGGACAAACTGAACTTCTACAAAGACATTCTACATAGACAGTTGACCCTTGCCTATCTGCGCCATGGTCCATACTCTCGCAGGTCTGACTCGGGGGGACCTCTGCGCTCACCTTCCACTGCCATGCCTGCTGGGGGGGTTGGCAGGAGCAGCAGCAGCAGCTCCATCAGCAGCAGCCTCAGTCTTCAGTCGCTAATGAGTAGCTTTCTACACCCGCATAGTGAGGTTACTCATGAGCAGCAGGAAGACCTGGAGCAGGACCTCAACCAGCAGGTCATGTCATACCTTGACATGACCATGCCAACACACCTTGAGGATCCGCTGGACTTCTGGGCAGCCAAACTTGGCTTGTGGCCGCAACTAGCAGAGTTTGCCCTGGAAAAGCTGTCCTGCCCGGCAAGTAGCGTGCCATCTGAGCGGGTGTTTAGTGTGGCGGGGGCCAGAGTTATGGTGAGGAGAACTCGTCTGTCAACTAAAAATGTGGAGAGACTCACCTTTGTCAAAATGAATCAGGGATGGATCAGCCAGGATTTCCACCCACCAATGGCTGATGCATGCGACTAGATTCAGCATGGTACCACGTTTTACACTTTACAAATGGAGCAAAACATATTTATGTCTTTGGGCCAATTTTTGGACTCCTGCTGATGCCAACTTCAGGGTGTGCCTTTCAGCCAAATTTTGGCCTCCTGCTGCTGCCGCTGCCAACTCCAGGGTGTCTTTCAAGCAATGTTTGGGCTCCTGCTGCTGCTGCTTGCAACTCCAGGGTGTGATTCATCCAATTTTTGTGCTCCTGCAGCCAACTCCAGTGTCTCTTTAAAGCAATGTTTGGGCTCCTGCTGCTGCTTGCAACTCCAGGGTGTGATTCATCCAATTTTTGTGCTCCTGCAGCCAACTCCAGTGTCTCTTTAAAACAATGTTTGGGCTCCTGCTGCTGCTTGCAACTCCAGGGTGTAATGCAGCTAATTTTTGGGCTGCTGCTGCCAACTCCAGTGTCTCTTTCAAGCTATGTTTGGGCTCCTGCTGCTGCTTGCAACTCCAGGGTGTCATTCAGCTAATTTTTGGGCTCCTGCTGCCAACTCCAGTGTCTCTTTCAAGCTATGTTTGGGCTCCTGCTGCTGCTGCTTGGCACTCCAGGGTGTCATTCAGCCAATTTTTGGGCTCCTGCTGCCAACTCCAGTGTGTCTTTTAAGCTATGTTTGGGCTGATGCTGCTGCTTGCATCTCCAGGGTGTCATTCATCCACTTTTTGTGCTCCTGCAGCTAACTCCAGTGTCTCTTTAAAGCAATGTCTGGGCTCCTGCTGCTGCTGTTTGCGACTCCAGGGTGTGATTCATCCAATTTTTGGGCTCCTGCAGCCAACTCCAGTGTCTCTTTAAAGCAATGTTTGGGCTCCTGCTGCTGCTTGCAACTCCAGGGTGTGATTCATCCAATTTTTGGACTCCTGCAGCCAACTCCAGTGTCTCTTTAAAGCAATGTTTGGGCTCCTGCAGCTGCTGCTGCTTGCAACTCCAGGGTGTAATTCAGCTAATTTTTGGGCTGCTGCTGCCAACTCCAGTGTCTCTTTCAAGCTCTGTTTGGGCTCCTGCTGCTGCTGCTTGCAACTCCAGGGTGTCATTCAGCCAATTTTTGGGCTCCTGCTGCAAACTCCAGCGTCTTTCAAGCTATGTTTGGGCTCCTGCTGCTACTGCTGCTGTTTCCACTCCAGGGTGTCATTTAGCCAATTTTTGGGCTCCTGTTGCCAACTCCAGTGTGTCTTTTAAGCTATGTTTGGGCTGCTGCTAGCTAACATTTGGGCTGCTGCTGCCAACTCCAGGGTGTGTCAGTCACTTTTAGGGCTCCTGCTGCTGCCAACTCCAGTGTCTCTTTCAAACAATGTTTGGGCTCCTGCTGCTGCTGCTTGCAACTCCAGGGTGTAATTCAGCTAATTTTTGGGCTGCTGCTGCCAACTCCAGCGTGTGTCAATCAATTTTGGACTCCTGCTGCTACTGCTGCCAACTCCAGTGTCTCTTTCAAGCAATGTTTGGGCTCCTGCTGTTGCTGCTGCTTGCAACTCCAGGGTGTCGTTCAGCTAATTTTTGGGCTCCTGCTGCCAACTCCAGTGTGTCTTTTAAGCTACGTTTGGGCTGCTGCTGCTTGCAACTCCAGGGTGTAATTCAGCTAATTTTTGGGCTGCTGCTGCCAACTCCAGTGTCTCTTTAAAGCAATGTTTGGGCTCCTGCTGCTGCTGCTGCTGCTTGCAACTCCAGGGTGCCATTCAGCCAATTTTTGGGCTCCTGCTGCCAACTCCAGTGTGTCTTTTAAGCTATGTTTGGGCTGCTGCCGCTTGCAGCTCCAGGGTGTAATTCAGCTAATTTTTGGGCTCCTGCTGCCAACTCCAGCATGTGTCAGTCAACTTTTGGGCTGCTGCTGCCAACTCCAGTGTCTCTTTCAAGGTATGTTTGGGCTCCTGCTGCTGCTGCTTGCAACTCCAGGGTGTCATTCAGCCAATTTTTGGGCTCCTGCTGCCAACTCCAGTGTCTCTTTAAAGCAATGTTTGGGCTTCTGCTGCTGCTGCTTGCCACTCCAGGGTGTGATTCATCCAATTTTTGGGCTCCTGCAGCCAGCTCCAGTGTCTCTTTAAAGCAATGTTTGGGCTCCTGCTGCTGCTTGCAACTCCGGGGTGTAATTCAGCTAATTTTTGGGCTGCTGCTGCCAACTCCAGTGTCTCTTTCAAGCTCTGTTTGGGCTCCTGCTTGCAACTCCAGGGTGTCATTCAGCCAATTTTTGGGCTCCTGCTGCAAACTCCAGCGTCTCTTTCAAGCTATGTTTGGGCTCCTGCTGCTGCTGCTTGCCACTCCAGGGTGTCATTCAGCCAATTTTTGGGCTCCTGTTGCCAACTCCAGTGTGTCTTTTAAGCTATGTTCGGGCTGCTGCTGCTGCTAGCTAACTTTTGGGCTGCTGCTGCCAACTCCAGGGTGTGTCAGTCACTTTTAGGGCTCCTGCTGCTGCTTGCAACTCCAGTGTCTTTCAAACAATGTTTGGGCTCCTGCTGCTGCTGCTGCTTGCAACTCCAGGGTGTAATTCAGCTAATTTTTGGGCTGCTGCTGCCAACTCCAGTGTCTCTTTCAAGCAATGTTTGGGCTCCTGCTGTTGCTTGCAACTCCAGGGTGTCGTTCACCTAATTTTTGGGCTTCTGCTGCCAACTCCAGTGTGTCTTTTAAGCTATGTTTGGGCTGCTGCTTGCAACTCCAGGGTGTAATTCAGCTAATTTTTGGGCTGCTGCTGCCAACTCCAGTGTCTTTTTCAAGCAATGTTTGGGCTCCTGCTGCCAACTCCAGTGTGTCTTTTAAGCTATGTTTGGGCTGCTGCTGCTGCTGCTACATAGCAATGTGTATCAACCTCGATGGGTACTGAAGAAGCCATCTTGGTGAAACTAGTATACCCAGGTTGAAGATTACTGATAAAATCAATTCTACAATGACTGTAATTCTCTTGGTAGTTATGTGTTGTTGTTTTTTATTCTATGAATTAATGTGTTTTTAACTAACATGTACTAAAGTGTAATGAAGTGTATTTTGTAAAAAAATATTTTCGATATATTTGAATATGTATATTTTTACAAAATGGCGTGGTTGATAGTTGGTAAGCCCCTTCTAAACATTTATATAGAACAGGGGAGATAGTCCAAAGACTCCTGGGTTCCAATACCTTATTTTCTCTCTTTAAAGCAATTTTTGGGCTCCTGCGGCTGCTGCTTGCAACTCCAGGGTGTGATTCATCCAATTTTTGTGCTCCTGCATCCAACTCCAGTGTCTCTTTAAAGCAATGTTTGGGCTCCTGCTGCTGCTTGCAACTCCAGGGTGTGATTCATCCAATTTTTGTGCTCCTGCAGCCAACTCCAGTGTCTCTTTAAAGCAATGTTTGGGCTCCTGCTGCTGCTTGCAACTCCAGGGTGTGATTCATCCAATTTTTGTGCTCCTGCAGCCAACTCCAGTGTCTCTTTAAAGCAATGTTTGGGCTCCTGCTGCTGCTTGCAACTCCAGGGTGTGATTCATCCAAGTTTTTTGCTCCTGCAGCCAACTCCAGTGTCTCTTTCAAGCAATGTTTGGGCTCCTGCAGCTGCAGTTGCTGCTGCTTGCAACTCCAGGGTGTAAGTTATCTAATTTTTGGGCTCCTGCTGCCAACTCCAGTGTGTCTTTCAAGCAATGTTTGGGCTCCTGCTGCTGCTGCTTGCAACTCCAGGGTGTCATTCAGCCAATTTTTGGGCTCCTGCTGCCAACTCCAGTGTGTCTTTTAAGCTATGTCTGGGCTGCTGCTGCTGCTTGCAACTCCAGGGTGTAATTCAGCTAATTTTTGGGCTGCTGCTGCCAACTCCAGCGTGTTTCAGTCAATTTTTGGGCTCCTGCTGCTGCTGCCAACTCCAGTGTATCTTTCAAGCTATGTTTGGGCTCCTGCTGCTTGCAACTCCAGGGTGTCATTCAGCCAATTTTTGGGCTCCTGCTGCCAACTCCAGTGTCTCTTTACAGCAATGTTTGGGCTCCTGCTGCCGCTTGCAACTCCAGGGTGTGATTCATCCAATTTTTGGGCTCCTGCAGCCAACTCCAGTGTCTCTTTAAAGCAATGTTTGGGCTCCTGCTGCTGTTTGCGACTCCAGGGTGTGATTCATCCAATTTTTGGGCTCCTGCAGCCAACTCCAGTGTCTCTTTAAAGCAATGTTTGGGCTCCTGCTGCTGCTTGCAACTCCAGGGTGTGATTCATCCAATTTTTGGGCTCCTGCTGCCAACTCCAGTGTCTCTTTACAGCAATGTTTGGGCTCCTGCTGCCGCTTGCAACTCCAGGGTGTGATTCATCCAATTTTTGGGCGCCTGCAGCCAACTCCAGTGTCTCTTTAAAGCAATGTTTGGGCTCCTGCAGCTGCTGCTGCTGCTTGCAACTCCAGGGTGTGATTCAGCTAATTTTTGGGCTCCTGCTGCTGCCAGCTCCATGGTGTGTTTTTCAGACACTATAGGGGGCCCCTCATAGTGATGCCACTTCAACTCTCTGCAATTGTGCCGCTCTGCGATTCTATTAGCGATGCCTCTGATCTGCATGTGATAATTATTTACAGTATTATTTCACTAACCCAGCACGCATCCTATGCGTGTTACAGCAAGGCAGAATGGTTTACAACCCTATTGAGGCTCTAGGAGGCTCAGAAATAGCCATATTCTAAGTATGTCACACACCCCGCTTCAAGATATCCATAACATGTGGGTAATACCGACCTGAAGTGGGCGTTCCTGCAGAGATGATAGCAAAAAAGAAAGCCCCTCCCTGATCCATAAATACCTGGGACCTCCCACTCATTACCCAGTTTTCCATCTCTGCAGACGGCGAGCAAGTCAGAAGATGATGGCTCCTCCTTGCACAGGGGGATTTCAGGTAGCCGGGATGACTCCCGGCCCACTATTCATTTATTTCCGTTTGGACCTTTTTCTCCCCAGAAATCCATATGCCTCCCAGCCTCGGCTGAGGGTCCAGGCGAGGGTATATCGGCACCTTAGGTGCTCAGGAGCTATGCTCCACCGTGAGACCCTATATGAGAGGGTAGGCGGTTGCTCCGGGTTAGTGACCCCGGTTTGGGATGCCCTGTCCCTTAATTTACATTCAGTGGCCCTCCCAGGATCCCCTTTCCACAGGTGGGGTTGGGGAGTGTGGGTCCCTTCTTTATTTAATCCCTAACATGTTCCGTTTTGGGTGTTGTGTGTCTCTTTAATTGTATCACCGCCGCAGCCGTTTTACAGGGCCTGTGCGGGCTGTACCTGTCTTTTTTTCCCCGAGCCCCATCTTCCCTCAGCTGGTGTTTCACTGTTATAATGGCGGAGGTATTTACCTCACGCCATGTATACTGTCCTTCTGGAGGGGGGGGGGGGGCGGGTCCGGACCGTCGGTGCGGGGCCGGGGCTCGGCCCTCCTGTTTCGCATGTTTAAATGTGTGTGTGTCTGTGTCTTATTCTGAGCCGGGAGCGGCGGCCGCACTTTACACTGCGGCGCCGGCCGGCTCTTGGCGCCTTTTTCTGTGAGGAGATTCTGAGACATTGGACTCCGTCCTCACGCTTGACTGGGGGGGCGGGGCCGGTGCGGCGGCGCGTCACCGCTGCCCGCCCCCATCCTTCTCTGGCACCGCTGCGGAGCTCTGCCTGTGTGAGAGAGGGGAAGGGGGGCGTTGCTCGGCGTCACGCGCGTCCCGCGCTGACCACGCCCCCTTCTCCCCTTCTGGCTGCAAACTCCGGTGGATTACCTCACGGTCGCCATTACTGGCTGTCGGTTCTGTAAGTGGCCTCTGGCCATCTCCTTTTTGCTCATCCTCTGTATGTAAGAGTGTCTGTGCTTCATTAGTCTTATTAGCCCTTCCTTTCTGTCTTCCAGGTGGTGGTTCAGGAGGTTCTCCATTAGCATTTAGGGGGTCTCTCCCGATCCTTAATCACTGGGTTCATTATTGTCCATAAATCCTCCCACTCGGGACATTAAAGGGGCATCCCGGGTTGTCTAGTGGCGTAATTCCCTGGGTCATTGCGACTATACCTATAAAGGTTCACCTTATGGAGGCATCCCCGGATACTGGGCTCGGGGCCCCCTCGGGGCATCCCCGAAAGTGTATGTTGTGTGGGGTATCCATTTCTGGGGACGATGTACTTCTGTGTATTCCATGTGCACAGCAGACTATTACGCGGCAGTCCGAACCCCAGGCGTCTGGGTCTGCACCGCCGGTCGCTTCATCTCCTCCTCCCACCTTGACACGCAACCCATGTGACCTGGTCATGGGCCGGGAGCTGCAATCTGAGATGTGTGCAAGATTGGCTAACCTTGAAAAAATTATCTCCAGCTCGGTTGCCCGTAAGGCCCCGACTAAGAGAAAGCATTTGTCGCTGGCTCCGCTGGTGGAGGACCAGGAGGATGTTAATAATCTGGATTGGTCTGATTATTCCCCGCTAGAGGAAGGGGAAGTTTATGAGGATTCTGATATTTCGGACGATGAGCAGTCCTTTGGTGCTGATCCTGAGCTTGGTGAATTGGGGAGATCCTCCGATACTCCTCACGCTCTGGCTCTGATGTTAGAGGTTCTGAATATTTCTCCTCCTGAGGAGGTGTCACAGCAGAAGGGTGAATTGTTTGAGGAATCCAGGCCGCGCTTGGAATTCCCTACACAACGGCATTTTGACAAAATCATTGCTAAGGAATGGGACAGGCCGGCTCGGCTCCCTGGCATCCCTCAGGGGTGGGATAGGAAATATCCTTTTCCTTCGGAGGCGTTTAAGCGCTGGGCATCTCCCCCCGAGGTGGATGTCCCGGTGTTGGGGTTGTCCAATTCCTCGGTTTTAAATAGACCTGATTGTTCCATTCTCAAGGATGGAGAGGATAAACGTATTGACCAGATGGCTTGTCATGGTTTCGCTAGTGTTGGGTCAGCCATGCGGCCCGTGTGCGCCTCGGCTCTAATGGTGTTGGCTGCCAGGTCCGTGGTCAGGGACCTGTTGACTTCTTCCGGGCTGCGTCCTGCTAGTGCTGAGTTCCTTAGCCTTAAGCGGTGTGAGTTGTTTTTATCCTTTGTGTTGACAGCCTTGGATGACACTTTGATGATGTGTGGTAGGACATTGGCTCTGCTGGTCACTATTCGGCGCTCGGTTTGGCTGCGCCAGTGGGCAGCAGATTTTATGTCCAAGAAGTCGCTAACGGCTCTGCCTTTTGTTGGATTACGGCTTTTTGGAGAGACATTGGACTCCGTTACCAAGGGTGGTAGGTTACCCCAACGCAAGAAACAACGCCGCCCCTTTCGAGGGGCGCCTTTCTTTACCCCCTCCTTTCGTGGGGCCAGATCTGGCAGGGGATTTGCATTCCCCTCTTCCAGTGGAGATTCGGGGAGCAGGGGCAGAGGACGTGCCCGTCCAGGATACAGTTGGGGCTCTAAGCCCAAGCCGGCTGCCAAGCCGGCTCAGCAATGAGGGGGCGCCCTCACCCATGCGGGTGGGGGGACGGCTGCGACACTTCTCCCAGATCTGGGATCAAGAGGTCTCGGACAGATGGATCCGGGAAGTGGTGTCTTCCGGTTACAAGCGGGAGTTCGAGCTCCGCCCCCCTTCCAGATTTTTCAGGTCTCGGATGCCTTCGGAACCTCTAGCGGTGCAGGGGCTCCTGTTGGCAGTACAGAACCTTCTGGATATGGCTGTCATTTGCCCAGTGCCCCCTTCGGATCAGGGCAGGGGTTTTTATTCCAATCTGTTCACGGTACCCAAGAAGTTTCTCAACAGGTTCATCCGGCCACGGAAATTCCGCATGGAAACGCTACGTTCGGCCATTCACTCTCTTCGTCAGGGAGACTTTCTGACGTCCATAGACATCAAGGATGCTTATCTACACGTTCCAATTTTTCCAGCACACCAGAGGTTTCTCAGGTTCGTGGTGGAGGATCGGCATTTTCAGTTTGTAGCACTCCCTTTCGGTCTCACCTCGGCCCCTCGGGTGTTCACCAAGGTGCTAGCGGGGGTGATGGCTCTGCTAAGGGTTCAGGGTATCCGCATTGTGCCCTATTTGGACGATCTTCTGATCATGGCCTCTTCTTTCAACCAAGCGGAGTTGGACACCAGAATGGTGGTGTCCATCCTGGAGAGGTTCGGTTGGGTGGTCAACCACCCCAAGTCTTCTCTCTCTCCGTCCAGAGTAGTGACCTTTCTGGGAATGTCTCTGGACACTTCGCAGGCCAGGGTATTTCTGCCCCAGGCCAAGATTCTTTTGATTCAGGAATTAGCTCGGCTTCTCTTGTCGGCCCCTCGTCCGGCCATCCGGCTAGGGATGAGGCTGGTGGGGTTAATGGTGGCCTCATTCGAGGCAGTTCCCTTTGCGCAGTTTCATACAAGGACGCTTCAGCTTCATCTGTTGAAGGTTTGGGACAAGTCTCCTCTATCATTGGATCAGTCCTTCCTGATGACTCCCCGAGTTCGTCGATCCCTGCAATGGTGGCTGGGGTCGGTCAATCTGTTGAAGGGCAGATCTTTTCTGGCTCCGTGTTGGGAAACAGTCACCACGGATGCCAGTCTGTCAGGTTGGGGGGGTGTTTGGAAGGACCTCCAGTTTCAGGGTCTGTGGGGCCCGCAGGAGGCTCACGAGCCCATCAATGTTCTGGAGGTGAGAGCCATCAGGTTGGTTCTGTTTCGCTTGACTCATCAGTTGAGAGGCCTGCCAGTTCAGGTCCGGTCGGACAACGGGACGGCGGTTGCTTACATCAATCACCAAGGGGGGACTCTCAGCAGGAGTGCCCTCAGGGAAGTGTCTTTGATTCTGGACTGGGCGGAGAGTCACGTCCCGTGTATCTCAGCAGTCTACATTCCGGGAGTGGAGAACACAGAGGCGGACTTGCTGAGCAGAGCCTCCTCTCGTCAGGGGGAGTGGTCTCTCAGTCCCACGGTGTTTCGTTCAATATGTCTCAGGTGGGGGTTCCCAGCGGTGGACCTCTTTGCCTCTCGTCACAATCACAAGCTTCCAGTCTTTGTGTCTCTCTCGCAGGATCCTCTGGCTCTGGCAGTGGATGCCATGTCTCTGAACTGGAGGGATCTGGGGTTTCTTTACCTGTTCCCTCCGTTTCCAATGGTAGCCAGAGTGGTGCGCAAGCTGACTCTGGAGGGCGCGTCGGCGATTCTAGTGGCACCAAGGTGGCCAAGGCAGGTTTGGTTCGCAGACCTGGTAAGACTGGCAGAGGATCAGTTGGTTCTGCCTCTACTGCCGGACCTGCTCACCCAGGGTCGGCTGCGCTATCCTAATTTACCTTCGCTGGCTTTGACGGCGTGGCTGCTGAAACCGCCATCTTGAAGGAAGAAGGTCTTTCTGACGCGGTGGTTCAGACTCTTATTAGCGCCAGGAAGCGCTCTTCCTCTACTATTTACTATAGGACTTGGAGGTCCTATATTGACTGGTGTGAAAGTAGGTCTTTCTCTTGTCGGGAGTTCTCCATTTCCAGAATCCTGGAGTTTCTTCAACATGGTCTGGATTTGGGGCTTCAACTTAGTACCTTGAAGGGGCAGGTTTCTGCCCTGGCAGTGTTCTTTCAAAGGTCCTTTGCACTTCATCCCTTAGTCAAGACCTTTTTCCAAGGAGTTACGCATGTACGGCCTCCTAGGAAGCCTTTTGTTCCAGTTTGGGATTTGAACCTGGTTCTTTCTGCTCTTCAGGGTCCTCCGTTTGAGCCCTTGAATGAGGTTGCTTTGTCTTCTCTTACTCAAAAGGTGGCCTTTTTGGTGGCTATCACTTCAGTTCGGCGTGTTTCTGAGTTGGCAGCTTTATCCATTAAAGCTCCGTACTTCGAAAGGCATCAGGATAAGGTTGTCTTTCGCTGGATTTTCTTCCTAAGGTGGTCTCTGCTTTTCATCTGAATCAGGACATTGTTCTGCCTTCTCTATGTCCTAATCCCAGCAACAACAAGGAAAGGGCGCTGCATTCCTTGGATGTGGTTCGTGTTGTGAAATATTATCTGGTGGTTACGTCTTCCTTTTGTAAGACTGATGCTTTTTTTTTTTTTGTGGTGCCTTTTGGGCCTAGGAAAGGTTTGGCTCCTGCCAAATCTTCCATTAGTAAATGGATTCGTCAGGCCATCATTGGGGCCTATTCTGCCAAGGGGAGGAGTCCCCCTTTTCGTGTTACTGCTCATTCTACTCGTGCGGTTGGAGCGTCCTTGGCTTTCCAGCACCAGGCCTCTGTTGAGCAAGTTTGTAAGGCCGCTACTTGGTCCTCTGTTCACACTTTTTCCAAGTTTTACAAGGTTGATGTTCGGGCCTCAGCGGATGCTGTTTTTGGCCGCAAAGTTCTACAAGCTGTTGTGGTTTAAGTTGTGCATTGTTGCCTTGTTTTGGATCCCCGCCCTTTTTATGGACACTGCTATTGGATGTCCCACATGTTATGGATATCTTGAAGCGGGGTGTGTGACATACTTAGAATAATACCATTTTGTGAAATACTCACCTGTAAAATGGGTATTATAAGTATGTCACACACCCCGCTTCACCCGCCCTTCTTGTATTCTGGATCCTTTATTTTGTGAACTTTGCGTTGTTATGACTTATATTTGCCTCTTCCTGGTCCCTTACCTTACTGCTTATATATACTGGGTAATGAGTGGGAGGTCCCAGGTATTTATGGATCAGGGAGGGGCTTTCTTTTTTGCTATCATCTCTGCAGGAACGCCCACCTCAGGTCGGTATTACCCACATGTTATGGATATCTTGAAGCGGGGTGTGTGACATACTTATAATACCCATTTTACAGGTGAGTATTTCACAAAATGGTATTTTTAATAGTGCGAATAAATTCGGGTCGAAAAAATTCGGCGAATCAGTCGAATCGAATTTTTCAAAAGTTCGCTCATCTCTAGAACTGTCAATTTATTCAGGCTATGTTTTCAAACTCCCCACCTCTCACCCATAGGGAAGGAAAGAGGCCACGTTGGCAAAAAAACAATAAAAAAATAAAAAATGTGTCCCCCTTCACATCCAGCCATTTACGCTGTGTTATGCCTAGAAAAGTCCTGCATGCAGTCGCCAATGCAACACAAACTCTGCTCCATAGAAGTACATGGAAATGCAAATGCAAGCAGAATTGTGGCCACAGGAAGCAAAAAAAACCCTAAATGTTTTTTTAACTCTATACATTTAATGAAAACTAAATCAGAAATGGTAGGTGCCCTAATTAATGATAATGGGGAAATGGTCACCAGGGATGAAGAGAAGGAGGAGCTGTTAAATGGATAATTTAGCTCTGTGTACATAAGAGAGGAGCAAGGAGCCAACACAGGAGATGCTACTGAAGTATAATACTCAACAAGCTAAACATGGATATCATCCAAGAAAAACGAAATTATTTAAATGTGAATAAGACTGAAGGGCCAGATGGACTTCACCCAAGAGTTTTTAAAGAGCCCAGTTATCTCTGTTTCTGATCTTTAAAGACTTACTAACAGCCAGTATAGTGGTACTCATCTTTAAAAAATGGCTCTAGGTCTTCTCTGGGCAGTTACAGACGTGTAAGTTTAACATCCTTTGTGGGAAAGTTGCTTGAGGAGCTTTTAAGGGGCTACATAACTATGCATATTATTATAAGTGACAACCAGCACGGTTTTATTAAGGAGGAGCTGCCAGACTGTTTGTCCAGGCTTCTACTCACCTCTTCATAAAAGCCAGAGGGGAGACCGTAGATATAGTTTTTCTGGATTTTGCAAAAGCATTTGACCCTTCCCTCTACAGACGGGACGCTTATTGGGGAAATTGAGGTCCTACAGTTTGTAAATGGATTGAAAACTGGCTGAAGGATCATGTGCAGAGTTGTGGTTAATGATACTATGGTTTCCAGTTGTAAGTGCTGTACCCCATGGTACAGTGCTGGGCCCACTATTATTCAACTGTATGTATTGTTTATAAACAACATATAGGCTGGGATTAGAAGCACTGTCTCTATTTTTGCAGATGACAGAAAGATATGTAGCACAGTGCAGTCCATGAAGATGTTCACAAGCTTCAAGCTGAATTGGACACTTTGAGTGTCTGGGCATCCACTTGGCAAATGAAGTTCAATGTGCAGAAATGTAAACTCATGCACTTGGGGTCTAATATCCTTAAGGCCTCATATGTTCTTGGGGGGAGTAAAACTGGGAGAATGACTTGTTGATAAGGATCCGTGGGTACTGGTAGACCACAGGCTAATTAACAATGCAGAGCAGCTGCTTCCAAGGCCACCAAGATATTGCCATGCATTAAAAGAGACATGGAATCATGGGATAGGGATGTAAGTTTAGATCTTTACAAGGCACTGGTGCACCCTCACCTGTAATATGCTGTCCAATTCTGGGCACTAGTTCATAGAAAGGATGCTCTGACTATGGAAAGGGTGCAAAGGAGAACCACCAAACTAATAAGAGAAATGAAGGATCTTAGTTATGAGGAAAGATTATGAGAGATAAATCTGTTTAGTCTTGAGAGGAGAGGACTGAGGGGGGGGGGGGGGGGGCATGATTAACTTGTATACATATATAAATGACCAATACAAAAAACAACACAATGGGGAAACACTATTTCAGGTAAAATCCTCTATAAAGACAAGGAGGCACTCCCTTTGACTGGAAAAAAAGAAATTCACTCTCCGGAGTCGACAATCATTTTTTACCATAAGAGCTATAAATCTGTGGAATAGCCTCCCACAGAGGTTTGTTACAACATCAACTGCTGACAGCTTCAAAAAAGAATTAGATACTTAATTTGAAGAAATTCTGTTATCAGTAAAAAAAAAAAGCAAAAAATAAAGCAAAAAATAAAATGAAAAATAACTTCCCCTACCCCAACACCCTTGGTTGAACTTGACGGGCATATGTCTTTTTTCATTCGTATTAACTATGTGATTAAAGTAAAACACAAAGCAAGTGCAACACAAACAACTAAAAGGTAAAAGGCAGAGGTTCAAAAGGAGCCCGAACAACAGGATATAAGGCTCAATTCAGAGACACATTCGTCTGGACTTCCGTAGCTGTCTGTGAAAGCTTTTGTGGGTGTGTAATTTTTTTCGTCCATTTTTACGAACGTTCGGGCGCTTTCGTATATGCGCTTTCGAAGAACGAAAGCAAATCGGATCATTTCCGTTGGTTCGGATCATTTTCCCAACAAAATCTGAAATCTTTCGTTCGCTCAGATAACTTACGTAGTTGGGATGGGCTTGCATCTGATTCAGGGAGCTGATTGCCGAGGGACCACCACCCTATTAAACCGCTTCATTTGCGATCCACTTACGTGACCTTTGAGGCCTCGGATTGCTATTGTTGAACATGTTTTGCGGCTATGTGGAGGAGTCTGCGCGCCTTTAGCTCCAAGGCATTTCATGTATCAGCATGGCCGAGGCCATAAATTGTATAGCAATGCATACCTGAATCAATATATTTCATGTATGCCTTATAGAAGCATTTTAATGCTGACCTTAATTAGTTCTTAGCATATAAACCTTTATTTTCCCACACATCCATATAATTGCTATATTTTTTTAGACTTATGTCCTTTGTGAATTATATTTGGATTGTTGAACTTGAATCTTAATTTGTTGTAGGAGTTATTGTTTTAGTTGGTTACCTTAGCTTTGTGTAATTATTTTATATTTGGTTGCAGGAACCACAAGATGTGCCACTCGCAAAACATACAAGCAGTGTTTGGTCCAGCTATGCAATTCCTCAGTGTTCTTGCAGGGCATCCAGGGTCGTCCCATGATGCTTATATATTGCAGAGCTCCGGCTTATTTAATCAGTTTGAGTAAGTTTTGAGTTTGAGTCAGGAGAATTATCTGGTGGATGGCTCCTGGGTAAGTTTGCTCACATTCCATCAATCCATTTTCACTGTATGGCAATGAATATAGTTGATGACTTATGTCTTAACCTATGGCTGTTTTTAGCCCTTGATGACATGTTAAACAATATTGTTGCTTAGAATGTGTATTTTATGTTAGTATTTTTACATTATTTCAGGGGATTCTGGATATCCACTCCTGCCCTTGCTCCTGATGCCCGTTCTTTGCCTGCAGAATGCGGTCCAGGAGTTCTCTAATCGTGCCCTATGCAAAACCTGGGCCATGGTGGCGAGGGCCTTTGGGCTTTTTAAGTCCAGATTTAGCTGTTTGGACCATACGGAGGGGGGGGCACTGCAGTATGACCCCAACAAGGTTATACCAATAATTAAATTTAAGTTTTTTAACAGGGACCACACGTGCCAGAGTGGCACAACTGAGTGTCAGGGTCCTTCAGTTGGTGGACGAGATGTAAGAGCTGCGCGACTCGTTGGGGACCACAGATGAAGAATAATGTTCTGTGGCCTGCCATTGCTATGTATTTTGTTTTTTATAGTTGTACAATTTTTAAATGTTCAAAATATTTTAATATTTTATATTTTATGATGAAAAAAAAAATAATAAAAGTTTCAGTGTCATTTCATTTACAAAATACATTAACACAAAACTAATGGGCCCAGAAATATTTAAAGATGATTATTCACATAACCGCGAAGTGGTTTGGGTAAGTTTTAAGGGGCCTAAAATGGAAGAAGAACCTAACCGGGAAGTGGTTTGGGTAAGTTTTAAGGGGCCTAAAATGGAAGAAGAACCTAACCGGAAAGTGGTTTGGGTAAGTTTTAAGGGTCCAAAAGGCAAGATGGAGGATAGCGCTAAGTGGTTGGGGTGAGCTTTAAGGGTCCAAAAGGGAAGATGGAGGATAGTGCTAAGTGATTTAGCTAAACATTGTAGTAGAAGTGAGGGTGGCAAATATGTATGCAAGCACTTTAATGAGTTAAGTTTGTAGTGCGCAGGCGCAAGATCATAAGGATTTCTGTCTGGAGGATTATTTATTGAAAAAGGGAAACAGAATCTAACGGGAAACTTAAAGGATTCGTGGGAGGAGACGATGGGAAAAGGGCAAAAACGAAAGCCTACGTTGTAACATGTGAAAATGAAACGGAAAAGTCACGCTGGAAAATGACATCCTTGTACTCTTACTCTGCCGCACGAACGGACGGAAACTTTACAGAAGGATTGGAATGCATGCATAGAATCGCTCGCACACTCATACGAGAGCGGGAACATTAAAAAAGAAAAACGGATCGGCACTAAAACGAAAGTCTTTTTTTGTCTCTCTGAATCGAGCCTATAGGACCAATTGTTAAGTATATCATACAGTTGAGCATAGGCATTAACCATCATGTCTGAACATAAACTGAAAGACAAGCTTACTTTGTGCAACCACGGTTTCTCATATATGGGGAAAAATGTATCTGCTATATCTTAAAACTGATTAAAATAAATGTATAATCCGATATTAACATCCCTCCTTTAGAACACATGAGTTAACGAGTGAAAAAATCAAAGGATGGAGTCATCCTGAAGTCAACCAAAAAGGGCAGCCTGGTGTAACAGCACCAGTCACTACCATAATGGCATACACTGTAAGTGGCAGCACTTATGGTTGTAAAGAAGAGGCAGGGGTTGAAGACCTCAGGCTAAATTGGGATATGGTTCTGTGCCAACAAGGATCACCATCTTTGGCACTAGGATTAGTGCGTGTCGCTGGGCGTGATAAACGACTGTCCCCTGTGACCTACCGCTCTAATAGTTTAAGCTCAAAGATTGTTGATTGCAGATCCTCTAAATTGGAAGCCTCATAGGATTAATTTGGATATAAAAATTGCAAATCTTTGTTTATTTTTTAACACTTGAATGTGGGGTTTAAATTCCTGCTTCTTCAGCTCAGCCAGTTCATTAGAAAGCTTGCTTGTAATCTGTGAAATGATTTTTTTTTGGCCATGGTATCTCTTCCAGAGAAGATGAGCGTAGAAAAGTGGTGTCCTGGTCAGCTGCCTATCCTCTCCTGTGATGACTGAGGCTCTGCAGAGGTACCGGCTGCCATCATGGGGACTCATGCTACAGCCTGAGGTAATTGCACTGCCTATAAAATTCAGCCCTTCGTCTTTGTATGAGTAATCACCATCCCCCTCAGTAGGTGGCGAAGAAATTCTAACAGCCTGAGCGGGCACCCAGCAGCAGGTCAGGCAGCCCATCAGTTTCCAAGAATGGGGCTCGGCGCCTTGTGCACTGTCCGTTTCCTCAACATCCAAGACCCAACGTAGACTGGAGGCCATCAGAGTTTGGAGAAAGAGGTGGTGGAGGTCACACCACCCTAGGCAGCCAGAAGCAGAGGGAGAAGGGTGCTAGCAGTCAACGGTCAGCTTATTGCTGCCACTGCCCACCACAGTCAGGGACTGAGCACACCAAGGCAGGCTCAAAGGATCTGACCAGCGTGGCATTATTTTAAAAATTCATCAGTGGATAAGGCACAGGTCATTTGCAAGCTGTGCCACCAGTGCCTGAGGGAAAATTTTTATTAATCTCAGCATCGTGTCTATAATCAGGCACCTGTAATCCAAACTCGAGCGGCAGTGGCCCAAACACCAAAAAAACATGGAAACAACTGAGGCTCCCTCTGCTGCCTTGGTTAACTCAGCTGCAACCACAGCCTCCCCAACCGCAAGGCCTTCTCTTTCACACCACCCAGGAGCTGTGGACCAGCATTCAGGAGCAGACAGATGAGTGACTGCTGCCATTGCACCTGAAGCCTGTAAAGGTAGTGTGTGACAATGGGTGAAACCTTGTAGCAGCCTTGAGCCGAGCCAGGTTGATGCACGTCCAATGCCTGGCGCATGTGCTCAACTTGGTGGGGCAGAGCTTCCTGGCTCATTGTCCAGACATGCTGGAGCTGCTGCACAAAGTGCATATTGTGTGTGCACACTTTCGACGTCCCCACCCTGCTGCTCGCCTGACTGCACTGCAGAGGAATTTTAGGCTTCCCACACCCCACCTCATGTGTGACTTGCCCACGAGGTAGAATTCCTTGTTGTATATGCTGAAAAGGGCGTGTGAGCAGCATCAGGCAATAGTGGAGTTTCAGCTTCAAAATGCCCGGGTGAGTAGAAGCACAGACCAACAGCACCTCATCACCAATGAGTTCGCCTCAATGAGGTACATCTGCTCTTTGCTGCTGTGCTTCCAGTTCGCCGCCAATATGGGCAGCGCTGACAACGCCATTTTTAGTGCTACCATGCCCATCTTATGCCTGCTGAAAAAAAAAACCTTCAGACCATGGAGGATGTGATGGAAGCAGAGGAGGAGGAAGGCCCATTTTCCGAAGCATCAGGGGAGTGCACAATTGCCTCGCAGGGTGTGTTGCTGGCCAGGTATGCCACTGTCCAGCCAGCGGATAGTTTTGGAGGATTCAGAGAAGGACTTTCTCTCACAGCAGGATGGTACACAGCACAGCTCACAGGCATTAGTGGAACATAGCTGGAGTAGGAGGAGAAGTATGAGACACCTGACACTGGGTATAGCTTCTCCTTGACTCATGGCAGCCTGGCTCACATGAGCCGCTACACACTCCAGTGCCTGCGCAATGACTGCAGAGTTGCCCGAATAGTCACCAGTGACGATTACTGGGTGGCCACCCTGCTGGATCCCCGCATTAAGGGCAACATCACCTCTTTGATACTAGCTCTGGAGCGAGATCGCAAAATGAAAGAGTACAAATGCCCTCTGCTGGACGCACTATTGGCTGAGTTCCCAGCTAAATTTGAGGGCTCAGTGGCGGCACGGGGAGGAGAAGGAGGAAAAGCAGCGAGTCGCCAATGCAGCAAGGGCATTGGCACCACCTAATAGGGGAGGATAAGAATGACCACAATATGGAACAACTTATTTCATTGTCCACCACATCCACACCATCGAATATGGCCCGTAGTACCAGGAAGCAGACATGGTGGATGACTACCTGTCCATGCATCTCCTGGTACTTAGTGATAGGGTACTCCCCGTGCAATTTCTGGGTTGCTAAATTGGACAAGTGGCCAGAACTTATCCTCAATGCCTTGGAGGGGCTGGCCTGCCCATTTTGTGTCGGGCAATTGCCCAGGTGTTGCCTCCTCCCAATTTCCCCTCCAACCCCCATAAAAAAATATTTAGTTTTTTTTTCATTTATGTATTATATCTAATTTTTTTTTCATTTCTGTTTTATGTATGTATTTGATTAATTTGTTTTGTTTTCTTTTATTATTTTGAGTACTTTCCCCAGCCCATTTTATGCTGAGCAGTCGCCATTTTTGGTCCACCAAATTCGGTTCCCCGTTGATTTCAATGGGGTTGCGGACGAGTCTGGGGTCCCGAACCAGACTTTAGCAGCAACTTGTCAAACCCAAACTTCAGAGGGTTCGCCCATCCCTACTAATAAAATAAACGTTCAATATGCTTCCTTCAAGCCTATCAAACTTGCTTCAGGTATACTTACTAGTAACCTACAAGAGATTTTTATGAATTTATTAAACACGCGATGAACATTTATGATTCACCCGCTCGTCAAATGGGACAGATAGTAGATCATTTTACTGCCCAGATTTCTTTTCCCACAATAAATGATAACAGAAAAAAATACTTTACAGGAAGTTGAACATGTGATTAAAATAAATGTCCCTTGTTCAGGTTTTTGCTGTTCTGTCTTTTTTTTGGAATGTAAAATAAACATGTGTGCTATATATACCCATTTACTTATCAGCAAGCTGTTTCCAAGTTCCTGTGGCTCTAGTTGCTAGTGGGAGTGGCTTTCCTGGCCATGTGTCCTTGAGACCCCTTTACCAGTTCACAAGGCAGGAGGGGCTGGCACCTGTCATGTGACTTGCCATTAACCTCCAACTCCATTACCTGCATCCCCAAAGCACAGGGGGGCCCATGGGGACTATGTGGGCTGATAGGGTTAAGGGCCAGGGGACGCAGCTCGGCTTCCACGCCTTAGTCTATCAGCCATTATATCTGGTACCCAGGCTGGTTTGGATGGATAGGGGGGAACCCCAAGCCAACCATTATAGTTTTTATCGGAAATTCCTGCAAAAATCACAGTTAAACATAGCGCGAAATGGTGAAAAATGTCATATAAAGTTCCTATGCATGTTGGGTATTGTTCCGTTCATGATTTAGCTTGCTTTTTCTTGTTTGCATATTGATGCTTTAGGAAAATGGTGTTCATTCTGCTTTTTCATTATTTTTTAGGGAACCTCTGTGCAACCAGTGAATTTCCTGAGGGTTTGCATCCAGAAAACTGCTCCCATGAAAGCAAGCCTGGTACACTTAGAAAGCTTGATGTCAGTACTTTGAGAGAATATATAGTTTGTGGGGGGTATTTCAAATGAAAACAGAGAAAGAGGTTCCCCTGTGAACATACAGAAGAACAAGACATACGTTTTGATGTTGGTAATCATTTATTAACTATCCTATTGTGTTCATAGCGCAGCTTGCACATGTAGCACTTATTATTGGGTTTGGTAGTTGGGTATAGTTTGTAATTAGCCATTGTATCAATTTTGCACTATTTTGAGATTTTGTCCCATCTAGTCAGGCCAGTTATGTGATGAGTCTTAGTATTTTGTTATTATGTGCGCTGAACTTATATATAAACTGAACTTATATATAATTATCCTTTTCAAGTATACCCTCTAGTGGTTAATTTATGTATGTTTTTAAATATTTTTAGTAATGTTGGTTTCAATCATTTTTTATTATTTTAGTACATACAATAACATAAACATTGCTTGTATGACAAAGGAGAGACAATAGGGTTGATTCAGAGACACATTCGCCCGGACTTCCGTAGCTGTCTGTGAAAGTTTTGGTGGGTTCATTTTTTTTGCTTTTTTTTCGTTCATTTTTCCTTCGTACGAACGTTCGAGAATGCGCTTTCGATGAACGGAAGCAAATCGGAACATTTCCGTTAGTTCGGATCATTTTCAAAGCAAAATCGGAAATTTTCATTTCGTTCAGAAAACTTGTTGGGATGGGTTTCCGTCTGATTCAGAGAGCTGATTTCCGACGGATCACCACCCTATAAATCCGTTTCATTTCCGATCCACTTACGGGACCTTTTAGGGCTCGGATTGCTATTGTTGAACATGTTTTGTGGCTATGGGGAGGAGTCTGAGCGCCTTTAGCACCAAGGCATTGCATGTATCAGCATGGCCGAGGCCATAAATTGTATAGCAATGCATACCTAAATCAATACATTTCATGTATGCCTTATAGATGCATTTTAATGCTGACCTTAATTAGTCCTTAGCATGTAAACATTTATTTTTCCACACATCCATATAATTGCTATATTTTTTAGACTTATGTCCTTTGTGAATTATATTTGGATTGTTGAACTTGAATCTTAATTTGTTGTAGGAGATATTGTTTTAGTTGGTTACCTTTGCTTTGTGTAATTATTTTATATTTGGTTGCAGGAACTGCAAGATGTGCCACTCGCCCTTGCTCCTGATGCCCGCTCTTTGCCTGCAGAATGCGGGCCAGGGGTTCTCTAATCGGGCACTATGCAAAACCCGACCCGTGGTGGCAAGGGCCCTCTGGCTTTTGAAGTCCAGATTTAGGTGTTTGGACCATACGGGGGGGGGGGGGGGGGGCACTGCAGTATGACCCCAACAAGGTTATACTAATATTTTAATTTATGTTTAACAGGGACCACAAGTGCCAGAGTGGCATAACGGAGTGTAAGGGTCCTTCAGTTGGTGGGCGAGATGCAGGAGCTGCGCAACTCGTTGGGGACCACAGATGAAGAATAATGTTCTGTGGCCTGCCATTGCTATGTATTTTGTTTTTTATAGTTGTAAAAATTTTAACTTTTTAACATTTTTATAAATTTTTAATTTTATGATGGAATCCCCCCCAAAAAAGGAACAGTGTCATTTCATTTACAAAATACATTAACACAAAACTAATGGGCACAGAAATATTTAAAGATGAATATTCACATGACCGAGAAGTGATTTGGGTGAGCTTTAAGGTTCCAAAAGGGAAGATGGTGGATAGTGCTAAGTGGTTTGGGTGAGCTTTAAGGGTCCAAAAGGGAAGATGGAGGATAGTGCTAAGTGATTTAGCTAAACATTGTAGTAGAAGTGAGGGTGGCAAATATGTAGGCGAGCACTTTAATGAGTTAAGTTTGTAGTGCGCAGGCGCAAGATCATAAGGATTCCGTCTGGACGATTATTTATTGAAAAAGGGAAACAGAATCGAATGGGAAACGTAAAGGATTCGTTGGAGGATACGATAGGAAAAGGGCAAAAACTAAAGCCTACGTTGTAACATGTGGAAATGAAACGGAAAAGTCTGGATGGAAAATGACATCCTCGTAATTTGAAATCTGCCGTACGAACGGACGGAAACTTTACACAAGGTTTTCAATGCATGCATAGAATCGCTCGTACACTCATACGAGAACGGAAACATTTCACAAAAAAAACAGATCGGCACGAAATCGGAAGTTTTTTTGTGTCTCTCTGAATCGAGCCTATTAAGTACTTCAATTTTAGGCGCTTAACCAACATCCAGAAAAAACATTTCCTTCAGAAAGTTACTCAAGATATAAAGAGAAAAAATTATAGAGAAAGAAAGGGAAAAAAAAGGGGTGTGGAGGTCCAGGTCGGAGGCCTTGGGTTTCTACTAATGCATTGGTTCTCTATTTACCTCCTAGCTATTTCCATAAACCATTATGGTGGCTTTTGGGAAACCCATGTCTTTCTATATTATAAAATTCTTCATTTCCCCTATACGTTAGTCAGGGCTTCCAAATTTTCTCTAATTCCCCCTTACTTTTATGATGGTGTCTTACCGTCTTTTCATTTATCATAATCCAGTCTAATTTCATTTGAAGTGAAGTGAAATACTCTTCTATTTCTATATGGAGGCTATGGTAGTTCTGGCGGCTTATATCTCCCTTTATCTTGCAACTCCTAAATCAGTGTTATGACACTGCCCAGTTCTCCTTTGAAATTCTCACAGGAACCATATACCATCTCATAATTTTAAACCATAGGTTCCCCAAAGCTGGACATATAGTTTTTTTGATATGCTTCTTGGGTAGCCATAAAATCGACTGATTCCTGCTCCATCGAGGCCCACAGTGGATTTATCCTTTGCAGGCAAGAGAGAGGTCATCTTAGCTATTCTGGTAGAATAATAATAATGTATTAGGGAGGGCACTCCCAAGCCCCCACTGGGTTCTGGGGGAATGGACTGTCTTATTAACCATACTCCGTTTACCCTTCCAAATAAAATACAATATTATTTTTTGTAACCTGTGTCAGGATCTGAGGCCAATGGCAATGACTCTGAAGACAGTTCATAATCAAATCATAAGTAATTTATTGAAAATAAATTCCAAAAGGCAAAAACTCTTAGTAGTATGTTGCAGGAACAATCCAGTACAGCAAGCGGTTACCTCACCAACTTTAGCAATGTCCAGTTTAGGATAATCACAGCGTATTGCAAGTCCTTGATATAACAGGTCCTCTTTCAGTCCAGGCTGTTAATCCACAGGTTCCAAGAACAGACAACACATAAAGTCCTTCGGCTGCAATTCAGCAGTGTCAGTATTGGGAGCAGCAAGGCCCGGGCTCCTCATCCCAAGCCTGTCCAACAGCCAAACTGGAAACCTCATTGGCTCCTTTATTTGGCTTCCTTGCAATTCGCCTCATCACCTGTATAAGAACTGGGAGTAGGGGAAAAACCCGTAGAGGACTGGGAATGTGAACTGGGATCCTGTGAACCCAGCATGGATCGTGCCTGATTGAGAAAAGCAAGGGAGAAATAGACACCATCCAGCACTTTCCCATACACTTTACCACACCTGTTTAGATCTCCCTAGTCTACATTAATTGGTAAAGTCCGAAAGATATATAATATTTTGGGAAGGAGGTCCATCTTTACCGCTGCTATCCTTCCTAACCAGGACAGTGGACAAGATTCCCAAACCAGGATCTGTTCTTGAATTTTTTTGTAAAAGGGAGAGAATTTTAATTTGTAAGAAGAATCCACATCCTTCCCCAATTTTCTTCCTAAATATTCTATTGCCTCTGGCGGCTACTGAAAGCACCCAGCAGGTCATCCCAATTCTGGATGCCATGATTATAGTTTGTTCTTCAACTGACAACCCGACCATTAACCCTTACTACTGAAACACAAGACTGTGATCATTCCAAACTGAAGAATTTACATTTCAGCAGAATGGGTTAAACCAGTCACCCAGGCCTTAGCCAATCAGGTGATTAGCAAGCTTTAGTGAGGAAGTTTATGTTATGTACTCAAAAATCACCACGTTGGTGTACATAGCTAAGGTAAACACATTGTTGCTAGTGTTTTCTTTTATAACAGAGTTGCAAACAAATAGAAATAAAAATAGCTCTTCACATCTAGGACATCATTTTGCCACACAATAATGGAAAAATGCCATCGGAAGTGGAATTACCTTTTGAAGACACCAGACTCGGCTGTTGCTATCTGACAGGAAATCTCTATTCCCCTGCCGGGTGAAAAGCCCTGAGTAGCTGTCCCATGGTGCGAATGTGCAGGGTCTCCACCAATTTAGGTTGCCCCAAGGAATGGAACTCAGGTGGCCCTGAGTGCCTCCGATGTTCCTTTTTAAAGCAGACCAACACAACAAACAGTGCTCATATGTATCTCTCCCCAGGGCAATTTAGATAATTGCCTTTTTCTAACTCTTGCTGTGGGAATTTTTTAAAACAAAATGACGGCTCATGCATTTGCAGTGATGAGTAAAGTAAAGAGTAAAGATATAGCACATATTGGCGGTGGCAGTGGCGGAATTATCTTCAAATTCAAATTTATCATTGGTACCTATTCAGCGGTGACTGACACGACTTCCTTATTGGCAAAGCTGCTTTATCCCGGGGCCGGTGAGATGAACGTTGTCATGATCCTAATCGAAAGCTGTTTTTAACTATATGTTTGTGAGTGCAAACTTTTAAACCTATTAAATTAATGTGGTTTTTTATGGAGTTACACTAGATTTTGTTTTATCTTTTCTTTTGGCGACTGTCATAATTGCTCTATTTCCTGGATGTTGATGAGAAATACAAGAAAGACCAGGATTTATAAAGTACCTATACGTTGATGCTTTGAAGGCTTTATTACTCTTATGAGCTGATGACCGTTTTAATTACTCTATTTCCTGGATGCTGACGAGAAATACAAGAAAGATCAGGATTTATTAAGTATCTATATGCTGATGCTTTGAAGGCTTTATTACTTCTATGAGTCGGTAAGGATTCGCACGATTGGTGGTGGAATCACCGTGTGGAGGTGCATGTGTCGTGGGATAGAGATCACCTTCGGCAGTTTATCATTCTTGAAGTTGCTCTGTGTTTTACAATATTTTATCACCATCGGGTCCATTTGGGAATAAGGACTTACACACGTTGAGCATCTCAATTTACAATTTTATGGACTTTATTATATGTATAGAATTTTGCTTGCTAATAGTTTGTGACATATAATTTTCAGCGCGGTGTATATACTATTCTAGTATTTTTTTTAAAGATATAGCACAGATGCCCAAGCAATCTGAAGATGTGAACATGTGCAAGGGAGGTTTTAGAATGTAGCTGATGAAGAGTAACCCTTTAGCCAAGTGTTCTTTCATTTTGTCTGTGGCTCAGGAGATTGGCAGCAGCAGTGTAGGACCTGAACAGGGCAATTGAAGCCCATGGGAATTCAGGAGGGAGTCAAAGGCCTGGGTGACTGGCAGGCTGATTCATTACTAACGCCAGGTAGCGACAGATGAACGTCTGTAGAGCGGATTTCAGAGCGCCCCCTAGTAGTCGTGCTCGGCGCCTCAGTCGCTGGCCGGCAACAAAGCAAAAACATATGGAATTACATTGTTATGACATTGTAAAATGAACACTTTAATATCAGACCTGTAAGAACAATTCTGCATAAAAATTGTATTAATCCAAAAAGTTTTTAAAGTTTTCTTGCTCAGAATACATGTCAGAAGGTTTGTGTTTTTTTTTGGGGGGGGGGGGGGGAAATTGGGCTCAGGAAAGGGATTTAAGGATTGTCCATAGAAATGTATGGGAGAGCGCCAGGTAACAACAGATTACGGTAGGTTAGACGTGGCGTTCTGCAATGATGAACGCCGATGCTGTACGCTGAGGCTGGGATAATGGAGGCTGGGATAATGAGTCGCTCACCAGATTTGGCTTCATAAATGTGTAATTGCATGCCATCTCCAGCGTTCACCTGCCGCTGTACAGGCACTTCCTGGTGCTATCCCTTCATGAATGAGGCCCTATATATGGGAGTAAGACCAGAGGGTTAAGTGACGCAGTACAGATAGTGTAGTAGAGATTTGTACCATATCCTATTGAGATGTTGTATCACCTGAAGGCTGTTTAATAAAGAGAAACTCATTTTCATCTAACTGTGAGTAACTTTATTGCCCATCTGCACAATGACACTGACACAGACACACTTAGGGAACACTTGCTAGATCTTTAGATGGGCCCATGGATGACATACAGATTCCAAAAATGTTTTTAGTTTATGGTTAATACCCCCCCTCCCTCGGGAGCTGTGTTTACTGACCTGCAATGAGCTGGCCATCTGTATAATTATGACTAACTTATCGCACCCAGGGAGTGCATTCCTGTAAAATGCTTTCTCATTTTCCTCACAATTTTATGAGAATACATTTTATATTTAAAAGAACATTCTAAAAACATGACTTGGTCCCTGTGATCCAGTTTGGTTGGTTTGATGTCAAAAGCTGAGCAGTGTATTTTCAGCTGTGGTTACATCATCCATGATTCCTCTGTCATTCCAGCAGGGGGGAAGGGGGGGCATCATGCCCTTCCTTCTTGAATTCAAAATGGTCATTATTCCTGCCCTAGGTTTGTTATGTACAAAAAAAATAATGTAAAACGTGACTGTACACTAGATTTATTTCTGTTGTAAAGGGCACCTGTCCTTCTCTTGAGTCCATATCCCCCCTTCGCCCGTCACGTTTTGTTCTCATTTGTCCCTCTATAGGCTTTAACATTCAGAACTGCATCAATAAATGATTAATTTGCCTATCAAAAGTTTTTGTATTGTTGTAACAGTTACATCCATTGCCGGTTTAAGTGATGGAAGCTCCTGGGCACAAGATCTGGTAGAGGCACCAAATACAGTATTTTTTTTTTCCTTTAAAATAATAGTCCAGCCAAGTAACTGTCACTGTGTTGCTGATGGCGGCTTTGCTGCTCCTGTTTTTTCTCTGCTATCACATCAGAAGAAGATTAGTTATTTATGAAGGGATAGCATCAGGTAGTGCCTTGTTAGTGAGAGGTAGCGACAGGTAGCGACAGGTGAACGCCAAGCAGAATCTGTTGAGCAACTGGGATAACGCCATGTAGCGTCTGATTCATCATTATCCCAGCCTCATCGAACAGCGCCGGGGTTCAGCCTTGCACAGCGCCAGGTATTACCTCTCACTTCCTGTTGCTCTGCCATACATTTCAATGGACATTCTTTTACTTCTCTTTAAACAGGGTTTTTGTTATTTTTTTTTAATCTCAAATAATGTTGTGACCTCTTCTTGCATTGAAAAAGCCGTTTTTTCACAAATTTTTAATTTTTTATATATTTCTGAAAAACTGGCATTACAGGTCTGGCATTAAAGTGTTCATGTTACAATGTTATTACAATGTAATTCCATATGTTTATGCTTTGCTACTAGTGGATACATGCTGAAAAACAGACTTTAAACACACAGACTCACAACATATTCATTAAAAAAAACAGCCTCACACAACTCCGGCGCTGAAAAATGCAAAAAGCGCCGGAGTTGTGTGAGGCTGTTTTTTTTAATGAATATGTTGTGAGTCGGTCGCACTGACCAGTCGCTAACATGTGCTCCCATACAGCGCTGTACTGGTCAAATAGCGACTCCTCACAATGCATTCATCATTACTGCACAGTGACTCAGTCGCTATAAACTAGCGACCCACGGCCGAGCACAGTGACTACTAGCGGGCGCTCTGAAAATGCCTGCTACAGACGCTCATCTGTCGCTACCTGGCGTTAGTGATGAATCAGCCTGCCCCATAATCTGTGCTTGGTTTGCCTCCCTGCCTATTGGGATTGAAGTGGCATGCAGTTTCAAACCATGGCAGGACTAGAAGAGCCAGTAGGGCCATGCAGTAGAAACTGGGCTGGGAAGTACTGTTCTGCCCAGCAGAGTAGAGAATCAGTATAATTAATTTCTGCCCTGTCATCATATCATTAGTGAGGTTATAGCACCATCTAGTGGTGTTAAGTTGTTTAACATGTTTTTCTGACTTAAAAGTATTATGGGAGATTGCAATGCATTCTGGGAAGACGAAGTGGGCTGTCTTTATCCTCCAGACACAAATCAGAGCTGCCATCACATTTCTCTCTTCTAAAACTCCACCATCTGTGTAACAGCATATCTGTTTTACCACACATATATTTCTACAACCTATTTCGCCAACACATAATAAACCTGTTAAACTGCAAACAACAGGCCTCTTATTGGGAAGACAGTGAATGTTGGATTGCACACTGAATGAACGTGTAAGAAGACAGAACAGTAAAACATCTGACTACACAGAGCCGCCACCATTCACGCGGTCATGCGCAAGATTGCAGCGGCTGCCATACAGTCACTAGAAGCGAGAGTGCAGCCCCCAGCAAGCGCAGCACGATCCAATCCACGCCCAAGTCTGTTCTCACCTAGAGAGTGTCTGCACAGAGACATCAAGCAGCCAGCAACAGGTACACCATGTCTACTAGCAAGGCATCAACATATGGGACAAGGTCATGAGCAAGCCGCTCTAGCAAGTCCTCCATAAAAGAAATGGCTGCTCTCGCCCATTCAGAAGCAGAAGCCGCAGAAGTAAAGGCTTCCTTCTCTGAACAGGAGATGCAGCTAAAACAAGAGACAGCGAGCCTGCAAGCTTTACTGGAAACTCGCAGCAGAGAAACAAGCAGCAGCCGCAATAGCCAAGGCAGCGTTCCTAGAAGCTGCAGAGTTATCTGAATCCGAGAAACACAGCCAAGTATGCGTCTTAGAATACGTTCACCAGCATCCCAACTATGACAACTATGATCCTGTATATCAGCCAGCTTATACAGAGCACCAAAGACCCTACCTTGCATCACAGCACCTCGAGCAAGACGGTATGCGACAATGTGATCCTGATCACAACTGCCACTTTACAGAACGAAAGCTGCAACCTTCACTCCCACTTCAAGGGACACCCTTCGCGTCTGAACAGTATTATGCAGACTTCTCTATGCCAGAAACTCCTAAAAGGTATGGTGATACACCACACACACAGCATAACAGCGTACCAGGTATCACTGGCACTAACCAGGCTGCCATGGACTTTGCTAAGTTCTTTGCTGAACTGGTTACCAAAGGACTTATAAAGTTCACCGATCGCCCTGAGAACTACAGGTCATGATGTGCCTCCTTCCAGAACGCTATAAGGGACTTAGATCTTTCCTGCAGTGAGGAGTTAGATCTCTTGGTAAAATGGCTCGGAAGTGAGTCTGCTGAACACGCCAGAAGAATCAGAGACATTAACATAAACTATCCGAGCAAAGGCCTAAAGATGGCGTGGGAAAGACTTGATGAATGTTATGGGTCAATAGAAGCTATAGAAAATGCTTTATATAAGAGAATTTAAAGTTTTCACAAAATAATGGGTAGGAGTTACCAAAAGCTCAGGGAACTCAATGATTTGTTAATCCCATCATTCAAAAACTCCCGTATAACCTACAGGAGAAGTGGATCACACATGGTTCTTGTTATAAACAGCTTCATAATGTATCTTTTCCCCCCTTCAGAGTGTTTGTAGACTTTGTTGCTCAACAGGCAAAGATCAGAAATGATCCCAGTTTTGACTTTACATTGTCATGTCCCACTACCCCTGGTGTCAATCTCCATAAAACACCAGGGGCAGTGCATAAGACTAACGTTGCTTTCACAGGTTCTCCTTACAGGTCATTTAGGTCTTCTCAAGAAGGAAACAAACCGGAAGACCTTACTAAACAATGTCCCCTGCACAAGAAGCAACACTCTCTACTGAAATGCAGAGCCTTCAGGGGATAAGTCTTTAGAAGACCGCAAGGAATTCCTCAAGGAGAACAACATCTGCTTCAAGTGCTGCACTACAACATCGCACTTCGCCAGGAACTGTAAGGTCAGTGTGACATGCACAGAATGTGGTAGCACAGGACACAACACGGCTTTACACCCCGGACCACCCTCTCAGGTATCATTCCAAGCAGAGGAGCATGACAGAAAGCAGATAGACACTGACACAGACATCGCAGTAGTCACCTCTCAGTGTACAGAAATGTGTAAAGGACTCGCAGGAGGGAGGTCCTGCTAAAAAATCTGCTTTGTCAGAGTTTATCCAGCCGGTCAGCGCGATAAGCCGCCTTCTTCGACACATTCAACATCGTAGCGCCTGGTTCTCCCTACTCCTTACGGGCATGTGCAGGTACCGTTGAGACGGCGGGGAGGAAGGCAACTGGGTACAAGGTAGAGTCCATAGATGGTAAGACCTGCTTGTCCTTACCAACCATACTGGAGTGCAACGACATTCATGACAACCGGTCTGAGATACCAACACCAGAGGTAGCAGCATACCATCCCCATCTGAGGTGTATAGCTCACCTGATACCGGAACTGGACCCAGAAGCCCCAATACTCTTACTCCTTGGAATATTACGAATCCACAAGGCTAGAGGACAGATTAACGGCCATACGCCCAGAGACTAGACCTAGGATGGATCATCATAGGAGATGTCTGTCTAGGAGGAGCACACAAGCCGACCGCAGTCAACAGTATGCTCACCAGCACACTTGAAAATGGGCGTCCTTCCCTATTTCAGCTATGTCAGAGTAGTTTCCTGATAAAAGAATTGCCACACAGCGATCCCATTCTTTGTCCTTACGTAGATCCTTCCTGTGAAGATCACGCCTGCGATGGTGAGCAAGGTCACTTAGGGTGCACAGTCTTCCACAGGACAAGAGAAGATAACAAGGTCGCAATGTCCATAGAGGACAGGCTGTTCTTGGATATCATGGATCACAGAATAGATAAAGACAAGTCAAAAAGCTGGATTGCACCTTTGCCATTTAAACCTCAGAGATGATGCTTACCTAACAACAAGGAACTTGTCTACAATCGATTTATCTCCCTCATACACAAACTTCAGAGGAACCCAGAGATGAAAGAACATTTCTTTACCTTCATGGAAAGAATATCGCAGAACAACCACGCGGAAATGGCACCCATGCTCCAAGATTCAGAAGAGTGTTGGTATTTACCTATATTTGGTGTGTATCATCCTAAAAAAACAGGACAGATAAGAGTGGTATTCGACTCAAGCACTAAGTGCGAAGGTGTCTCGCTAAATGAAGTCTTGCTGTCTGGTCCAGACCTCAACAACAGACTTCTTGAGGTACTTCTACGCTTTTGCAGAGATTCCGTAGGATTCATGGCTGACATACAACAGATGTTCCACTGCTTACTTGTCAAGGAAGAACACAGAAACTAATTGAGGTTCTTCTGGTACCGCAACAACGACCCCAATGAGGGCATTGTAGAATACCGAATGAGAGTGCACATCTTCGGGAACAGTCCTTCCCCTGCAGTTGCTATATACGGTCTCAGACATTCAGCCCGAGAGGGTGAAGCAAAGTATGGGTCGGATGTTAGGTCTTTTGTGGAAAAGGATTTCTATGTGGACAACTGCTCGAAATCTACACCTACAAACGAGACAGCCATCAGACTCCTCAAGAGAGCTCAAGAAATGCTCGCTCTATCAAATTTAAGGTTGCACAAAATCGCCTCCAACAGTTGGGAGCTAATGGAGGCCTTCTCACCCCAAGACCACTCAAGTTGCTCTGGGATTTAAAGGCAGACACATTCACCTTCCAAATCAGCAAGGGAGAAAAGCCCTTCACACGTAGAGGGGTCCTGTCTACCATAAACAGTTTATATGATCCTCTGGGATTCGTAGCACCTGTTACCATCCAAGGTAAAATTTATGTTAAGAAACTTCACCACGGAAATGGCTGATTGGAATGATCCGCTTCCCATGAAGAAAAAAGACCAATGGATAGGATGGAGGAAGTCTCTCGAAGCTTTGTCCAGCCTTCAGGTGGCACGACCGTATGCTTCTGTGCCATCAACCGAGGTCAAGATGCAAAGACTATTTATCTTCTGGGATGCTTCAGGCAAGGCGATTGCAGCCGTAAAGACCATTGATGTCAAAGAGCAATGCCATGTGGGTTTCGTTATGAGCCGGACCAAACTATCACCACTCCGCGAGCACACAATACCCAGACTAGAACTCTGCGCTGCCGTACTTGCAGTGGAGTTAGCTGAACTTATAACAGGACTAAATCTGGAAATCGAGGAAGTCGAGTTCTACACGGACAGCAAAGTAGTCCTAGGATACATTTGCAATGAAATGAGACGCTTCTATGTCTATGTCAGCAATCGGGTGCTAAGGATCAGGAGACCCATTAGTCCTAAACAGTGGCACTATGTGTCCACACATCATAATCCTGCAGACCACGCAAGTAGATACGTTGCAGCAAGCCACCTCAAGGACACTACATGGTTTAAGGGTCCTGCATTCCTGTACTGCTCAACGTCTTGCAACATTGTATCTGACTCATTTGAATTGGTAGACCCAGATGTGGATGAAGAAATCCGACCTGAAGTATCTGTTCTAAATACAACCACTTCAGACCACCAACTAAAAATCTCACCATTTCGTCAGGTTCTCCACCTGGATGTCGCTTGTTCGTGCTATAGCCTGTCTAGTTCATATAGCTCAGTCTTACCAGTCATCATTACCTGTGGGTGAGAAGTCATGCAAAGGTTGGCATCACTGCAAACATGCATTTACCATTTCCAATATGGAAAAGTCCAAAAGCACAATAGTTCACACTATACAACATGAATGTTATGCTAAAGAAATTAACAAACCGAACATCAGACCTGGGGATGTCGTGCTCATGAAAGACAGCCAGTCACACCGGAATAAGTGGCCATTAGGCCTAATCACCAACACATTCCCAAGCAAGGATGGGAACGTACACAAGGCCGAGGTCAGGGTTTGGAAGCTTGGCGAGTGCAAGTTATTCCTCAGGCCAGTAGCGGAACTAGTTTTGTTGTTTTCACCTAAACCTAGTAGTGGTGTCGGTTGACGCCAGATGGGGAGTGTTCTGCCCAGCAGGGTAGAGAATCGGTATAATTAATTTCTGCCCTGTCATCATATCATTAGTGAGGCACCATCTAGTGGTGTTAAGTTGTTTAACATGTTTTTCTGACTTAAAAGTATTATGGGAGATTGCAATGCATTCTGGTAAGAAGTGGGCTGTCTTTATCCTCCAGACACAGATCAGAGCTGCCATCACATTTCTGTCTTCTAAAACTCCACCATCTGTGTAACAGCATATCTTGCACACTGAATGAACATGTAAGAAGACAGAACAAGTACAGTAAGTACATTTAACAGCACCAGACATGGGCAGATCCTCTGCAGAGGCACTGAGGTGATATTCCTTTTTTTTACCTTCAGATGCCGTTTAATAATGTTTCACACATTTATCACATTCCCAGGCACGAGAAAGCTGAAATGATTCATACCCTCATCATAACCAGGTGTCTGATATTTAACGCGCTCCTCTGTTGTCTACTAATTAATTAAATGGCAGCACTCCAATATTTTTTCAGTTCAGCTGTTTGACTAATACTCTTCCTCCTCTTGACTTTACTATGTAATATGTATATTTCAAATGTAAGCCCCAGTTTGTGCTAGACTATTTTACCCTAACCGCTAGTCTATTCTTTATACCCTCCTGTATGCCATTTGTATTACCCCACTTTTCAGAGTCACAACATTTGTGTGACATTATGACTTTATCTGTTGCTCTGTATGTTCCAAAAATGAGACTGCAGGAAAAAGATGCGCCTTGCTGTGACCCTGCAGCTCCCACATATACAGTATTTGCAAATGTGCGCAATTAAAACGTATCTGTTTTTAACAAATTTAGACAGATTGTAGTATTTTTATGTCTTGACTTTAGTACTCCCCATAAAATCTTTGTGGATAGATTATATATTTATTCATGTTTTGTATATAATTGATTGTATAGTATAATGATTGGCTCTCCCCAATCCCCACCTCTGGTTGTGTTTTTGTTTTCTGTGCATTTTAATGGTTTTAATATTGTGATGTGACATGTTTGTTAGGTATTGCTTTAGTTATGTACAATAAAAATATGGATTTTTAATATACTGGTTGTGCCTCTGTTCCACCCATTGTAGTGTTATAATTTGTTGTGTTATGGGAGCAGCACCCATTGGGTTGTGCAGGTGTTTGTATTGTCATGCAGTCTATAAGCCTGGAGGCCAGTGCAGAATGTCACTAGTAAATATAATCACAGGATGCTGGATGTAAACCTGTCTAATAAAGAGGTTTGGTTTGAAACATTTTGGACTGTGCATGCCTTTTACTTTCAAGGAGACCTACAATTACCAGGGGCACTACGGGAAGATGTCTCTCGAGAACTTAATGAGTACTACCCTACCCTGCTTCCAGATCCAGGAAATCCCCCCCCCCCCCAAAAAAAAAAATGGCCATGTCCAGGGGACATCCTTTAACTCAGCCAGCAAGTCCACCAATGTTATACGGGGTGCTGTTCTTGGTGCCAGCTATAAAGGTACTCCCATGAAATACAGTAGATTCTGAGGTTTTATCAATGTCCAGAAACAGTAGCATACATTGTTGTGTTCTCTCCTCAGCCAGTTCAATAAACTGAATTGCTTTCCTTGCCCCATCTGCCACTTGTCTGCTGGGTACACTACTATAAAGCTGTTTACTCTCTGTGACAGAATTCCAGATTTAAAAGAGAGATCGGTCTGACAATGCTCCAATTTTGTGAATCCTGCTAGCTTTTCTTCACAACAGTTTGACATTAAATGCCAGGTATATGCTTATCTAAAGCAATATATTTCCTCCTGTCCCAGCTCCATTCACTGCAATAAGCTGTGACTGAACCCACGGGGCGGCTATTAACAGGGCCACAGTCATAAAACCACAGGGCCATTTTATCCCTTACCACTGGGCATCATTTGAGATCTAGGTGTCATAGAAATGTCAGAAACTCTGGCATAGCAACTCTATAACGGCATTGCCACCAGGTATCTAGAGTCTTTTCTGCTGGCAGTCACATGGCATACAATATCAATGCAGAGACCATGGACCAGGCGCATAGTTTAGGTATTTCTATTTTTATGGCATCCAGGCATCCAGAATCTAGTTGTAAAATACAGAACTGGGGGTACGCCTCACTCTTTTGCATGCTTTTAGCAAAAAAAAACTATAGACCTCTATAGATAAGTTTTATACTAGCAAACATTTCCCTAGGTTTCCTGTAATGCAAATGAGGCGTTTCATAGCATGACCACTGGATGGCATACTATTTATTTGCAAAGTTCATATATGCTGATCAGCTAGCACCTCTAATCTCTATATAAAGACCCATTATATTATGCATTATCTGTAAATGATGTTTGATCTTTAGTGCATTACTAAGTTCTAATGGAGCTTGGATGTAAAAATTCCTCTGATCAAGGACAGTAGGTTTAACAGAATTATTTTTATGTTCTTTCTTCTCTGGTACACAATCCTCCAGAAATCAGTGTATGCTTGCTCAGATGGCTCCTTGGCTGACAGGAAGAAGAAGCATTCTGCCAAAGCGACTTCTACACTGAAATAGAAGAAAAGTAGGCTACAGATAAAGAAGCTGCTTATATTTACAGTAAATCACCTGCACTACATCCATTGTCATGGGGTGAATCATTAAATATATTGTAATTGCCTATCTACTGTAAAGGCTTTAATGGCCATCTTTGACACCCCTAAAAAAAATAAATGAATAAATAATTACTGTGCTGGTTTATAAACTACTGCTCTGCATCTGCTTTTACGCCAGCTATGTTAAGTGCTTCTATCTTAGGGTAGCCTATAGGAGCCATAGGGGATTGTGCTGTAAGGCTAGGTACTGAAATTCGAGGACTCACAGTATTTTACAGTCAATATTGTGATGAATCAAGCCTGCATAAGGCATTAGTTAAACCAGACCTTCAACTTAATTTAATGAAAAGCCCAAACCCTTAAAAAACTATTCCCCAGCATCTAAAATGAGTATATTATGGGTGTTTTATTACTTATTCTTTCCGTCACTGGGCTGCAAGTTTCAGGACTCTAGGATACAGACGTCGCCAGGAGGCTCAAATACTGAGGAGAGGAGAGCAGGATAAAGCACAGGGGATGGGGTTATAGCTGTGCTTTGCACAGACAGAGCAGAGTTGGGGGTCAGGAAAAGGACAGCACTCCCAGAATGAAGAGCAGCACAGTCAGAGGACACTTTCTCTCTACAGGCAGCCTGAGACACCATGAGCCGCCATCTTGGATGTTTAAAGGATGTTTAAATGTTGTTTAACGAAAATGCAGTAGATGCAGATGATATTTAAAGTGAGCAATTTGTATGTAGTGGGTGTGGGAAACATACAAGATAGGCTCCTATTTAGGGTGAAGGTCCGATTTAAATATATCCTTTATTTTTATAATGGTGGTGGTGGTTAAGCTCTTAGCTTGTATGTGTGTGTCCTAAGCAAATTCAGAATCTGAACTAGATTATTCCAAAAAGTTTTGGGCATCTGCTTGTTGAGCAACACCAGTGATAAGGAAGAAGCCTTCATTCATATGTTTCACAAAATACTGGGAAATTACCTCTCTTCCATAAAAATGCATTATGCTTTTCTATACAAAACATTTATATTTACACTCACAGGTAAATATACAGGTAAATACGTTAACTTGCAGGTTTGAATCAAGAGGAAAGAAGAGTCCTGACACCTTAATGTGAGGTTTCCTCATACCTGAATGATCAAAGCCAAGTTTATTAACCCCCAAATAAAAGACAGGGTATAACATGATTGTTTTCTTCTGTTGTCAGTGGAGAACAATAGCATTCACTGTTGATGATTCAGTTAGAGGGACGTCATTGGCCTCATTCCTCAATGCAAATTTCAAATAATACTGCTGGGAACATCAGTATCAAGTTCATCAGTTGCTCTATATTTGGCTACCTTTAGGGTAAAGGCCAAGTTATTAAAAAGTCAGGAAATTCAAGTGTGTATTTGTGTACACCATAAATAAGACTAATACCTTTAATTTCCCATTACTATTTCTTAAAGTGGAACAAAACCTGGGATTTTGACTATTCTAGGATTTGTTCTTTGCCTTGATGGCATCCTGATTTAGGATGCCCCATTGTGTGAAACCCCCCAGGGTGCCCATACAAACTTACCTTTCCCAGGTTCTACCATGTGCACCATATGCTGTGCAATATAATGATCGGCAATAGGGCCCTGTTTAGACCAGATCTTAGGAATTAGGACCAAGAGTGTCCGCATCCCCCGTGCCCTTTAGACTGGGGAGCACTCCCACCCCCATCCTATCTGAATGGCTGGGCACTCAGCCTAGAGAGGCTAGGGATGTGGCCACCGCTGTTTACATCTCGTATTTTTGAACCCAGAGTCACTTAGGGTTTTGTTGTGCTTTAAAAAAAGATATAGGGCCTGATGCAGAGCCTCCCCCGGTCTGAGCTTAAAACCTTCCGATTGTCCGGGGCTCCCGTTTGAATCGTGGCTCAAATGTGATGCAGAGCCTCCGTCGGAATGGCTCCCTAACTGATCCGTCAATTTCACTTTACTCGGAAAGCTTTTTTTGCTCTCTCGGGTGCCTTCAATTTGATCGGGGCTCCCGTTCCCGTTCACACGGGCGGCCCATTGCTTGGTTTCCGTCGTATTTGACCTTCCATTTTGGTGGTTTTTCCAAGTATACTTACATCTCCATGGCTCTTCAGTTGCCAATCTGGCTACACGCAAGCGCACATCCCTAAACCTCCATTGGAATATGCATATGGCACCAACTGCCAATTTGACACATATATATACTGTCAAATGTATTTTTGGGCGTTCCTTCTTTCTTGCCATTTATGCATACCTTAATCTCTTTGGTGTTCCTTATTCCTTGCCTTTAATGTTTACCGTAATTGGTTTTGAGTTTTTCTGATTTTTTTTCCCATATCTAAACCTTTTGTGTCATGTAAATGTGTGATGATGTTGTGTGATTGTACATTTGCAGGAAAGACAACTCACAAAATCTGTTTATGTTTTTTTTAATCACACTTTTTTTTTTTGCTTTTGTGGTTTTGAGATTATTTTTTTGATAAAAAAAAACTAAAAAACAATTTAAATTTGAATTAAACATGTTAAAAATTAGGCCTCGGGGTCTTGTGGCTGTGTTTTTCTTTGATCTGTGAATGAAAAACAACCTTAGTTTAGCATTGTTTTTATGGTTTGGTTGGGCGTTGTTTTTTTGGGGCCCTTTTTAAACCGGACCTTCAGCGTGCTTTAATGAAAAGCCCAAACTGTAAAAAAACGATTCCGCAGCATCATCTGTAAAAAAAAAAGATACAAGGACCCACCATTAATCCACAAAATACATTAACAAGTTTCCTGGTCTAACTAAAGTCACTTTATTAACCTCTTGCTGCCTCACATTGCCCTAGTTCTTCTATCTGCATGTAGCCTAGTTTGTAGCTGCGTACATGGGTTAAACTAAGGTGGGCTTGTATTTAACGTGACAAACTAAGTTGTTTCAGACTATTCTTGCGCTTTGTTTTTTTTTTTATTATAAGGAATGTGTGCGCACACATAAACGCACGCTCGCATACTCACATCCATGATGATGTCGTCCTGCTCCTGTGTAAAGATGGCATAGCTCCTGGTATAGCTCTGACGTTCCCCCGCAGTGACGTGCAGCACATCCCAAATTGGAATGCCCCAGAGACATGATGCCTGTAACCCAGCCCTGGATTTCTTCACACTCCAAAGGGCTGGGTTACATGGGTTTTGGCCTGCTTTAAAACATCATGACCAAATCAGGTTAGGATGGAATAACCCACCTCCTTTACATTATTCTTAAAGTAACACAGGTTCCCTCACATAAAGCATAACAAAACCCAGAGCGGCCACTGGTCTTCCCCCTAGAAATCCCAGATCGGGATGCCCCACTGTGTGAAACCCTTTTTAATAAGACTTTACTCAGAAATGGCAGACTCCCTCTCTTAAAGCGGGACAAGCCATGATTAGTTTAATGACCTTTGCAGGCGTATATTGTAGTGCCCCACCAGTCTGATCAAGACAACGGAACCTCATCTTCAAGAGACCAAAGGCTCGCTCCACCACAGAGCGAGTCCTCCTGGGGGCAGTATTGTAGGGCTCCTCTGCCTGTGAAGATGGGTGCAGGATTGGGGTCCGCAGCCAGGGGAGCAAAGGATAGCCAGAGTCTCCTGCCCAAAAAAAAATAAAACTAAAAATAAAAAATGGTGTGCATTGCAACAATAGAAAAGAGGGACAAATAGGTGAGCGGGGTAGGGTGGGAGGAAAGGACATTTGTAATGAGCCTACATGCACATCCAACCTGTACACTCATTAAAAAACTCTGGGGAATACTACTTACATAAGAGGGCAAGAACATGACGCAATAGGGTTCTATCACTTAACCCATTTAATTTAAAGATAATAAATTAGGCTAAAAAGATACTAACAAATAAATTCACAAATAGTGTGTTAAGGGAAAAAACAAAGTCAGACAGGGTGGGCAAACAATACAAGTGTCATACACATACCCTGTAAGGCGGGTGAGCTCAAATAGGTGCAGCCTGGTTTCTGCCATACTCAGCAGGACAAGACCGCGGAGCTGGCACCGCTGATGTGCTCCAACAGAGGACTGCATATTATTGCCCGAGTGCAAATACGGCTGCTCTGACTGGCCGTAAGTGAAGGCTCGGCGGCCCCGTTTCATTAGGCTGATTTCAATCGGAAAACAAGGCTCTGCATCACTGAAAAAAACGGAACAATGAACGAGGCGTCCGTTTTGCCGGGAAACAGCCTCGTGCGAGCAGACAATCGGAAAGGCAGCTGAGCGCACACCTGAGCGCATAAACGCACACTAAAATCAACGTAGCACCCTTTCCTGACCCGATCAAAGCCCAAAACCAACGGGAAAACGCACGGGAGAACTGAACGGGGAGGCTCTGCATCAAGCCAATAGAGCGCCACATATTGCCGAAATGGGCCCCAGCATTTTCTTCATTTAGTGTGAAGTGGACAACTCAATGCAAAATATAGAAGGTACTTGCTTGATGTGCGAGAGATTTCCCCAGCTGCTGCTCTTTAAAAACCTTAAACATAGCACATCTGTATGTAAGAAAAGAAATATTTTATCACAGAAACAAACGGGGCACTGAAATTTTGAGCTGAAAATGCAGGTGAAACATTACCATCAATAGGACTTTAACAGCTCTCCTTTATTTAGAGTCTGGGTGTCGGCGGCTCACCGTTTTTTATGTCAGTTTGGTAAGTGGGGTCTAAAATTTCAGTATGTGTATGTGGGTCCAGATTAAATGCGGGGCAATGCGGGGAACATGGTACAGTGCAATGCAATGCAACATTTACAGATTTCTTTGGGCAGGGAATTTTGTTAGCGTGGGTCAGTATTTACAGGGTATAGGGCTAGTCTTAGGCTACAGGCATTGCACCCCCCCCAGTCTCTGCGAGCCCCTGGAGCTCTGGGAGTAGCTTTAGAGATGTAAAAAGATCATTTGCATGGCACCGCCTACTGCAAAGGATTCTCGGAGAGATCCTGCTATCCTTGGTTTGTGTGCAGCATGTAAATTATTTATGTTTTAGGAGAGCATTCTATACCTTGTACCTTTAAATAGAGGGCCCTATATGGCCTAACATGGGTCTCTCCCTAGTCTGGCTCAGTAATCAGTTACTGTTATAGCAAAAGTGCACGTCAGAATGACTATACTACTGTGATCAGATATTATATTAACCCTTTAAGTGCCAGCCTACCTGGAGATTTTGTCACCCTCTGTTGCCAGACTGTTTTCCGCTACACGTGCTCAACTGTGATTTTTGAAGGGATTTCCAGGGATAGCCGAGAAAAATTCTATATTGTTTTTTTCTGGGCTTCCACATGAAATTTTGTGTTTGGCCCTTTTAGTGTATTCTCAATACGGTTGGGTGAAATATGTGCAACCAATTAAAAAGAAATCTATTTTTTTTTACAATTTGTGGTGTTTTTTTGTAATAAAAAATGTAAATTTGTCAATAAAATCTTATTGCGTGTGAAATCCCAATTTCTCCCGGTTACAACGGTAAAACAAAATTTTTAGTAGACACCCTTTCCTGCCCAGGAGACTCCCCCAAACTGAAACATCGCTTTAGGAGATTTTCAGATAAAATACAATTATGCTATGAGGTATGCGCACCTTGCAGTTCTTCAAGAAAACCAACCCTTTACGTTTGAAATACCCCCACATACTATATATTTTCTGGAAGTACACACCTCAAGCTTTCTAGTTGTACCAGGCTTGTTGATGTGGGCGCAGTTTTCTGGAAGTAATCCCTCAATGAATTCTTTGGTTGCACCGAGTTTCCCTAAAAAAAAGAAGAAAAAAGAAGAATCAAAGCCACAATTCCCTAAAAAAAAAAATGCAAACAAAAAAAAAGTTAAATCTGAAAAAGCAACATCCGCCGAACAGCACAATACCCAACATGCATAGGTACTGCCAAGGGAAGAGTTGCCAAACACCCCAAAGTAAAGCATGTGCATAAGGGGAATTTTACTTGAAAATTTCAGCTCTGCAGACAAACTGCGCACATTGCGCTATTTCTACCAAGACAACCGTACACAGCTGATCAGCTTCATCTTTCTGGAAGTAATCTCTGGAAGAATTCTTAGGTTTCCCTAAGAAATGTATAAAAAAGCAGAATAGAAAACATGTTTTCCTAAAATATCAATATGCAAATAAGAAACAAACAAGGTATGTCTGAAAGCGCAAGGTCCCCCGAACAGAACAATACCCAACATGCATAGCGACTTTTAACTCTTGTAATTGCCCGCCTAAGTTTTGTCACCCTCTGATTTGGTGGCCCCCGCCCTGCCAGCTAAAAGCCCAGGGGAGGGGGATCCCATTTTTGGGGGGAATTTTAAGGGTTAAAAACCCTTAAAAATCTCCCCAAAAAATGACATGGGGCCCCTCCTACCCAACATAACTGGCCCAGGACCAGCTATGCAGGTCCACATAGCCACGGGCCGGGCTCTTCTGCCCCCCCCCGGGCTTTGGGGAGGCAGGTAATTGGGTCTCATGGATCCCTTACCAGTTCACAAAGGGTTAAATGTAAAAATAAACACACAGACACATTTTATTTACTTACCTCCAATCCTCCTCTGTCCCCCGGTGATCCCTGATGACAGCTGCCAGGTGCTCAGTGGAGGGAGGCTGGGGTGGGGCGAGGGACCACAGCCCTCTTTCCCCTCCAACCTCTCTCCTCCGATCACCTGATCGCCTCGGGTGAGGGTGAGCGAAGCCGGCTGCCGGGTGACGTCATAGATTACATCACCCAGCAGCTGCGACCCAGGAAGTGAGGGAGAGGCCGATTTCTTGCCCTCTCCCTACCACGGAAGAGGAGTTGGGGCGATCGAAGGCCGCCCGGTGAGGAGGAGACCCGCCAGGAGGGAACGCGGCCGCAGGTGAGTAAATGTCATTTTTTTATACACTTAGCAGCGGCCACGCCCGAAGCCGGGGGGCCCTATTCCGGAGGTTCTCCCGGAGCCATCCAAGCCCCCAGGGGGGCACCAAATGTATATCTAAATCAATAATTTTCATGTAGGCCTTAATTAATCCTTTTCATGTAGACCTTAAGTAATCATTTTCATGTAGGCATTAAGTAATCCTTTTCATGTAGGCCTTAATTAATCCTTTTAATGTAGACCTTAAGTAATCCCGAGTGACCAACTATTAATTATTGGTTGTAGTAATAATTAATATTTGGGAACAACCAATCTTAAACAATAAGGGTCCCTTATATTTTTGGATTTTACGTGGTTATTTGATGGTTTGTTTTGGGGTACTAAAAACCTGTATTTCTGCTATTACAGGAACCGGAAGATGGGCCACTCAATTAGCGATCAAGCTGTCATTGGCCCAGACCTTCGGTTCCTCAGTGTCATGGCAGGGTTTCCCGGATCCACCCACGACGCGTATATCCTGAGAAATTCCAGCCTCTATGGTCGGTTTAAATTAGGAAACTTGTCTGGTGGTTGGCTACTGGGTAAGTTTTACCAAATAGTTTCACTGTATGACTAGGAATGTTTTTGGATAACCCTGTCTCAACATATGATGTTCTTTTCCTCTGATGACATGGTATACAATGTAACTAGGAAGTAGAGACTAATTTGGTGTTTTATTATTTTCAGGGGATTCGGGTTATCCTTTGCTGCCGTGGCTCATGACACCAATCCTGCAGCCTCAGACGCAGCCACAGGAGGGCTATAACCGTGCACATAGGAAGACCCGGGCTGTGGTGGAGAGGGCCTTCGGCCTGCAGAAGAGCAGATACAGATGTCCGGACCATACGGGGGGGGGGGCTGCAATATGACCCTAGCAAGGTCATTAAGATCATTATTGCATGCTGCATTTTGCATAATTTTGCAATAATGCAGAAGGTCCCCCGGTATCTCGATGTGTCCCCCCTCTCCAGCAGTAATGGACATTTCGGACGAATTGTATGAGGGCACCCAGAGTGCTTCTGGGCAGTCAGTCCGGGCCCTACTTATTACAAGTTATTTCACTTAAACTTTCTTTATTTTGGTTTATTTTTGGTGTCATGATTTATGTTATTTCATTGTGATTGAACAATTCTCTATTATTTATACTTTGCTTATGGTCAAAAACTAATACAAAAAACATTTGCAACAGATTTGAGTGAACAACACTCATCTTTTTGTAACCAATCAGATAAAAAATGAATAAAAATAACACAGAACAGAAAAACGTCATTTTACTAATTTTCTATTCCATTGAGAAATTAGGTGGGGAAGGGCACTTGCAGCCTACGAGGACATCCACTAGGCAAAGGAAGGATCCATTGGGCCAGACTCCAGCCCCCTCAAAATTTGGCACATCCAGGATGGCCAAGGAAACTTCCTCCAGGAAGAATGCTCCCCGTCCACCAACATCCAGAACCACAGGGAGCACTAGTATTAGGGCAAGGGGAAGAATAGGGCAAGAATCCATAGCCCCCCAACAACACCCTCTCCTGCTCGAGGCCTATTTGAACATTACAATGTAGCGAGCGTACAGCGGACAGCTCAACGGCTGCATTGTTGTTGCTATTCGTCGGGTGTTAGTCAGCCAAGAATGTCACCTACTATGCCAACCACCCAGGATGAGGCAGCCAGAATATCATTAGGCCTAAACCTGCTGCGTGGGAGCTTGGACGGGTGCTTTACTGAACCCCAAACTATGGCTTTGGCCATAGTTTCTGACCACTATCACGAGCTATATGGTGTGAAAATTAAAGCCACCAGCAAAGGCAAAAATACACAAATATGGGTGGAGATCACCAGACAGGTGAATAGTGGTGGGATGGAGAGACAAGATGTGGAGCAAATACAAGGCAAATTCTTAATATGTGATCACTAGTAGATTGCCAGCTTTAAACCACTACATGTCAGCACAATCCAGAATAGACGACTGTGAGAGCTCACCTCAGTGTGACACAGTCCAGAAATGTAAATTGAAGCCAGCCGACATCAAGGATTATCGTAAAAAGTCCAGCTTTATTTGAAGTATAGATTAAAACGCCAAATGCCGACAGCGATAAATACAGGCATAAAAAGTTGCAATGTTGCTTCGACGCGTTTCGGGCAGCACGCCCTTATTCATGACAAATAATGGGACTAATCCCCATGGTATATATACACACATGACATACAACATAAAGACATAAACATGACATAAAGCTCTTAATTTGGAACTTTTCTCCTGTCACAGTGGATGTCAATTCATTACTCTGATGAACATATCGACATATATTACACCTATTTCCCCCACACCTAAAATAGCCTTTACATTTTAGCCAAGTAGATGAAATTTGTGATCGTTTCCTGAATAGGCTGAAAGTTTTTGGCCTAAGGTAGGTGGCTTACGGCTGACAATCTTTATTCCCTGTTTCAGGATAGTTTTAAGTTGTGGGTCACAATTTAACAAGGGAAGATGTTTTAACCCTTCTATTGCCAGCCACATAAATTTTACGTGGCTGCCTCTCCAACCGTTAAACGCCAGCCACGTAAAATTTACGTGTCTGAATTTGCCCCCTGCTAGCGCCTGCAAAATTTAAAAAAAAACACTTACCTGACCCCTCATTCGATCCGGCCGGGTCTCCTCTTCACACTAGGGGGCTCCAATCCCCCATCGGGGCTCCTCCAGAGGCAGGGGAGAGCCCGGAGTAGGTCCCCTCCCCCCCCTTTTAACCGCCGCTGGCTTTTCCTGTAAAAATTAAGAATGACATTTACTCACATCCATGTGCGTTCGATCTCGCCGGCCCTCCTCTTTACCCGGGGGGCCTCCGATCCCCCCCAGGCTCTCTCCCCCTCTTCTTCCGACGGGCGCCGCCATCTTGCCGCAAAGCCCCGCCCCTTTTGGGGGTAGGGCATATGACATCACTCGACGGGCGTCATGACAGCTCCAGGCCTCTCAGCTGTCAGATGCCGGTGATCGGTGGCCTGAGAAGGAGGGGACAAGAGATCCTCTGATCTCCTGCCTCCCCTCCTCCTCTGGCTGCCGTTCACCAGCATCTGTCATCAGATCAGCGAGGGACAGAAATGTATTTTTTTTTAAATAAAATAATTTTTACTATGTGTTTGTGTGTTTTATTTTACTGTTAACCCTTTGTTAACTGGTAAGGGGTCCATGAGACCCCTATACCAGTTAAAAAGGCTCTGGGTCTGGCAAGTCACCTGCAGCTAGGGGGTGACTTACCATTTAACATAAACACAAAAAGGACCTGTGGTTAGTATAGGGCTGGCACTTACAAATTGAACTACACGCTCAGGCTGCTTCCCGCAACACAAAAATAAATTTATTGAGTAAAGCACATAAATACATCACAAAACACCCATCCCTCACTTTAAAAAGCTAGCATAGCTCAATAATAGATACGGGGGCCCCCCACACACCACTGCCACACGTCCTCATGCTCACACACACCACCACACATCCCTAAGGTAATTTGGCTGGCCAGCCACTGCAAAAACTCTAATAAGCGGCTGCAGATATAGAGGGTAAAATCTTAAAGCGGGCCTAAATCACAAATACTAATCAAAGTGCTGAGTGCTGAGGAAGGAGAAAATACCCTGACGAAGCCCCGGTGGGCGGGGCGAAACGCCGTTGGTGGACGGAAGGCTCGGCCACGCCCCCTCCTCTTTCCTCCATACCGCACATGCTGGCCAGCTGAAATTACATGCCGACGGTGGAAAGCGCGGTTCAGCGTGAAGCTACACAAGAGGCTGCTGCTCAGGAGAGGTAACACGGTAGAGCTGCGGGAGATGGGGTCGGAGGCCTGACGCATCGGCGCGGCCGGACCCAGCGCGGCTCCCGTGGACTCTACTTGTCTCATGTATGTGGCCTGTTTCACTTCACAAACCCAAGCTAACAGCGCAGAGTATCTAGGACATGTGAAGGCGCAATACGAAGGCACAGTATAACTCCAACAAACGAGTGTTTATATGAACTGCTATATTTCATGTGCATATGCAATTTTCTTGGATCCTATAACGGGACTGGACATATGTTAGCACTAAGCACTTTATGATCATATAGCTGGACCTCGCTGCTATCAAGCTATGTCATGCCCAGTATTTTCTCCTTCCTCAGCACTCAGCACTTTGATTAGTATTTGTGATTTAGGCCCGCTTTAAGATTTTACCCTCCATATCTGCAGCCGCTTATTAGAGTTTTTGCAGTGGCTGGCCAGCCAAATTACCTTAGGGATGTGTGGTGGTGTGTGTGAGCATGAGGAGGTGTGGCAGTGGTGTGTGGGGGGCCCCCGTATCTATTATTGAGCTATGCTAGCTTTTTAAAGTGAGGGATGGGTGTTTTGTGATGTATTTATGTGCTTTACTCAATAAATTTATTTTTGTGTTGCGGGAAGCAGCCTGAGCGTGTAGTTCAATTTGTAAGTGCCAGCCCTATACTAACCACAGGTCCTTTTTGTGTTTATGTTACAGTATTTCAGGTTTTAGGGCGCCCTGAACATTGCACTACACATATGTACACATGGTCTCCCTGTGATTTTAAAATATATGACTTACCATTTACCCCAAGCTCCCTCATTACCTGCCTCCCCAAAGCCCAGGGGGGGGCAGAAGAGCCCGTGGCCATAGGCTATGCTGGCTTGTAGCCTGCAGGGCCAGGGGCCACCAAAGCTGGCCCCTGCGCCCTGTTCTACAAGCCCCCATAGCTGGTCATGGGCTAGTTAAGCTTGGTAGGGGGGACCTCACGCCATTTTTTGGGGGATTTTAAGGGTTTTTAACCCTTAAAATTCCCAAATAAACGGGGTCCCCCTCCCCGGGAGGGGGGACCCTATGTCATTTTTTTTTTTAATTAACCCTATGTTACGTGTTACCCAGTAGGTATGAAAAGCTTCCAGCATCAGCAGGAGACCAGAAGCCAAATTGATCAGCGTGGGACACAGTGCTCTGGTATGGATAGAAGGTAATCATTAAAAAAATTATAATAAATAATTTTTTTTCTGTGTGTTTTTTTTACATTTAACCCTTTGTGAACTGGTAAGGGATTTATGAGACCCCTATACCAGTTCGCAATGCCCTGAGTCTGGCAAGTCACCTGCGCCTAGCGGGTGAATTGCCATTAACCTCAATTACCTGCCTCCTCAATCCCAGGGGGGGCGCAGAAGAGCCCGGGGCCATAGGCTATGCCGGACCTTCCACCAATTTCTTTTTTTTTTAATTAACCCTTTATAGTGTGGATAGTAGTTGTATTTTATTTGTAAATGTTATAAAGTGCTCTTTTCAGTTTGGGGAGTCTCCTGGACAGGAAAGGGTGTCTACCAATACATATGTGGTACCGTTGTAATTGAGTGAAATGGGGGCTTTCACATGCAATATGGTTTTCTTTAATAAAATAAATGGTTTATTTAAAATAAATGAGACAATTTAAAAAAATTATAATTTTTTATTTTTTTTATTTAAAAAAAAATATTTAAAAAAACAGTAGAAAAATTATAAAGACATTTCATGTTAAAGCCTAAACTCTACCGCAATATATATATATATATATATATATATATATATATATATATATATATATATATATATATATATATATATATATATTCCTGGAAATTCCTGCAAAAATCACAGTTAAACATGGAACAAAATGGTGAAAAATGACCTGTCAACAGAGGGTGACAAAATTTCAAGTATGGTGGCAATTAAAAGGGTTAAAATTAGCTATGCATGTTGGGTATTGTTCTGCTTGTGCTTTCAGATTTAGCTTGTTTTTCTTTTTTGCATATTGATATTTAGGGAAAAGGTGTTTTTTTATTCTGCTTTTTTACACATTTTTTAGGGAAACCATGTGCAACCTAAGAATTCTTCAAGTGGTTACTTCCAGAAAGATGAGCCCACTGAAAAAATGCAAGGTATGCCTAGAAAACTTAACATGTGTACTTTCAGGGAATATATGATTTGTTGGGTATTCCAAAAGTAAAGGGTTGTTTTGGCACAAAAATTGCAAGGTGCGCACTTGTCAAGTAAAATTACCGTTATGTGCATGCTTTACTTGGGGGTGTTTGGCAACTCTTCCCTTGACAGTACCTATGCATGTTGGGTATTGTTCTGTTCGGGGATGTTGCTTTTTCAGATTTAACTTGTTTTTTTCTTGTTGGCTTATAGTTTGTTTAGAAAAATGTGGCTTTGATTCTGCTTTTCTATTCTTTTCTTAGGGAAACCTTGTGCAACCAAATAATTAATTGAGGTATTACGTCCAGAATACTGCATCCATGTCAACAAGCCTGATACACCTAGAAAGCTTGAGGTGTGTACTTCCAGAGAATATATAGTTTGTTGGGGGTGCTTCAAATGTAAAGGGTTGTTTTTATTGAAAAACTGCAAGGTGCGCATAGCGCATAGGACATTTGTATTTTATCTGAAAATCTCCTAAAGCGCTGTTTCAGTTTGGGGAGTCTCCTGGGCAGGAAAGGGTGTCTACCAATACACACGTGGTACCATTGTAATCGGGAGAGATTGGGATTTCACACACAATAAGATTTTATTGACAAACTTACAATGTTTATTACAAAAAACACTACAAATTGTAAAAAATAGTTTTTTTTTTTGCGCACATTTCACCCAAACATATTGAGAATACACCTACAAAAATTACAAACAAGACATGTTCATGTTAAAGCCCAGACTCTGCTGAAAAAAACAATATATAATTTCCCTAGAAAATCCCTGGAAATCCCTTCAAAAATCACAGTTGAACACGTGGAGCACAAAATAGTGCAAAATGGTCTGGCAACAAAGTGTGACAAAATCTCCAGATAGGCTGGCAGTTAAAGGGTTAAAATATCTTTCACTTTATAATACTCTTCACTGTATGTTGTCACCATAGTGACAGTACTTGTGTTCTTGTATTTAAAGTGTGACCTAGTGCTCACCTTACCCTTAATTGCCCTGATGCAGAGCCTACCCCGATCTGAGCTAATTTTGTTCCGTTTTTCCTATGGCCCGCTTTGCTTACATTTGTCCCAGGGTTAAAATGTGATGCAGAGCCGCCGTCGGGGGAACTCCGTTAATGCTCCGTTTCGGTGTCTTCAATCGTGAAGGGTTTTTTCCTCCTCTCGGGGGCATGCTATTTAGTCGTGGCTTCCGTTCCCGTTCACACGGACGATCCGTTTTTGCCTCCTTTTTAATGGGTTTCCAAACGTACCATCTTGGCATCCGTTTCCGGCATCCGGTTATTTTGATGTTTTGGGCAAGTATACTTACATTTTTCTTCTTCTTCCTTGTCTTTAATGCTTACCTGAATCTCTTTTTCTTCTTCTTCCTTGTCTTTAATGCTTACCTTAATCTCTTTTTCTTCTTCTTCCTTGTCTTTAATGCTTACCTGAATCTCTTTTTCTTCTTCTTCCTTGCCTTTAATGCTTACCTGAATCTCTTTTTCTTCTTCTTCCTTGTCTTTAATGCTTACCTGAATCTCTTTTTCTTCTTCTTCCTTGTCTTTAATGCTTACCTGAATCTCTTTTTCTTCTCTTTCTTCTTCTCCTTCTTCTTGTCCCATATACTTACCTTTTGGAACATGTAACTGTATGTTTATGTTGTGAGAACTTTTTTTTGTTTTTTGTTTTTTAATGTAATTGTTTTTGTTAAAATTCTAAAAACTTTTGTAAAAAAATAAAGTTTTTTGGAACATCACAGGAGGCTCTTGTTTTCTTTATTGTTGGCCTTTTCTTTGATCTGTGAATGAAAAACAACATCAATTTTGGCTTGTAATTATGTTGTGCTTATCTAGGCCTTTTTTTTTGGTCCATATATTTTTATAAATTTCTTTGGCTCATTTTTTAACTTTATTTTTTTGGGACCATTTTTTATTTTTGGACATGAGTTGCAAATACATTTTTTAGATAGATCCTAAACTTACAAGGCTTGTGGCCAACATGGCGTCTGGGGCACAGTCTCCTCCCTTCATCCCCCATCTGTTGCTGCTGTGAAGCTGTTGGGATCAAAAACACAAGTATATTATTGACTGTTTGTGGCTCATGAATGTCAGATTAGGTTAGGCTTCTATGCATCAAATCACTCACCTTCCACTGGCAACTCTTCTGCTTGTCCAGCTTTCTGGACCCCTTGGGATGTGTCTGCGACGTCAGAATCTAAAAAGAACAATAGTGCACATGAGTATATGTCTTTCTTGCATGTATCAGGACATATGTAATTTTGAGAGTCAGTTTGCTGCTCGGTGATGCTCGACTCCCTGCCGTGCGATTCCCCCCCCCCCCCCCCGCATACTGAGGTCAAGAAGTTCCTCATACTCACTGGTAGAGGGGGGGGGGTGAGCGTTGGCACTGGCGGTGGACCACCTATCCCTTCACCAGATTCGTCCAACACTGGGCTGCGGGCTCTTCTCCGGGTGAGGCGGAACCGCATATTCCATTCATGCACTGAAAAATATACACAATCATAAAAACACGCCCAGGTAAGGGCAGTGTGATTATTGCATGTCAAGTATCCCGACTTACCTGGAAAGTGTTTGGCGAAGTACGGCCTTACCCGGGGCCTATGCCTCCTCTTTAAATCAGACCAGTGTTGGGCAATCTGTGTGAAGGTATAGGTGGTTCCCGAAATGCGGCCTATCGCGTCCACCACTGCCAGCGCCAACATCCTCTTCTCATAATCGCACGGCAGGAAATCGTAGCGATTCCTCAGCATCATCTGTTTTTAAAAAACACAATGGTACACCATTAGTCACACAAATACATGTCAAAGTCTCATGCCCTACCTAAATTCACTTTCTGCCCCTCATTCCTACTTACATGGGCCTAGTTCTACAACCTGCATGTAGGCTAGTTTGATGTTGTGCACATGTTTAAAAGTAAGGTGATCTAGTAGTTTACTTTAACAAGTCAGTTGATCCTCATTAATCTTGCCCTGCCATAGCTATTTTTTTTAAGCGGCTTGTGCGCGCACATAAACACACGCTCGCCTACTCACATTCATGATAATGTCATCCTGCCCCGCAGTATAAATGGCTGGCGACATCTTGTTAGCGGTCCCGGGTATGGCTATGACGTTCCCCCCGGTGACGTGCGTGCGTGCGCACACACAGGCACACACGCTGCTGAACACGCCCACACAGTAAAAATATTTAAAGGTCAATGCACTCAGCTCTGTGTTGGATACCATATCACTATGGCCAGACCAAAAGGGAGCCGTAAGACCCACAAAAGCCAAGAGGCACATATTAGCCGCTCAGATCCAGCACACAAAAAAACAACACAAGAGCAGGCGCAAGAGCCAGGATGGACATGCACCTACTAAAAGGGTGGATAAGCCACACACACAGGCAGCTCACCCAAAACGCAGGAGCAAGGAGCCCTTGCCACATTCGCCAGCACCTGCTAAATCAGCCAGGCCTCACAAGGGTCCAAAATCTGTTAAAAGCCTGCAGCCTGCACCTCCTCCACACACAAAGCATGCCCAAAAAACAAGACACACCACCAAGGGGAAGCGTAGGTCCAAAACCTCCACCCCACCCAGGTCACCCACCCCTCCTCCGCAACACTCTGTGTCACAAAGTACCACTACCACAGACTCACTAGAGAGCTCAACAGGTGAAAGCTCCACAGGCACCCAGCCATTAACATAGAGCAGCACCCACACTCCATCACACTCACCCATAAGCCCAAGAAACCAACACGACTCCCCAGACAGCCAGCCAGCCATCTATTTCATCTGATGCAGGGGACACCACACACCCATGTGGCTGTCAGCTATGCCGTGGCTCACTTACAGCCCGTTTTTGTGATGCCCAAAGCATGGCTGTAGCCACTGGTGTCTGTGAGCACTATGATGCCCTATTTGGCCAGGAGATCTGGGCTAATATTTGCAGGCAAGTTAATAGTGTTGGCTCTGTCAGGAGAGATCTTGAGCAAATTAAGCACAAATTTGGTGATCTTAAATATTATGGGAAAAAAAAAATGGACATGTGCCGCCAGCAGAGGTAAAGTCCCTTTACAGTGTAAATGCATGTCTAGCCTGCTTTGTAACCGGATGTAACACTTAATAGTTGTGTTTTAATCTACCCCAGCCAGCAGACAGGGGGTGGTCTCCCGACTAAAATTACACTAACCCCAGCCAAAGAACATGTCTACACATATATTCACCCTGCAACCCTTCAGGGCCTGCCAGAGGGCCTAGACACAGACAGGAATGTCAGGTCGAAAGGTGAGTTTGTTTTTACAGAGAGACTTTTCAATGTTGAACCAAAAACTTTGGGAACCGTTAATACACACTGTGTTTGTTGCTAAAAATTACATTTCATTCTCCCTTCCCAGAACAAACTCAACACACGTCACAAGGCCAAGCAACCCCTGGCTTGTCCCAGAGGCCCATGCAACACCAGGTTTCTTCCCACACAAACCAAATTGAGTGTTTGGATGAGGTAAGTAAATGGTCCACTGTGTAGACTTTGGAAATTGCCCTTGCATCCATTTGTGGGAAAATAGTGAACTCAATAAATGCTACATTTCTTTACAGAACATACAAAATCTCCAATTATTGAAGACATTCGAGATTTGGAGGAGGACACAAATCAGATGCCGCAAATGCCTACAGAACCAGTGTGCGAACATCAGAACCAACAGGCACAAAAACTTCATCACCTGGTGTCCACTACCACAACCTCTGTGCCAACAACCACCACTTCTGCCGTCCACACCACACACTCGGTGCCAACCCAACCACCAGCACCAACTCAATCTGGTGCCGAACCACCCACCCGTGCCAGTGCAAGAACACAGCCAAGGCGACATATAAGCCAGAGGAGACAGCTTCAGATTATGGAGGAAGCGTGGCACCAGGAGAATATAGCATTCTCACAAACCACACAACAATTTAATGACACGGTGTGCACACAAATAACATCGATGACTAACCAATTAGAGGTTTTAAACTCCAATGTGTAAGACCTACTGGCAGAAACAAGAAGCCTAAACAGGCATATGGGAGAAATGGTCCAACAATGGCAGCACATTAACCAAAGCCTGGCACATATTGCTGCACAGATTCACCCACCCCAACCATCAGCTGCAACATCATCCTCTACCTACCACTAAATGGTTGTGTTAATGTATATGACCCCACGTTTCAGTTCAACCAAAAATCCAAAAAATGGATTGAAAATAATTTTTGTTTGAGCATGTATTGCCTGTGCTGTGCCACTTGGTGATCCGGAGTATGGAGGGGTGTGATCTTCAGAAATCTCTAAAGTGTCCTCAGGCAGGTCAGTGTATCTGGATATCCGAGCTCGAATGGCAAGGTTGTGCAGCACACCACAAGCAAGAATGATTTTGATGACCTTGGCAGGCTGATACTGTAGTGCACCCCCAGTCTGATCCAGACATAGGAAGTGCATCTTGAGCAAGCCAAAGGCACGTTCCACCACTGAGCGAGTCCTCCTATGGGCAGTGTTATACCGCTCCTGGGCCTGGGAAGATGGGTGCAGGATGGGGGTGAGTAGCCATGGTAGCAAAGGATAGCCAGAATCACCTGCCAAAAAAACAAACAAAAATAAGCACTAACAATAAGAACAACACACATGACAAATGTGCCTATTGTAAACATATGTAGTGTCTGGCACCATAACTAGTCAACATATAACTATAAGGCCACCCAAAAATATCAAATAACTCTAAATCTAATAACTGAACAATATCCACAAGTACCTTACATGCATTAAACAAAAATGGCATGTTAGGTAACTTTAAAATCCTAACAACATGGAACAACAGACAGAGCCCTAAGGGGAATAACCTCAATAATGTTTAGGTGTGCATTAAAGCATTATTGAACAGGGACAAATAGGTGCGCTGTGCAGTGTCAGAGCAAAGCACAGTTCAGATGAGCCAACATGCACATCCAACCAGTACACTCCTATACAATGACTGTGGTATGCTACATAGCTAAGAGGGCCAGGACAGGACGCAATAGTGGAGAAGACATACAAGAATTAAGATGATCAAATAGTGGTAAGTAAGTGATTGCCAACTTGTACTGTTTCATTGCTATCTATCACAGATTAATGGGGGACAGGCACCAAAATTTTTTATAAAAAAACACAACAACAACAAGTTTGAGACACATACCCAGTAGCCATCCGCCAGACAGATCTCCAGATTGAAAACGTTCAAAGAGGCAGGAGTTCCTCAAAATGTGGGCATCATGCGTGGAACCAGGGAAGGCTGCAAAGATACTAAAAAATTGCAGATCAGGGCCGGACACTGCCTGGACATTAATCGAATGGCCCATCTTCCTGTTCCTGCACAAACCCAACATAACTGTAATTAGTGTGACCATAAGTGTCAAGATGCACACAAATATTCCAAAAACATCCACAACATTACTAAACAATGGATGCTAGTGATACACAGGGTGTAGGTCTGCTTGAAACCCCCCCCCCAAAAAAAAAAACAAGCAGACCTAAACCACATACCTGAACAGATATTCCTGGTCAGCAGGCGGAATGATCGATACGTGGGTACAATCAATGGCACCCATGACATTGGGCATGTCGGCTATGTTATAAAAGCCCAGCTTAACCGCATTTCAGGCTTCCCCTGTGTCTGGGAAAAATATAAATTTGGGTGCCAGGGTAGCCATGCCATCCAAAAACTTGGTTAGGCTGCGGCTCAGCGTAGACTGGGACATCCCCACGGAGAAGGCACCCAGTCTCTGGAACGAGCCGTTCGCCAAAAACTGCAGGCAGCCAACCAATTTGGTCATACCTGCAATTGCATGCCCCTTTCTTGTGGTGGGGGCTAACCATGGCCGCAGATGGCTATACAAGTCCTGGAGAGAAACACGGTTAAGGAGGGTGAGCTCGAATAGCTCAACGTCATGCATGCCATCGATGTCCAAACGTGTTCGGTGCAGCCTGGTTTCTGCCATGCTCAAAAGTACAAGACCGCGTAGCTGACGCCTTTGATGATCGCACACAGAGGAAATCATGATACGGAGCTCAAATACGGGTGCTAATAGTGGCCGTAAGTGAAGCGTCAAGGCCCTCATTAAATGGGGCTGGTTTCAATCGGAAATCAAGGCTCTGAATCAATAAAAAAAACCAATCAACGGGCAGTCCGTTTTCACAGAGTTCAGCCGCTTGCGAGCCGTCAATCGTAAAGGCGCATGCCGACACACCTGAGCGCATAAACGCACACAAAAAGCAACGTAGCACCCTTTCAGGACCCGATCACAGCCCAAAACCAACGGGAAAACGTACGGGATAGCTGAACGGGGAGGCTCTGCATCAGGCCATATACCTTTCTGTCCTGGGCCTTTTAGCTATGTTACATCCCAGAGTCATTGGCCACTCAGCCACTCTGCTGGGTGGATGTGCATGTTGTCTCATCAGAACTGTGCTTTGCACTGACACTGCACAGCTCACCTATTGTCCCTGTTCACTAATGCTGGAATGCTAAACAGCACATTATTGAGCCTCTTCCCCTTAGGCCTCTGTCTGTTGTTCCCTGTTCTTAGCAGTTTAAAGTAACCTAACATGCCGTATTTGGAAGTAGCATGTAAGGTACTTGTGGCTCTTCCTTAGTAGCATGATGGTACTTGTTTAGATACACTTTAGATGGTTGTTGTTTAGGTTTCTCTGTCTCGGCTGGTTATGGGGCCTGCCACTACATATGTGGCAAAGGGGCCCATTTGTCATTTGTTTTTTGGATTATGGTGAGTGCTTATTTTGTGTTTTTTTTGGCAGGTGATTCTGGCTATCCATTGCTCCCCTGGTTACTCACCCCCATCCTCCACCCATCCTCGCAGGCCCAGGAGCGGTATAACACTGCACATAGGAGGACTCGCTCAGTGGTGGAACGGGCCTTTGGCTTGATGAAGATGCGCTTCCGCCGTCTGGACCAGACTGGGGTTGGCCTGCTGTATGAGGCCGCCCAGGTCATCAAAATAATAATTGCGTGTGGGGTCATGCACAACCTGGCCATACAAAGCCGGGTATCAAGATACACTGACCTGCCTGAAGCCACTTTACAGATTTCGGAAGAAGTCACACCTCCCTACTCCGGATCCCAAAGTGGCACAGCACAGGCGATCCGTTCACAACTTGTGGACAGTGTTTTATCATCAATAGCATTCCTTTGTTTGTTTGGTTTTGTTTAATTTTTGGGGATCCCGGAAAAATTAAGATACAAAATTTTTGGTTGTATTCTGTAAAGCTTAACGTGGGGTCAAATACATAAACTCATCCATTTAGTGGTATGAAGAGTATGAGGTGGCAGTTGATGGCTGGTGTGGGTGAATGTTTGCGGCAATATGTGCAAGGCTCTGATTAATGAGCTGCCATTGGTGGACCATTTCACCCATATGCCTGGTTAGTTGTCTGGTTTCTTGCAGCAGCCCAGAGACATTTTGGTTTAAAACCTCTAATTGGGTAGACATCGAGGTGATTTGGGTACACACAGTTTCATTAAATCTCTGTGTGTTTGCTGAAAATTCAACATTATCCTGGTGCCAGGCTTCCTCCATGATCTGCAGCTGTCTCCTCTGGCTGATATGTCGCCTTGGATGTGTTCTGCCACTGGCACGGGTGGGTGGTTCTCCTCCAGATTGAGTGGCTGCAGATGGCTGGCTTGGCGCAGAGTCTGTTGTGCGGACGGCAGAAGAGGTTGGTGCCACAGAGGTTGGGTTAGAGGACACCAGGGGCTGAAGTTGCTGGGCCTGTTGGGTCTGATGTTCGCACACTGGTTTGGTTGCCCTTGGCTGCATCTGAATTGTGTCCTCCTCCTCCAAATCACGAATGTCTTCTATAATTGGTGGACTGGGTAGGTTTAACATTAAATGGATGCAAGTGCAATTTCATAAGTCTACACAGTGGACCATTGACTTACCTCATCCAAACACTCAGGTTGGTTTGTGTGGACTGAAGGCAGTTGTTGCATGGTCCTCAGGGACAAGCCAGGGGTAGTTTGGCCTAGTGGCATGTCTTGAGTTGGTTCTGGGACGAGAGAATGTACTTTTAGTGTTTCAGCAAAGGCCAGTGTGTATTAAGGATTCTAAAACTGTTTGGGTACCCATTTAAAAGGCTCAATGTAAAAACATACTCACCTCCGGACCTGACATTCCTGTCTGTGTCTTGGCCCCCTGGCAGGCCCTGAAGGGTTGCCGGGTGAATATATGTAAACACATGTTCTTCTGCTGGTGTTAGGATGATTTTAGTTGGGATTCCACCCCCTGTCTGCAGGCTGGGGAAGATTAAAGCACACCTAATAAGTGTTACATCCTGTTACAAAGCGGCCTATACATGCATTTACACTCTAAATGGACTTTACCTCTGCTGGCGACGCATGTCCTTCTTTTTTTTTACCATAATATTTCAGGTCAACAAATTTTCGCTTAATTTGCTCAACATCTCTCCTCACAGAACCAACACTATTAACTTGCCGGCAAAGGTTATCCCAAATCTCCTGCTTGGCCTGCTTTGTGGTGGATTTGGAATTACGCCAAAATAGGGCATCATAGTGCTCACAAACAGCAGTGGCTACAGCCATGCTTTGGACATCACAAAAACGGGCTGTAAGTGAGCCACGGCGCAGCTGGCGCCCACATGGGTGTGTGGTGTCCCCGGCAGCAGACGAGATTGATGGCTGGCTGTCTGGGGAGTAGTTTAGGTTTCTTGGGCTGATGGGTGAGTGTGATGGAGTGTGGGTGGTGGTATGTGATAATGGCTGGGTGCCTGTTGAGCTGTCACCTGTGGAGCTCTCTATTGATTGTGTGGTTGTGGTACTTGGGGACACAGAGTGTTGAGGAGGAGGGGTGGTTGGCCTGGGTGGGCTAGTGGTTTTGGAACTACGCTTCCCCTTGGTGGTGTGTCTGGTTTTTGCCGCATGCTTTGTGTGTGGAGGAGTTGGAGGCTGCAGGGTTGAAAGAGATTTGTGTGTCTTGTGAGGCCTGGCTGATTTAGCAGGTGGTGGCGAATGGGGCAAGGGCTCCTTGCTCCTGCGTTTTTTGAGAGCAGCCTGTGTGTCTGGCTTATCCACCCTTTGAGTATGTGCATGTCCCTCCCGGCTCTTGTGCCTGCTCTTGTGTTGTTTTTGGTGAGGTCTATCTGTGCAGCTAGTATGTGCCTCTGGGCTTTTGGGGGTCTTGACCTTTAAATAGTTTTCCCGTGAGGGCGTGTTCGGCAGCGTGTGTGGCTGCGTGCGCGCGTGCACGCATGCCACCGCGGGGGAACGTTATAACCACTCCCGGAAGGAAGAGCAAGATGTCGGCAGCCATCTATACTGAGGAGCAGGACAAAATAATCATGGATGTGAGTAGGCGAGCGTGCGTTTATGTGCGCGCACAAGGCGCTAAACAAAAAATAGCAATGGCAGCCTTAGATTAGTGAGGACCAACTGACTTGTTTAAAGTGGACCAACACCCAGGATTTTGACTATCCTGGGTTTTGGTCCACTTCGGCGGGGCACCCCGATCGGGGGTGCCCCGCTGTGTGAAACCCCCCAGAAAGCCCCAAAATCTTACCTGTCCCCGCTCCCACGTGACTGGACGGTCCAATCCCCGCCAACGTCCAGGCGGGGATCAGGAACGTCCAAGCGGCTGCCGCCGCCGCCGCCTCCCTCGCGTCACTTTCGGCGCGCGCGCGCCCCCGCCGGCCATTCGCAGACGGCCGACGCGGGCGCGAGCACGCCTACAGGGGCGCGAGGGAGGCGGCGGCGGCCGGCCGCCGCCGAAGATCAGGTAAGGTGTTTGGGGGTTTTTTGGGGGGTTTCACCCCGCGGGACATCCCGATCTCGGATGTCCCGCGGGGTGGGAGGTGATCGGCCCGGGAATCTTATAGATTTCCGGGCCGATCACCTCTCGGTGTTGGTCCACTTTAAGTAAACTACTAGGCCAGCTTAGTTTTAACCATGTGCGCAGCAGCACACTAGCCTAGAGGCAGATAGACTAAGTAGGCCCATGTGAGTAGGAATGAGTCTCCAAAACTGACTTTAGATGTGCATGAGACTGTGTCATCTATTTGTGTCACTAATGCTGTGCCATTGTGTTTTTTTATACAGTTGATGCTGAGGAACCGTTATGATTTCCTGCCGTGCGACTTCGAGAAGAGGACGTTGGCACTGGCAGTGGTGGAGGCAATTGCCAGGAATACTGGAACCACCTATACCTTTACCCAGATCGCCCGACACTGGTCGGATTTGAAGAGGAGGCATAGGCCCCGAGTGAGGCGGTACTTTGCAAAGCACTTTCCAGGTAAGTCTTGGTACATGACATGCAATAAATACACTGCCCTTGCCTGGGCCTATGTTTATGATTGTGTTTATATTGCAGCGCATAAATGGAATTTGCGTTTCCGCCCCACCCGGACCAGAACCCGAAGCCCAGTGTTGGGAGGTACTGGGGAAAGTATAGGTGGTGCCACGCCAGTGCCAACGCCCACCCCCTCCTCTGCCAGTGAGTATGAGGAGCCGCTGGACCTCACTATACAGGGGGGGGGGGGAGTCGCACGGCAGGGAGTCAAACCAGCCACAGCTCCCACCTGACTCCGGTAAGACTCTCAAACCTACATATGTTCGGATACATGCAATAAAGACATATACTAATGTGCACTATTGTTATTTATAGATGATGACGTCGCAGGATCATCCCAAAGGATAGTGGAGGAAGCAGGCCAACCTCAAGAGGTGCCTGGTGAAGGTGAGTGATTTGATGCATAGAAGCCTAACCTAATCTGACATTCAGGAGGCACAATCAGTCAATAATATCCTTGTGTTTGGGATCCCAACAGCTTCACACCAGGACGAGATGGTGGACCCAGGGAGGAGGCTGCGCCCCGACGCCCTGTTGGCCCCAAGCCTTGTAAGTTTGTTAAATATATCATAAATGTAGTTTAAACTCCGGCCAAAAACAACAAAAACATGGTCCAATACACATTAATGTAATAAGTTAGGGAAAATTTAACCCTAATAATGGACCAAACCAAAACCCCTAGATAAGCTAAATACTTACAAGGCAAAACTCATGATGTTTTTCATTCACAGATCCAAGAAAAGGGCAACAATGAACACGAAGAAGAGCCTCCTGCCTGTGCTGTTGTTTTTTTTTTAAATACCAAAACAAAATTTTGACAATTTTAAACAAGAATCTTTTAAATGTTCTCAAAAAAAGTAAAAAAAAACTAAAAACAATTTGTGGTGTGTTCTCTTTCATGGTACTGTACGTTCTCACAACATAACCATACAGTTACATGTCCCAAAAGGTAAGTATATAGGACAAGGAATAGGAGGAAGAAGAAGGAGAAGAAGAAAAAGAAGAAGGAGAAGAGATTAAGGTAAGCATTAAACACAGGGAAGAAGATAAAGAAGAAGAAGGAGAAGAGATTAAGGTAAGCATTAAAAACAGGGAAGAAGATAAAGAAGAAGAAGGAGAAGAGATTAAGGTAAGCATTAAACACAGGGAAGAAGATAAAGAAGAAGAAAGAGAAGAGATTAAGGTAAACATTAAACACAGGGAAGAAGATAAAGAAGAAGAAGGATAGTAGTTTAAGGTAAGTTTTGGTGTTGGTAAAAGTGTCAGTTTGATGTATGAGGGAAGCTTGAGGGAGGACTAGGGATGTGCGCTTGCGTGGACCCAGATTGTCAACAGGAAATCCATGGAAATGTAAGTATACATGGAAAAACAATCGGAATCGGGGTGAAAACGGAAACAGATGGCAAGAAGGTACGTTTGGAAACGCATTAAAAAGGAGTCAAAAACGGATCGTCCGTGGGAACGGCAACGGAACCCACGACCACACGGAAAGCACCCGAGAGGGGAAAAAACACTTCCCGAATGAAGACACATAAACGGATCAGTAACGGAGCTCTCCCGACGGCAGCTCTGAATCACATTTGAACCCCGAGACAAACGGAAGGAAAACGTGCCATAGGAAAAACTGAACAAAATAAGGTCAGATTGGGGGAGGCTCTGCATCAGGCCACATGTTGTTAAAGTGTAAGATTTAGATAATAATAACGACATAAAAGTTCATAATGTTCTGATTAGATCCAAAGTTAAGTCATGATTAGAGAGGGTGAGCAAGTGTATATGCGCATCAGTCTGTATATACAAAAGGTATAAGTCCTCTATAGGACTTATATAGCCTGTTCCACTCGGACACAGAGGATGGAAGCAAACATATTTTGACGAAGAAAGTGCTTCATGCCCTTAAGAAACATATTCAGGCTGCTGCACAGTGCTGGTTGGTTCATTCCTGCTGCAAATGAGCCCAGCTTTTGGAAAGAGCCAAGTTCACCAAGAATTGCAGGCGGTCAACAATGTTGGCCATACCTGAGATTGCAGTGGCAGGGGCCAACCATGGCTGCAGCTCTAACTAAAGTTCATTAAGGGCAGGACAGTTCAGCCAGGTCAGCTCAAAAATTCCCTGGTCACTCAAGTTGTCCACATCCAGGCGCTCCCGAAACAACGTGACCTTCGCACAATCAAAAGTAAGCCTGGTGGCCCACTGTAAGTTCCTCAAAAGGCTCCCTTCTCGCAGAGATAAACACCAGCTCACTCCCAAACAACCAATCTTGCAAGCAAAACGAGGGTGCAAATTCTCCCGTCCTGCCTTGCCTTTTGTTCCTGTCTAATTGCTCATTTGGTGAAATTTGAATCAGGTGAGTGCAATCACATGGCCACAAGAATTCTGGCTTACGAGTGAGAATTTGAATGCACAAGATTAAAAATGTATAAAGTTTCGCACACAGGAGTAAATTCTTACCCCAAAAAATACTGTATACTGAATTTCGGGGTGGAGGAAAGGAACCTAAATGGGGTGTGTCTCATGCTAGAAGCACCGTGTTGAATCAACCCTATAGTGATTTTAGATGTAGAAGCATTATACTCTAGCATTCCCCACATGAGAAGACTGAAAGTGGTTGAACAACACCTAAATGAACTGTACATTAGTCAAACCGACAAAATATCGTCATCCTACAACTTGTACAATTCATTCTCATGCACAATGTATTCCTCTTTCACCAACAATAGGTTCAGGGAACAGCTATGAGGATGACCTGTGCTCCCACATATGCAATCTCCATCTGGGTTGGTGGGAGATAAACATACAGACAGATGGGTCCTTGTCTATGTACCTAGACCACATACTTGCATGGTAGAGGTACATAGACGACATCCTCATCTTCCTGTACAGGCTCAGAACAGGTCTTAAAGGACTTCGGAATACAGCACCAATGAGGTACACCATTTAGATCTAAAAATAGGACAAAACAACGAAGGCACAGTCTATACATCCATCTTTAGGAAAGAGATGTCAGCAAATAATGTACTCAGGGCAACCATCACCCATCCACAACACTTGGGGAACAATATTTCCTATGGAGAATACCTAAGGGCATGCCGAAACTGCTCAAATTTGGATGATTTCCAAAAAGCCATAGATGGAATAAGGGAACGCCTACTCACAAGGAGCTATTCCAACAAAACTCTCAAGAAAGCATACCATAAAGCAATACAACAAGACAGGTTACCTGCTACACTTACCTTACTTCCCGGTCCAACAACTCATGCGCGGGCCACGGCCGCATCCCCGCTATCCCTCTATTAGGGCGTGTGCCCGGGCCGTCCATTTGTGAATGGCCAGTGCAGGCACACTAACTGTTAGAGGGAAGCGGGGAATGCGGCTGCCAGCACGCTCAGAGCCACTGTGCTAAGACGTCCATAGCTCAGCGGCTCCAAGCGCACTGATTGGATGAGCGGCCGCGCATGTGTTGTAGGACCGGGATGAAGTGAGATGATGTGGGAGATCTGGGGGGTTTCGCGTAGTGGGGCACCCGGAAAAGTCAAAATCCTGGGTTTTCGTCCACTTTAAGGTAAGGATTCGTGGGCGCTGTGAGGGTCTATGCATGGGCATGTACCAGCAATCCAGGTGCCCCTGAGTTTGTCACAATGCGGTCCTGGCCTGGCCGCCCCACGCCCATTAGCGAGGAAAAGGGGTGTGGGCCCGCTTTAATGTGGACCAAGACCCACCGCAATATAAAATTTCTGGGCCGAACGACTTCCCCCCCCTCGGGGCATCCAAGCAATCCAATTCAATCCAAAATCAGGATGCCCCACTGTGTGAAACCCCCCAGGTCGCCCCATCTACTTACCTTGTTTCCTGGTCCAACGGCGCATGCGTGAGCCACAACCGCATCCCAGCTATACCTCTAGCAGGGCGCGTGCCAGGCATTTGTGAATGGCTGGTGCGGGCACGCTCCCTGTTAGAGGGTAGCTTCTGCTCTTAGACGCTGGCTTAGACCATGTCAGTGGCTCCGAGTGCGCTGATTGGACGAGCGGCCACGCATGCGCTGTAGGACTGGGAAGAGATGAGTTGGTTTCAGCGATCTGGGGGGTTTCACGCAGCAGGGCGTCCAGATTGGGGTGCCTGGGGGTAAAGGACCAAAACCCAGGATAGTCAAACTCCTGGGTTTTGGTCCACTTCAAAGTGTTTTGGTCCTTTTCTGTGGGGCATCCTGGGATGCCCCATTTTGTGCAAATGGGGTCTGAGCTGGCCCTGAGTGTAACAGAGCCAAGGGGGAAACTGCAGCCAGGTCTGACAGTTCCGCCTCACTGTCAAATGAAGGCAGTAGCAGCCGGCTGGAACTAATGAGTCACTACTTATATTGCAGCCCGGACATCAAAGGCTGCTGCGCTCGGAGCCGATGAAAAGCCTGGGAGCCAGTAATGCAGGACAAGCCGGGCCTACCGGGATTTATCCCGGTATGCCCTGCGGCCAACCCGCCCCTGATCACAGGTAACACACGCAGCCCAATTGCCAGACACTTCATACGCCATCACAACACAAAACCAGACGGAATACAATTCAAAGCACTAAACCAGATACATGAACATGCATGAACACCCCTAATCGGGCCCACTGATAACCAAATAAATTGCGTTGTGGCATTCAGGTGACACTTTGAGTCCGTGACGGCCCCTCAGGACTGATGCTATAATGTCGGACTAACTGAACTTCACCCCTCCCCACTAGGGAGGACGGGAGACTGGGGGTGGAACACACATAGCGTTCCACCTGTAGCGGTTACGGACGCACAGGTTCACCCGGCCACATGCCTCATAAACACGGCAGCTGCAGCCACAAGCAGCACGCAGACGATGGACTGCACAACTAGGGGGAAAAGGGGACACCTCAAATGAGGACAAACTTAATTTAACCTACTAATTATAAGGTAAGTCCAGCACAAGCAAAGTCTATTAACAATATCTACTTATAAGCGAATATTACCTTAAAATAACCCAGACTAATCTCAATCTGCATAATTTATCATTAAGACTGAATAAGATAGGTGAAGCATACCCACCTATATGCAATACTTCCTTATGGTATCTAAATGTAAAGTGGAATTCCACCTGGTTAGCAAATCGCCTATGAGGCGGTGGGTGGGAAGGTCAAAGTTCCTCTGCAGATACCTGAGCAGCAGTAGGGTGTGGATCCCCAAAGTGCGTGCAGTTCTGGGATGGCTGGATAATGGTCCAAGAAACTTTGCATCACTAATTTAAGCACATGCGCCAGCCAACAGATGTGGCCCAACCCAGCTCGGCCCAAGGTGGCTACCAGGTTCTGCTGGTTGATACACACTACCTTGCTGGGCTTTAGGTGCAGCAACAGCAACCACTCATCTGTCTGCTCCTGCATGCCAGTCCGCAGCTCCAGGGTGGTGTGTGGTCTTTTGTCCAGACAGATGAGTTTCAGCAGAGCCTGCTGCCGTTACCCCGTGGCTGGACTAAAAATGGTGGTGTAGGCATTGACTGAATAAGGAAGCAGGAGAGGAGGAAGTGGAGTAGGAGGCAACAAGTGATGTCTGGCAATCCTGTAAATATGTGCCAGTATATGTGCCAAAGCACGAAGCTTGGCACTACATTAACCCAGTCGGCAGTTAAAGTGGACCAACACCCAGGCTGATCTTATAGATTCCTGGGCCGATCAGATCCCTCCCCGCGAGGCATCCGAAATCGGGATGCCCTGCTGTGGGAAACCCCCCAGGATGCCCCATTCACCTTACCTTACTCCTGTTCCAACGGCGCATACTCGGGCCGCGGTCGCATGTCGTGCTTTTCTCTAACAGGGCGCGCGCCCGCGCCGGCCGTTAGTGAATGGCCGGCGCGGGCGCGCTCCCTGTTAGAAGGAAGCCGAGATGCGGCTGCCAGCGTGCTCGGAGCCCCCGATCGGGGTGCCCCGCGGAAGTGGAACAAAACCCAGGATAGTGAAAATCCTTGGTGTTGGTCCACTTTAAAGAGATATAACATCCCTGCCCATGCGTTGTTCATGTGATGTGGCCTTGCAACATATAGCATTGCGCAGTGTACACCTCATTTTTTCCACAGCCTTTTGGTGTAGGGCAGGGATGGCCTCCCGAAAAAGTTATGGTGGGTAGGAATAATGTATTGTGGGGCAACCGCAGCCATAATAGTTTTATTAGCACCACACCCCAACTAACTGAGATAACCATCCCCCTCGCCAAAAGATTTTTAAAGCTCTCCACCTCCACCAGCCAGAATGGGAATATTTCATAGGCAAGCAATTTAAAAATGCTCGCATTCAAGACCGGGGCTTGCGGGTGAGATGGGCCAAACTTCCACTTTCTGTCTATTTTTGGGGGAATAGAAAGCTGAACACTTCCCTGGGATGGTGTGGACAGGCTTGGTGGTGATGTTGGTGGTGGTCTCACATCCTCCTTTTGGGGTGGGGGGACACGTGGCCTTGTTGTGGAGGCATCGGTGGAGGCTGAGACAACGGAAGCATCAGAGGGAGCCTCAGGTGTTTGCATGTATTTATTTTAATAACATTCATTTTAATAATACTAATAATGTTTTTCTGTTTGCTATGCAGGTCCCTGGTATGGGACTTTGTTAACAATGTTATTGTTATGCCATTCACTGGCTGTACCACACTTTTTCTTTAAAAATAGCATGTTGAGGACAAGCTGAAGTCCTCTCAGAAGCCTACAGAACTCAGCATTGGCTGGCTGCTGTTGCTCCAACAACCCACCCTGTGATCCATGTGTGGAGTGGCCTGGCACCTGGGAAAATGGGACTTCCTGTTTTTTAATTAGATTTTTTTTACATATATATATATATATATATATATATATATATATATTCCTAGTATGTCACACACCCCACTTCCAAAGATACATGACACTTGGGAAACCGGCCTGTAGAGTGCGATCTTGCAGAGATGACATGGAAAAAGGAGCCCCTCCTGGTCCATAAGGGTTCCTCCCACTATTCCTCAGTCTTTTGTCTCTGCAGTCAGTGAAGCAAGTCAGAAGATGACTCTCTCCTCCTTGCAGGTAGCCAGGGTAACTCCCGGCATTTTTTTTTTTATGTCTATTTCTGCCCGGACTTCTTTTTCTTTTAAAAATTAAGCTATAACAATATGCCTCCCAGCTTAGGCTGCAGGCTCGGGCAATAGTAGCAGCACCTCTGGGTGCATAGGGGAGCTTGCTCCCCCCCCCGTGAGACCCCATACTAAGGGGTAGGCGGTGTCCGGGTTGGTGATCCCCGGCTTGGGATGCCCTGTCCCTCTTGCCCTTTCACCTATTGGTGTGGGTCCCCCCCCCTGCAGAGTCTCTCCGTGCCCCTTGGGGGGAGGAGGGGGGAGGGGGGGTGGCCTTTCTCCCATAATAAAGCTAAAAAATCACATGGGAAAGGTGTGTGTGGGTGTGTGTGTGTGTGTGTGTGTGTGTCTGTGTGTGTTTTAGCACTGTTCAACAGCACAAGTATCGCAGGATGCTCAGCTTGTGGCAGGTCTTTGCTTTTAAAATAGATGGTGTAATCCTCAAATTTGGCCATTGTTGATTTTCAGCTGGTTTAGGCTGCTGCTCCTCAGCTGTGGTTAAGGAGAGGGCAGGGCCAGGAGCTCAGCTATATTGGCTTCACTGGTGTTTTTTTTTTTCTTGCCCGCCCTCTCCTTCCTGTCTCTCCTTCCTGTCTCTCCCTCCTGTCTTTCCTCAGGACACGTGAGTTTTTGCCACTTGTGTTATATATTCTTATGTATATATTTACTCTGTGATTCATTCAATGGTATTTTTCAGTAGCTAGCTCCAGCTCTGTCTAGAGAGACAACACTTTGATTGCACAGGCTGGAGTTTCTTTGTAAACACTCCCCTGTGCTGAGCTGCCTCACCTACGCTTGTGTGCAAGCCTAACTGCTGCTAAAGCCATTACTTGTGGCTGGAGCAGCTGGCCTGTTGTCCAGCTTTCTTTGGAGCCTTGACTCTGGATATGCTGGGTTTTGACTACTGAAGAAAATCTGTCTTATAGATACACAGATATATGTATTGGTTTTGAGTGATGTGTATGTTTGGCTTATGTCCTCCTGCCCTTATGTTCAGGTTTTGTGTTCCACTTTAAGGTGGACCTGGATTCATGTTACCTGGCTCTATGTGTTAAAGACCAACAACATAGAAACATAGAAGGTTGACGGCAGAAGGAGACCTTATGCTCCATCTAGTCTGCCCTTAAGTAGTAGTATTTAAAAAAAAAAAAAACTCCCACTGGGGACTTGAAGGGGCATCCCGGGTAGCAATTGCGTAAAACCCAGATATACTTGGCGACTATAATCAATTATAAGTATAATACTAAAGCATCATATGGAGGCATCTCAGGTTAATGGGCTTGCAATTCCCTTGGCACAGACTCGGCTATGTTTTGGATGTGGGGCATCCCTTGTTTGGGATAACGCAGTTCTTGCGTCCCTTGTGCACAATTAACCACATGCAGCAAACTGGGGCCCAGGCTTCAGGGTCTGAGGCTACTGCCTCTTCTCCTACTCTGCCGTGTCTTGTCCGTACCCCCAGTGATATTGTCATGGGTGGTGAATCGCATTCTGATTTATGTGCCAGATTGGCTCATCTTGAAGGATTTATGTCTACCTCTGTGGCTAAGAAGGCCTCAGCTACAAGAAAGCATTTGACTCATGCCGTCTCGGCAAGTGAGTTGGACAATTGCGAATTGCTTGATTGGTCTGACCCTTCTCAGTTAGAAGAAGGGGAATTATATGAGGATTCAGATGTTTCTGACGAACAGCAATTTGTTGGTACTGAAAGTGAGCAGGGTGAAGAGAGTGTTGTGGTTACCCCAAAAGCTCTTGCCCAGTTATTTGAGGTTTTGGTTATTACTCCTCCTGAAGTAATCCCTCTCAAGAGAGGGGAATTCTTTGGAGCCTCTAAACCTCGTTTGGAATTTCCAAATCAAAAGCATTTTGATTATATTATTTTTAAAGAATGGGATAAGCCTGCGCGGCTTCATGGCATTCCCTTGGGCTGGGACAAAAAATATCCCTTTCCAGCTGATACGGTTAAATGTTGGTCATCACCTCCTGAGGTGGATGCCCCTGTACTTCCTGACTCCCCTACACTCAAGGATGGAGAGGAGAAACGTATTGATCAAATGGCGTGCCACGCTTTTTCCAGTGTAGGCTCGGCCTTGCGGCCTGTTGGCGCTTCGGCGCTTATGTCGGTGGCTATTAGGTCTGTTGTGAGAGACCTAATGAATAACTCAGGGCTTGATCCGGCCTCTGATGAGTATGCCGCTCTTAAGCGTTGTGAGATGTTTGCATCTTTTGTACTTTCTGCTTAGATGATACTCTGCTCATGTGCAGCAGAACCTCTGCCTTGTTTATCGCCATTCGGCGGTCAGTATGGTTGCGGCAGTGGGCGGCGGATGCTGTAGCCAAGAAATCACTTACAGCGCTTCCGTTTGTGGGATTGCGCCTATTTGGAGAAAAATTGGGTTCTGGAAGTAGTTTCTTCCGGTTACAAACTGGAATTCGAGTCCCGGCCTCCTCCCAGATTTTTCATGTCTCGGATGCCGTCAGATCCGGCAATTGCGCAGGGACTGCGGGCAGCAGTAGCGAATCTGTTAAACATGGCTGTCATCTGCCTAGTGCTTCCGGAAAGGGGTTTGGGGTTTTACTCCAACCTATTCACGGTACCCAAGAAGGAGGCTCTGTTCGGCCTATTCTAGACCTAAGGAGACTCAATCAATTTATCCATTTCAGAAGATTCCGCATGGAGTCTCTGCGATCAACGATCGATGCTCTCCGTCAGGGGGACTTCATGACATCCATAGACATCAAGGATACTTATTTGCACATTCCTATTTTCCGGGTCACCAGAGATTTCTCAGGTTCTCGATAGAAGACCAGCATTATCAATTTGTGGCCCTGCCATTCGGCCTTACCTCGGCCCCAAGAGTCTTTACCAAGATGCTGGCAGGAGTGATGGCTATATTCAGGGTCCAGGGCATCCGCATTGTGCCAGTTTTCTGGATGATCTCTTATCGCGGCCTCCTCCCTCAAACAATCAGAGTTGGACACCAGGATGGTGGTCTCTACACTTGAGAGGTTCGGATGGGTAATAAGTTACCCCAAATCCTCTCTCTGTCCGTCCAGGGAAATTCCCTTCCTGGGCCTGATTCTGGAATGGTTCTGATTCAAGACTTGATTCGTCTATTCTTGTCCAACCCTCGTCAGTCAATCTGTCTAGGGATGAGACTAGTGGGATTGATGGTAGCTGCATTCGAGGCAGTCCCGTTTGCCCAGTTTCACATAAGGACGCTTCAGCTCTTCCTCTTGGCAAAGTGGGACAGGTGCCCACTATCATTAAATCAGACTTGTCTATTGTCTCCCCACGTTTTGCAGTCCCTTCAGTGGTGGTTAATATCGCACAACCTCCAGGAGGGCAAGTCATTTCTGACTCCGCGTTGGGAACTGGTTACCATGGATTCCAGCCTGGTAGGCTGGGGGGGCTTCTGGGAGAAGCATCAGTTCCAAGGATTGTGGGGGCCTCAGCAGGAGGCTCATTCTCCAATCTATGTATTAGAGCTTCGGGCCATACGTCTTGTTCTACTTCGACTGACCCATTTCTTACAGGGTCTGCCAGTTTAGATTCGGTCAGACAACCGAACAGCTGTTGCATACATCAATCACCAGGGAGGGACTCGCAGTTGGGGTGCCCTCCGGGAAGTGTCGCTGATCCTTCAGTGGGCAGAGATCAATGTTCCCTGCATATCAGCAGTTTACATTCCGGGGATAGAGAATGTGGAGGCGGACTCCCTGAGCAGGGGATGTTCTCGCCAGGGAGAATGGTCTCTCAATCCAAGGGTCTTTCAGTTCCTCTGTCACAAGTGGGGGACTCCACGGTTGGGCCTGTTGGCTTCTCGTCACAATCACAAGCTGCCAGCTTTTGTGTCTCTATCCCAGGATCCTCTGGCAGTGGCAGCGGATGCCATGTTTCTGGCCTGGAAGGATCTGGGGTTCCTATATCTGTTTCCCCCCATTCTCCATGATAAGTGAAGATGGTGCGCAAGTTAGCACTGGAGGAGGCGCCAGCAATTCTGGTGGCGCCAAGGTGGCCAAGACGTCTGTGGTACACAGACGTCGCAAGGCTGGTAGTGGACCGGTTCCATCTGCCTCTTCTTCCAGATCTCATCACTCAGGGACGAATTTGTTACCCCAATTTACAAACGCCGGCTTTGACGGCATGGCGGCTGAAGTCTCCATCTTGAAAGAAGAAGGTCTTTCGGATGCGGTTATTCAGACTCTTATTAGAGCTAGGAAGAAGTCTTCCTCTGTCATTTATTACAGGACTTGGAGGTCCTATATTGATTGGTGTTAATCCAGGGCTTTGCCCTGTAGAGTATTTTCTATTCCTAGAATTCTGGAATATCTGCAACGAGGTCTGGATATGGGATTCCAGATTAGTACTTCGAAAGGGCAAGTCTCTGCCTTGGCTATTTTCTTTCAAAGGTCGTTTGCTCTTCATCCTTTGGTTAAGACCTTTTTCCAAGGGGTCGTGTATGTGCGGCCTCCCAGAAAGCCTATACTTTCTGTTTGGGACCTTAACCTGGTGCTTTCAGCTATGCAGGCCGCTCCCTTTGAGCTTTTGCAGGATATTCCTCTTCCTATTCTTACTCAGAAGGTTGCCTTTTTGGTTGCTATTACTTCTGTCTGCCGAGTTTCTGAACTGGCGGCTTTGTCTATTCTAGCCCCTTATTTTGAGAGGCATCAAGATAAGGTTGTTTTCCGTCTTTAACCGGATTTCCTTCCTAAGGTGGTGTCTGCTTTCCACCTAAATCAGGATATAGTTCTTCCTTCCTTGTGTCCTAAACTTGGTAACGACAAGGAAAGGGTCTTACATTCTTTGGATGTAGTTCGTTGTGTTAAGTATTATTTAATTACTACCTCGGCCTTCCGCAAGATGGATGCCTTTTTTGTTGTGCCTTCTGGGCCCAAGAAGGGTTTTGCTCCTGCCAAATATTCCCTTAGTAGGTGGATACGTCAGGACATCATTGGGGCCTATGTGGCTAAGGGGAAGGTTCCCCCTTTTCGTGTCACCGCTCATTCTACTCGTGCTATTGGAGCTTCTTGGGCTTTTCAGCACCAGGCTTCCGTTGAACAAGTTTGCAAGGCTGCAACTTGGTCTTCTGTGCATACTTTTTCTAAGTTTTACAAGGTTGATGTGCGGGCCTCAGCGGATGCTGCATTTGGCCGAAAAATTCCGTTGAACAAGTTTGCAAGGCTGCAACTTGGTCTTCTGTGCATACTTTTTCTAAGTTTTACAAGGTTGATGTGCGGGCCTCAGCGGATGCTGCATTTGGCCGCAAAATTCTGCAAGCTGCAGTAATTTAAGTTATGCACTATTCCTTGGGGATCCCCACCCATTATAGACACTGCTATTGGATGTCCCAAGTGTCATGTATCTTTGGAAGTGGGGTGTGTGACATACTAGGAATAATACCATTTTGTGAGTACTCACCTGTAAAATGGTTATTACGAGTATGTCACACACCCCACTTCCCCCGCCCTTTTTGTTCTAGGGATCCTTTATATGGTGATTATTATTGAATATAATTGGCTCTTCCTGGTTCTCACTGCTTTTTAATAAGACTGAGGAATAGTGGGAGGAACCCGGTACTTATGGACCAGGAGGGGCTCCTTTTTCCATGTCATCTCTGCAAGATCGCCCTCTACAGGCCGGTTTCCCAAGTGTCATGTATCTTTGGAAGTGGGGTGTGTGACATACTCGTAATAACCATATTACAGGTGAGTACTCACAAAATGGTATTATTAGATAATTTTTAATAATGCTAATAGTGTTTTTTTTGTTTGCTTGGTGGAAATGCGTCACAATGTAGAAGCTGCTTAAAGTGTCTATGCAATTCAACAGACCCTCTAAAATACAAGAAACTGCTCTTCCTATGATGCTATCATATCCTCCACAGAATCTAATAGCACATAGCCAGATAAAAAAAGGGGGAGGGATCAAAAAAAGAAAAAATATAATAATAACACTAACAATGTTTTTCTGTTAGCAAGTTCCCGGGCATAGATATGGGGAAGATTATTCAGTGTCCCACACTCTTGAATTTAGAATTTTTACAGTTTTTACAGTGCCATGTATTAAAATAGAATACTAGTAATGTTTATTTGTCTTTGCAGGTCCCTAGTGAACTGGAACTTGAAGCACTGTTTGCCATTTACCGTATTTTTCGCCCTATAATACGCACTTATTTTTCCCCAAAAGTGGCGCCTTATCGGGCGAAGGTTAAAAAAAATAAATAAATAAATAAAAAAAAAAAACTCACCCTTTCCCGGCACTCCCGCGTTGCCTTGCCTGATAAAGACAGAGGAGCGGCGGGCTCTGTCCCGGCCCCACCGCTGCGATCGCTGTCTTTTCTGCTGCCTCTTCTTGGGCACGGACGAACACCCAGGTCAGGGCAGTGGGTGGGCGTGGCCTGCACCAACTCGGTGCAAAATATATATATATATATATATATATATATATATATTTTTTTTTTTATGTATTTATTCATTTATGTATACATGTTTATATTGATTGATGTATTTATTTAGTTGCGTATTTCTTTACTTTTTTAGTTTTCTGTGATTATTTTGAGTACTTTCCCTGGCCCATTTTGTGTAGGGCAATTGCCCAGGTGTTACCCCCTAATTTGGCCTCCAAAAGAAAATATTTGATATATATATATTTATATAAATAATATTTATATATATTTTTGTATATGTGTATTTATTTTTTCTATTGTTTTGAGTACTTTCCCTATCCCATTTTGTGCAGGGCAATCACAATTTCTCTTGATTTGCAGCCCTCTAGCCCTTGCTATCCTATTTTGTGCAGGGCAATCACAATTCCTCTTGATTTGCAGCCCTCTAGCCCTTGCTATCCTATTTTGTGCAGGGCAATCACAATTCCTCTTGATTTGCAGCCCTCTAGCCCTTGCTACCCCCATTCTACAGCCATATTTGGGCCCCAGAGTTTCAATGGGATTCGGGGGCCCAAACCTGAACTTGGTGAACTCGAACTTCAACCAACTCGCTCATCACTAGTCAGTGGTGAAAAAAAGCAGCACCGTCATGGATAAATTATTGCTGTGGTATATTTGCATATACTCTGTACACTGTTAACTAATGTATTTACCATAAAAACACTGTTGTGTAAATAATGATCTAACCTGTCTTCAGTTCTATAGTGTATAGTAAACTTTTGTTCTAATAAAAGATGGTATTTTGTTAAATGTAGCAATAGATGTGGATGACATCACCGTAAAAGTAATCCCTAAAGCTAAGGTTTGCTCATCATTTTATATTTGTACATGAAGGTAAATATCCTTTTGCACTAGCCAAACTTAAACACGGTATTTAAATCAAGTGTCCTTTTAAGGTAAGGCATCTCATTCCATTGCACTGGGTTAATAACCTCTTTGTATTCTTCGAGGTTTTCTCTGTCCAAAGAATAATCTCAGCTCTGATAAGGCTTTTCAGTAGAAATGGGCAGGCAGTCAGAGGTGTGGGAGTTTCCTGAGCTCACCTAGACCACAATGGGAGGTGTGGAAATGTCAGAGAGTATTTATACACTGGAATTACAGCAGGTAAACTACTGTGTGTCCGCCACCTGCTCTACATACAGAATGCTGGGTGCGAGTTTACTAGCGCTGGTGCTGGCTGCTGCAGCAGGTGAGTCTCGCACGATACCTCTAAAGGAATAATGTGCTTTTAGCAATTGTTAATATTAATTGTTGTATTTTATGTGCTCAGATAGAAATAGAGATTAGAGCTTTTTAGTTTCGAGCAGAAATGTAAAAAAGTAAATGCATTTTATGTTAACTTGTCCAACATGTTTATTATTTTAAATATTTATTTCAATATTAGTCATTTTCACACTTAGTAGTGATTCCATATCTGCTTAGCACATTCAATCAAGTGCAGAAGAATGTTATATTCCCTTGGTATAATCACATGTTTGATTGATGTTGAGGTAGCTTTATATCCCAAGGTTGTTATTCTTTATTGTAATGGTACGCAACAGGTATTCTTTGTAAAATATTTATATGCTAATTCAATTTCAATAAGCAAGACTTTTGCATTAAAGTGCATCAAACATTTGCCTGCCATCTGTATTAGGCTATTGGATTTGCAGACAGCTCGTCACACAATATTCCTATTATAACATACTCCAAGGACATTCATTTTATGCTGCTGTTCTGAATTTTTATGATATAATATGTTAGACTGTACACGGATGGGTGCAGGGCTGCTGTGCAAGTGAAGTGACAGAGATAATGGATCTATAACAAGGCTGGGAGATAAGATTAGAGGACCACAGCTCCATATGCTGTAACACAAGGACCACAGCACATTAATGTATATACAAGAGAGTTGTGTAACTTTAAGAATACGTCACACAAGTTCACATACCAGAAACGCATAGTTTGCAGTGTCATACATATTTGGGATATTTGAAGGTTGTCTCATCATGAGCTATTTTTAAAGCAGATGTGTACAGGCTGAAAAAGAGGAAGATCTGAGGAAGGCGCTTGTGATGTCTCTAAGACGTCACAAAGTGGTATCTGGCAGTAATTCTCACAAGGCTTAAGGTGCAACTTAAGGTTATTCTGTAGTTCTAGTGATAATAGGTTTATTCTACTTACATTTGTCAATTGTGCAATTGCTGGGGATAATTTTAGGTCTCAGAGATTTATTCCTGGATCCTTGCCCATATTTGTGTACATGAATGCTGTATACCTTAATAATCTATCCAAACCTATTTTATTTTTATATTAAAGTATGTGAAAACATGAAAAATAAATAAAATATATCAATACATACGGTAGAAATGAAAATCTAAAATGGTAAAAGTCAATTATTTGTAGTTATAGTCTAGACCCATTTTGTTTGGCTAGTGTGTAGATGTTATGAAATGTGAGCTACTCTAGCATGCAATGGAGGTCTTTTTTCAGCAAAACTTCCCTTGCTTGCGCCCAAAAGCCAAAAGCCCGGAACTCTCCTGGTTTGGGCTTTCGATCCACATGACCACCCTTTGCTGTCCCCTGCCAGGCCTTAGCAATCAGCAACTATAAGTCACATGGGTCTGGGAAAAAGGTTTGGGTCCTTGGTTTTGGGGGATCCTTGTCAGGATCACCCCCTCAGGCATAAGGGGGCTCTTGCAAAACATAATATCATCTGATTTATTTAGATCTTTTTTCGGGGCTACCATTTGCCAAATGTCACATTAAAGAATAGTAATATAGTATTTAAGGCTGAATAAAGACCCTAGTCCATTCAATTTAGCCTGAATATAAAATATGATCTCCTTCCAGTAGTCTAGTAGCTATAGCTGGAATAATAAATACATAAACTGGGTATAAACAACCGCCTAATACACAGTTGATCTTTAACTACATTAGTTTTATATACTGTATAATCTGTGTAACTAGAAAACATGGTGCATTTGTATGTGTGTATATGTCTACATTCCTTTTTTCTTTTAACTCCGTTCTAAATGAGGTAAATGTAACCTCAAGAGACCTTTAAAAGTTTGCATGTCTTACGGAAGATTTATTTAGGTACAGTACTTCATTAATGTCAACTCAATGCCCAACTGCAGATAAAAAAATCTAGTTTTTGAGTGTGTTACGATTACAGCCAGTTTACAGTTTGTTGATTGATGCTGAAAAAAAAGAAGAAATTACAGGGGTGTAATCTACAAGTAAAGTTAGTTACCAGCACAGAATTTCCCATGCAGAGACATCCCTTCATGGTTTTACTTTTAAACATTCTTTTGTTTACTGCAGACAGGGCATAAGGCTCAATCCCCACAAAGTTGTTGGGCTAAAGTTGAGCTCCAAAGAAAGGTGATGACCAGGACCATGTATGTTAATGTAATCTTTATCGCCAATAACATATTTGAATTTTGAATAACTTTGGTACAGTATAAGAGGACACAAATTCGAAGAGACATATACATATATATTCAATTTCTGTAATTGCAGGTGCTTTGGTGTTGCCTGAGGCCCCATCCCATATAACTCCTGGTGTTCACACAAGAATTAAGAGATGCTCTTGCAATAATTTCATGGATAAAGAATGTGTCTATTTCTGTCATCTGGATATAATTTGGGTGAATACAGGAGGGTGAGTGCAAATGATCAAATTCTTAACATAATAAAATGTTTTTAAAAAATGGCTGAAATATAAGCATTAAGGATACAGTTAAGCTCAAGACTGAATGTTTTATAATTTTGGATTTATTGGGGAAAGTATAGGCAATTGCTGAATCAATTAATATATGCCAGTGTGTGCATAGCATTTGGCTTCCTGTTCTAGTGGTATGCATTGAAGTGGACCTATCACCAGGATATCCTGGTAATATATCCTTGTCCCAGGGGCAGCCACCCCACCCCCAAGGTCACCCACTCCACTCACCCTTCCTCTGACCCCATGGTGCATATGCGGGCACTCAATCAGTGCTTTATGTTGTGCACTAATGCTCAGCGTTGGCATAGGCTGCATTCAACACTTCCCTGTGAAGTGCGCGCTCCCACACATCCAGCCTATCAAATGTTGTGCACAGCTGCAGGGATGCTGGGGATGCTGCCATGGCCTGGGATTGCAATAAGGGACCAGGGAAAGGTAAGGAGTTGGCAGGCGATCTAGGGATAGCTGTTATGGTGATAGGTCCAATTTAAAGCAGGAATTCCCAACCTCTAGCTTGTGAGGCACATGCTGCTTGCTGATCCCCACTGTGTGGCACACCGACTGTCTGAGATTAATGAAGAGTTGGGTTGGTGGAGAAGTGTGCTGGATTGCCTATGCATAGTTTTTCAGCCTCACCAGGTGCAGGGCAGAAACAGCAGAGAAAGGTAAGCCAACACACTTTTCCACTTAGCCAACGCAAATATTTCATTCTTTGGGGCCTGGAAAATTTGCTTGTTGGTAGCAAGTATTTTATGAGACAAGGGGATCCATGCACTTTGCACTTATTGACGTGATGAGATGCAGGGGGTTCCCACATGCAATACTGTTAAACCATATATACACACATGACATTAGTGTCACCAACCATCTCTTATTGGTGGATGTGGCTCTCAAGGTGATAAACATTGGGGACCCCTGCATGTATGCATACATTTTCTTGTTGGTGCCACAAGCAGAAAGTGCTTAGACTAGGTCACATGCAGAAAAAGAGCCCTGATAGCGCTCCTAAGCTTTCTTCACTCTGTCCAATACAAAGAAAAATAGTTTAGCATTCTTTTTCTAATAAACTACCTTTAGCGGTCTGCATATGCTTTGGATCCAACGTCACAATATGTGTTGAATGTCCATACAAATCCTGCAGATTCATTTTAGTGCAGTTATGTTGCAATCTTCTTATGTTGGGTGGAGGATAACAGACTAGTTACTGTAATTTTATCTATGCTGAGAGATAACCTGGCACCACACAGTGAGGTGTGGACCAGCAGTATGAAATATTGGAAGTTAAACTCTGACTGTCCAACCAATGTAATGAAAGAACTAAATGTTCCCCTAATATTATTTTGTTCGCAGATACATCTTGAATGATATCTTGTCCTTAAACCATAACATGTATATAACATAAAGTACACTGTATGCATTTTTTATAGTTTTCTTTTTTTAGGCCTTAATATTAATTTTTAAATTAATTTTGTCTGCCACCTTTTTTTATTGTAGACAGACGGTCCCCTATGGACTAGGAAACCTAAAAAGACAAAAGAGAAGAGCATCATCACGATGTCTCTGTGACGATTTAAAGGATGTAAAATGTATCAACTTCTGTTATATAAAACCATGGTGAGTGTTTATGCCTTCATATATTTGATATTCTTTTGAAGCTGACCTTTAATCTATTGCCCAACCCCTGATAAATCCTGATAAAGAGTGCCCATCTGTTGTTAAACCTGTCCTGTCTTTAAAGACTTTAAAGCTACTTAGACCACTAAACCCCCCCCCCCCCCCCCCCGGGCATTCAGATATGGGATTCCCAGCAACAGAGTACTAAAAGTCCAGTTATGGGATAAGATACAAACCCCTTCTGTGCTTCACTCTCCTTGCACATTGCTGCCTATTAGCAGTCACAAGCAAAAGGTGGAAACACACAGGATCCGCTTTTCTGTAGCGCTATAATGGTGTGTGCTGTTGGCTGCACTGCCATTGTGGTTAGCCATTCTTTAGCTCATATTTTAGCTTCAGGCAGCAGATAATCCCAGGTCAGGATATCCATGAGGGGTGCCTCTGCTCAGTTTTTCCTGAAATAGGATTATTTACTCTCCATTCTTATGTGGTACTTCTGGTGAAAGGACATGAAGAGGAGGACAAAAAATTGCACAAAGTGGTCCTATATTTGAAAATGGCTATAGGGTAGAGTTTACCCCCTGAGGCATTCCGATTTCGTGAGCCCTGCCCAAATAGCCCCTCAATCTAAAAACTGGGCAAACCAGGCATGCAGCCTGCTTGTGGACCAATAGCATTAGCCAGACAAGCATGTATTTTGTGATGAACCACGCATGCCCCCCATACTGTAAGCTCCATTAATGGCCTGCAATCACATTGTTGCAAGCAACACAGGAAGTTGTTTCTCCTGATTTTGGGCTTTAGGGAAATGATAAACTGGCAGTACATCCCAATTAGGTCTGATTTAATTTGGGCCATTTTCAGCCACCTTACAGTCTTATTTAAGGTGTCTGGGAGGCTGGGGGATGCAGCAGCCCTTAGCAGGTTAGTGGAGGTGTAAATCTGCTTCAATGGATGGGAGCCACTTGGAGTGTCCCCTGAATATGAACATACAGTGAAATGTGACATTTGTACCTGATTGGTTATTTGAGGCGGAGAAGCTTTCTGAATGAAAACTCTTCAATTCCACTAAGATAGAAATAACATTTTTAGCAGGAAGTTGGACTTGGCAACCTTGGTATTTACTTCATAATCAGATTCCTTTGAGCTGTGAAGCCATGTAAATATATCAACTGAGATATAGTGTTGACAACCTGGACCTGGTGTAAAAATCTAGATGCATCCAGAATGTTTTTAACAGTCTGTTAATGGTAAATGAAATAAATGTTCTAATTGTGTCATAAATTCTTGTATTATTGTGTTACTATAAAGTAACACAATAGGCGACATAACTTTTGCCTACCTGTAATAAAGTTTATACTACACTTTCCTGTTACTTGTGGGAAAGTCATGGCCAGATTTGCTACTTTCCAGGCACCATAGCAAGTCACAATCACTGCATACTCACAAAAAACAAAGGAGCATTTTGGGCCTCTTCAAAGCAGCACTATTTGATCCTAATCATTGATTCTGTAAAGTTTCCTTGAAATGGAAATATATTAATGCATTATTTCAGACCAAGGCATGAGTTAAAATAAGTTGTCTTAGTAAAAAGATAAAGCATTCTACATGCTTGAATGAACATTCACTGTTACTCAGTAACAGCTGAAACGTTCACTCTAGGCAGGCAAAAAGTTTTACTTTAAAAACATAATAAAACAAATAGTCACTAGTGGATGTTTTAGGTGTAAGTCCTGTCTCTCTTTTTTTGAATCCCACATCAATCAAACTCAGATCCAAATGTTTTCGTAAATTCTCTAGGGTAATACGATGTAATACTATACTATACTATAATATACTTTTTTTGGCATTATTACATGGACAAGGTTTGTCAGTGGGAGTAGCACAGAACACCAATGTGGCAACTAGGGTTGCAAGGGTTCTGGCATGAACAAAGGAGAGTCAGCAGAAACATGGGTGCAGCATAAAATAAAAAAACCTTATTAACTTTTTTCTGGGGGGCGCTAGATGAACGTCTCTTGCAAGACACTCTCCGCGTCCGCACTACAGAGTTGCCTGGAGACAGTAGCGCTCTACTGGGCGCTAGCGCAGGGCTGTTAAAAACTGATGCTGGGAGCGCAGAAAAACGTACACATACATCAGGAGAAAAGGGGGTTTCAGGTATACAACACCTGTTGCAATCCCCATTTTTATTTTTAAGGATGATGGCAGCACAAATCATAGGTTTTCAGCGCAACACAAAAGTGCAAACAATGCATATCAAAACAATTTCAAACAGCCCAGGGATCCCATAACACACACACCAGCCCCCCAAGTGGCCCAAAAAAATATATCCATCCCAGCCTATTGAAATCTATTGAAGAATGCCACACAGTGCATGGTGAGCACCTGGTGTTATTTGGCACTGTAGGGAACTCAGCACTGGCACTCATCCCATCACCGGTACTGTTGATAGATGGGACACTACTTGGCACTAACTGAGGAGCTCTGGATTTTTGACTTCGCAACTACACCTTTTTGTACTGGGACCTGACATTCACCTGACATCCATCTGGCACTACGTGGCACTAGCGCTTCTTAAATAAACCCCTAAGTGAGCTAAGGTATGCTGTCCCATCATCATATATAACAATGACAGTGCTGTAGGTCCAAGCAAATGTAGGGGCTTGGACCTGCAGATTTTATGGGGTTGATAACTATGATGGCTATGGCAATTCTAAAACAACAATGCCGCCAAGGCTTTAGAGCTTAGAAGATTTGTTTAGACCTTTTCCCATTTACGGTTAATAGCAAAGCTTGGATTTGAAAAAAAAAAGTTTAGAGTTTATAAAGTTTAGTCTTGAATATGAGGCACATCCAGTAAAGCTTTCTTCTTGAATTTTACATAAATAACTACCCATCACTATAATCCACCGGCAGATCAGTGTTGATTCTCTACTCACCTTTTTTCCCCCGTAGCAGCCCAGGTTGTTTACCACGATTGGTAAACAACCTGGTTTGGGTAACGGGTTCAGTGGCGTGCTTGCCCCTGGGAATTCTTCAGGAGCTCATCCACCATGTACAAGTAAACTGGTAGATGAGACACTGGCTCTGCCTCCATCACAGTGCTCAGAGCTCCATTCACTAAGAAAGTTGAGGCTATCTGGCACTGCCTCAGCACGCTGGCAAAAGGCGCACCAACACATTCAAGTACCCATTAACCTTCCTTCAGGAAGGTCAGCTCAGCAGAGAGACAGCAGTCAGGAGAAAGCTGTCAGGGGAAAAGAGGGGAGTGTAATCTTTTTTTTTTTAACTCAAATTGTATCTGAGTTTCTTGACACTTTTTGCCTTTCACTTTTTAATATCCACTGGTTGAGCTTGATGAAGAAATGTAATTTTCCATTGTAAACCACACTTGTTCCATGCTTTCATGCTTGTGGAAAGAATGGTGATCTGCTTGATAATAATGATGTTAAATGTATAATATAAATTATGGCAAGTTATTAACATTCTATAGTTTCATAATCCTGCATTTACAACCATGTGAAGCTGGTCAAGTAGACCTCTTTAGATGGTCAGTTCTTGCTTCCACATGCATGGCCAACTTGAGACTGTTACTGTATCCTCTTTTTAAACCTCAGCGATTCTAAAGTAAGAAGTCTCATTACTCATGGCTATTTAAGAGGAACAAGACAGAGAAATTTCAGTTTTCCGTGTGTTGTTTCTCTGTGCGGCGGCATCCCGAACTTGGATGCCCCTCTGTGTGTCTCCCCCCAGATGGCACCATTTCAATCATCCCCTTTCCGCACCGAATTGGGGCAAAAGCGAGTGTGCTTATTGGCTGAGTAGTACGCTAAGCAGCCGAGTGGAGCCCCCATACACCATCCCCTGCCCACCTTGCGGCCGTGATGTGCCCGCGTCAACCATCCAGAAAGGCAGCGTGCATGGCTAGAGGTGAGCCGGGATGCGGCCGGGGAGCACAGATGCGCACAGATAAATACAACATGGGAACTAATAAGCAAGGCAAAAGGCAAAACATGAACATTTTCTGATGTTATTCTTCAGCCCTATAAAAATCAAATGCCCATATAAAAGCTTTTTCTTATCCATAACCAAGTGGCGTCAATGAATAGTGACCAAAACGCCAGCCGTCTTGTATTGCTCCAATAAAACATGTAGTAAAGCAATAACTCATATGCTTAACAGTGTTGCTAATGTGACACAAACACAAAGAAATACAGCTTTGTCACTGTGTTATCTCTTGGCTCTTTGACAGGTTCAAGGAGTGATTGGGTTACTGGGCCCTAAAATATAAGTAACATTCTTATTGATATAAGTAAAGGTTCTGAGGAAATCGGGTAGTCACTGAGAGATGAAAAAGCCACAATTAAAAATATATATTTATATTTTTTAGGAGCATTCCTGTAAGTAAACAAGGAGGAAACGAGGAAGTAATGCAAACAAAAAAAACCCTTAGCAGGAAGAAATCTCAAGTCCATATTTTGAATGTTTTAAGGTAAGATACACAAGCGTATTCAAAAGCAGGCTTTGTGTCAATATAAAGGAGAACATTTATAAAAAATATATTTGATTAAAGAGAAAGTGTTATGCTTTTTGGTTGGTAAAATACTCTTCTTTATGTGGCAAAGTATTAAAGTTAAGGTGGAAGGCCATGCTCGGCATACCACCCACCCTGCCACCCTCCCCTGGCACTGAGACTGAGTGGCATCCCCCACACTGTGCGTGCTCCCTTCTGCCTATTCACTTAAATGGTTGTGTGGGAGCATTTAGGATGGTGGAGATGGGTCACCCAGGACCAGGAGCACAGGGGGAATGGCACTGGACTGTGGGCAAGGTAAGGGTTTTTTAACTTGTAAGGGTGGCAGGATGGGGGGTTACCTAGAGACTGGAGATCTGCTTAATGTGACCTCACAGTATACTTACCTCATTCGTTTATTGCATATTGCATACCTGTTCTGCATGCTCTGCTTGTCCATCAGATTTGATGTTCTTTCAGTGGTGTTTGTGCAGAGCAGAGAGATGCCATGACAAATCAAATTGCTCTGCTCATTGTCATAGGCAATCGTTACACGGGGGGGGGGGGGGGGGTTAATTAACTGTGTGGCATAGCCTGGATGGGGATGCCCTCTAGGGAAGAAGTGACCCAGAACTAGAGTTTTTTTTTCTTCAAGTCCATGTTTGGTCTTCTTTAAGTGTTATGTGGTCCAGCTCCCCCCTTTTAACTGCACTATGATAGCTAGACCAGTGTTCCCCAACCCTGCTCGTGGACCTCCATATAGCTGGGTATATGATTCTGTCTTAGCACCAATTACTGTGCCGGTGCATCCTGTACTGTGCCCCTGGGCTAGACAATTGGCGCATGCCATCTGAATTAGAACATGCATTAGGTCTCCTATATCTATTACTTATAGAAGCTTATTTTTGATCATCTCAAAAGGACTAATGAAGTTATGTAGCTTGCAACTATTGTGTATTCATGCTGCCTCACCTCAACTTTTACCTTCAGAGCCTCTCCAGTTTACAGGCAGTAGAAGGGCAGAATGCCATAGATTGGCTCTATAAAAATTGCAGAGATAAGAGGCATAAATGTGAAAGAGGATTTCAAGGACTTTGGTATTGCTAAAGAACCAACTCCACAACAGTAGTTTTTTTTTTCAAATAACTGTTTCATCATGCCTAATTGGAAAGGACTATAGATGATCGAAAAGTTTTAGAAGAATTTAGAATTGACAGTATATTCACTGTGTATTGCTTTGCCAATATGAGGAATGTAAATGAAAACTGTATATCATTCATTCATTTTAATTATAATCTTATTACCGCCACAGAGATATTGCTAAAAACAAGACTTTCTTATTAAATGAACATCGAGCTATTTCATCTGCTACTTCTAAACTTCCATCAGACTCTATGCTTTGGAAAAAAAAAAGATAAGCAGTGAGCAAGGAAAGTGAGCTCAAAGAAGATGAGATGGATGAGGATGGACAGAGAGGTGTGCAATGTTCTTGGAGATCTAGCTTTATCTGAGAATGCCTCAAACCACTGAAGGAGTGTTCCTGTAGAAGACCAACTAAGGCTGTTCAGGAAGTTGTGAAGAATAAAGGATTTTGTTCCTGAGATGTAGGAGATGTCCAGACTTTTTCAGTGATGGATTCTGCCAAGAAAACCTATTCTAATAACTGAGCTGTCAACGGCTGTAACAATATGCCATTCAGAAGAGGATATGAATATGTTTAACATTGTCTTTGCCCATATTGTGATTGCAAACAAAAGTAGCTGCAGTTACATTATATACCATGTACTGAACCTAGGGCAATATTTCCCAAGACACCAACAAGTCACATGGGAGCTCTGCAGCACTAGCACAGCACTAATGACTACACCCATTCATTTGTGGGGAGAGCCACAAACATGACCTGTTAGTGAGTTTTGATTGGGCAACAATTGTATAGTTTATAGAAATGGGAATTTATGTAGTAGTAAGTGTTTGTGAGATCTTGTGTGAATGATTCTACCATGGAGGACACATAAGCATTTAGATGACACAAGGATAAAGGGGAGTTGAATTTTAGAATTGCTTCCTTTAAATATCTAACAATACAAAACTGTGCATAGGTCATTATTACTAAATGAGGTATTCAAACAGCATCACTCTTTAGGCAACTTTTTGCCCTTTAATATGTCCAATAACTACTGACTTGGCAAACAACCATAGTAAACACAGAACAACATGGAAAGAAAAGTGATGATTTATTATAGATCCCGAGCTCTGATAAAAGAACAGTATGGATCCCAGCAGCAAAAGTGTGCCAGACTCCCTTTTCAGCCATGCTGAAGGTGCTGGGGGACTTTCAACAGTATGAAGTAGTTAAAGAATTTTTGTATCTGTATCCAATTTATACAAGGGGCAATTGCAGGTATCAGAAGAGTTCAAAGAAAGGCTGAAAATACAATAATACTACAAAGATCAGTACTGATATTATTGAAAAATAGTGCTCTGAGCGTCAAAATCGATAATCAAAAACTGTATTCAAATAGATATATGATATTAATATTATACTATATTATACTATATACTTATTATGCTATTATATTATACTACTATTATACTAATTTAACTGAAAAGCCCCACAATACAAGCATTCATAGAATTAGTCACCATCTCCCAAAATCAGATGATGGTTTCCCATGCTATTGTTTGCAGCCAAATCTGATTGTCAAGACATGTATGGGTAGCTTGAAGATGTTTGAGAAAAAATGACTGTTACTGTGAATAATAAATATTGAACACATAAAATAGCAGTTTTGTGTTTAACTCATTTTGAAAAGCCAAGCTACTTTCGATGCCTACATCAAGCTTCAACCCTAACCTCAGCAAGGACAATTTTAATTTTTGATGGATTGGAGAAGGACCTAAGCAAGATAATGTTATTAGCTTGTAGCAGAACTTTAGCCCCATCCTCTGGTCGGTATTTAGAGACAGAATATGTATTTAACAGAGAATTACATTCCGCTGAGAATAAAAAGGTGGTGACCACCTCTGATTTATAGGCTACTACATCCTTTTTGTTGCCTGGTACACTCACGACATTTTGGTTAAATGAACTTCCTGTTTTGACAATAAGGCTGAATCTCAAAAGTGAGGTCACATTGATTAAATAGGTACACACCTGTATGTGTATAATTTGAATTATTACCAAAACCAGTAAAATACGCTTTGGCTGTAGTTGTGTTTTAAAGGGATTGTCTGTTTCAACAGTCCTCTTCTACCAAAGATGGTGGCAATGGAAGTGACTAGCTTACATCACACAGCACTCCAACTCTGGCTGGACAAAAGGTGAATAATTTTGTGGCTGGACCTTTAAATCAATGTATCTTTTTAACTTTAACCCACACACATGTCAAACACATTTTATCAAATGTCCTTGACATTGTTCATTTGCTTTCCAAAGGGTCAACCTCAAGAGAGGTGCCAACTGAAGGCCCAAGAAAAAAATGCACACACCAATATGGGACCTTGCCCCTGTATATATACTCTTTTTTCACAAAAATGTGATAAAATGAGCTCTTGACTCATAGTAGCAAAGGCTCCTTTACTATGAACCATAAGCTGTCAGGTTCAGAGGGCGCTCCCCCGCTAATAGAATCTTTGTCAAGTTACACCTGCGTCAACTGAATTATTGGATTTATGATAAGATATCCACAGTTAGTGACATCTCTACATGTTCCTAATAATAATTAATTACACGCAATTATTATCAGCGTGAAAAGTTATACAATGTCTTCTTTTTTGTCAGTACTCTTAAAGATGCGTGATTGTGTTATCGAGAGAGGATTTATTTTTTAAAGATACACTGATTTTGGAATTTACTGTATGGCATTTGGTTTTATTTTCTTACAGAAAACCGCTGTGATTTGTATCAGCAAAGTTGGGTATAAAGGTGATTTTAGACAAATGCAGACTTTTTTAAGTCAAAAGGTTGTGAGTTAAACAAAGCATTTAAGTACAGTAGTGAAAAGCTGTAAATTATGCAAAGCCTGATTCATTGTTTGGGTGTTGCTCCCCATGCCTCTTTGTCCTAAGATGGGCAGCCTTGCTTGCCTCTCTATGCCTCTCCACACTGGCCTTTATCAACTTTTCTGAAAAAATGAAAGCATGAAATTGCTGCTACCGCCACTTCCTGGGGGGCTCCTCTCACCCCTCTTCCCTGTATGGGCCCTCCCGGGCTCACTGCTGTGCTGCATCCCCACCATGGCCAGCTGACAGCCCTGCCCCAGCCGCCTGTCTCCAGGTGATGTGGAAATACTACTCCCAGCATGCTCTGCCACCACAAGGCATTCACAGGCTGCAGACCTGGGCAGCAAGGCATGCTGGGGCATGTAGTTCCACTGTATATAGAACTAACTATACCATGTCTCTTCAGATAAATATATATATATATATATATATATATAGCGCCACTGCAACCTTTCTGTAATGGGGAGCCCTGCTCAGAGTGAGAGCTCTCAGCTGGACTGTCCTAATTTTTTCCATCTTTTTTGGCCATTATTCTCTACCTTGGTTTTCCATATCTCTATTTCCACATTCCCTCAATTTTGCTCTAATTTCAGCATTACCTCCTTTCCATTTTTCCATATATTTCTCTTCTTTTTTTCACTTTACTTCCTTCTTTTCCTCCTTCCTTCTTTCCCTTCCATCCCATCTCTGCCTCTTGCTCTTCTCCTTCTTTCCCTCCCTCCTTCTTTCCTACGTACAGGTGAGTGTCTGGTACTGGGGCTAGGTAAAGGGTACAGGTTGGTGACTGGGGAGGGGTTTAGGTAAGGAGGCAGGTGGGGGCTGGAGAGGGGGGTAAGGTGAGGAGAAGACCAGGTGGGTGGCTGGGAAGCGGTGCAGATAGGTGGCAGGAGAAGGGCTTAGGTTTGGGAGTCTGTGGCTAGGAAAGGGGGTTGGCTTAGGGATACTGGTTGGTGTCAGGGTATTGGGGCTAGGTGAAGGGTACAGGTGTTAGGTGGGTGCTCTGGTCAGTAGCTGGGGGGTTCAGACGTTGGTTGTTGACTGGAGGAGGAAGTTAGTAGGGAGTGCTGGTTGGTGGCTGGCCGACTGAGTTAGGTGGTGTGCTGGACAGTGGCTAGTGGAGGGGTGGCTGGGGGAGGGGGTAAGGAGAAGATGCTGCTCAGTGACTGGAGAAGGTGTAGGGAGAAGGCAGTGGTCGGTGGCTGGGGAAAGGGTTAGGTAGGGTGTTGTATAGTGGATGGTGGAGAGGGTGGGACTGGTTTAGAAGAGAGTGCTGTTGGTGACTCAGGGGGAGGTTGCTGCTTGGTTACTAATTTCTCTAACAAACCTCTGAGGCCTTCACAGCTGTAGTTAAATACATTAATTGCAAGTGGACTTGATTTACTAATTAGGTGATTTCAGAAGGCAATTGGTTACACTGGATATTTTTAGGGTTATCAAAATATAATACATATATATATATCTATACATTTCACAAATACTTGCTACTTTGTGTTGCTCTATCACATAATATCTCAATAAAATACATTTAGTTTTGTGACTGTAACTTAAAAATGTGGAAAAGGAAAATAATACTTCTAAGGCTCTGCAAATAGAAAAAGATACTTACATCTTCTCCCCCAAAGCACACAGTCTAAATATACATCACTATACTTGAAATCTTTGTGAGCAGATACTTACTGTCCACGCTGCTAATTTACAAAAAGTGTCTTTTGGATGCTGTTCTTGCCACATCAGCTCCTCCTGATGTGGAAAGACTGCCTTTAAAATAAGAATATTTTGCCGAGGCCAGGCCCCAGCATTTATGCGGGGGGTCAGGCTTTCGAGGTACCTGATTTGGGAGGCAACTTCAAAAATTTGGCTAAGACATGCCCTGGTATGGGGGGGGGGGGTTCCACGGCGCAGAAGTTGAGGGCCATGGGAGGGGCGGGGGTGTCCTGGTTGGCAGTTAACTGAGGAACTACCTATGTTCATGAGTCTTGGGGTGCTGACAAAGGACTGTACCAAGTTTGAGGACTTATTGGAAGCTAACAAGAGTGGTATCGCGGTCATATGGAATCATGTGGGAAGGGGATGGGTCCGGTAAACCAGACTTGTTGAGATTGGGTGGCAATTTGAGGAGTGGGGGAACTCATTCTTACTTACCGACAAAATGGCAATACTATGTAAGGCCCCGAATAAGATTTTTAAACTTGCAATGGTACAGGAGTCGAGTAAGGATCCATCAGATGTTTCCTGCAGTCTCAGATGTGTGCTGGAGATGTAATACTGCCCAGGGGACCAACCTACACATTTGGTAGGAGAGTTCCAGAGTGCCCAAACTTTTAAAAAACTATTCCCCAGCCTCTAAAATTAATATATTTTAAGTTTTGAGTCACTTACTTATTATTCTTTCCCCCACTGGGCTGTAACTCTGTTCAGGACTCTAGGATACGGGCGCCACCATCTTGACTCAGAAGCATCACATACTGAGGGGAGGAGAGGGGAGCAAAAGTGCAGGGGGGGTAATAGCTGTGCTTTGCACAGACAGAGCAGAGCTGGGGTCAGGGAAAGGACAGCAATCCCAGAATGCAGAGCAACACAGTCAGAAGACACTTCCTGTTTTCAGGCTGCCTGTTGATCCATGAGCCGCCATCTTGGATGTTTAAAGGCTCATAACATGAAGTAGATGGAGGTAGGATGATTTTTAATGTGGGCAATCTGTATGTACAGGGTGTGGGAAACATATAAGATAGGCTCTTATTCAGGGTGAAGGTCTGCTTTAAATTATGGGCCACCGAAGCACAGTGGGGCATCCCAATTCTAAAGTTAATTTAACTGGACCTCCTCCTTATACGTGGGTGTATTAATTGCATTAAATTATACAACTAAATTAACATATTTTGTAGGATTTCACGTATTATATTATATGTAATAAACTGCTACATTGGACCTTCACCTAAAGCTTAAAATAGGATTTTCCAATATATATGTGATTATTTTAAGCTTATCTGCCTACTTTAGGTGCTGTGTGTAGAAATAAAATCCATGTGTAATAGGCATTCTTCTTCCTTATACTTCACAAGAGGGGACTGAAAAAATGAACCCCCTACATAGCAGGATAATCACTTCATTGGTAAGCAGCCAGTAAAAAAATAATGCGAACAAGGTGAATTTCCCAAGGTCTGGTGAGCTACAGGTATTTAATAAATCACCTTCTTTGCCTTTTAAGGTGTGTAATTTTTCGTACTCAACTATTTCTTCTCATTATTTTGCATGTATCTTGCTTCACTGCATCAAGTCATTGGTGTCAAATTGTAAGATAAATACTATTTAGGCTTGGAAAACCAAAAGGTCATTATTAGCTGGGAGTTATTTTTTAAACTTAAGTTTAGTAATCGTCAATGTTCAACTCATAATAAAAGCAAAGTTAGTGTGAGCAGAGGATAATGTAAGAATGAAATGCTGCAACAAGGAACATCATCCCCTATGACATGGCTGACAGAAAACATATATTGTATGTAATGGCAATGTTCCTCTAAGCCCTAGCAGATTGCCAGGTGATTGAAGGAGGATCCAGGCATGCGCCGTAGGAGTGTGGAGCAAGGCAAGAAAACCAGCGATTCTCTGGGTTTTACACAGCAACTTGTAAAGTGAGGGAGCGAGAGCGAGTTAAGAGCCACCAGCCAGTGAGCCACAGTTTCAAACGGGTTAATGTAACGCGATTTACCGCACTACTTGAACCCGGACGTGGCAGGCAAAAGCAGCACTGCCGTGTCTGGGTTCATGTAGTCCGGGTTTATGTAGTGCTGCCGGAGCATCCAGACCTGCACCCAGAAGGTGAGTAAGTCCTCTGGGTTTTTTTTTTAATTTTTCGCTTTTGGTCTGCTTTAAGAGGCCCTGACACGGAATCCCAGTTTAGACATCCTCCTGTGTAAAACCCCATTGGTTTGTCTGTGAGCCTGACTTTCTTCTGTAATCCCACTGGGCATGCCTGGGCCTCGCAAGCATCCTCTGAAATGCACATCTCCTGCAGGGCAGATAAAGTAGGAATGCCTTTGCAAAACCTTTAACCAGCATGCACCATGGGATTGCAAAAGAGGTAAGATTACAGACTGACTACAGGGTTACATGAAGTGTGGCATCACAAATCAGGATGTTCTGGGTAACCAGCCTTCTTTGAAAAAGGACCAAAACTTAATTCCCTAACCAAAGGAATCTTGATTTGGGATGTCTCGCTGTGTGAAAGCTCAAGGTTCACCCATTATTCTTACCATACCTGTGATCACATGGTGCATACATAAATAATAGCTTTTGCAATGAAGCCTTTCAAATTTCATTACCTAATTTGGACTGCACATTTCCAAAGGAAATGGTAATAAAATAATAATGTCATATAAAAAAATAGAAACGCTTTCTTTATCTAATAATAAAACAGCTCATAGTCAATTCACCCCACGCCAGATGCTTCAAACCTTTGCTGACAGCATCAAAGAGATTTTCTGCTTTTTTATTATGTGTCTCTAGCAGCCACAAGCTGCCCCCAGCCATCGGAACATCGTAAACCTGATGGGAAATAGCACGCTCCTGTAGACCTGGATGGTGACAAAATTGTATAGAGGTTTCCTGCCTGCGTACCCAACACGGCACCCGGAGGGTGAGTAAAACCTCTGAACTTTTTAAAAAAATTTTCGCTATTGGTCTGCTTTACAAGGCCCTGATATGGCATGCCAGTTTGGGACTTCCTGCTGCGTAAAACCCCATGGCTTGTCTATGAGCCTGAGTTTCTACTGCAATCTCACAGTGCATGCCTGGGCCTCGCAAAATAATACAAACTTTCTTTATCTAATATTAAAGCAGCTTATAGTTAATTTACCCTGTGCCAAATGCTTCAAAACTTTGCTGAAAGCAAAAAAGTTTTTTATCACCTGTCTCTAGCAACCACAAGCTGCCTCAGCCATCGGAACATCATAAAGCTGATGGGAAATGGCACGCTTCTGTAGATCAGGATGGTGACAACATTTATGCCGGGAGTAGGCCAGGGCTGCCAGCAAAAAATTCTGGGCCCCATACAACTAAATCGCCAGCCACCCCCCCAACTTACCCCAATTTCTAAACACATTACTATACAAGGCACACACAATTCCGAACAATTTCCTGTACCAACCTTCTGATCAACTGCTATCAAAGGTTTCCACTGAATACTGTCCAGGGGCACTATTTTATAGCCTTTGGCCTACAGCCAATCAAAGCCTACACCCTCGAGACTGGCAGCAGGGACATCTACCAACAGTCAGCTAGGATGTGGCCTATGAGATGATAGCCCTTAAATGGGACTGCTGTAGCACATGTGGTAGTGTCAACAACCACAACACATTTGTATATTTAAAAAGGGATTTATCTGAGAATTGTTCAGTAAAATATAAAATGTGTTGCTAATCCCACTTTGGTCACTAGATGGGAGTATAAGACCACAAATGATTTAATTCAGACTTAGAATCTCGGTGTAGGATTCACCTTTAGTGTGAGTCTGGTGGCATAAAATACATTTAGGGAACAACAGGAAACTGCTGGAATTGGTTGGAAGGTTTTTGGAGGGAAAGCTCCAAGCAACATTGTATAGAGCAGAGGCATTATAAGGAGAGGCCAGAGATAGACAGAGAGATTGTCCATAACCATGTTAAGGAAAAGGCTGGTGTGGCCTTCTGCGTAAAATGTCTGGCGGGTCTTCTGCAGAGATGAGGCCTGGGTGCAGTTGATAGCGAGTAAGAGGGCGTTGCTATAGTGAAGCAGAGCCGCACTAAGTTGCAGAGAGAGAGAGAAGACTAAGGTGCAGGGAGTCCACGCAGAGAGTGAGTTGAGGTCCATGCAGGAATAAACCCAATGGGGTCCCCACGTGGATGTGAGGAGAAAATCCCTTAGGAGCAAAGAAGATCAGGCCACAATGGAGGAGTCACTGTGCCTGAGACCCTGGTAAGGTGTGGCTGGGATACCTCATAGATGATCTCCATTAAGAGAGGGTGCTCAAAGTAGGGTGGTGGCCGCCCAAATCCCTCTGTGGTAAAATGTGGTAAATTGGGAAATACAATGCTGCCTAGCCCCTATGCTAAAGTGTTCGAATAAGTAAGAATACCTGTGTTCTATGCCTGCCGGACACAAGCCTGATGAACCCTTTCACTGAAATGTTCTTGTAAAACAAGTGTACCTGTGTTTCCTTTTCTACATTGATGCAACTTGGTCTGTGAACTGTGGTCTGTGAACTGTGAACTGTGAACTGTGCATTTGACCATGATGTGGATTAAAGTATTAAAAATGTATTTTCATAACTCTGCACCAATAAAATAAGCCGATGCTTTCACCTATCCTCTTTGCCATTGAGTGTGTGTCTGCTGAGATACCATTTGTCATCTCCCCATGCTGCGGTCCCATTAACCCTTACTCTTGGCTACCATACCTGTGTGCAGGACTGGCCATTCTCTTTTCTCTTTCCTCCTCCCTTTTTACCTTTCATCATTCTCTCTTTTGCACCCTCCCCCTTTTTCCGCCTTAGTTGCTCTCCCTTTTCTATCTCTATTCCGTGCTCTGTCTATCTTTCTACTCTTTTTCTGTTTCCCCTCTCTTCCATGCAAGCCCTCCATCTCCTTCTTCCGCTTTTCATCTGTCAATTTCTTTAAAAAGAACCTCCTTTGTAAAAAAGGTTGCTGGCTGTCATGTGGAAGCTGCAAACCACTCTGGTACATGGAATAAATATTGCTTTCTGCAATGAGTTCCACAGGTGGGAAGGGGGTGCAGCAGGACATCCAATTCAGGATACCTCAATGCTACTGCAATTGGGTAATTCTTAACTACTAATTCTTTACTACTCCAATCGGAGGACTTCTTTATGGTGGACCTGGTTCTGGTCCCTTTACCAGGACATCCTGATCTGGAATGCCCTTCTTCTTGAATCCCTGGTCAGCCAAAACTCTTACTGCTGTCGTAATCCCAAGGCACATGTGGGACCTCACATCAATGCTTTGCATCTGGCGGCATCCCCTGCTTATGTGTCTTTCTGTTCCCCACAGACAAAAACATGCAGAGGGTGGATCTAACAGGGATGCCACTTAGTGTGTGGTAAAGCAGAGCTGTGAGGCTCTTGCATGTGCAGCAGGATCCCGATAGAGGTAAGATTTTCGTCTGACTGTAGGTGTTTCATACATTGGGGCATGCCAAATAGGGATGCTTGAGGAAAGGAAATTTGGTTTTGGCTCTCTTTAACATTCTCTTAGTCAAATGTTTCCCCACCACTGTTCTCCAGTTTTCTCTCCATCTGCATGTATTATTGTCTGTGGCATTAGGTGTGTGTTTGGGGGGGGTGACATCCTGAGATTTTGATTACCGTGCCATCTGCTGTAAATGGCATTGGCAGTACCGAAGTAGCTGTGGGTCTCATCTGGGCGACATCAGATTCATGTTCATAGCCAGCCTCATACTGGCCACACTACTGGATTGTACAAATTCATACAGTCATCCAAATCACATTGTGGTGTAAGTTTAATATTGGATTAGAGTGGACCAAAACACAGGGAAATTCTAACTGCTCTGGCAATTCCACAGAACATGTGCAGGCTCCGGTTCAATCAAAATAGATTGATGGGTATTGCAAGCCGATCGGAATAGATTGCATCACCTGGCAATCTATTCTGAATGAATGGATTGCTGAGGGTCTTAAGCATGTTGCTTCCCTAACATCTTGAAAGGGCTCCATCTAATTTTTGCACCAGGGCCTCATCACATTTAAGTATGCCAGCACCCCAGGTCCTACCATCTTCCCCGCACAGTATCTTGGGGAGACATGGAAGATATGCCACAGCTGGGTTCCATATGCCCATATCTAGGTTGGACAGATCAGAGAGGTGGCTAAGATTTCAATGTAACGGCCATAATAATATTACAAAAGAAATATCTACAGGACGTTTTTCCCACAACAGGTTCTAGTAAACCAGATGAGAAGAGCAGCCAGCATGGCTGTTGCCCTAGAAAGTTTCTTGTAAAACACAACTTTTAATATGCCCTTAAAAGAAATCCACTCATGTTCAAAAGAAAGCGGCAGTTCTCTGAGACTGATAACTCATTTCAGGCATGCGCTCCAAATAGTATGATTAAACAACATGAGAAATAACTCATCTAGGAATCTGTATGAAGATAAACTTACTTGTAACAAAAGCTTACTAAGCAGCTCTCTACAAGAAACAAATTATAACCCAAACACAATGGTGCAGAACCCCAGTGCTCTTGAACAAAATACTGTATTCCCAGGAACACCAAAAATGCAGGAGATGTGTAACAGAAACAGGCACAATAATGCATATATGGTGGCAATGTGTAGAGATCTTCTGGGATCAGGTATATGAGCAGGTTAGCAAATCATAGACATTTTGCTTGATAAGAGATCCCCCCCCCCCAAATCTTTATTCCCATGCTTTGGAGATCTACTTTCTTACTAACAGTAAGAGACTGGTTCTTGCTATATAATTCCATAGAGAAGATGGAGTAAATTATTCATATGAAGTACAACAGAATATACATTTATTGTAAAAAAATGGATGCCTTGGTTATTTTTACCTCTGGCCTATACTAAAATCTCTCTTTGCTTCTTCTTCTATCTTTAGTCTAATTGGTAAACCTAGAGGTACCTTAACAATTATTGATCCATGGACATGAATAGACTAAACTACATTTGTATGGTCAAAGGACATGTATGGTTGGAAAGATGTAGATTGAAGAAATAAAACTTCCTCTGTTTCTGTGCTACCCATCCATATTCAGTCGTACATGACATAATGATTATTACTTTAGATTATTGTATCAAAGGATATGCTACCCCGCTAGGCATTTTACTTTCAATAACAAATGGAAAAAAAGTTTCTAACAAGAAATTCATCTTTTTATTTTAGAAAGAAATATTAATGATTCATGTAATTCGGCAAAGAAAAAAAGCATGCTTTTTATTTTCTTCAAAATATTCTTTTTCAAAAGTGAAAATGAAAGTAATACAACCTAAATTTACAAGTGTAAAACAATTGTGTGAGCACCGTTTTTACATTACTCAGCGCCGTAGATCCTTTCAGAGATTTTTGAATGTTTCTTGAAAAATCTGAGAAGATTTTCCCCTTACTTTTCCCCAATTTTCACATGCAAACTTTTTCACACACATTTACCAGCCTATTCAACTGGAAGCATTTAATTCATTGGCTGTGCTAAATTGGTCGAATCTGCTTAAGACTGTTGTATAATAGGCTCGATTCAGAGGCACATTCGTCTGCACTTCCGTAGCTCCCTGTGAAAGTTTTAGTGGGTGTTTGCAAATCGGCGAAAGCAAATCGGAACATTTGCGTTAGTTCGGGTCATTTTCCAAACCAAATCTGATATATTTCGTTCGTTCAGATAACTTACGTTATGGGCTATGGGCTTGCGTCTCATTCAGAGAGCTGATTGCCGACGGACCACCACCCTATAAATCCGTTTCCTTTGCGATCCCCTTACGGGACCATTTTGACCTCGAGACTAGCAGCTATGGATGACTCTAGTGTATTTGAGGAGCATGAGGATCTGCAGCTCATGGGCATTGAAATTGTCCAGAGGGCTGAGGCCAGATTGCACAGGCGGCGACGCATGCACATCGATGGCATGCATGACGTTGAGCTGTTCGAGCTGACCAGACTTAATCGCGCTCCCCTCCATAAGTTGTATAGTGAGCTGTGGCCATGGTTAGCCTGCACCACAAGGAAGGGGCAAGCAATTTCAGGTATGACCAAGATGCTTGACTGCCTGCAGTTTTTGGCGAACGGCTCGTTCCAGAGGCTGGGTGCCCTCTCCGTGGGGATCTCCCAGCCTACGCTGAGCTGCGCGCTATCCAAGTTTTTGGAATGCATGGCTACCATTACTCGCCAATATATTTGTTTTCCTGACGACATGGTAGCCAGAAATGCCATTAAGCTGGCATTTTATAACATCGCCGACATGCCCAACGTCATGGGTGCAATTGACTGCACCCACGTTGCCCTGGTCCCCCCGGCAGTCGACGAGTATATCTACAGGCAAGTACAATCAGTCATATTTTTTTCCAATTTTTTTTTTTATTTTTATGTCCCCAAAAAATTCTAAAAGTCCCTCCTTGTAAAATGCCCCTTCTTAGAATTATTCTCTCCTTGTAATTTATCCCTCCTTGTAAGTTAACCATCCTTTCAAATACTTCCTTGTTTTAAGTAATCCCTCCGTGTAATTTATCCCTCCTTTTAATTTATCCCTCCTTTACATAATCCCTCCTTGCAATTAATCCCTCCTTGTAATTATTTCCTACTTGTAAATATTCCCTCCTTGCAAATGCTCCCTCCTTGTAATTATTTCCTACTTGTAAATGTTCCCTCCTTGCAAATAATCCCTCCTTGTAATAATTTCCTACTTGTAAATATTCCCTCCTTGTAATTATTTCCTACATGTAAATATTCCCTCCTTGCAAATAATCCCTCCTTGTAATTATTTCCTACTTGTAAATATTCCCTCCTTGTAAGTAATCCCTCCTTGTATTTTTTCCCTCATTGTAATTTAGCCCTCATTGTAATGTATCCCTCCTTTTAAGTATTCCCGCCTTGTAAAGAGTCCCTGTGGAACCATGGACCGTATTTAGTTATATTAGCATATAAATGTCACATGTGTTCACCAAGGAAACATTTTAATGTGTACCTGAAAAAGACACTTCAAAGTTAATCTTTCCTTTTTCAAACATACATATTCTTTTTTGGCAAGACAAAATACTTATGTACTTGTTTATTGCTATTTTAATTGGGCCACAGGTTTGGCTTAGGGTGTGATTAGTTAGTGTTACCCTAGTTTTCCTTCCCTTTATAATTTTTTTGTTTTTTTGTTTTTTTCCCCAGGAACCGCAAAATGGGCCACTCAATGAATGTCCAAGCAGTGGTGGCCCGGACATGCGGTTCCTTAGCCTGCTCGCCGGGTTCCCAGGCTCATCCCATGATGCCTACATTCTTCGCAGATCTGGATTGTACAGTGGGTTTGAGTCTGGGGAATTTTCCGGTGGATGGCTCCTTGGTAAGTTGACGCCAATAACTTACTTTTTTTATATGTATGGCTATGAATTCAATTTGTGTTCCATGTATGAAACTATGCCTATTTGAACACCTTGTTTACATGTGAAACACGACCTTAACCATTAGATTTTTCAAACAACAAAGCCTTGCCAAATGTTAGTCCTGCATTAGAAAAATGTGGAAATTGAATTTAGAGTAAAGTAAGAATTATTCTTCCCCACACTCTGCTTAAAGGAGCAGTATCGCGAAATTTGCATTAAAAAAGATAAATAATTAAACAGCCACACAATAGCTTGTGTATAAATAACCTGGCGATAGAAAAGGGAAAAAATATATGCCTTTCTTTTAAATTGTATAATTACAATGGCTCAGTCCATTTGCTGCATAGGGGGATCTGCTGGGTTGTATTTAGTGAGCTGCTTCATTTAGCCCACTAGTCTCCTAGCAACACTTTACCTCAGAGGCTGACACTGAAATCAGTGGTAACGGCTGTGTGTGTGTGTGTGTGTGTGTGTGAGGTGCTGCTTTTGTTATGAGAACAGGTGACTCAAATGTGTAAAATCTATACAAAATAAACTAAACTGACTGAAAATGACTGAAATTCTTCTTTGAATAACTGTGCAGGAAAATCTAAAGGTATTAAAGTGGAACAAAACCCTGAGTTGCCGACCCTGAAGTCTATAAGACCCGGCCATTGACCTTGCCCCCTGGGCATTTTAAATCAGGATGCCCCACTGTGTGAAACGACCCCTGGATAGCCACAGATCCCCCCCATTTTTCTGGCGCGCTCACGCAGATAGTCATTTAGACAGGCCGGGCGGCCAGGAAAGTTACTGCTCAGGCTCCCCATCTGCGTGCAAACAGAGCTGATGAGAGCCCATGCATGGGCTGTGGGACAGGGAAAGGTACGTTTTCACAGGCGATTTCACATATCAGGGCATCCCAAGTCGGGATGCCCCTAGGGGCAAAAAACAAAACTCCAGATAGTGAAAATCCTGGGTTGGGCTTTGCTCAAAACACACAAAGCTGAAAGAAAGATCATATGGAAAAATGTGTTGAGAAAAGAGAGAGAAAATGGTAAACTGAAAGATTCTGCAGCAGAGCCAACGTGAAGGGAAAACTGTCAAAATCAGCTAAATGACTTCTAGAGCTTTTCTCTCTGTTTTAGATATATAAGTTCTGGCCAGGCAATGTTGCAATGTTGTTATCTTATGCTGGACGGCTGCCAGCACTGAACAGCTGATTACTTTGATACATTGTTTCACCCCTCTCCCCAGCGTGGAACAGGCCAGAGTGTCTGGCTCCGACACTCAGAAGACATAAACATGAGCTATTAGTCTCCAGCTGCTCAACACAGATATAATTTTTTTTCTAAATTTGTAATTCTTACTCCAACACTTACCTACATTTAAAGTACCATTTAAACATAAGTCACCGAGAAAAATTTTCGATACTGCTCCTTTAAATTATGTTCTTGAATTTATAATAGGGTCTGCACCATCTTTGATTACATGCATTACACTAACTGAGTAGAGGAGAGTGGGATAAAGTGCAGGGGGCGGGTTAGAGCTGTTTTGGACTCATACCAAGCAGATACAGGGTCCTGAGAATTTAAGACATACAAGAATGCTGAGCAGCACAGTCCGAAACCAATACCTGTTAGCAGTCTGGCTGAATGGCCCTCATCCGCCATCTTGGATGTGTAATTTGTTTCCACATCTATTTGAATTTTTTTTTTTTTGGCCTGTGCACTATGTATGCTCATGCTGTGTAGCAAATGTGACCTAGCCTCTTAGTCATGTTGATGGGCCGTTTAGGGGATTCCATTTATTGAGTAATGTGTAATTTATGTTTTTGATAATACATTTTGGCAGGTGATTCCGGCTATCCACTCCTTCCATGGCTGTTGACGCCCATCCTCCGGCCCCAGAATGCAGCAGAGGAGGCATATAATAGGGCGCACAGGAAGACCAGGGCCGTGGTGGAGAGGGCGTTTGGCCTATTGAAGACCCGCTTCCGATGCTTGGACCATACCGGGGGAGCACTTCAGTATGACCCCAAAAAATGTCATAGATATTATAATGGCCTGTGCTGTGTTGCATAATTTTGCTATTTTGCAATGTGTCCCCCAGTATCCACCCACCAATGACCCAGACGAGGACTATCGTGGCCCACCGAGTGCGTCTGCCCAAGCCATGCGGTCTAATTTAATTGAGACACATTTTGCTTAATTTTGTGTTCCTTTGTTTGTTTTGTCCCTTTAGTTTTTGTTAATTGTGTTTTTGGACTTTTGTGTTTGTATGTTTGTTTCTTACTTTTACAAACAGCAAAGAAATAATTACAAAGAACCTCACACATGATTTTATTTTTTGGTTTTTGGGAATTTGTTACTGCCCACTTTAACTCATCTTTATTCCCCAAAAACATAAAGGCATAAACTTAGTCCACAACAGCTAAATTTCAATTTTATGTAGTTTATTTCCAAAGCAAACATTGGAGTTGATGGTCACTCCCATAGTAGCATAAAATACATAGGCAAAACACAAATGAAAGTTTAGGCAGATCAGGCCACATAGCAATTGGCCAGAGGCAGGAGTTTTAAAGTAAGGCACTCCTGTGCAAAGTTTCGGACAAATTAAAATTTAATAAACATAGATAACAAGCATTGCTATGTCCACATTGGGAAGCAAACAAATAGGCCCACAGACACACCCTCTCCTGCTTGGCCACCACAGGCACAGGTGTAAAGCAGCCATACCTATGCCACATCTACACCTGTTAGTCAGTGTGACACCCAAACAAGAACCCCCAATCTCAATCCAAGTCCAGTTCAATCTCAGCCAGGGGTCAAGGTAGTACTTTGCCAGCCCAGAATGTTCCCCAATCATGCCTACAAACAGGAGGAGCCAGAATAAATGTAATTCGCCACAAGCATGCAGCGCAACAGCTTGAGTGGCAGGTTAATTGCATACCTCAGCACTCTAATGACCTATATGGGTCCAAAGCAAACAAGTAAAGCCATATCAAAAGGGTATATTGGTAGGGTTCACCAAACAGGTCAATACAGTGGGGATGTAGAGCAAAGATGTGGAGCAGATACAGGCCAAATAGGCCTTAAAATGGGGGATGCCCATAAAACCCAGGTTGGGGCCCTTGGAGGCGGGCCCTCACCTGGGCCTGTGTGGCATTCAGAATCTGCAACTGTTCCAACATGTTTCTATTGGAAGTTCGAAATTCAGCCATCATGGCACTGAGATTGTTAGTTAAGGTGGCCTGTTGCTATTTAAAACTTCCTCAAGCCTGGCACTGTAATAATTGGATAAGGTGGCCATGTGGCTGTTGTTGGACCTAAATTAAGTCAGCATGGAATTTAAGGTGTTGTTTAATGTTTCTAATTGCCCATGAAGATGCTTGTGGTTTCTTTGATTTTGGAGGCGAAATAGCCGCCTCTCATGGTGCCATGCTGGCTCCATCATCGGCGCGCCCCTCCCCTGGGAAACTGGGCGATGTACTCGACTACGCCTCCCTATTCCCCGGGTTGGGGGGCGTGCAGATGATGTGGCTCTAGGTCCACCAACAGCCACAGGTCTGCTTGGCAAATCCTCAGCAGCAGAGCTAACACTGGGGACTGTCGGCTCAGTCTTTGCATGCTGCCCACGATGGGCTGGCAGCATGCAGCCAGCTTCACTCTGCTGCTGAGGATTTGGTGTAGAAACATGTTGGGACAGTTGCAGATTCTGTCCCAGGGGGAGCTGTTCAGAAGGTCCAATGAAGGGTTCATCCTCCTCCAGCTCCTGGATTTCCTCCATCAGTGTGTGGGTCTGTTGGGACATGTAAATAACAAAGGTTCAGTTTGGGGAATACATATGTAATTCTGCAAAAAGAAACATGGCATGGAACATGCATAAGCAACATCATAAAAAGACACTTACCGTTTATATCGGATCCTGGGTCCGAGGCAGCACGGAAGTAGAAGGCATGGTAAAACTGGCAGAGGATTCCCCACTAGCTGAGGGATGATGCTGGGCTGCATTGGGAAAAAGAAGGCATGATAACACACAACTAGGCATTGGTGATGTGTGTTAACACATATGGTTCCCTAAAACACGGGCCCATGCATTAATGGCAACTCCCCCAACGGACCAAGTTAAACTTGACTATGAATGCCATTATCTGTTAGATGTATTAGTCAACAAGTACATACACATTGGTCTCCTTAACCAAAATAAACATGCATGTACTGGCTGTTCTGAGGCTTCACACATCCCTAAAAGCCCATTATGGGACCACACTCGCAGCTTGCAAATATCATTTGCCATTAGATTAGGTTGGCTGCCATTCTTTCTAGGTCAAAGTTTCAAGCACCCCAGATAAAGTCTTTCTGAGCAAAGCACAGCTCCAAACCAAATGGCCTACAGATAAAGCGGGAAGTGTTGTATGTGATTTACTCAAAATGCATAACAGGCAGTCCTTTGCTAATCTCAATAGTGTTCCTCAAGACTCTACCAAATAATGTATGAGCAAGGAAAAAAGCAAATGATGAGTCGCCACACATAACACACCCTGTTTAAATTGTTACCTCCACTACAAGGCACACCCTAGGGGCATGTGTTAATATATGGGTTTTTGCCTAATTTTACACGTAGCTCACATTTCACATAGACACTTGGAGTTCTTGGCTGGGGGCCACTGAACTAGCAGGCGTAGCTGTGGCATCTTCAGCCTGCCTTTCCACCTGTGCCGGTGCCAAATGTGGCCAAGGAGGAGAGGGTGTGGTGGATGAAGTGTTGCTTGGGGCCCGGTGCCTCTTATGACCCTTCAAATACCCATGCCCCTTGGAGGTAGACGGCCAGTCCAGGGGTGACCCAGAGCTGGAGCTTCGGGGCCTGTGCCTTGCCCTCTTGTCTGCTGATTTGGACACCCGTGCGGGTGGGGAGGGCGAACTCGGACTTGGGGCCCTGTGCCTTTCCCTCTTGGCATGAGCCTTGTGGCCCCGTGCGGGTGGTGTTGATGGGGAGGATGAAGTGGTGGGGCTTCTTTCCTGGTGTCTCCTTTGGGTTGTCTTGCCATGGTAGCCATGTGGGTGGGGTGATGGTGACCTTGGGGGGCTAGGGCTTCGCACCCTCTTGGTCCCTTTCTTCCCCTCCGTTGGGGTTGGCTTTCTGGCCTGTGGCTTGCTTTTTCCAGTGGCCTCCTTTTATTGCCTAGTTGTGCTGGGTGCCTGCTGGGCACTGCGGGTTGGCCGCAACCTCTTTTTGGTCATGTGGGACCGAGTCTTGGGCCCCTCAGCAGGCTCCTGCCGTTTGGCTGCCTGTTTGGTGGTGGCCTCCTTTGCAGCTTTTTGAGGAGCTTTTTTCGGTGCCATTGCTCATGGACTTAAAGAGAATGAGCTGTGTGTCCAGGACCCTTTAAATAAGATTGCCGGGGTCTCACGCTACGCGTACACGTGTGTATGGATGTGCATACGGCCGTTCGTCCGGCCTTGTGGAACCCGGAAACCGCAGGGGCATTACTTATCTGCTGCAGACAAGAGGCAAGATGGCGCCCACAATCTTCAAGTGTCTTTTACTGCCTTTGTTTTGCCATCTAAATGCATGCCTAGCCCTCAAAGAAGCGCATGAAGAAACGGTTGGTTTAAAAAGTGTCTCAAACTCCGTGCCAAACCGAAGTGAGGGCCCACACGTGCGAACCAACACTGAGGCCAGCTTCAAGGATTGTATTAGGCTACAAATGTGTCTGTTAATGTCATTTAGTCGAAATGATCGATTGTTGACAGATATTTGTATGCAGTTTTAACTAAAACCTTGCTTTATTTTGTGTTTTGTAGACCATGCTGGAGCACAGGTACGACTACCTGTCCAACTCTTTTGAGAAGCACACCGTCGCCATGGAAATCATTGCCCAAATCCAACATCACCCACACGCAGATCATGCAGCATTGGTCGGACCTGAAACGGCTGCACATGCCCCGGGTGCGGCGCTTTTTCTGAATCTATTTCCCTAGTAAGTACATAGCGATTACATGGCAGATGTAACTCATGCAGAAGGTAGGCATTTGTTTATAATTGTTTTTCTTTTCTAGTGTTGGAAATGGATTACCGAATCCGCCGCACCCGGAGGCGCACAGGCCGACCAGTGCTGCATGAATCTGCAGCTGGAAGTGAAGGTGGTGGATCTCCAGTGCGACGGTCCTACCCCTCCTCTGTTGGGTCCTCCGACCAGCCCCTGGACCTTTCCACAGAGGAGGGGCGGCACGGCGTGGGCAGGGAGTCGTACCCAGCGACGCAGGCGGGAGCCTCTGGTATGTGACTCTTCATGTAACCGCACACACATATACATGCTATTTCCACCCAAGCTGATTCCCTTAATCTGTTTTTGTAGATGCTTCTGGAGCGGGTGAAGATGCGCAGGCTGCAGCAGATCTTGCCCAGGAGGCACAGGGAGAAGGTGAGTGATGTGACGCACACATTGAAACTGAATTTTGATTACTGTTGACTAAGACATTATAAGTGACCCTATTTGCCATGTCTCGACAGCCTCTACTTCACAACAGTGGCAGGCCCAGGACGTAGGGTTGTCCCCAACGAGGCATCCGTCGGCCACCAACGAAGTAAGTTGTAATGTCATTCTTTGCAGTATGTGTTAAGTGACATGATCACCCAGATACATCAAGCCATAGTCAAAGGCATTAGCAGACTGACCAGTGCCCACTTGCTTAGAGTAATTACTTAGCAGACTGACCAGTGCCCACTTGCTTAGAGTAATTACTTAGCAGACTGACCAGTGCCCACTTGCTTAGAGTAATTACTTAGCAGACTGACCAGTGCCCACTTGCTTAGTGTAATTACTTAGCAGACTGACCAGTGCCCACTTGCTTAGAGTAATTACTTATCAGAATGACCAGTGCCCACTTGCTTAGAGTAATTACTTAGCAGAATGACATATGCCCACTTGCTTTGAGTAATTACTTAGCAGAATGACATATGCCCACTTGCTTAGAGTAATTAGCAGACTGACCAGTGCCCACTTGCTTAGAGTAATTACTTAGCAGAATGACATATGTTGTCCTGATTTATGTTGGCAACTAAAAAACATTCCATCCACAGGTGAGAAACATGTATTTGTCTCTAAGTAATTTTGTTTCCAAAATTGATACAGGGACCACACGGGCAAGAGTGGAAGAAATGAATCGAAGGGTCCTTGAGTTGGTGGCCGATATGCAGCAGCTGGTTGACTCGTTGGGGACAACAGAAGAAGAATAGTGTCCTGGGTCCTGTCACTGTTTTTAGTTTTGTAAATAGTTTTTTAGATTTTATATTTTTAGTATTTTTAAAGTTGTTGTTTTTAAAATTGTTTCTAAAATGTAAAAAAAAATCTAATGGGCCCAAAAAATGGCCTTCAAGTAAAAAAAAAAACAAAAACAAAGTTTCTGTGTCATTCTTTAACACAAATACATTAACACCAAATGAAGGGTGAAATTAATATTTAGATATGAAGATTCAGATGACCGGGAAGTGGTTTGGGTAAGTTTTAGGGGCCTAAAATGGAAGAAGAACCTAACCGGGAAGTGGTTTGGGTAAGTTTTAGGGGCCTAAAATGGAAGAAGAACCTAACCGGGAAGTGGTTTGGGTAAGTTTTAGGGGCCTAAAATGGAAGAAGAACCTAACCGGGAAGTGGTTTGGGTAAGTTTTAGGGGCCAAAATGGAAGAAGAAACTAACCGGGATGTGGTTTGGGTAAGTTTTAGTGGCCTAAAATGGAAGAAGAACCTAACCGGGAAGTGGTTTGGGTAAGTTTTAGGGGCCTAAAATGGAAGAAGAACCTAACCGGGATGTGGTGATCTTTAATGGTCCAAAAGGGAATCTGGAGGATAGCGCAAAGTGGTTGGGGTGATCTTTAAGGGTCCAAAAGGGAAGATGGAGGATAGCGCTAAGTGGTTGGGGTGATCTTTAAGGGTCCAAAAGGGAAGATGTAGGACAGCGCTAAGTGGTTGGGGTGAGCTTTAAGGGTCCAAAACGGAAGATGGAGGATAGCGCTAAGTGGTTGAGGTGATCTTTAAGGGTACAAAAGGGAAGATGGAGGCTAGCGCTAAGTGGTTGGGGTGATCTTTAAGGGTTCAAAAGGGAAGATGGAGGATAGTGCTAAGTGGTTGGGGTGAGCTTTAAGGGTCCAAAAGGGAAGATGGAGGATAGCGCTAAGTGATTTAGCTAAACATTGTAGTAGAAGTGAGGGTGGCAAATATGTAGGCGAGCACTTTAATGAGTGAAGTTTGTAGCGCACAGGCGCAAGATCGTAAGGATTTCCGACGATGATTATTTATTGAAAAAGGGAAACAGAATCTATCGGGAAACGTAAAGGCTTCATGGGAGGAGACGATGGGAAAAGGGCAAAATCGAAAGCCGACGTTGTAACATGAGAAAATGAAACAGAAAAGTCACGATGGAAAATGACATCCTCGTACTCGTACTCTGGCATACGAACGGACGGAAACTTTACAGAAGGATTGCAATGCATGCATAGAATCGCTCGCACACTCATACAAGAGCGGGAAATGTAAAAAAAAAAAAACTGATCGGCACTAAAACTAAAGTATTTTTTTGTCTCTCTGAATCGAGCCTAATGTTCCCATTTTCCATCCGACACTATTTTTTTCTATGTGTGCTGAATTGAACCCCAAGGGTTTGACTTGGCAGTCAGAGGGGCCCTAGTATTGTTGCCTGCTCCTCCACCCTTTTTATCATATTTGTACTCACTTGGCATAATTTAGAGATAGGAAGCTTGATTCGTCTCTGCTATATCAGTCTGTAGTTGTCTAGTTGTATTTAATTTAGTTACAAGTGAGTGTGAAACAATAATGTGATTTAGCACTATTTTGACACTACTTTTTGCATTTTGTAATAAGTTTTTGCACTCCAGGCCAGAAATTGAGAGCATGTTCTTTTAATCAGTGAAAAAAAAAAATGCAAGGATTTCATTTACGGTTTTGGCCCATTTCCCTCCAGTTCACTGGACCTGGGCACAACCCTTTCTGGGCACTGTGGGTAAGGAAGAACTTGGTGCCTTAGAAGAGTACTGGACCTGTGCCAAAGGCATAGGGGCTGATACATAGGCAGGGAGCATTGTCAGGTTCCTCTGCCTTTTGGCCCAGGCTTACTGTGCCTGGTGCACTGGTCTGGTAATCTGAAGCTAGGGGCCATGCTTTTTTATAACTCCTGTAAGAATAAATCTAGGCAACTTCCATAGCTGTTTTGATTACTTTAACTATTTTCATAAGTCATCCAGCTGAAAACGAATTGCTAAAGTACAGATTCACAATGATATATTACATTCAGGACCAAGTCAAATCCATTGACATCACAGGGATGCCATCTGATCATTCGGAAGCTTTATGAAATGTATATAACAAATTGACAATTTTCGGTAAAGGCTTCTTAGCACCACAGGAGGCTTTCAGAGATTTTCAGTTGGAAAATATGGAAAATATGAGATGATTACCTTCTTTCCCGGTCCAACGACGCATGCGCAAGCCACAACCGCATCCCCGCTATCCCTCCAGCAGGACGCGTGCCCACGCCAGGCATTTGTGAATGGTCGACGTGGGCACACTCCGTGTTAGAGGGTAGCGGGGCCGCTCACCTTATGTCGTGATGTCAGTGGATCTGAGCGCACTGATTGGACGTGTGGCCCCTGATCGGAGTGCCCCAGGGGCAAGGGCCAAAACCCAGGATAGTCAAAATCCTGGGTTTTGGTAACTTTAAATATACAAAGTACCTTTATTCTCCGAGTATATTGGAGATGGACAGGGAATTTCTACACAAACTAACAGATGCATACAAAGTTTAGTAAAACTTTGCTTGCCCTCATTAGTATAGCTGTAATGGGAGCAGCTTAGTTGAGGTTGCCCTATATCTCAAGTGCAGCATGTGTGTGGGGGGGGAGAGGGAGTCAAAAGCCTCCCATACATATCAAAATGCCCCCACTCCTATGTGCCTGCAGAAATCCTAAATATACTATTCTATTCTACTATAATCTCAACTATTTTTAATGGTTTCTTCTGCACTACCCCCACCAGCTCTTCTATGATGTTATGATATGCAACCTTATTGCCTTTCCTCACAAGGCTTACAACAGTTGTGTTGTCTGGGAAAATAAATAGCTTAACTGAGGCCCCAATCATTTATGTATATGGAGAACATTTGCAGTGATAGCACACTGGGTTCTACCTGCATGAAAACTTACAGTTCAGACACACATGTTAAGAGACATGGTCAGCTGGACCATGTTCTCAACTAAAATGTAATGATGATATAGGCCAAAAGACCATTTCTGTCTATTGGCAGCTATATTTTCGGTAGAAGACCCACTTGACATGTATGAGATGTGAACCAATTTTTAGATATGACGTGTCGGGCAGCTCAAACGTATCAAATGTATCCCTTTGTATAAAACCATATTGAAAAAGGATACATACAGCATTCAATGTTCTAAACAAATTGTAGCATTCAACTTTACTTGCCAAAGGCATTTTCAATAGAGATGAGCGACCTTTTGAAAAATTTGATTCGACTGATTCGCCGAATTTTCCAACAAAAATCGCTTCGACCCGAATTTATTCGCGACGAATCACTATTAAAAACGGCTATTTCTGAGCTTCCTAGAGCCTCAATAGGGTTGTAAACTATTCTGCCTTGCTGTAACACGCATAGGATGCGTGCTGGGTTAGTGAAATAATACTGTAGATAATTAGGATATGCAGATCATAGGCATCACTATTAAAATCGCAGAGCGGCACAATTGCAGAGAGTTGAGGTGGCATTACTATGAGGGGCCCCTATATTGCCTGAAAAACACACCCTGGAGCTGGCAACAGCAGGAGCCCAAATATTGGCTGAAAGACATCCCGGAGTTGACAGCAAGAGCAGCAGGAGCCCAAAAATTGGCTGAATGACACCCTGGAGTTGCAAGCAGCAGCAGGAGCCCAAACATAGCTTGAAAGAGACACTGGAGTTGGCAGCAGGAGCCCAAAAATTGGCTGAATGACACCCTGGAGTTGCAAGCAGCAGCAGCAGCAGCCCAAACATAGCTTGAAAGAGACACTGAAGTTGGCAGCAGGAGCCCAAAAATTGGATGAATCACACCCTGGAGTTGTAAGCAGCAGCAGCAGCAGCAGCCCAGGCATAGCTTGAAAGAGACACTGGAGTTGGCAGCAGGAGCCCAAAAATTGGATGAATCACACCCTGGAGTTGCAAGCAGCAGCAGCAGCAGCAGCAGCTCAAACATAGCTTGAAAGAGACACTGGAGTTGGCAGCAGGAGCCCAAAAATTGGCTGAATGACACCCTGGAGTCGCAAGCAGCAGCAAGAGCCCAAGCATAGCTTGAAAGAGACACTGGAGTTGGCAGCAGGAGCCCAAATATTGGATGAATCACACCCTGGAGTTGCAAGCAGCAGCAGCCCAAACATAGCTTGAAAGAGACACTGGAGTTGGCTGCAGGAGCCCAAAAATTGGATGAATCACACCCTGGAGTTGCAAGCAGCAGCAGGAGCCCAAACATTACTTTAAAGAGACACTGGAGTTGGCAGCAGGAGCCCAAAAATTGGATGAATCACACCCTGGAGTTGCAAGCAGCAGCAGCAGGAGCCCAAACATTGCTTTAAAGAGACACTGGAGTTGGCAGGAGCCCAAAAATTGACTGACACGCCCTGGAGTTGGCAGCAGCAGCAGCAGGAGCCTAGAAATTGGCTGGAAGGCACCCTGAAGTTGGCAGCAGCAGGAGCACATACATTAGCTGGAAGGCACACCCTGGAGTTGGCAGCAGCATATGCAGGAGCCTAGAAATTGGCTGGAAGGCACCCTGAAGTTGGCAGCAGCAGGAGCACATACATTAGCTGGAAGGCACACCCTGGAGTTGGCAGCAGCATATGCAGGAGCCCAAACATTGCTTGAAAGACACCCTGGAGTTGGCAGCAGCAGCAGCAGGAGGCCAAAAATTGGCTGAAAGGCACACCCTGAAGTTGGCATCAGCAGGAGCCAAAAAATTGTCCTAAAGACATAAATATGTTTTGCACCATTTGGAAAGTGTATAACGTGGCACCATGCTGAATCTAGTCACATGCATCAGCCATTGATGGGTGGAAATCCTGGCTGATCCATCCCTGATTCATTTTGACAAAGGTGAGTCTCTCCACATTTTTAGTTGACAGACGAGTTCTCCTCGCCGTAACTATGGCCCCCGCCGCACTAAACACCCGCTCAGATGGCACGCTACTTGCCGGGCAGGACAGCTTTTCCAGGGCAAACTCTGCTAGTTGCGGCCACAAATCAAGTTTGGCTGCCCAGAAGTCCAGCGGATCCTCAAGGTGTGTTGGCATGGTCATGTCAAGGTATGACATGACCTGCTGGTTGAGGTCCTGCTCCAAGTCTTCCTGCTGCTCATGAGTAGCCTCACTATGCGGGTGTAGAAAGCTACTCATGAGCGACTGAAGACTGAGGCTGCTGCTGATGGAGCTGCTGCTGCTGCTCCTGCCAACCCCCCCAGCAGCCATGGCAGTGGAAGGTGAGGGCCGAGGTCCCCCTGAGTCAGACCTGCGAGAGTATGGACCATGGCGCAGATAGGCATCGTACGTAGAATGTCTTTGTAGTAGGTCAGTTTGTCCTCCCTCTCGGCGGGTTTAAAAAATGCCCCCATTTTGTCCCGGAAGCGAGGGTCCAATAAGGTGGACAGCCAGAAGTCATCCCGCCGACAAATGGAAACAATTCTGGGGTCACTACGCAAGCACGTGAGCATGCTTCCTGCCATTTGTGCAAGTGACTCGGATGGACTACCTGTCTCCATCTCCACTGCATACTGCCACGGTGTGTCCGGGGTCCTCTGTCTCGCCTTCCTCAAAACCCTCTAGCTCCTCTGGCTGCTCCTGCTCCTCCTCTCCTGTCCGCTGGCTAGATAAACCAGCCATTTCGCCAAGCCTAAACTGTGCTTCACTGGGACACTCCTCCTCCTCCTCTTCCTCCTCCTCCTCCTCCAGTTCAGCTCCAATGGGGTTCATGTGGCTGTAAGATGTAGACGCCATGTCTCCAGTGCCCTGACCAGCCATGGTTTCCAACATGTGCTGTAGTACATGAAGTAGTGGAATCACGTTGTTCATCCCGTAATCCTGCCGACTGACAAATAAAGTGGCTTCCTCAAAGGACCTGAGCAAACGGCAGGTGTCACGTATGAGCTGCCACTGGTTGACATTGAAGTTACACAGGGGAGTCCCCCTATCCGCTTGGATCATCAGGAAATCCGTGATGGCTTTTCTCTGTTCATATAAATCGGTCCAACATGTGAAGGGGGGAATTCCAACGGGTGGAAACATCGCAAATCAAACTATGTTGGGGGATACCGTTCTGACGCTGTAGCTCAAGAAGGGTGTGTTTGGCGGTGTATGAGTGGCTGAAGTGCATGCAAAGTTTCCTTGAAGTTGTTAGGATTTCTTGCAGATGGGGGGAACACTTCAGAAACCGCTTGACAACCAGATTGAAGACGTGAGCCATGCAGGGGGCATGGGTCAGCCTTCCTTGGCGCAGTGCAGACAAAATGTTCTTTCCATTGTCGGTAACCATGATTCCCATTTTATGTTTTCTTGGAGTAAGCCATGTTTGGATTTCCTGATGAATAAATTTAAGCAGTTCCTCCTCTGTGTGACTCCGTTCGCCAAGACAAACCATGTGAAGCACTGCGTGACACCTCCGTGCCCTGCACACATGGTAGACTGGAGGGGCACTGAGACTGGAGCCTACAGTGGAGGGTGAGGAGATGGCGGAGGATGAGGAGGCCGAGTCGCACGGTGTCACAGGCCCAACAGGGAAGGGAGCGCGGAGGCCGAAGCGGCGTGACCTGTCCAAGTTGCTGCTGCTGCTGCAAAGGGACCACATTCACCCAGTGGGCCGTAAACGACATGTACTGTCCCTGATCGTAGTTACAGCTCCAGACGTCGGCGCTGCCTTGCACTTTGCTACACACCGACAGGTTCAAGGACTGGCCCACCTTCTGTTCAACAAAAGTGTGCAGCGCTGGTACTGCCTTCTTGGCAAAGAAATGATGGCTTGGGACTCTCCACCTCAGCTCGGCACAAGCCATCAGTTCTCTGAAAGGTGCAGAGTCCACCACCTGAAAAGGGAGCGACTGCAGCACCAGCAACTTGGACAGGAGCACATTCAGCTTCTGCGCCGTAGGATGAGTGGGCGCATACTGCTGTCTCTTGGACATGGCTTCGCTGATGGATTGCTGGCAGGATGCATGACTTGGAGGAGGAGGAGGAGGAGCAGGAGCGACAGAGGATGGGTATGATGCACAGCTGCCTTCTGCTGAGGTGCTGGGGCCTTGGCTGGCAGAAATTTGGAGCGGCGTGCCACTTGGTGAGGAAGCAGGCTGGACCACCCCTTGGGAGCCTCGGTTCTCCCAGGTCGCTTTATGGTGACGCATCATATGTTGACGCAGGGCCGTGGTGCCAACATTTGGACCCTGGCCACGCTTCACCTTCTGCCTACATATCTTGCATGTGGCCATGTTACACTCCTGCCTCACTGATTCACTGCTACTGTCGCCAACTCCAGGAACCCCTGCTCCACTACCTCCCGATAAGGTAGCCTGCCATGCAGCAGGTGCTCTACCCCGGCCCCGGCCCCGTTTGGCTCCAAGCTTTACAATTGTGCCCCCATGCTGACTGCCAACCATGCTGCTAACACCTTGCTGCCTGAGCTGCTGACTCCGGGGCAACCTGCGCCCCTCTTCTCCTGATGATGACGATGAAGCCCTTCATCACCCGGCTCCCAAGTGCGATCGGCTTCATCATCATCATCATCACCAAGTTGTGGCTGTACGTCAATGATGTTCTCGGTTTCCTCAGTGGCTGGCGCAGGAGCTGGAAAGCTCGCAACATCCACAACACTGTCCACATCACTATTTGTCTGCCGAGCTAAGGAAGCCACCTCCATTTCATGGCTGGGCAGTAGCTGCTGACTGTCCTCTATCTGATCGACCTCCTCACTAAAGAGTGGAGCTGAAACTAGAGCATAGGATACGTCGCTGAGGGAGGGAACGGCGTAGGACAGAGGCAATGGGAGGACAGGGGCTGCTCTTGGGGCATGCCAACTCAGGGTTGTGTCAGAGGAACCTACCGACCCTAGACTGGGGGTCTCAGACGTAACTTGTGATGATGTTGATGAGCGCGTTAACCAATCTACCACAGCAGATGCGTTACTGGTGGAGACACGACCGCTAGCAGATACTGGCAGATCAGGTCTCTCACCGTGACTCCTGCTGACACTCGCCCCTAGTCTAAACAGTATAAGGTGCAAAGTGTAGCTTTGGGGTGCCCTGCGGCCTGGTTTATTGAAAGCAGTCAAAAAGCAATGCGGCCTGGTTTATTGAAAGCAGTCAAAATGCAAGTGCAAACTGAAGTAGCTTAATAAAGCAGCTGATGCTGATCAACGCTTATGTTGTATAACAGATAGCATGCAAGGTGCAGCTTTGGGGTGCCCTGCGGCTTGGTTTATTGAAAGCAGTCAAAAAGGAAGTGCAAGCTGAAGTAGCTTAATAAAGCTGATGCTGATCAACGCTTATGTTGTATAACAGATAGGGTGCAAAGTGCAGCTTTGGGGTGCCCTGTGGCCTGGTTTATTAAAAGCAGTCAAAAAGGAAGTGCAAACTGAAGTGGCTTAATAAAGCAGCTGATGCTGATCAACGCTTATGTTGTATAACAGATAGGGTGCAAGCTGCAGCTTTGGGGTGCCCTGCGGCCTGGTTTATTGAAAGCAGTCAAAAAGGAAGTGCAAACTGAAGTAGCTTAATAAGGCTGATGCTGATCAACGCTTATGTTGTATAACAGATAGGGTGCAAGGTGTCGCTTTGGGTTGCCCTGCGGCCTGGTTTATTGAAAGCAGTCAAAAAGGAAGTGCTGATCAACGCTTATGTTGTATAACAGATAGGGTTAAAATAGCATGTGCCTTGGGATGCCCATGTGGCCTGGTGTATTTTAAGCTGAACAGAAAATATTAACACTAATCCAATTATGAGAAATGCTTTTGTTTACCAGATAGGGTTAAATAGCATGTGCTTTGGGATACCCATGTGGCCTGGTGTATTTTAAGCTGAACAGAAAATATTAACACTAATCCAATTATGAGAAATGCGTTTGTTTACCAGATAGGGTTAAATAGCATGTGCCTTGGGATGCCCATGTGGCCCGGTGTATTTTAAACTGAACAGAAAATATTAACACTAATCCAATTATGAGAAATGCTTTTGTTTAACAGATAGGATTAAAATAGCATGTGCCTTGGGATGCCCATTTACCTCTAAGGTGTAAAGAAAGAATAAAAATAAAAATAAAAGTAATCCATGAAATTGACTCTTGAGTGGTTCTATTGCATTTTATTGGAGAATATGTTTTGCATTTGTTTATATCCTTAACTACATCCACAATTAGAGCAGAACATGACAGATTCAGCATTCCTTACGCAATGTGATCGGCCTGAAAATGCCATTCTTACTTGACACAAGCCCTAAATGGCAGGGAGTATGTCTACATCACTTTAACTGCTTGTTGCTAGCAAACAGTCCCAGCATGAAGTCAGCCTCTTTGGTTTAGGAGAACTTAAGGCCTTGACTCCACCTAGAGTTCCTTTAACAAGTATTATACTTAAGTTGGTCTTGCCCTTACATGCTCCATATTTATTGTTCATCTACCCAATATCCTTTTCTTTCCTTGTAGAAGGATAATTGCAGTATTGTGTAGGTCAGCAGCCAGCCTAAATGTAAAGACTCCTTGGAGAATTTAAATGCATTTAAAACTGCATTCAAAGAGCCATGGTCAGTTTTAAAGTTGCTTCAAATTGTTTTCTTTAAATAGGATCAAGCTATAAATCAGGGTTGTTGGGTCAAAGAAAATAATGCATTACAATAGGTATTGGTCTATACAAAAGGTCACTGTGCTTGTTGTTAATAGCACATGTAATGTTACACCTAGACACACATGAGTATCCACCTTTATCTAAACATAATGAAAATATATCAGCACATTTTACATTCATTACTTGCGTGTACAAATCTAATATCAGGCTTCTATAATGTATTAATTTATTATAATTTATTGAGGTGTTGCACACAAATGCACCACAGAAGGTCATTATTTTGCTTATACCTTGCTTACAACTATGCTTACAGCTATTTAAGTAGCTCAAAATTGTAAGCTGCTATCACAGCGGATCTACAGTGCATCTAGTTAGGTGCTAATGGGATGCCTGATGCAGCAGGAAAAAAAATATAGTACTGAGTTCTATCTTTTTTACCTATGTTCAACTATGTTCTCAGTCATTTAGTTACATGTTCATTGTTACAATTTCTTCCAAACCCATATTTTTGTTAAAAAACATATATGCATATATATATTTTAAGGCCTGTTATTATAGCCCTCCGAAAAGAAGTAGGAGTGATGGGCACTGAGGACCAGGCTGCTCATTACCAGTTATGTCATGTCCTCACAGTCAAAACATGTAACGCAGCAGTGATGGTTGGCATAGACTGAAGTAGTGGAGCTGCACAATGTGGACCAGACTGATCAGTTATGTCATTGCTGTCTTAACAGGTAAAGCAGCAGTGATGGGTGGCCATCTAAGCATTGCACCTAGACTGAGCCCCCCCCCATTTATAAATTGAAGCAATTGTTCCTCTGCCACATGGTTGGGCACATACAAATGTGGGGTTCAGCTTGGTGGACTATGGGCCATATTCATAAAGGGATAGCATCAGTAGTGCATTGTAAATGACAGGTAGCGACAGGTGAACACCGGACACGCCACGCAATTACACATTTACCATGCAGATTCTGTTGAGCCACTGGGATAACGCCATGTAGCTTCCGATTCATCATTATCCCAGCCTCAGCGTACAGCGCTGGCGTTCAGCCTTGCAGAGCGCCACGTCTTACCTCTCGCTACCTGTCGCTCTCCCATACATTTCATTGGACGTTCTTTTACTTCTCTTTAAACAGGGTGTTTTTATTATTATTTTTTTTTATTCTCAAATAATGTTGGGATCTCTCCTGGCCTTGAAAAAGCCATTTTTTCCTTTTTTTTTCAATTTTTATATATTTATGCAGAATTGACATTACAGATCTGGCATTAATGTGTTCATGTCACAATGTTATTACAATGTAATTCCATATGTTTTTGCTTTGTTACTGGTGGATATATGTTAAAAAAACAGCCTTTAATCACATAGCCTCCGGCGCTCTGGCCTACAGCGAAGCATTTTTGAGCGCCGGCAGTGTGTGTAAGGCTGTTTTTTTGATGAATATTGTGTGAGTCGGTCGCAATAACCAGTCACTACCATTCGTTCCCATACAGCTCTGTACTGGTCATATAGCGACTCCCCACAATGTATTCATCAATGCTGCACAGCGAGCTGAGATGCTCTGAACTAGCGAACCATGGCCAAGCACAGCGACTACTAGCGGTAACTCTGAAATCGGCTCTGCAGACGCTCAACTGTCGCTACCTGCCGCTAGTAATGAATCAGCCTGTATGTTCTTTTCTCATGCCAAGAAAGGAAAGTTTATCTTGCACATCTGGAATAGTTTTTCAAGTGAAACAATTCATTAATTGTAACACGCAGTTTGTAGTATATATCATTTTTTGTACCCATTGCCACATTCAATATGTCGGCTCAACCACGAGAACCCTCAAAAAGAGTACAGGAGTGCATTTAGAAACCCTTCTCTTCTCTACGACATCTTATGTGGCAAAACATTTTAGAGAAAGGCACAATGGAGGCCTAAAGTTTTTCTATTGTCAAGGGCTAGAACATGTGAAGGTTGGGATCAGAGGGGGTTATAGGGAGAAAAAGCTTAGAGACAGAGAAACATATTGGATATTTGCTTTAGATACAAGATTCCCTAAAGGGTTAAATACAAGATGGGATGTAGATCTATGTCTGCCATGATAGGGTTAATTATAAATATACAGAGATTGGCACATATGTATTAGACTTTTTTATATTGCCATTGATATACATTACATGCTGCATTAGTATGTAACCCTACTTTACTGTATGCTCTGCTAAGTATAGTGCTCCGCAAAAGCCCTGCCAGCAGAGCCCTAAAGGGCACAGTGCTAGCGACTTCCCACCATGTGAGTGGAGAGTGCTAGCGCTGAATGTCCTCAACACGCTGACACCCAGTGATTGCGGGGTGCTCGCCCAAAAGCATAAACACTACGCAATTAGACTGGTGTGAAACCAATATGCTTCTAGATCTGACTGGTGACTAATTTTTCAGGGTCCCCAATAGGAATTGACAATACACATTGTATGTATATATGTATATATGCTTGAGTTATCATCTGCTAAGGAGGGGAACGAGTTCACTGGGAGTTATTGAGAAATATAAAACAGGCTGAATGAAAACTAGATGAAAAATGCAGCTCCTGAGCAGAAAGCAGGCTCATTTAACCTTTGCCTGGAATGTCCCTTTAAAGGATCTATTTTAACGATATTTCATATCTACCAGCAAGGATTACTGTGAACTGGGAATTGACACTAGAACACTGTTAAGTACAGATGGCAAAGACACAATATACAAATGTGGGGGATTCCAGTTTGTACTATATATTATATGTTAAATTCCTTTCCCAGAGGGTAGTATTGTTTTTAACTAAGATTCCTGCATGCTTGTCACAGTCAATGGTGGGAAAGGTCATTGGTGACGCTAAAGATCTGCTGAAAAATCGAAGCTGGCACTAGATTTTGGATGAATTAAGCTGTGGGCAGTTAAGGCAAATTATTAACACAATGGAAACTGTTGACATGTGTGTATAAGAATTATTTACAATTGAAAATTGTAGCATATTATGTTATATCAACATTATTGTTAAATAGCAACACTTAATGTGTTGGTGAAAAGTTCTATTATATTATAGTCTGATGTTAAAAAGCAGTATTTGGTAGCAACTTGTTTTTTATCAAACTGCCTTTGGCAATAGTAATTAATGTCATACTGGCCTAAACATTGCACCACAATCGGACTACTACATTATATGCTGTTGTTATGGTCAGTCCAAACCCATCTATTTTTTATCATGGGGATGGGGCATGCAGCTGAATGCACACGTTGGTTGAAAAATAATCCATAATTACAAACCGTAACATTTATTTACATTGCTGAGAACTTCTCTTTGTGTGCCAATATTCTAAACCAGGGGTTCCCAAACTTTTTTCATCAAGTACCACTATCCAGTACCATGTGGGTAGTGCGTGAGCTTTGTCAGTGACCTAAAACCTTAATCATAATACACAAAACAGCCATTTAAAGCTATTGAATCACACAATAGATAGGACAATTTTTTCATATATTGGAATGCTTAATTGAAGTATAGACGGCAGCAAATCAGGCTGGGGTACAAGTAACTCTACAGCCTTACCGCCTGACTGGAACTTGAGTACCACCAGTAGTACTAGTACCACCTTTTGGGAACCCCTGTTCTAAACCAACTCAACTGGGTTTAGGTCAGGTGACTGTGGAGGCCATACCATCAGATGCTGCACTATTTAAAAAATGCTTGATCTGGAAGAAAAAAAAAAGATGCAGTTAAGGGCCTTATATTTGATGACACTTCTAGCTGGAATACTGTCGGCCATCCACCTGACCCTGTCCCAGTTGCAAACCTAGGGTTCCCAGATGCCCATAAACTATTGTTGGAGGATGTGGGGGGGCGGACCATTGCAGGACACCTACGATGGTGATGAAACTCTAGTGCCGACTGCTATGACTTTATGCAATCTGGAGGCTGAGAGGGAGGGTAGCATGGAGCAGGGGGGGGGGGGGGGGAGATGATCTTGGGGGGTGATGACGAAGTCCTAGATCCAACATGGACTGAAGGGCATCAGAATCAGAGAGGCACGCCAAAGCTGGCTCAATGGATGTCACCAGTGTGGTATTTTTTTTTAAGCACTGCACAGACCACAAGATACGGGTCAATTGCACGCTGTGCCACCAAGTCCCTGAAGTGAGGGAGAAGATTTAATAAGCTATGCACCATGTCCATGACCAAGCACCTGCAATCCAAACACGAGCTGCGATGGCAGAAACGCCTAAAAAACATAGAAACACTTGAGGCTACCTCTGCTGCTTCAGTTGAAGCCATGACCCCTGGCCCTGTATGTGATCATTTCAAAATTGCTGGCCTTTGAAATGCTCCTATTTCGGCTGGTGGAGGTTGACAGTTTCAAAAATCTGAGGTTGTGGATAATATAAGGTGTGAGAAAACACAAATAATGGGAGCCTGCTTATGCAACAGCCTCGTGGATCAAGCAACAAGCTTTCCTAAATCACAGTCCAACCCAGTAGCCAAGAGCACGAACACCCTTGTTCAATTTAGACAGCCGGCGCAAGTTAAATATATATTTGAATGCGATAGGTGCACTAGGCAGTTATTACAAGCATATGATATTGTGGAAAAATTACACATACAGTTCTGAGAGCAGAGTACCAGTTATAGGTAAGTAGATAACAGAAGTACAACAGAAAGTCAGGTTACCGTAGCAAGATGTATGATGTGTAATGGATCAGGGCACCCAGGAAAGCATGGAGATAGCCCTATTGCTGGTTGCTGGTCCTATTTTGGATGTTGGCGCATGACTTCTCTCCAAAAGTGACTGACTTGGGAGACTTAAATTTATGCTGGGGCCTCTCACCCCCCCCTCCCCTCAGGTAGCAAGAGTAGTGACCTCCCATTTTGATTGGAGTCTGGGAACTGCCAGAAACCATTTTTGGTTTGTGGTTTTTGATTGAAAGGCGGCACAACTCTGGATCTGGTTTTAAACTGGTGGGCTTGTCGTGGGACACCTGGAGAGATGGGGTTCTCAGATGGGTCAGACCCCGAGAACTTCATTTTACTGAGTTTTGGGTTCAGTACCACAATGAAAGAAGAATGTCTGGATTCAGGTTTGTGGACCGGTTCCGATTCTGGTCATTTCTATGGTCATTTTTGTGTCGGCACCAAGAAGACAGGCAGTCTGTGTGTGCAAGGCCCAGATCCTGCAGCCCTCACAGTCAGGGGTCTGTATCAGCAAGGACAGAGGTGTGAGGGAATCAGTGGGGGGTCTGTGATCTGCCTGAGCTGGGTACTTTCAGAGAGAAGTGTCAATTCCCCCTCTGGACTTCCTGAAAAAGCTTTTGTTAGCAGGTGTCTTTTGTCAGGGGGTGTCTCTGGGAAATTAAGAGAAATTTGCTAAAACAGGGGTAGACTGAGCATCAGAAAATATGATATATTTGCCCTCATTTTCCTTACAGGTGTGCACTGCAATGCTATTAGTTCCAGTGTCCACATTACAATTCATATGTGGACAAGTAAGCCTGGCCAGGGACATTAAATCTCTCTAACTCTCTAGCTGCCCACTGAGTCAATGTAGTGGCAGCAGGGCCTGAGGCAGGAAGCGCTGTGGTGCATATTCTTCCACCACCCAGGATTGCTGGACATCATTCAGTGCCTCCTGCTGCCCTGGTGTTACTCCCATTTTTCCACCTGTACAAAAATCTATATATTGTTTAAATGTGTGTATTTATGCATTTTTTTCTTTTAGTTTTATGTTATTATTTTGAGCACTTTCACAACCCCATTTTTTGCAGAGCAATTACCCTGATGTTACCCCCAAACTGGCCTCTGAATCTGGCACCTGTGAAAAAATTAATAATTTATAATTGTATTTATTTATGCATGTATTTAATGTCTTTGTTTTCTTTTATTTGCAGCCCTCTAGCCCTCACTACTCCCATTTTATGGCCATTTTTGTGGTCCCCAAGTTAGGGTGCCCATCAACTTCAATAGGTTGCAGGTTGAGTTCAGGGACCCAAACCAAACTTTTGCGACAAGTTTACCCAAACTTGTTGAACACAAACTCCTATGGTCTCACTCATTACTAATTAATACTGAAGAAGCTAGGTGGATTAGTTGCCCAAAATCTTCACATATTTACACGTTATGAGCCATAACATCCATCTGTCAGATTCTACTAATGGAAGGATTATATAATAACATTTTATACTGAAATAACTTAAGTAATAGAATTCAAAAGGGTTTATTTTCTTCAAATATACAGTCAGGGCCAGAAATATTTGGACAGTGACACAAGTTTTGTTATTTTAGCTGTTTACAAAAACATGTTCAGAAATACAATTATATATATATAATATGGGCTGAAAGTGCACACTCCCAGCTGCAATATGAGAGTTTCCACATCCAAATCGGAGAAAGGGTTTAGGAATCATAGCTCTGTAATGCATAGCCTCCTCTTTTTCAAGGGACCAAAAGTAATTGGACAATGGACTCTAAGGGCTGCAATTAACTCTGAAGGCGTCTCCCTCGTTAACCTGTAATCAATGAAGTAGTTAAAAGGTCTGGGGTTGATTCCAGGTGTGTGGTTTTGCATTTGGAAGCTGTTGCTGTGACCAGACAACATGCGGTCAAAGGAACTCTCAATTGAGGTGAAGCAGAACATCCTGAGGCTGAAAAAAAAGAAAAAATCCATCAGAGAGATAGCAGACATGCTTGGATTAGCAAAATCAACAGTCGGGTACATTCTGAGAAAAAAGGAATTGACTGGTGAGCTTGGGAACTCAAAAAGGGCTGGGCGTCCACGGAAGACAACAGTGGTGGATGATCGCCGCATACTTTCTTTGGTGAAGAAGAACCCGTTCACAACATTAACTGAAGTCCAGAACACTCTCAGGGAAGTAGGTGTATCTGTCTCTAAGTCAACAGTAAAGAGAAGACTCCATGAAAGTAAATACAAAGGGTTCACATCTAGATGCAAACCATTCATCAATTCCAAAAATAGACAGGCCAGAGTTAAATTTGCCCAAAAACACCTCAACAAGCCAGCTCAGTTCTGGAAAAGTATTGTATGGACAGATGAGACAAAGATCAACCTGTACCAGAATGATGGGAAGAAAAAAGTTTGGAGAAGAAAGGGAACGGCACATGATCCAAGGCACACCACATCCTCTGTAAAACATGGTGGAGGCAACGTGATGGCATGGGCATGCATGGCTTTCAATGGCACTGGGTCACTTGTGTTTATTGATGACATAACAGCAGACAAGAGTAGCCGGATGAATTCTGAAGTGTACCGGGATATACTTTCAGCCCAGATTCAGCCAAATGCTGCAAAGTTGATCGGACGGCGCTTCATAGTACAGATGGACAATGACCCCAAGCATACAGCCAAAGCTACCCAGGAGTTCATGAGTGCAAAAAAGTGGAACATTCTGCAATGGCCAAGTCAATCACCAGATCTTAACCCAATTGAGCATGCATTTCACTTGCTCAAATCCAGACTTAAAACGGAAAGACCCACAAACAAGCAAGACCTGAAGGCTGCGGCTGGAAAGGCCTGGCAAAGCATTAAGAAGGAGGAAACCCAGCGTTTGGTGATGTCCATGGGTTCCAGACTTAAGGCAGTGATTGCCTCCAAAGGATTTGCAACAAAATATTGAGAAAATAAATATTTTGTTTGGGTTATGTTTATTTGTCCAATTACTTTTGAGCTCCTAAAATGTGGAGTGTTTGTAAAGAAATGTGTACAATTCCTACATTTTCTATCAGGTATTTTTGTTCAACCCTTCAAATTAAACGTTACAATCTGCACTTGAATTCTGTTGTAGAGGTTTCATTTCAAATCCAATGCGGTGGCATGCAGAGCCCAACTTGAGAAAATTGTGTCACTGTCCAAATATTTCTGGCCCTGACTGTATATGACAGGGAAATTTACAACAGAAAGATTAGAGTGTCTTCCTGTACCAGATCAGCTTGCCCAGACAGCAAATCCTAGGTGTTTTAGTTCATTAAAAGACATAAGAGTAAGAAGGTTTATCACAAGAAACTCAATCTTGGTGGTATGGATAGGATTACAGGAATGGTTTTATGTACTCTAAGAGTGCCTACAGCGCATGCTTTGTGTATCGGCACCCTAAAATCTTGGAAAGTAGCTGCAACCTATGCTGCTAATATCATCTCAGTCCAGTATAATCCATTTCCAGTCCTTTTTTCACCTAGCATGTACACCACACATGATCATCAAAAGGAATTCTGACCTACTAGACTAGATTTTGCAGGTAAAAAATCACAAAATGTTATACTCACCTTGTGTCCAGCACAGACCATCACTCCTAGTCTGGGGCTCCAACTCTTACTTGATTGCTGGATCCATATTTCATACTGCCCAGCCCGGTCGCTCGTCTCTTTCATGTTCTCTATGGGACAATGCCCACCACCATCAGTCACTGTGGAGCTGGCATGCCCCTCTGCATTCACTGCAATGAAAAGGGGTGTGTTAGGTCTTCACACATCACTTTCTATTGCAGTGAATGGCCCAGGTGGTCCAACAGTGGAGCAGAAGAGTATAAGGCATTACATTTGTTATAGATTTGCTCATAAGGGCTATATACTAAAGTCAAAATGTAATTTAGGACCAATCCTGAGAAATGCACATTTTTCTCATTGATATAATGTTCAATCGTTAAAGAGTCCGTAAACCCTGCAGCAGCTCCTGGCTGGTCCAGTGGTCAGAGACCTCCTGGTTTTTGAGACTGGGTCCCCAAGTGCTAGTGCCACCCCTTACATCAGTGAATGTGCACACCCCTCTATTCACTAGAGAGGAGGGGCAGGTCAGGCCAGGAGTGACCCCTTTATTGCAATGGATGGAGGGGTGTTGACAGGTGCTTTGAGTGATAAGGGGGCAGGACTAAGACAAGCAACAAGCTTTCACCCAAGAAGCACTTTTCTTAGAGGTATCTGTGCATTGGACTGGCCAGAAGCTTCTAAAATGGACAAAAGGTGAGTACTCTCATTTTTTAGGTTTACACCCTTTCTAAGTAAAAAAGCAGCAATGGTTTTACCGATTGGTAGAAGAGGCCACATGATATAGGAGACCAGAAAGTGCTCTGTACCTTCATATAAAAGCACCCTTGGGATTGCTATAATCAGGTACTATAAGGTGCTGCTTCAATGTGTGCATAATTATTTAGGCTGTAAAATATGTCACATGTTTGCTTTACATGTGTAAATTGAGTCTCCTAAACCTCAAAAGGTGTACTTAATCGTTCAGCAAATCTGTAAATAATCTCATATATTTCTTTTATCTTACCACACTGTACCATGGAAAATGGATAACGTAATAGATTATTCTATCATATTCTATGCCTAAAGAGTAAGTTACATCAGCCTGCATTGGCTACGTGCAGAACTATGCCTTTTTAAACATGTACATTTGATATTCTCTTTCATTTTTTGTTTATTTGCTGATCCTAAAATAGCTTGGCTAAATAGAGAACCGATTGGGTCATGATGATGTCAACAGCTCTCTTAGTGGTTACACAAACATTAATACTAATTAATCTTTAAACCTTCATTTCAGCAAACAGCACATTCTTCAGGGATTATTCGTGCAAGTCAGACATTCTTAAGAACGCTCCTGATACAGTTACATGTTAAATGTCTGAAGGGAAAAAATGAATTAACAAAAAAGGGCTAATTTCACTGAGAAAGACAACAGATTGCAATTGCATGACTAATCTACAATGTTTCAGGCAACATTGCAGTATGTACATGGAAAAGTTGGGGGTATGCATAGGAAATTATTTTTGTAAATCAATCTAATAGACAACACTAACCTGTATATACAATTCTTAATGCCATTTGGGACAGTACCGATTACAAAAATATATTGAGCCTGTCGCTAGTAATCCAAAAAGCTGGTTTGCTATTCATCTGCCATAATAATTAAATAGTTACCGTATCTGCCTTCTTCCAAAGAATACATGAAATTACTTCTTTAGGGCTGTCTGGTAGAAGATTGGTTCTAGGTTAGGGACTAGATGCAGTCCAGTCTAAGACTATTCAGTAGTGCTTATGGTACATATGCAGCAACAGCTTACTCAATCTATACCACTGTTGTACAACTTCCCTGGAAGCCAACTTTAGTCCAGCAGGAATTAGCTCAACCATACATCTCAGAGCACCACAAAATGGCACTGCAATTTCCAGTTTATGGACACAATCTTTGGTTAGTCAAACATCTGAGGGACAAAACGGGTTTGTCTGTGTTGGTTACTTACTATCATTTTGCTGCCACATTTCACTTTACTGTATTAGATCCTAGAACTGTCTCTTCCCTCTTTGCTGGACGTTATCCTCACCACCATGCATACACATGTTGATGCTTTCTGTACTACTGAACTGGACTTTGCATACATACTTAATTATTTGCAGTAGGATCCAATGTTACTAACTGTGGCTGGCTAGCAGTAATGGTGAGCATGGGAGCTTGAAAACCGTATGTTACAGCTCAATAAATCACGTTGAGTGATTCACGCCTCCAGTGCTCCATCCACCATGGATCATGGAGCATTAATCAACTAAAGTAATAAAAAATATTTCTTTAACCTAAAGAGGTTGGGATGTTGTGTAAATGTAAAGGAAACAAGAATGCAATGATTTGAAAATATTATATAACCACATTTATTCACAATAGAACACATATGAGGAATTAAATATTGTTTCCAATTCATTTGTAAAAATAGCTCATTTAGAAATTTATGGCATCAACACACACCAAAAACCAATTGGGATAGCGCCATGACTACCATTGCTTCTTTTTACAACAGTCTGTAAACATAAAAATTGAAGAAACTAATTTCTAAAGTTTTGGAATGTTGTCCCACTCTTGTTTGAAATAGAAACCCTAGCTAAAGTTTGGGTTCGCTGATCTTGGTCGAACTTGCCGCTGAAGTTCAGTTCGAGTTCCCAGACTTGACCCGAACCCAGATGCGCTGCGCTGATATAAAAGATCAATTCAACGGCCTTTCTTTAACGCACTTATGCATCAAAAAGTGCGAGAATGCCTATTATTTTTGTATTATGTGGTCCACTTTTGAGATACTGGTGTGGTTTTTGGGACATATATGTGTTTGCGTAAGTTCATTTTAGACTTTTTGCTATCATATCTACTGTGTGTTTTCCCCGTGTTGTTTCCCCGCGTTTTAGCATATACTACATGATCAGTATGGGCTTGCGCATGATTCACAGCCCTGATTAGCCCTGATTCACCCTTTCGTACGTGCTAAATGGCCTGTTTTACGCTCCACTTACGGGCTCATATTCCTGGCGAGAGTACAGTGCAGCTCTCCGACTAAGTCCTGTCAGAGTACGAGCACCTGCAATCTGGTGATCTGATGTGCATTTACCTGATGGTTGTTTGCATCGTTTGCATGCGAATGTCGATCACATGCATGACGTTGAGCTATTCAAGCTGACCCGACTTTGTTTCCTTTATTGTGTATTGTGAGCTGCGGCTATGGTTGGCCTTTGCCAAAAGCAAAGGGGCATGCAATTGCGGGCATGACCAAATTGGTTGTCTACCTTCAATTTTTGGAGAATGGCTTGTTCCAGAGGCTGGGTGCCCTCTCCAGCCTATGATAAGCCACACTCGTGGCTACCTTGGTGGACAAATATGTGTTTTCCTGTGGTTGGGGCCATGTTTGTTTGCTGGGTCTTTCTTGCAATGTGAATATGGCATGAGCTTTGTAAAGTGCCATACCTTGTGTGGCTGAGCAATGGCTGCCCCATCTGGTTGCACATTGTACAAGTAAGGTTTGACACATACACATGCATTTAAAGGTAAGTACTTGGCTTTGAGATGGCACACTATTCCAAGATTCGCCTGGTTGCCAAACCTGTGTGTCATGGGCCAAGCACAACAATTAGGCCGTCCTGAAAAAAAAATGAGACAGACAACAACCCAAACAAGGCCACAACTTACCAATTCCAGCAGCAGCACACAAGTCGATGGCCCCTGGCAAGCCCTTGTGCTTTGCTGGGTTCAACAGGCCATGCACCATTTCTTCTGCAGCTGTAAATTCTGGGCTATTCTGTCTCCAATTTTCAAGCTGGAACACAGACACACAGGATGTAGTCATGCAAAGGTCAGGGCACACATCAGCATCACCAATAGAACACAGTCCCTTACCCTTGTAGCCTTCTCTTTTTTCCACACAGAATATTTCATATCTGCAAAATTCAACTTGATCCATCCTTTAGTTCTGGGACAGCACTATTTAACTGCTTGGTGTTCTCGTCCCGCAGGTTGGATTTTACAGCTTTGGGTGTGGCTTTAGAACTACATCCATAGAGCAGATCACAATGGTCTGACACACCAGTCACTAAAGCCATACATTAGGCTAGTGCTAGTGCTGCAAACCCCCTTTTAAAGAGCCTTAGGTGTCCAGAAAGTGCCTGCTGCACATGTGCAGAGCACACACATATTCGAGGGGCTGCCTGGGCATGCACAGACCAGTGTACTGGTCACTCACATGACCGCGCACAACCCCAAACATGCAGAGCTCAAATGGAGATATCCGAGGGGCGCGGCCAAGTACGAGGTGGGGACGAAGGGATAGCATGCACCCTCCAACGCACATAAGTAGGACCATGCCTCCTATTGTGACAACATCCTCATCCTCCAACATAAGTTGTTGGGCATCTTGGAAACCTAGGCTTGCAAGTGGGGCAGGTGGATGACCCACAGTATGCCAGTGTCATCGTAGAGCATTACTGACTCCATCACTTGGATGACATGGCTGGGATGACCTTGCTGATTTTAAGGGGGGGTGGGTGGGGCGGAGGCAGTGCCGGCAGAAGTGGAGTGAGGAGATGACAATTCCATGGAACTGGTAGCACTGCATGCAATATAATCTCTGACTCCCTCATCTTGTTCTGGCCTCACCACTCACCAGCAGTATTGGGGCCTACAAAAATGTACTCCAAACCCTGGCGCCTGCTTGCACCAGAAGAAGGTGTAACAGGCAAGGATGAAACATGCCCACTCCTGGCAGCACCAGCTCCGTTACCATTAGCTGCAGCACCACCACGGCAGTACTGACACTGCTGCAGTACTATATCACAGTACTGACAATGAGAGGTTATTACACAGTGTGAGTATTATACTGAGAGCCTTTTTCACAGTACTGCCACTGATGCAGTACTATATCACAGGACTGACTGTAAGAGGCTATGACACAGAATGGACACTGCTGCAATACTATATCACATTACTGACATTCAGAGGCTATTACAAATTTACTGATACTGCTGCATCCTATCTTTACTAAATACCCTGAAAAGGACAATAGTGAGATTAAACACCTATCTAGCCCTGACTAAAATCTTTCCCTAAATAAATGTCTTGAAAAGGACAGTTGTTTTTAAAACAAATAATGCCCTGTCTGCCCCTCAGCAGCAGCTCCTCTCCCTAACTAGCTTGCAGAGAGCACAGCGGCATTGTGCGGCGTGATGCAGACCCTGCCTTTTATACGTTCGGGCCAATGGAGGGAGGAAAATAAAGCTGTGCAGCCAATCAGCCTTCTTCCAGGTTCGGGCCAAGTGGCGAACTCACGCACAGATTTCTAGCTGAAATCTGGGCCCAGGTTCGGGGACCCGTGCATGCAAAGTTCAGTACGAACCTGAACTTTGCGGTTCAGGTTTGCCTGACCCTAGTCCTGAGTCCTCTGTTTGATTTTATGTTTTATAAGGAACCAAATGTTTTCTTTTGGTAATAAGTCAGAACTGCAGTTCAGTACCCAGACTGTTTATCTGTGAAGCTATGCTGTTGTGGTGGATGCAGTTTGCTTAGGATTGTCTTGTTTAAATATGTAAGTCCTTCCTTGAACGAGAGGTTGTCTGGATGTTCTATGATGTTTTTGTTTGTAACCTTTATATAGTGCTCTGCAATTATAGTATCTGTAAGCATGTATAATCTGCCCACTCCATAGGCACCCATCCAACCCAATCATATCTGAGATGCATGCTTTTGAACTAGTTTGCACTGATAAAGAAAAGGGCTGGTCCATTTTCTCTTTAGTCTGCTGTCCATAGGTTCCAAAAAGAACTTTGATTCATTTGTTCACAGAAGACGTTTTCATTTTGCCTCAGTCCATGTTATACGCCTTGGCCAAGAAAAGATGGTGGCGATTCTGAATTGTGTTGATATACCTCTTTTTAATGGATGCCAAACAACTTTTTTGAAATTTTCCTGAGCCCCATGCAGTGTTTTGCATTAGCAATTCTTGCCTGTTTTTAAAGCGGACCAACAGTCAAAAATGAATTGAACCAGACCAATACAACAAACAGTGCTCATACGACAAACAGTGCTCATACGCATCCCTCCCCAGGGCAATTTAGATTGGCGCACATAAAAATTTATTTACCATTTTCTATTTCCTGCTGTAGTAAATTTCAGAAACAAAATGGCGGCTCATGCATTTGCAGGCAACCTGCAAACAGGAAGTGCTGCTGGACTTCCTGTTAGTGTGCATTGTCAGTTATGTCAGTTGAATCCAGGCAGCAGCATGGCTGAGATGCTGGGAGAGGTAGCTCCAAAATGGCCGCTACCTTCCTTTTCCAACTGTGTCAGGCTGTTGGTCCGGTTGAATGCAGTGTTGCCCCAGGACCCGCAGATCATAAGCACCCAATATTGACCATCGGCCTTGTCCCTTTTGCTCATGGATTTCTCCAGATTATCTAAATATTTTGATTATATTTTGTAATGTAGATTTTTGCAATTTTATTTTAAGTTACTTGTTTCTGAAACTGTTCTACAAATATTTATATGCAGTTTTCATAGACTGATGAACCTCTCTTCATCTTTGCTTCTGAGACAATCTGCATTTTTAATATGCCTTTTTATACACACGCTAGTGATGTGACGTGATGTGTTGAAAATTGACCCCTTTTGTTTTCCCAAGGTTTTTGAGATACATGCAGCGATCAATTTTTTATTTAACTATAATGTAGTTATTTTTTCACAGTACCTGATGTTAGCTAATTAGCTTTGATTGTTGCATTGGTTATTGGCCTCTGTCAGAGCCTGTTGGACTCGACTGCCAATTATAACCAGTGCCAGTGTATGCAACTTTGCCCTGACATCTTTTCGGCAAAGCTTAGTGTATTTATTCATTTTAGCCCCCCTGAAAAGATTGGCACTATATTTTATGGGTGCTGGTCAGTGTTTCATCATTACAGTTACAAGATATCACTGCTGGGGACAAATTTATCATTGCGTTTAGAAACCACTTTAGCTGTTGTGGTCCAAATTACACATTGGTAAGTAAAAGAAGCCATGAAAAACAATTTTACCAAAAAAAAATTTACATTTGTGTATAATATTATTCATAAGCATATAACACTCCAGCAGTTCACAATCGACTTAGTTTCAGAAATACTGTCACCCATGATTCAAGAGCCAATTATCATTCCTTTGTGCAATTCGTATAACTTGTTTGTGTGCAGACAGCCTATCGCATACCTTCTATACCCACCAAGCCAGCTCACACACACTGACTTCCTTTGTCAGTTAAGCACTGCAGATGTCACAAAAAAAAAAAGTGGCCATAATAATGTTATTTGATGTGTATTTTAGCTGTCTGAGTTTGGCACTCATTCTCTCTAAATACGCTATATGAAAAGATCATCCTAAGTGTATTCCATTGTTTTAAAGCATAGGACCCATTTAAACCATTTCAAATGTGACCATCAAACACAGGGTTAAATCTGCCCTTATCATCTAACACTGCAGAGTAACTGCTTTGCCTTTTTATTCAAGTATTTAATCTCCCATTAGTACACAATATTAGCTTTCATGCCAACTAGTCCACACTTGTTGGATTTTCCAGTTTGTCTGCCCATACATGGCATAAAAAAGGGCTGCCTCTTCCAAATCCCAAAACAAACAACACAACTTCATCTCTAGCATCACGTATTGCGCTGCCTGAAATAATGTGTCCAGCTGCCACATCACCAACATTTTTAGCTTTGTTTTGTTGTGGAATCTGATGATGCCATGTTCAGCCCATTCGAGGTTTTGTTTGCCAATGACAACACCTGAATGTCCCTAGCATTCCTTGGCAGTGACTAATGTAAAGAGAGCAGGATGGACCTAGAGACATAGAAAACGGCGGACAAAGGTGACGTATTTCTTATTCCTATTTACCAAGAGGTGATCCTCATAGTAGAAAAAAAACATACATTATACTAACAACCCAAATGACAAAAGAGCTTTAAAAATGTTTGAAATGCTGATGGAAGCTCTTCAAAGTTGAGTGTTCGTTTTATGCAACAGATTATGACTAATAATAATATACCGTATGCTGCAACACAGCAACGTAAAAACAGCAAGTGATTTATGTTATATGGTGTTCAGATAAACCAAAGCTCTTAACTATAACTAGCATGCCAAGCGGTACCTTAAAGAATACCAACAGTTTGATTGGTCATTAAAAATAGAGGTTGGAACTTGGATTTAGATTCAAGGTTGGAACTTCTTACAGCTACTAGAAAAATAGGGATATTTAAGCAACACTATTCTTTCAAAAATGGAAGCTGCAACAAGACTGTTTGACATTTTTGAAACTTTGACTGCCTTTTATATGGAACACATCAGTCCATGAACCTAGACATGAAGGCGGTTATTTATTACTTCTACACTACTTTTTTGGCTTATTAAAAAAGTTAATTCACATCCAGTGAGGTGGAGATACTCTGCACCATTAAATTGGACCAGGACATATTTTAAATCAAATGAGCATTTTGCTCAAGCTCAAGCTGATTGGAGTTGGGTTGGTTGTGAAGGGACTGGAATTACTGACGAGTAGGCCTTAATGCCGATTGGCCCCATTACAAGGCCCCCTACATCATCCTTTTCACTGTTCCCTCTGTGTATAGTACATGTGTCAACAGAGATTTTCAAGAATGAGTAAAAAGCTAACGTGCACTTCGGGTCACTTATCACCCCAATGGCTTGTCTGAGATTTTCTTGATAAAAGTACCTGTTGTGTATTAAAAAATAAAGATGGGGCAGGGGCTGTTAAATCTTCTGTTTTAAATGAGAAAATATAGAGGGGGCACACCATATGCATATAGACAGCAGGTAGAGCATTAATGACCACTCATCATTACACCACACCCTTTCTGACTGCACCCAGTTTGTCCTTTTCCACAATAAAAACAATAAGTGATGCCCTGGGCTAGGAAGTCCCTTTATAACAGCTATAAAACCAATGTTAATGCCATCCTTGCTGTCACACATGAATACAGAGACTTTGTTTTTAAAGGTCACACATTTCACAAAGAAATGAAAACCCAGCAACAGAACAAAGAATGGAATTTATGTCATAGCAAAAAGATAAATGCTAAAGCCTATATTGTACATACTAACCAGGCGAAGGTCTGGAATTCACACGTCACAGGGGTGTTTGAAGGAATCACTTTACTGTACTATATTTCTTAGACTAAATATTCTAGAGGGGCTAGCTATACACAGCACTTTTTCTAAAACAGGGTATTAAGACTCTGAAGGGATTTATCAAGAGGTACCAGGAGGTATCCAGAATAGTGACAAAGCAGGTATACTGCTAGATAGCCCAAATTCTAGCGAATGAAGATTTTTGTTGTTTGTTACAAAAGATCAGCTTTGTTTACAACACAAAGCAGTTTAATCACTGCCAGTGGTGCACCCAGGATTTTGTCCTGGGGGGGGGAGTCCTGAGTGGGGGTAGCCATGGCCTTGAGAGGTGTGTCACGAAACAACGAAAGACGAAAAGTGGAGGGAGATGAAAAGCTCGCTGAATTTTTTGCAATTAAGCCAGGCCCCCTGGTCATGCCCATCCCACACCTCTAACTAGTGTAGTGCTGGGGCCCTGGTGTGAACATTAAATGGGGCCCTTTCAAGGCTCATACAGCAACATTATTTTTTGTCTTTTTCTGACTTTCTAATTGGATGCAGCTAGACAACTAAAGCAGAAATGAATGGTGCTTACTTTATTTAAATTATGCCAAGAGAGTACAAATATGATAAATAAGGTGGAGGAGCAACAATGATTGTAGACAGATCATAAACACTGGGTGAGGTGTATTTACAGTTACCTGTGTTGCACTGCATTGCGGATCATTCTCATTACTCATCACCACTTCAAGATCCTTTGTCAGTCTCACAGCCTTCTTTGCTGTTGATGGGTTGGGTGAGCAGTGGAGGACAGCAGCACTGGGTGGAGGAATTTGGTGAATAGTAGAGGACAGCAGCATTGTGTGGAGGGGCTTGGTGAGTGGTAGAGGACAGTGGCAGGGGATTGAGGGGTTAGGTAGGTGGAGGGGGAGAAAGACGGGATGGATTGGTTAGGTGGGAAGTAGAGGAGAGAAGCAGCGGTGGAGGTTTTAAGGTAAGTGGTGGAGGACAGCAGCAGGGGGTGGGAGGTTATGTGAGTGGTAGAGGACAGTGACGGGGGTGACAGGATTAGGTGAGTGGGGAAGAACAACAGCAGGGGGTGAAAGGGCTAGGGGAGTGGTAGAGGATAGTGGCAGGGGGTGAAAGGGTTAGGTAAGTGGTAGAGGACAGTGGCAGGGGGATTAGACGTTAGGTGAGCAGGGGGTGGGGGGGTTAGGTGAATGAAAGAGGACAGTGGCAGGGGTTAGGTGAGCAGTAGAGGACAGCACCAGGGGTGCAGGGGTTAGGCGAGTGGCAGAGTACTGCAGCAGAGGGTGAAGTGGTTAGTTGAGCAATAGAGGACAGTGACAGTGGTAGGGGGTGGAGGGGTTAGGTAAATGAGTGTGGACAGCAGCATGGTGTGGAGGTGTTAGGTGAGTGATAGAGAACTAGCAATGGGTAAAGGACAGTGGCAGGGGGTTGAAGGGTTAGGCGAGTGGTAGAGGAAAGTGGCAGGGGGTGGAGGGATTAGGTGAATGGTAGAGGATAGCGGAAGGAGGTAGATGACACGGTGGAGGGGGGTAGATGAGAAGGGCAGGGGGTTTCACACAGCAGGACAACCTAATCATATAGGGATAGTCAAAATCATAGGATTTGGCCCATTAGAATGCATCCTAGGGGACATCTTGATTAAGGATGCTCCTCAGTCCAAAACCCTATGGACCCCCTACAGTCAGAATCACATAGTCATCTAATTTTGAGATCCTACGCTATTCAAATGCAACATCAGAGGGTCTTTCCTTTGCAGCAGTGTCCCTGCTCTGTGCTGGTCTGCTAGGGGGGCAGTCATGGGATCTGACCAGGTCTCCTCTTCACCCAGGGGGCCTCTGATCCCCCGCCTGGGCTCTTCTGGCTGCAGGAGAGTGCCCGGAATAAGGCCTCCGGCATCTCCTGTAAAAATAAAGAATGAATAAAAATGACATTTACCCACCTTCATGCGCAATCCCTCCTGCCGGGTCTCCTCTTCACTGGTCACGTCACCCTGCACGTTACCCTGCTGACATCATCCTGCTCTCGGTGTGACAGTTGTCAGATGATCGCTGGCCGGGGGGAGGGGCAGAGGATCCTCTGATCCCCTGCCTCCCCCCCCTCCAGTGATAACTGCATTTATCATTTCTGGAAGGGACACGGGAGTTGACAATCAGAAGTGAGTAATGAATTTTTTTTTTTTAATAAAGTCATTTTCTCTGTGTGGTGTTTTTTTTACTGTTAATCCTTTCTGAACTGGTAAGGGATCCGTGAGAACCCCTATACCAGTCCACAAGGCTCTGGGTCTGGCAAGTCAACTGCAGCTAGCGGGTGACTTGTCATTAACCCCAAGCCCCTCCATTATCTGCCTCCCCAAAGCCCAGGGGGGGCAGAAGAGACCAAGGCCATTAGGCTGTGCGGATGTGTAGCCTGCAGGGTTGGGGGGCCACATATGCTGGCCCCTATGCCCTGTTCTACAAGCCCCCATAGCTGGTCCCAGGATGGTTATGCTGGGTAGGGGGGACCTCATGCCATTTTTTAGAGGATTTTAGGGTTTATAATCCTTAAAATTCCCCTTCTGGAGGGGGCCCTATGTCATGTTCTTTTTAATTAACCCTGTGTTACCTGTTACCCAGCAGGTATAAAAGGCTATCAGCAGCAGGAGAGCAGAAGCCAAAGTGATCAACTTGGGACACAGTGCTCCGGGATGGATCGATGGGAGTTTTTTTCTACATTCAACCCTTTGTGAACTGAGAAGGGATCTATTAGACCCTTATTCGAGTTCACAAGGCTTAGGGGGCCAACAAGTCACCTGCAGCTAGTGGGTGACTTGCCATTAACCTCCAGCCCTCCCATTACCTGGGGGGCAGAAGGGCCCAGGGGCCATTTAGCCTGTGAGGGATTGTAGCCTGCAGGGCGGGAGGGCACAGAGGCTAACCTTTTTCAGTTTGGGGGGTCTACTGGGCAGGAAAAGGGGTTACCGATACATATGTTATACCATTCAGTAGAAATGGGTTTTTTTATGTGCAATATGGTTTTCTATAATAAAATAAAAGTTTTATTTAAAATAATTGAGACAATTTAAAACATATTTTTTTTTATTTTATTTTCATTTTTTTTCTCAAAAATATTTAACAAACAGTGGAAAAATTACATAGCAATAAAAAGGAGGGGGTGTAAAGAGCGCTGGAAGGAGGTTGGATTTTAGCTGCTGCCTTGTAGTAACGGGGTCACTCCTTGTTACTGTACGATAGGTGGGGAATTCCTGCCCGGGGATCTCGCTCTGGGTGTGAGCGGGTCACTGGGTAGGTAATCTATTAAGGAGTGCTTTGAATTGTTACAGAAAGAAGGTGACCCAGCTAGACAATGTGTATTCTAGTTGGGAAAAATGCTTAATCTGTTAGCTGTTGTATATGCTGTATTTCACTTGGTGGTTCAGTGGTATTAAACCTTTTGTGAAGACAGCGATATTCAATGTGAACAAAGTATAAAAAGCACTTGTCACTATCAATACAAATTAAGAATTAGAAGAAAATGAGAGAAAGATATCTGTTATGGCACTCACCGCCACAGCCCGGGGGTTCGCAACCCTCCCAGGGCCTCTGAGGTTCAACTGCGTCTTTGTTGTGGTGGGCGTATCTGCTACCTCTTTAAGTGGGTTGCACTCTAGTTCTTCTTCAGGTTCGGGTTAATTGGAGAATCCCGAGTTGAATTAGGTTGCTGTGTAAATGATTGCTAGGCTCATCCGTAAGAGTTGAACAATATTTTATTTATATTTAAAAATAAAGAAATAAAAAGTAAATAAAAATGTAATCAGTTTGTTGCGCTCCTTATTGAGTCCAAAGTGTGGAGCTGTGTGCATTGTAAGTCCACGTGGTAAAGTGAGGGTTAAAAAGTCCACAAAGTTCTTGTGTTCAGACCTAATCGGGTCCCACTGTGTTCAGGAAGAAAGGCGCTCGATGCGCTGCGGCTAAAATACGGCTGTTGCTCGAGGAGGGGAAAACTGCTGAGTCGGTGTTCTGTTCCGTACCTGTCACTCAAGGGGGGTGAGGAGAAAGTTGAGTCGGTGCTCCGTGCGCCGCTCCGTACCAACGTGCGTTTCGGCAGTCTGCCGTCTTCAGCGTACTGCTAGTGCGCATATGCACTGTCTCGATTCTTATTGGTCTGTTGTGACGTCATCGTTTCCCAAGGATTGCTGTGAGACGTAGTTTAGTTAGGCATCTTTATTCTGAATGCTTTGTTCCTTTGATAAGTGTGAGAGGTTGGCAGTCTGTTTGTTTACAAGTTATTCTCACCGGAATGATACAATTAATTCCAGATGTCCTCAAAAAGAAAAGTGTAAGGACATAGACACATATTATATTTCAGCAACAGTTAGAGCCATGGAAACATAGAGTTATGAAATGTTACAACATTAAAAAAGTAATGAGAGCACTTGGAGATTTATAATGATGGTACGCTGTTTATGGTGCGATTTTTGATGAAAAAAAGAAGGTTGAAAAAAAGGAGGTTAAAATTAATCTGAAAATAAATAAATGGGAATAAATAAAATTATTTAGATAGTTATACTAAAAGGAGTAAAATAATGTTAGTGGTGAACTAAATATGGTATAGGATGCTTGAGCGATAAGGGTAAAAATATTAGAAGGCAAAAAGGATGTAAGAGCCATATGATAAAAGACTAATTGATTAATATTTTAATATGATTAAAATGTATTATTAGGTATATTAAAGACTATAAACCCTTGAAACAATACATGGAGGAAGTTAAGTAATACGGTCGGTGTTGAATAAATAATAATATGAATTGGTAAATGAAAAATGTTTTTTTTTTTTAAAGGAAAGGTGGAAAATGAATAAAATAAATGAATAAAAATTGTGGAAAATGAATGAAATAAATGAATAAAAATATATGAAAAAATTATAAAAAAGAATAAAAAAATATATATATATATTAAAAAATATATATAAAGTTATGTATAAATAGAAGGAGGAAGAATGCATACAATAGTGTGAATAATCAAATAATTATTAAAAAATTATAAAAATGTTAATAGGTGTGTGAAACTTGGTATCAACAGTAGAGGATATGAATAAATTAGCTATTTTGCAGGAAACAATTTAGATCTATTTCTATGTTGAGGCCAGTTGGGGTTAGAGAGTTCAGTTAAAAAATCCAGTAAGTTTCACGTTTGGACAATTCTAATTCCATGTTGGAACCTCTCCAGTTATTTGTGACTGTTTCAATGATCCAATATTTGAGTTGTTTCGGGACTTGATTATGTTTCGTTTTAAAGTGGGAGGATACACTGTGTGTTTCTAGTCCTGTGCCGTTACACAGTTAATGTTTCATCATTATGTATGGTATCTACATAGTTAATTCCTATATTGCTGCTTCTATGGATGGACCTTTCTATAGTCAGTTATGCTGCCACCTTTGGACGTTTTGTGTATTGCACTTGTATGTATGTCAGAGGTCAGAGTTTTGACTCATTTCCCTTTGTCTAAACCACTCCCATCTTCTCCAGTGAGCATTTCCTGTTTCATTATTCATTGTCTTTCTGCCTTATGAGACACACATGTATTCTGCATGCTACTCTGATCAAATGTATTCTGCATGCTACTCTGATCAAAGCATCATCTTTTGACCGACAATGATACTGAAATCCATTTATTTTGCTGTATCCCACTGTTGTGATGGACTGAATATCGGCTTTGTGGATGAACACAGTATTGGTGAGTTCAGCTATCTAATAAGGATGGTCCCCAGCGTTCTCTCTAACTTAAACGGGCCAAGGCACTGAGCTCTTACAAGGGAAAGAAACAACCATTACAACCTTCTGAGTCAGAATAGTCAAAAGATGTGTAGAATTCCTACAGCCTGTTGTGTATATGTGTGTGCCTAACCTGCAATCAAACTCAGTGCCATCCGCCATCTTGATAAAGCACATGTCGCATAGGTTCTCTACATTGAACTGTTATCTGTCCTGTTTAAGCTTCTGCTTGTCTTCTTAAAGAGACAGTACCATTTGTTGCAAAACTTATAAAAAACGTCTAGACCAGGCTCCGATCATCTGCTTATGAAAGAACCAATGCAGAAACAGCATGCCTCCGAATCGGCAGACATGCAGGGAGCAGATTCGGCAGATATTACTGAGCAGAGCGTAAGACCCAAACGTACAATAAAACCGATGCAGAAAGTCATGGAAAACTATGAAGCCACTAAAACTGACTTCTCCATTAATCTATCAGACCTCTGGGACAGAACCTCACACTGCACGTCAGTTATGTCACGTTTTAATAACCAACCAGCCGAATTGAGAGACTCTATTAACTACCTACACGCTGCGTATGAGCGTTACCAGCGGCTGTCTGCAGAACGGACAAGGATCGATACACTGAACCAACAAAGGGACCTCGCAGTGCAAAGTGCTAAGAGTAAGGCAGAACTTCGCATCACTCAACTGGAGGAGATCAGATCTCACAAATCCACCTCAAGCAAGCGCACTGCACACTCTTCTAGATCCTCACACTCCAGGAGTTCAACGTTAAGCAACAAGCTAATAGAGGCCTGCGCGGATGCTGAATCAAAAAAAGCACAAAGATCCTTCGCCAAAAAGGAAGCAGAGATAGAAGCACGAAAGGCAGCTCTCCAAGTGCAAATGGCTGCTCAACAAGCAGAAGCAGTCTTCCAAATAAAAATTCTACAAATGGAAGGGAAGGAAGCAGCTTCCCTGGCAAGGCCTGAAAGTCCTTGAACAAGCAATAGGACAAAGTACTAATTCGGACTGTCTTATCCCAGCAGAACTGGAAGATCCAGTTGAACGCACCAGTGACTACGTACTAAAGCATAACGTTTGCAAGAATACAGAGTCATTTCCTGTACCCCCTACTAACGACACTGTTCTGACTCTCAACACGGAGACCTCTCAACTCCATATGCCTGAGCCTCTTCAAGTCTTCAACGCAAGTGCATCGATGCAGCAAACCACATCAGCTCCTGCCAACAATAACGTGAGATGCAATTCAAGCCACGGCCAGCACAAATCTTAGAGACTAAACCATGGTTAAACGCTCATGCAACATCATTCTCCCCTGGTAGACCTCACCCTACAGCACCAGAAAACTTTCACACCCAAGGGGTTCCACAAGTTATTTTGGCACCACAGAGTGAGAGATCAGAATTGAATGACTTTGCCAGATATATGTTACGCCGTGAGCTTATTAACACTAGCCTCTCAAGGTTTGACGATTGTGCAGAGAGCTACAGAGCCTGGAAATCAACATTCAGGGCTGCTATTGCTGACATCAATCTTACTACTAAAGAAGAATTTGATTTGCTCACAAAGTGGCTGCCAGAGTCCGCAGATCATGTTAAGAGACTGAGAACAGTACACGTTGACCACCCAGATGCAGGTCTTGTTGCTGCATGGGCAAGACTCGAGCAATCCTACTGTAGCTCTGAAGCCATAGAAAGTGCTCTATTCAAGAGACTGCAAACCTTCCCAAAATTAGGAAACAAAGACTATCGCAAGCTCCAAGATCTAAGGGACCTCCTCATGGAACTAGAGTTGGCAAAGACAGACCCAAGTCTACCTGGACTAAGCTTCCTAGACACCGCTCATGGTGTCAACCCAGTGGTATCTAAATTGCCATACAGCTTGCAAGAGAAATGGGCACAACAGGGATCAAGGTACAAAAGAGACAATAACGTATCCTTTCCTCCCTTCTCATTCCTTTGCAGGTTCATTAATGATCAAGCCTGGATGAGAAACGATCCCAGCTTCAGCTTCAGTGAAGCCAACTTGCCTGTTGTATAATCGACAAGGTATGATAATGCACTACCTAAAAGTAGTGACTTTAATAGAGCAATTTTTGTCAAGAGAACAGACATCTCACCCACCACTAGTACACCTAGCGATAAAGGCGTTGCTGATGATAAAGACCCTAATCGTCAGTGTCCAATTCACAAGAAGCCTCACCCTCTTAAGAAATGTTGTGGGCTTAGGGCAAAGGCTTTACATGAGCGCAGGGAGATTCTCCAGAAACTTGTAATATGCTTCAAGTGCTGTGCTTCATATAGCCATCTCGCTAAAGACTGTAAGGCCGTTATCAAGTGTACAGAATGTGGTAGCGACAGACATGTTACAGTTATGCATCCTAGTCCACTGCCTGACAACCCACAGCAGCTACCTACCTCCGTCCCTACCTCAAATCATGGCAAGGAGCAACGAGGCCCCTTTCCAGCGAAGAATAATGTTTCTTCTTCATGCACAGAAGTCTGTGGGGATGGTTTGGATCACAAATGCTGCGCCAAGGTATGCCTAGTCAATATATACCCAAAGGACTATCCCGAGAAGGCCGTCAGGATGTATGCCATAATAGATGAACAGAGCAACAGATCCCTGGTGAAGCCCAAATTCTTTGATGTCTTGGGCATAGAGGGTCACGTCACACCGTATACTCTCAGAACCTGTTCATGGTCTCTCATATCAAGGAGGGGGAGGGCATAATCCTACCAACCTTAGTTGAGTGTGACCAGATGAAAGGGAGGAGATTCCTACTCCGGAAGCTGCATATCACCATCTTCACTTAAGACACCTGGTTGATGAGATTCCTGCAATGGACATGAGTGCTGAAATTTTTATCCTACTAGGAAGAGACATTCTTAGAGTACTTAAAGTGCGCGAACAATGTGATGGGCCTGATGACGCTCCTTACGCACAAAGACTTGACCTAGGCTGTGGGTGACGTATGTTTGAACAGGACTTGTGCGTCATCGGAGATCCACTCCTTCAAAACTTACGTAATGGAAAATGGACGTGCAACCCACTTCAAACGATGCCCTCACCATTATGAAGTGAAGGAGAAGACCCTCGACATCCTCCAAGTAGGGCAGGTTACTCTTGACGACAACCTAGGTACTGCAGTGTTTAGTACTACAAGTGATGACGACAAAATAGCCTTGTCAGTTGAAGACAGAGAGTTCATCAAATAATGGAAAAAGAATTCTTCCAGGATGAGTCTAACAGCTAGGTTGTGCCACTACCTCTTCGTGCTGCAAGGGCCAAACTCCCAACCAATCGTGAACAGGCTCTATCCAGATTCAACTCACTGCAAAGTACACTAAAGAACAGGCCCGAAATGAAGGAACATTTCATCGCCTTTATGAAAAGGATCTTTGACAATGATCATGCCGAACCAGCGCCACCACTTCAAGAACAAGATGAGTGCTGGTATCTACCTTTCTTCAGAGTGTACAACCCACACAAGCCTAAACAAATCAGGGTAGTATTTGACTCCAGCGCCAAGTATCAAGGCATATCCCTGAACAATGTTCTTCTCACGGGTCCTAATCTAACCAACAACCTTGTAGGTGTACTTATGAGGTTTAGAAGAGCCAGTTGCAATAACTGCCGACATTGAGCAAATGTTTCATTGCTTCAATGAAACTTCCTAAGGTTCGTGTGGCACCGTAACAACAACATGGACAATGAGATTATGGAATATCGCATGAAGGTATATGTTTTTGGAAATAGCCCCTCACCGCTGTTGCAACATACGGTTTACTAAGGATTGCCCTTAGTGAAGAAAAAGAGTATGGAACAGGCGCTCGACAATTCGTTGAGAGAGACTTTTATGTTAATGACGGACTTAAATCTTTACTTACAGAGGAAGAAGCCATAGATCTGCTTCCAAGAACACAAGGTATGCTATCTGAGGCTAACCTCAGGCTACATAATATTGCTTCAAATAGTGTTACTGTTATGAAAGCCTTTCAACCTGACGATCACACCCCAGGGTTTAAAGACCTAAACCTGGGGATGGACATGCCATCTGTACAGAGAAGTCTAGGCCTATGGTGGAACTTATTAAAGGACACCTTTGGTTTTCAAGTCAGCTCTACAGACAAGCCATTCACTAAGCGTGGTGTGCTATCAGTGGTGAACAGTCTATACGATCCACTGGGATTTGTGGCTCCCATCACCATACAAGGGAAATCCTTGCTTAGACAGTTCTCAGAGACGATTAAAGATTGGGACGCTCCGGTGCCAACAGACAAGCTTTCAAAGTGGAGTCCTGGAGAAAATCTCTGCATGCCTTAAATGAAATCTGTATACCGCGCTGCTACACTTTAACTTCCCTCACTACAAGTCAGAGGAGGGAGCTGCACATCTTCTCGGATGCATCTACTGAGGCCATAGCAGCTGTTGCCTACCTCAAGGTAAGAGACTCCTCCAATCAAACTCACATAGGGTTTCTTTTTGGGAAGGTTAAATTAGCACCTAAACCCTAGCAAAAAATCCCTAGGCTTGAACTTTGTGGGACTGTGTTGGCTGTAGAAATTGCTGATTTTATAATGCGTGAGCTAGACATTCAGATAGATGACACCAAATTCTACACAGACAGCAAGGTTGTCCTGGACTACATATACAACCAGACTAAACGTTTCTATGTGTATGTAAGTAACCGTGTAGAAAGATTTAGGAAATCATCTAAGCCTGAACAATGGCATTATGTCCCATCTGAAATTAATCCTGCAGATCATGCCACCAGACCAGTGTCTGCAAGTGCTTTTGCTAATTCTTCTTGGATAACAGGTCCTGAATTCCCGCTGGATGATCCAGACGAGACCACAACTGATGTCTTCAGTCTTCTAGAACCTGACAAAGATCTAGAGATTCGTCCAGAAGTTAAAACCCTCATCACCCATACTAAGCAAGGACTTGGCTTGGGCTGCCATCGCTTTGAATGTTTTTCTAAGTGGACAAGGCTTGTACGCACCATTGCAAGGTTAGTTGACATTGCACGCTGCTTCCACACAAAGCCCACTGATATTCAATGTCAAGGTTGGCACATGTGTCAAAAGCTTCTTTCTGCATACAACATTGCTGAAGGTGAAATGACCATAATGCGCATTGTGCAACGGGAAGTCGTTGGCACAGAAATCAAATGTATCCTTGACAAGAGGGACATTCTAAAAATAGTCCTATTGCTAACCTGAACCCATTCATTGACAATGATGGCATTTTAAGAGTTGGTGGACGCTTAAACAAGGCCGAGCTAGGAGGACAAGAGCGAAATCCTCTCATCGTACCTGCTCGCCACCACGTTATCACTCTCCTCATACGGCACTACCATGAAGCGGTTAAGCACCAAGGTAGACACTTCACGGTGGGTGCCATAAGAGCTGCAGGCCTTTGGATTATAGGAGCAAAAAGAGAAATTGCAACCTCACTACACAGCTGTGTTCACTGCCGTAAACTAAGAGGTAAACATCAGCTACAGCAAATGTCAGATCTCCCAACTGACAGGTTGAGTACTGACCCGCCGTTCACTCATGTCGGTCTAGATGTCTTTGGACCATGGACAGTAACAGCTCACAGAACTCGAGGTGGCCAAGCAAACAGCGAGAGATGGGCAGTGCTGTTCACTTGCATGAGTGTGCGTGCAGTACACATTGAAGTGATAGAGTCTATGGATGCCTCAAGCTACATCAATGCCTTTAGACGATTTCTTGCAATCAGAGGACCAGTCAAAACACTAAGATCCGACTGTGGAACTAATTTCGTTGGTGCCTGTTGAGAGTTACAGATCATCCTTTTCTGTTCCATTATTCATTGTCTTTCTGCCTTATGAGACACACATATATTCTGCATGCTACTCTGATCAAAGCATCATCTTTTGACCGCCGCATGATACTGAAATCCATTCATTTTGCTGTATCCCACTGTTGTGCTGGACTGAATAAATTGGCTTTGTGGATGAACACAGTATTAGTGAGTTCAGCTATCTGATAAGGATGGTGCCCAGCGTTCTCTCTAAATTAAACGGGCCAAGGCACTGAGCTCTTACAAGGGAAAGAATCGCCATTACAACCTTCTGAGTCAGAATAAGTCCTTTTGTGATATTTCTGATGTTTTCTGATAGTCGAGTTTTGAATTGTCTCTTCGTGCGGCCAACATAGAGAAGGTTGCATGGGCATTGCAAGCAGTATACCACTCCTTTTGTGTTGCATGATGAGGATCCCCTAATTTTGTATTCTTTTCCGGACTTTGGGTCAGAGAAGGTGGTTTGATGTACAGGATCAGTAGTGTATCTTAATGACGTCCAGGGCAAGCTCCACAATCTCTGCATTTGGTGAATTTATTTACATTTTTGGTTGTATTTAGAGATGAGCAAATCGATTCAGATGAACCCGAGTTCGTTTTCATTTCATGAATTTCATGAAAAATTCGATTCTGAACGAATCCGAATTTCCCCGCGATTCGATTGATCAAATTTTCTTTTAAACTCCATTTACTGCAATTACAGGCATTGTAAAATGGTGGATGCACATGTCTGGACATATCCCCTGGGGCAAGGTATCATGGGAAGGTCACATGCAGCCTATCAGCAGCCAGGAACCCCGGTGACGTCACAGCACTATATAATCGGCGGCCATCTTGCTGGTGCGCATTTCAGCGTTGTATTGCGGCGAGAACGGAGCTGGGTAGAGATAGGGAAAGACAGAGAGCCAGGGAGAGCCACAGAGAGCCAGGGAAAGATCGAGGCAGGGACAGCAGATAACGTGACAGATTTAATCTAACTAGAGCACAGTTTTAATTGTTTTTGTGTCTGCTGTAAAAACCCCTGCCCACTGGGCATCCCATATTAGCACATTTAACCCTATCTGTTACACACAAGCAGCTCTTAAAGGGGATTTCATCTAACTAGAGCACAGTTCTGATTGGTTTTGTGTCTGCTGTAAAAACCCCTGCCCACTGGGCATCCCATATTAGCACATTTAACCCTGTTACACACAAGCAGCTCTTAAAGGGGAATTCATCTAACTAGAGCACAGTTTTAATTGTTTTTGTGTCTGCTGTAAAAACCCCTGCCCACTGGGCATCCCATATTAGCACATTTAACCCTGTTACACACAAGCAGCTCTTAAAAGGGGATTTCCTCTAACTAGAGCACAGTTTTGATTGTTTTTGTGTACGCTGTAAAAACCCCTGCCCACCGAGCTTCCCATATTAGAACATTTAACCCTATCAGTTACACACAAGCAGCTCTAAAGGGGATTTCTTCTAACTAGAGCACAGTTTTAAATGTTTTTTTGTCTGCTGTAAAAACCCTTGCCCACTGGGCATCCCATATTAGCACATTTAACCCTATCTGTTACACACAAGAAGCTCTTAAAGGGGATTTCATCTAACTAGAGCACAGTTTTAACTGTTTTTGTGTCTGCTGTAAAAACCCCTGCCCACTGGGCATCCCATATTAGCACATTTAACCCTATCTGTTACACACAAGCAGCTCCTAAAGGGGATTTCTTCTAACTAGAGCACAGTTTTAATTGTTTTTGTGTCTGCTGTAAAAACCCCTGCCCACTGGGCATCCCATATTAGCACATTTAACCCTATTTGTTACACATAAGCAGCTCTTAAAAGGGGATTTCGTCTTACTAGAGCACAGTTTTAATTGTTTTTGTGTCTGCTGTAAAAAACCCTGCCCACTGGGCATCCCATATTAGCACATTTAACCCTGTTACACACAAGCAGCTCTTAAAAGGGATTTCATCTAACTAGAGCACAGTTTTAATTGTTTTTGTGTCTGCTGTAAAAACCCCTGCCCACTGGGCATCCCATATTAGCACATTTAACCCACCAAGCCAGGGTTTCCACCCACCAATGGCTGATGCATGTGAGTAGATTCAGCATGGTGCCACGTTTACACTTTCCAAATGGTGCAAAACATATTTATGTCTTTAGGCCAATTTTTGGGTTCCTGCTGATGCCAACTTCAGGGTGTGCCTTTCAGCCAATTTTTGGGCTCCTGCTGATGCCAACTTCAGGGTGTGCCTTTCAGACAATTTTTGGGCTCCTGCTGATACCAACTTCAGGGTATGCCTTTCAGACAATTTTGGGGTTCCTGCGGATGCCAACTTCAGGGTGTGCCTTTCAGACAATTTTAGGGTTCCTGCTGATGCCAACTTCAGGGTGTGTCTTTCAGCCAATTTTTGGGTTCCTGCTGATGCCAACTTCAGGGTATGCCTTTCAGACAATTTTTGTGTTCCTGCTGCTCCCAACTCCAGGGTGTGTCTATCAGTCAATGTTTGGGTTCCTGCTGCCAACTCCTGTGTCTCTCTCAGCCAATGTTTGGGCTCCTGCTGCTGCCAACTCCAGAGTATGTCTTTAGGCCAATTTTTGGGCTGCTGCTGCCAACTCCAGTGTCTCTTTCAAGCAATGTTTGGGCTCCTGCTGCTGCTGCTGCCAACTCCAGAGTGTGTCTTTAGGCCAATTTTTGGGCTGCTGCTGCCAACCCCAGTGTCTCTTTCAAGCAATGTTTGGGTTCCTGCTGCTGCCAACTCCAGGGTGTGTCTTTAGGCCAATTTTTGGGCTGCTGCTGCCAACTCCAGTGGCTCCTTCAAGCAATGTTTGGGCTCCTGCTGCTGCTGCCAACTCCAGGGTGTGTCTTTAGGCCAATTTTTGGGCTTCTGCTGCCAGCTCCAGTGTCTCTTTCAAGCAATGTTTGGGCTCCTGCTGCTGCTGCCAACTCCAGTGTGTCTTTCAGCCAATCTTTGGGCTCCTGCTGCTGCCAACTCCGGGGTGTTTCTTTAGGCCAATTTTTGGGCTACTGCTGCTGCCAACTCCAGTGTCTCTTTCAGCCAATGTTTGAGCTCCTGCTGCCAACTCCAGGGTGTGTCTTTAGTCCAATTTTTGGGCTGTTTCTGCCAACTCCAGTGTCTCTTTCAAGCAATGTTTGGGCTCCTGCTGCCAACTCCAGGGTGTGTCTTTAGGCCAATTTTTGGGCTGCTGCTGCCAACGCCAATGTCTCTTTCAAGCAATGTTTGGGCTCCTGCTGCTGCCAACTCCAGGATGTGTCCTTCAGGCAATATATGAGCTCCCCATGCTGCTGCCAAGTCCAGAGTGTGTTTTTCAGGCAATATATGGGCTCCTAATGCTGCTGCTGCCAACTCCTGGGTGTGTCTTTCAGGCAATATATGGGCTCCTAATGCTGCTGCCAACTCCAATGTGTTTTTCAGGCAATACATGTGCTCCCTATGCTGATGCCAAGTCCAATGTGTTTTTCAGGCAATATATGGGCTCCTAATGCTGCTGCTGTTGCTGCTGCTGCCAACTCCTGGGTGTGTCTTTCAGGCAATATATGGGCTCCCTATGTTGCTGCCAACTCCAATGTGTTTTTCAGGCAAATATATGGGCTCCTAATGCTGCTGCTGCTGCCAACTCCTGGGTGTGTCTTTCAGGCAATATATGGGCTCCCTATGCTGCTGCCAACTCCAATGTGTATTTCAGGCAAATATATGGGCTCCTAATGCTGCTGCCAACTCCTGGGTGTGTCTTTCAGGCAATATATGGGCTCCCAATGCTGTTGCCAACTCCAATGTGTTTTTCAGGCAATATATGAGCTCCCTATGCTGCTGCCAACTCCTGGGTGTGTCTATCAGGCAATGTATGGGCTCCTAAAGCTGCTGCCAACTCCAATGTGTTTTTCAGGCAATATATGGGCTCCTAATGCTGCTGCCAACTCCTGGGTGTGTTTTTCAGGCAATATATTAGCTTCCTATGATGCTGCCAAGTCCAGAGTCTGTCTTTCAGGCAATATATGAGCTCCCTATGCTGCTGCCAACTCTTGGGTGTGTTTTTCAGGCAATATATGGGCTCCCTATGCTGCTGCCAACTCCTGGGTGTGTTTTTCAGGCAATATATGGGCTCCTAATGCTGCTGCCATCTCCTGGGTGTGTCTTTCAGGCAATATATGAGCTCCCTGTGCTGTCCCTACGCTGCTGCCAAGTCCAGAGTGTGTCTTTCAGGCAATATTTGGGCTCCCTATGCTGCTGCCAAATTCAGGGTGTGTTTTTTTCGGCAATATATGAGCTCCCTATGCTGCTGCCAACTCCTGGCTGTGTCTTTCAAGCAATATATGGGCTCCTAAAGCTGCTGCCAACTCCAATGTGTTTTTCAGGCAATATATGGGCTCCTAATGCTGCTGCCAACTCCTGGGTGTGTTTTTCAGGCAATATATGAGCTTCCTATGATGCTGCCAAGTCCAGAGTGTGTATTTCAGGCAATATATGAGCTCCCTATGCTGCTGCCAACTCTTGGGTGTGTTTTTCAGGCAATATATGGGATCCCTATGCTGCTGCCAACTCCTGGGCGTGTTTTTCAAGCAATATATGGGCTCCTAATGCTGCTGCCATCTCCTGGGTGTGTCTTTCAGGCAATATATGAGCTCCCTGTGCTGTTGCTGCTGCTGCAAAGTCCAGAGTGTGTCTTTCAAGCAATATATGAGCTCCTAATGCTGCTGCCAACTCCTGGGTGTGTTTTTCAGGTAATATATGGGCTCCCTATGCTGCTGCCAAGTCCAGAGTGTGTCTTTCAGGCAATATTTGGGCTCCCTATGCTGCTGCCAAATTCAGGGTGTGTCTTTCAGGCAATATATGGGCTCATCATGCTGATGCCACCTCAAGGCTCTGTAATTGTGCCGCTCTGCGTCAGCGAATCTAATAGCGATGTCTCTGATCTGCATGTCATACTTCTTTACAATAGTATTTCACTAACCCAGCATGCATCCTATGCAAGTTACAGCCAAGCAAAACGTTCTGCAACCCTATGGAGGCTCTCAGACGCCCAGAAATAGCTGTTTTTAATAGCGATTCATCTCAAATAAATTTGGACCGAAACGATTTTTCCCGGAAAATTTGGCGAATCAGCTGAATCAAATTTTTCAAAAGTTCTCTCATCTCTAGTTGTATTGGTTGGTGGATTGGTATAACTCTTAATTAGGTGTTGAGATAAAGTCTGGGGTTTCCTGTAAATGAAGTTTGGCTGGTTCAAGATGATATTCTGCAAGGTGGAGTCTGTATGAAGAATGCTCCAGTGTTTTTTGATGATCGTCTCAATCTGCTTATAGTCCCTGCTGTAGCCAGTGATGAATGGGATTGTCAATCTTTCGTGTAAGTTTTCTTTATCTCTCTCTTTCTTTTTGTGGAGTTTGAGCCTTTGCTCTAAAGTTTTATTTGCTGATAGTTTGGTTGATGTGTTTCTTGTGGTATCCTTTTTCTATGAACCTTGTTCCTAGTACTTGTGCTTGTTCGAGGTATGATGTGTCTTCTGAACAGTTCCTCCTGATTCTGGTGAATTGACCCTTCGGGATATTCTTCAACCAATTGGGATAGTGGCAACTGTCAATGGGAATATAGCTGTTCCGGTCTGTTTCCTTAAAAAAAAGTTTTTGTTTTGATTTGGTTATTTTCTTTGTATATTGTTTTGTCTAAGAAATTAATATGGGAGTCACTGGTTTCATGTGTGAAGTGGATGTTCCAGTTGTTATGATTGAGTGTTGTGAGGAAAGAGTCTAGTTGTTCCTTTGGTCAATCCCAGATAAAGATACAGTCATCTATATATATTTTGTATAAAATAAGTTCTTTGGGTCTGTGATGTTCGAGGGTTTCTTGTTCCCACTGGGCCATGAACAAGTTGGCAACACTTGGGGCGAATTTGCCACCCATGGCTACCCCAATCTTTTGCAGATAGAAGTCCCCCTGGTACCAAAAATAGTTGTGCGTTAATGAGAAGTCAAGACAGTCGATTAGAAAAAGGATTTGTTGTTGCTGAAGTTGGTTGCTTGTTTCAAGGAAATGATGTACTGCATTGATGCCTCTCTGGTGGGGAATGAACGTATAAAGAGAGCTCATGTCTGAAGAGCTCCTGATCTCTTAGATAAGCCGTGGTTTGTACTACTAATGGCTGTAAGAATGAATCGATATATTCACCAAGTCTGCTTGTCAGAGAGCCAATCCCGCTCACAATTGGTCTTCCAGGTGGTTTTGTTTATCTTTATGGATTTTGGGTAAATGGTATAGCTTGGGGATTTGCGGTGTATTTAAGTTGAGGTAATTATATTCTTTTTTTGTATGCTTTTTTTGTTTTTGGAATAATTTTTTTTTTCAAATCTTGTATAACTGCCTCCTTGAAGACTTTTATTGCACCATTTTGGTGCTGAGGGTTAAGATGCCCTCTCTTCTTCCCCTGTCTAGTAGATGTCTAAGTTGCTGATGGTAATGGTTTGTAGGGTCTTTTTTTAGTTTCTCATAGGTGACTAAGGAGTCTATTTGTTTCTTGTAGGTAATTTTCTTTGTCCAGGATGACAATTCCTCCTCCTTTGTCTGCTGATTTGATGATCACTTCTTCTTTCTTTTTGATATCCTTTATTGTTTTAAGTTCATTCTTCTCCTTCCATTGTATGCTTTTTTGGGTTTTTGGTATAAGTTTTTTCAAATCTTGTATAACTGCCTCCTTGAAGACTTTTATTACACCATTTTGGTGCTGAGGGTTAAAAGTTGAGTTATTTTTGAGATCGCTATGTTTGAATGTTGGATTTGTTGTTAATATTTGGTTTCCTGGTGTGTCTTCTTGGGGTTCACTACTGGTGGTTTGGGTCCCTTTAATGTTTGTTTCTTCTCCTTTCTCTGCGAAAATTTTTTTTATGTTTTACTTTCTGGTGAATTTCATGATGTCTATAAAGGTTTCAAATCTATTTAAGTCGGTGGTTGGTGTATATTTTAGACCTTTGTTCAAGAGATTGATCTCTTTATCATTGAAAGTGGTTTTGCTTAGATTGAACAGGCCGTCAGTTTTTTTGCCTTCTAATCTGTTTGCTCTCTTCTCTTTTTCTGTTGTAATCTCAATGATAAAGAAATCAATCTCTTGAACAAAGGTCTAAAATATGCACCAACCACCGGCTTGAATAGATTTGAAACCTTTATAGACATCATGAAATTCACCAGAAAGTTAGACATAAAAATGTTTTTCGCAGAGAAAGGAGAAGAAACAAACATTAAAGAGGCCCAAACCACCAGTAGTGAACCCCAAGATGACACACCAGGAAACCAAATATTAACCACAAATCCAACATTCAAACATAGCGATCTCAAAAATAACTCAACTTTTAACCCTCAGCACCAAAATGGTGCAATAAAAGTCTTCAAGGAGGCAGTTATAAAAGATTTGAAAAAAAATTATTCCAAAAACAAAAAAAAGCATACAAAAAAAGAATATAATTACCTCAACTTAAATACACCGCAAATCCCCACGCTATACCATTTACCCAAAATCCATAAAGATAAACAAAACCCACCTGGAAGACCAATTGTGAGCGGGATTGTCTCTCTGACAAGCAGACTTGGCGAATATATCGATTCATTCTTACAGCCATTAGTAGTACAAACCACCGCTTATCTAAGAGATTCAGGAGCTCTTCAGACGTGAGCTCTCTTTATATGTTCATTCCCCACCAGAGAGGCATCAATGCAGTACATCATTTCCTTGAAACAAGCAACCAACTTCAGCAACAACAAATCCTTTTTCTAATCGACTGTCTTGACTTCTCATTAACGCACAACTACTTTTGATACCAGGGGGACTTCTATCTGCAAAAGATTGGGGTAGCCATGGGTGGCAAATTTGCCCCAAGTGTTGCCAACTTGTTCATGGCCCAGTGGAAACTTATTACTTATTTTATACAAAATATATATAGATGACTGTATCTTTATCTGGGATTGACCAAAGGAACAACTAGACTCTTTCCTCACAACACTCAATCATAACAACTGGAACATCCACTTCACACATGAAACCAGTGACTCCCATATTAATTTCTTAGACTTAACAATATACAAAGAAAATAACTCCACAAAATGAAAGAGAGAGATAAAGAAAACACAAAAGACTGACAATTCTATTCATTACTGGCTACAGCAGGGACTATAAGCAGATTGAGAAGATCATCAAAAAACACTGGAACATTCTTCATACAGACTCCACCTTGCAGAATATCATCTCGAACCAGCCAAACTTCATTTACAGGAAACCCCAGACTTTACAAATACAACCAAAAATGTAAATAAATTCACCAAATGCAGAGATTGTGGAGGTTGCCGGACGTTATTAAGATACACTACTGATCCCGTACATCAAACCACTTTCTCTGACCCAAAGTCCGGAAAAGAATACAAAATTAGGGGATCCTTATCATGCAACAGAAAAGGAGTGGTATACTGCTTGCAATGCCCATGCAACCTTCTTTATGTTGGCCGCACGAAGAGACAATTCAAAACTCGACTATCAGAACACATCAGAAATATCACAAAAGGACTAGAAACACACAGTGTATCCTCCCACTTTAAAACGAAGACCCGAAACAACTTAAATATTGGATCATTGAAACAGTCACAAATAACTGGAGAGGTTCCAACCTGGAATTAGAATTGTCCAAGCGTGAAACTTACTGGATTTTTGAACTGAACTCTCTAACCCCAACTGGCCTCAACATAGAAATAGATCAAAATTGTTTCCTGCAAAATAGCTAATTTATTCATATCCTCTACTGTTGATACCAAGTTTCACACACCTATTAACATCTTTATAATTTTTTTATAATTATTTTATTATTCATACTATCGTATACATTCTTCCTCCTATTTATACATAACTTTATATATTTTGAAATATTTTTTAATATATATATTGTGGTAAGGTGCAAGGGGCCGTTATTGACGGCAGGTATGTAGCACCAATGTACCTGGCATTGGTGCAGTAAAGCCGTATAGCTTGTTTGTCCAGCATCAGCTGCTGGTGGCAGTTTGCTGCTGATGATTTAGAATAGCCGAAAGGCTAACCTGGGACGGCTTTACTGGGATGGAGTAGAGCAGGGTGGGACTCCATCCCACTACCCAGGTCCGGGTTTTGCGGGCTGTTTAAATAGCCTGGGGAATCAGCTGTGCTGGGTCCTTTGTCTAGAGCTCACATGGGAGTGAGACTCTGTGAGCCTGGCTGAAATCTCCTGTGGAGGCTGTTTCATGCAGACCTGAGGCCTAGTTGGACTGTAAACAGGACGTTTGCTCAAGGACTAAAAGCTGTTTGCCTGACTGTATCATTTATGCTGCGGTTTCCTGAAAAGGTGATGTAACCTGTATGGACATATGCTTTTGTGGATTTATGTGTGAAATAAACACAGACTTTACTTTGAACTGCTTGCCTCTGCCTCTATACTGCTGACACCCGGTCGCCTACCAGAGCTAATCTCCACATTTGGTGGAGGATGCGGGCATAGCAGTGAGGCCGTTGCTAGGAGCAACCGACGAAAAAGTTTTTTGTTGTGCATGTCCTATATTAAACCTGCCAGGCTGCTACCTGGGACTGCAGACAAAATGGAGGCGGTCGTGAAAGCGCTCGTGGAGGCCAACAGGCAGCAGCATGAGACCAACCAGCTGTTTTTGCAACATATGATGGCGAAGCAAGCTGCAGGTGCGCCCAAAAGTATTCCTGATGCCCGGAAAGCTGTCCGCTCGGCGCTCACAAAAATGACCCCTTCAGATGACGTTGAGACTTACCTGGCGGTGTTTGAAAAGGTGGCTGCAAGGGAGAAGTTGCCGCATGACCAGTGGGCTGTTGTCATCGCTCCATTTCTGGCGTCTGGACCCCAGCAGGTGTTGTTTGATCTCCCAGAGGACCAAGCCGCTGACTACCCGACTCTGAAGGGTGAGATACTGGCGAGACTGGGGGTGAATGTGTGGGTTCGGGCTCAGCGGGTGCATCAGTGGAGCTACCAGTCGGCAGAGCCCGCCCGACCCCAGTATTATAAACTGCTGCACCTGCTGCAAAAATGGCTGCAGCCGGAGTTGTTAAGCCCCACTGCCATTTTGGACCGCTTGCTGGCGGACATGTTTTGGAGGGCTTTACCGCACCCTCTTCAGCACTGGGTTGGCCAGGTATCCCCTGACAACGCACTAGGGATGGTGGACCTAGTGGAGCGATATGAGGCCACCAGGAACTTGCAAAGCGGCTCCATGAGGAGGGATTCGGGGAAACCCCGGAGGTCCCCGCCCCAGCTCAGGCGAGTGGTGTCCCCTAAACCCTCTCAGGACCTACCCCCCAAAGTCCCTGCCCAAGTGTTGTGTTGGGGATGTAAGGAGCCGGGACATATCAGAGCCAATTGTCCCCACCAGGGGGAGCCCATGGATGTAAACTTTGGTTACCGCCCTTCCATGTATGCCAGGAGGCTGTGTGCTGCCGGTATCCCTGAGCTTGTGGGGCAAAGTCACCTCTGTCAGGTGAAAGTGGGAGACACCCTGGCTGTGGCCCTTTTGGACTCGGGGAGTATGGTTACCCTGGCAAGACCCGCCTTAGTACTGCCCGATGAGTACACTGGGCGGAAAACCGGGGTTTTGTGCATTCATGGGGACTTGAGAGACTATGCCACAGCACAAGTGTCTCTCACCACCGTCTCCGGCAGCTGGAAACATGAAGTCGCTGTCGCCGCTAAACTCCCATATGAACTGATTATTGGGAGAGACTTTCCAGGGTTCAGGTCACTGTGGGCCAAGCTGGCAGTTCCGGAAACCCGCGAGGCGGGTGTGTCCCCAATAGACTGGCCCTACTCAGGGGAGACCCCGGTGCCCTGGGAACCGGAATCAGGAGGCACCGTGGAAGAGGTGCCCGTCCCTAAAATGGAAGAGGGGGAGTCAACCCCACTAAATGTTATGGTTGGAGATGTGGAAGAGTTGACAACAGGTCCAGAGTTGGCAGATCTCCATGTCTCCACAACTAACTTTGGTACCGCTCAACACCAGGACCCGACACTGTCTCGGGCCTGGGAGAATGTTCTTGAGGTGGAAGGTGAACCACAACAGCCAGGGGCGGAGTTACAGTTTCCTCGCTTTGTGGTTCACCAGGAAATGTTGTACCGAGTAAACAAGGTACGTGAAGAGGTGGTGGAACAATTGGTGGTACCCAATTCATATCGCAAATTGGTGTTGGATTTGGCCCACCAACATGTTCTGGGTGGACACCTAGGCCAGCAGAAAACACTGGACCGCGTTTTACAATGATTCTACTGGCCCAGTGTGTACAAGGAGGTGGAGAGATATTGTGAGTCCTGTCCAACATGTCAGATGACCAGCCCTCAGCCTCATTACCGTGGTCCCTTAGTTCCTCTCCCAGTTATTGAGGTACCCTTTGAGCGGATTGCCATGGATCTAGTGGGTCCAGTGCCAAAATCCGCTAGAGGGCACCAACATATTCTGGTGATCTTGGACTATGCCACGCGGTACCCTGAGGCAGTGCCCCTGCGTCACACCTCTGCCAAGCTCATTGCTAAGGAGCTTATGGAAATGTTTTCCAGAGTAGGTCTGCCTAAAGAGGTCCTGACCGATCAAGGTACCCCGTTTATGTCGAAAGTAATGAAAGAGCTCTGTAAACTGCTGCAGGTGAAACAGTTGCGGACATCCGTTTACCACCCGCAAACAGACGGCCTAGTAGAACGGTTTAATCAAACTTTAAAGACCATGTTAAAAAGGGTGGTCGCCAAGGATGGGAAGAATTGGGACTTGCTGCTGCCCTATCTGATGTTCGCAGTGCGAGAGGTGCCCCAGGCCTCTACGGGGTTCTCGCCCTTCGAACTCTTATACGGTCGACATCCACGGGGCCTGTTGGATATAGCCAAGGAGGCCTGGGAACAGCAACCCACACCCCACAAAAGTGTGGTAGAGTACGTGACTCAGCTACAGGAACGGATAGCGACCGTCTTGCCGCTTGTCAGAGAACACATGGAGGCAGCGCAGCGGGCCCAAAGCAGGGTTTATAATCGGCAAGCCAGGGTACGGAACTTTAACCCCGGTGACAGAGTTGTGGTTCTGGTACCCACGGTGGACAGTAAATTTCTAGCTAGGTGGCAGGGTCCCTATGAGGTCATTGGAAAAGTTGGGGAAGTGACTTACAAGGTACATCAGCCTGGGCGGAGGAAGCCCGAGCAGGTGTACCATGTAAACCTGCTGAAACTATGGAAAGACAGGGAGACCCCTGGGGGTGACAGTCCCCGACCAGGTATGGTGGGGGTGGAGCTTCCCATTCCTCGGTCTGTTAGTAGAGAAGTAGTAGTCGAGGTGAAAACTGGCGACAACCTCTCCTCTAAACAGACTCAGGAAGCCAGGGAGCTTATTAGCAGAAACACGGACGTGTTTTCAGAACTCCCTGGGCGCACTTCGGTCATCCAACATGATGTTGTCACGGAACCTCAGGTCAAGGTCCGGTTGAGGCCTTACCGGGTACCCGAGTCCCGGCGACAAGCTATCGCGGAGGAAGTGCAGCAAATGCTCCGGTTAGACGTGATTGAAGAATCAAAGAGTGAGTGGGCCAGCCCCATAGTCTTGATTCCCAAGCCCGATGGTACGTTGCGGTTCTGTAACGATTTCCGCAAACTTAATGAAGTTTCCAAGTTTGATGCCTACCCTATGCCCCGGGTAGATGAACTCATTGAGAAGCTAGGCCAAGCCAGGTACTTTTCGGTTTTGGACCTCACAAAAGGGTACTGGCAGGTGCCCTTGACTGAGGCTGCCAAGGAGAAAACAGCCTTTATTACACCAGAGGGACTGTTCCAATACAAGGTGTTACGTTCCAAAGGTTAATGGATATTGTCCTCAGGCCACACCGTCGGTATGCTTCGGCATATCTGGACGATATAATTATCCATAGCACGGATTGGGAAAGTCACCTACCCAAAGTCCAGGCCGTAGTGGATTCCCTCAGGAAGGCTGGGTTGACGGCAAACCCGAAAAAATGTGCTTTAGGCCTAGAAGAAACAAAATACCTGGGCTATGTGATTGGACGAGGAGTGGTCAAGCCCCAGGTGAACAAACTAGAAGCCATCCGTAACTGGCCCCGGCCTAACACCACCCGCCAGGTAAAGTCATTTCTGGGGTTGGTGGGATATTATATGCGGTTCATTCCCAATTTTGCCACCCTAGCGGCACCATTGACAGACCTGTTAAAGGGACGCAAGTCTGTCATGGTGAAGTGGAATGAACAGGCCGAAAAAGCGTTCTCCGCTTTGAAGTCTGCCCTGTGTGGGTCTCCGGTGTTGGTGACACCCGACTTTAAGAGGGAGTTCATAGTGCAGACCGATGCCTCCGAGGTAGGTCTCGGTGCTGTACTGTCTCAGGAAGTCAACGGGGAGGAGCACCCCGTTGTCTACATGAGTCGCAAATTGACACCCGCGGAGACCCGGTATAGTATAGTGGAGAGGGAGTGTTTGGCCATTAAATGGGCCCTGGAGTCTCTTCGCTACTACTTGCTGGGGAGAAGGTTCCGTCTGATTACGGACCACTCTCCCCTCAAGTGGATGTGCCAGGCTAAGGACAGGAATGCCAGGGTCACCCGATGGTTCTTGTCATTACAAAACTTCAAGTTTACAGTAGAGCACAGAGCGGGACGATTGTTGGGTAACGCGGATGCCCTGTCCAGAACACATTGTTTGGCATGTGTCCACCCCCTCAGGGTTGAACAAAGGGGGGGGGTATGTGGTAAGGTGCAAGGGGCCGTTATTGACGGCAGGTATGTAGCACCAATGTACCTGGCATTGGTGCAGTAAAGCCGTATAGCTTGTTTGTCCAGCATCAGCTGCTGGTGGCAGTTTGCTGCTGATGATTTAGAATAGCCGAAAGGCTAACCTGGGACGGCTTTACTGGGATGGAGTAGAGCAGGGTGGGACTCCATCCCACTACCCAGGTCCGGGTTTTGCGGGCTGTTTAAATAGCCTGGGGAATCAGCTGTGCTGGGTCCTTTGTCTAGAGCTCACATGGGAGTGAGACTCTGTGAGCCTGGCTGAAATCTCCTGTGGAGGCTGTTTCATGCAGACCTGAGGCCTAGTTGGACTGTAAACAGGACGTTTGCTCAAGGACTAAAAGCTGTTTGCCTGACTGTATCATTTATGCTGCGGTTTCCTGAAAAGGTGATGTAACCTGTATGGACATATGCTTTTGTGGATTTATGTGTGAAATAAACACAGACTTTACTTTGAACTGCTTGCCTCTGCCTCTATACTGCTGACACCCGGTCGCCTACCAGAGCTAATCTCCACAATATATATATTTATTTTTTTTTATCATTTTTTTCATATATTTTTATTCACTTATTTCATTCATTTTTCCACCATTTTTATACATTTATTTTATTCATTTTCCACCTTTTCTTCATTTACCAATTCATATTATTATTTATTCAACACCCATCTTATTACTTAACTTCCTCCGTGTATTGTTTTAAGGTTTATAGTCTTTAATATACCTAATAATACATTTTAATACACAGTCTTTTATCATATTGCTCTTACATCCTTTTTGCCTTCTAATATATTTACCCTTATCGCTCAAGCATCCTATACCCATATTTAGTTCACCACTAACATTATTCAACTCCTTTTAGTATAACTATCTAAATAATTTTAATTTATTCCCATTTATTTATTTATTTTCATATAAATTTTAACCTCCTTTTTTCAACCTTTTTTCATCAAAAATCGCACCATAAACGGCGTACCATCATTATAAATCTCCAAGTGCTCTCATTACTTTTTAACGTTGTACCATTTCATAACACCATGTTTCCATGGCTCTAACTGTTGCTGAAACATAATATGTGTCTATGTCCTTCCACTTTTCTTTTTGAGGACATCTGGAATTAATTGTATCACCCCGGCGAGAATAACTTGTAAACAAACAGACTGCCAACCTCTCATACTTATCAAAGGAACAACGCATTCAGAAAAAAGATGCCTAACTAAACTAGGTCTCCCAGCAATCCTTGAGAAACGATGACGTCACAACAGACCAATAAGAATCGAGTGCATATGCGCACTAGCAGTACCCTGAAGACGGCAGACCACCGAAACGCGCGTTGGTACGGATCGGCGCACGGAGCACCGACTCAACTTTCTCCTCATCCCCCTTGAGTGACAGGTACGGAACATAACACCGACTCAGCGGTTTTCCCCTCCTCGCGCAACAGCCGCATTTTAGCAACAGCCGCATTTTAGCAACAGCCGCATTTTAGCAGCAGCGCATCAAGCGCCTTTTTTCCTGAACACAGTGGGACCCGATTAGGTCTAAACACAAGAACTTTGTGGAATTTTTAACCCTCACTTTACCACGTGGACTTACAACGCACACAGCTCCACACTTTGGACTCAATAAGGAGCACAACAATCTGATCTTACATTTTTATTTACTTTTTAATTCTTTATTTTTAAATATAAATAAAATATTGTTCAACTCTTACGGATGAGCCTAGCAATCATTTACACAGCAACCTAATTCAACTCGGGATTCTCCAATTAACCCGGACCTGAAGAAGAACTGGAGTGCAACCCACTTAAAGAGGTACCAGATACTCCCACCACAACAAAGACGTGGTAGAACCTCAGAGGCCCTGGGAGGGTTGCGAACCCCCGGGCCGTGGCGGTGAGTGCCATAACAGATTTCTTTCTCTCATTTTCTTCTAATTCTTAATTTGTATTGATAGTGACAAGTGCTTTTTATACTTTGTTCACATTGAATATCGCTGTCCTCACAAACAGTTTAATATCACTGAGCCACCAAGTGAAATACAGCATATACAACAGCTAACAGATTAAGCATTATTCCAAACTAGAATACACATTGTCTAGCTGGGTCACCTTCTTTCTGTAACAATTCAAAGTGCGCCTTAATAGATTGCCTACCCAGTGACCTGCTCACACCCAGAGCGAGATCCTTGGGCAGGAATCCCCCACCTATCGCACAGTGGAAAAATTACAATCAAGACATTTCATGTTGAAGCCTAAACTCTGTCGGAAAAAAATATGTAATTTCCTGGAAATTTGTGCAAAAATCACAGTTTAACTTAATGCCGAATGATAACAAGTGACCTGTCAACAGAAGGTGACAAAATCTCAAGTAGGCTGGCAGTTAGAAGGGTTAAAAGTACCTATGTATGTTGAGTATTGTTCTCCTTGGGGGAACTTGTGCTTTTAGATTTGGTTTGTTTATTTCTTGTTTGCATATTGATATTTTTATTTTATTCTGCTTTTTTATTCATGTTTTTAACTAAAAGCTGTGCAACCAAATAATTCTTCGATGGATCACTTTCAGAAAGATGAGCCCACTACAATAAGCTGGGTATGCCTAGAAAGCATAACGTGTACTTTCAGCGAAAATATGGTTTGTGTGTGTATTCCAAAGGTAAAGGGTTGTTTTGATTGACAAAGTGCAAGGTGCTGAAATTTTCAGGTAAAATTACCATTGCACGCATGCTTTCCTTTGGGGTGCTTGGCAACTCTACCCTTGACAGTACCTATGCATGCTGGGTATTGTTATGTTCAGGGACCTTGCTTTTTCAGATTTATCTTGTTTTTTTCTTGTTTGCATATTGTTTTTTAAGGGAAATGTGGCTTTGATTCTGCTTTGTTATTCTTTTTTAGGGAAACCCTTTGCAACCAAATAATTAATTGTGGGATTTCTTCCAGAAAACTGTGCCCACATCAACAAACCAGGTGCGCATATTGCATAGAATAGTTGTATTTTATCTGAAAATCTCCTGAAGCACTGGTTTCAGTTTGGGAGAGTTTCCTGGGCAGGAAAGAGTGTCTACCAATACATATGTGGCACCTTTGTAACCGGGAGAAAAGGGGCTTTTACATGCACTGCAAACAAAAACAGATTTTACATTTTTGTGCATATCTTTCAGCCCAAAATTGTATTGCAATTTGTATTTGAATGTCCAGATCTTATTTCTTTGTTGAAAGCCTAAATACAATAAATGTGTTACATATTTTCACACACACACACACACACACACACACACACACACACACACTAAGGGTCTCTAGGGAGCAGAAAGTACCAAGCATGTACCAAATATTGTAAAAACTAAAACTTTTCTGTATTCGGGGGGGGGGGGGGCTTTCCAGCTCCCTACCCCAATAAACTAGTATAGAGGTCTCCTGGAATCCTTACCAGTTCACCCCAAGTGTAGAAAATAAATACATAACACGAAAAATGTCACCAGTAAACAGTCACTAGTCCCATCTTCTTTCTTCAATCCAGAACGGGGCTGGAGTCGTGCTCCAGCTCAGGCCGGTGCTTTTTTCGTCCCATGTCACTCTCTGCTGATCTTCAGGACTCTTTTCTGCTTCCTCCACCATTTTCTTGGGGTGGTGCAGGGCATAAGGACTGACGCCCAGTGCTGCCACCTAAATCAGGGGGCGCATAGGGCCCCCCTTCTGCCATTGTCACAAGGTGCAAGGGGGTGTCAGTCCTGGCATCGTACATCGGCCTAAGAAGATGGCAGAGGAGGCAAAGAAGAGCCCTGAAAATCAGTGGAAAGTGGCATAGGACAGAAGAGGTGCCAGTGGAGCTGAAGGACGCCGCCACACAGTGCAGGATTACAGAAAGAAGACAGGACAGGTGAGTAGTGGTGAGTAGAGTTTTGGTGTATTTAAGTGTATTTTTTTAAGTGTATTTTTCTACACTTAGGGTAGGGAGCTGACAGGGCACCTACTGGCATTGGCGGGTGACATGTCAGTAACCCACTATATTACCCGCACGCCCTGAATCCATACTGAAGGGCATAAGATTTTGTTACTTGCAGGGCTGCATGGTGCCACTACTGTGCCCTGGGTTACAAGCCCTTATGCCTGGCTCCTGTGCTGCTTGCCTTTTTTTTGGGGGGGGGGGAAAAAAAAAACAACTAAAATAAAAATGTAGAATTTAAGCCCCACTAGTAGTTGCATTGATAAAAAGAGAATGCATAAAGCGGCATTCCTTTTATCAATGAAAACTAGTACAACTAGCTGACAGTGAGTCATTCAACTGTCATGTGAGTTGTAAAATCATGAAAATCCCAAATGAAAGCATGAATTCTCAATTTAATCTATACCAATGTGAAATCTTGGAAGGGGCTTTGAATCATTGTGGTTGCCTTAAAATCTTGCCAGTGAGTTGCATTGAGAAACCAGGCAAGATTTTAGGCAACGGCTCTTAATCAAGCCCAATGACTGAAAAACATTAGAGTAGCTCTACCTCTTAATTTTAAGCGAAACTAAATTCTTTTTTTGCTGTCTGTTATTTCCTTATGAGCTGGTGGTCATGTGGTCCACAGGCCTCTTATCGGTATTAGCCCTCTGGCAACCTCAGGACCTCTTTGTGGCAATGTTCGATTTGGGGTGGAGGCATCCGTAATTGGGATGCCCCCTGCTCTAGGGACATGTTGTGAAACAGTTTGCCAGTTTTAGGTAAAAACTTTTTTTTTTTTTTTAGCTTTTACATTTCAAAAAATCAGGCAAATGGTGCAAAGCAAAAAACTTCGGGCACCTTGCAAAAAAATGGTACCTAGTAATTGATTTTTGTAGATAACCGTCTTTCAATTTTTTTTCATCCCTACTTTCTTCCAGCTCTGTGAGATTACTGGGTAATGGCCATTGTAAAACCTTTCAGATTGCGACTTTTGAGGTTCTGTTTTTTTACAGCAGATGCTAGGTTTGCTTCCAGCAAACATGCTCTATCTGTGAAATGTTTGCTGTGCCATTCGCTGTAACACAACCCCAAAACATTATTAACCCTTTAACTGCCAGTCTACCTAGAGATTTTGTGACCCTCTGTTGCCAGACCATTTTTTATATTTTGTGCTGTACATGTTTAACTGTGATTTTTGAAGGGATTTCCCAAAATCTGGTCTTTAAAAAATGTCTGAGCTTTAACATGAAAGGGTTTTTGGTCATGTTTTAGTGAATTCTCAATATTTTGGGGTGAAATATTTGCAAAATAAAATTTAAAAAATCAAATTTTTTTCCATTTGTATTGTTTCATATTACCTGTAAAAGCCCCATTTCTTGTGGACACAACAGTACCACATATGTATTGGTAGACACCCTTTCCTGCCCAGGAGACTACCCCAAACAGAAACAGCGCTTTAGGAGGTTTTCAGATAAAATACAACTGCTATTCGCACCTTGCAATTTTTCAAGAAAGACAACCCTTTACATTTGGAATGCCCACCAACAAACTATATATTCTCTGGAAGTACACACCTCAAGCTTTCTAGATAGACCAGGCATGTTGACGTGGGAGCAGTTTTCTGGAAATAATCCCTCATTTAATTCTTTGGTTGCACAGGGTTTTCATAAAAAAAAGAATAAAAAAGCAAAATCGAAGCCACATTTTCCTTAAAAAAACAAAAAAAAACAAAATGCAAACAAGAAAAACAAGTTGAATCTGAAAAAGCAAGGTCCCCTGAACAAAATAATACCCAACATGTAGTGGGTGCACCTTTCTTTTTAATTCTTTTAATTGCCAGCCTACTTAAGATTTTGTCACCCTCTGTTGTCAGGTCAATTTTAACAATTTTGAGCTTAACTGTGTTTAACTGTGATTTTTGCAGTGATTTCCAGGAAAGTTACAATTTTTCTGTGGCATTTAGTCTTTTCCCACTTACCTCCCATCCATCCCGGAGTAATGTATCCCAGTCTGATCACTTTAGCTTATGCTCTCCTGCTGCTGCTGCTGGAAGACTTTTATACCTGCTGGGTGACAGGTGATAAAGGGTTAATTAAAAAAATCGCAACAAGTCCCCCACTCGGGGGGGGGGGGGCATATTTTATTGCTAAGGGTAAAAAACCCTTAAAAAGCAATTGCATGGATCCTCTCTACCCAGCATGGGCCTCTCTACCCACCAGTAGCCCTGGCCATGCAAGGCTACAAGCTCACAAACCCTAAATGGCTCCAAGCTCTTCTGCCCCCAGGCTTTGGGAAGGCAAGTAATGGGGGGCTGGGGGTTGATGGCAAGTCACCCGCTAGCTGCAGGTGACTTGCCAGACCCCACATCTTGTGAACTGGCATGGGGGTCTCATGGATCCCTTACCAGCTCACAAAGGGTTACCTGGAAAAAAGACACCACACAGAGAAAATGACTATATTAAAAAAAAAAAAAATGCGTGTCCCTCACTGATCTCGATGACAGATGTACATCTGCAAGTTGTAGTATTTTGTTCCTGTTAAAGTGTTCAGGGCCGAGTTACTGGAAAAGGCCAGACAGTTACACACCTGCTGCTGTTGTCCAAAAATACTGTTTTTAGCATACTGGTGCACATTGAACTGCATTGTCAGTGTATACCACATACCTACTCCTGAGAGTTGTAGCATTTTGCTCCTGTTAAAGTCTTCAGGGCCTAGTTACTGTGAAAGGACAGACAAAATTACACACCTGCTGCTGTTGTCCAAAAATTCAGTTTTAAGGGTACTGGAGCGCATTGAAATGCCCTCATCAGTGCATACCACATACCTACACCTGAAAGTTGTAGCATTTTGTTCCTGTTAAAGTCTTCAGGGGCTAGTTACTGGGAAAGGCCAGAAAAAAATTACACACCTGCTGCTGTTGTCCAAAAATACTGTTTTTGGCGTACTGGAGCACATTGAACTGCCCTCATCAGTGCATACCACATACCACATTGTCCTTCCCTCATATACGCACTAAGTATTTCATACAGAGAAGTACCAGGACGTGCAGAGAGGAGTGGAAGAGGCCTAAATTCCCTCCCCCAGCAAATTATCTTATGCTTTGGGTTCAGCTCCACAATTCAGTGAGGATGATCTGCAGCAGCTACTGCCCAGTCAAGAAGTGGGGGAGACACCCGCTGCTTCCTCTGCTAGGCGGGCAAGTAGTGATGAGGAGCGTGGCATGGAAGGTGGTGTTGGGAGCATTCAGGCTCCTGAAGCAGACACTATTGAGGAACCTGAAGAGGACATCATTGACGTACAGACATAACGATGATGATGAAGGCAATCTAACTTGGAAGCCGGGTGCAAAAGGGGTTTCATCATCATCAGAAGAGGGTTGCAGGTGGCCCGTGAGTCAGCAGCTGAAGAAGCAAGGTAGTAGCATGTTTGGCAGTCAGCATGGTGGCAGAACTGGAAAGTCTGGAGCCAAATGTGCCCGAGCCTGGGGTAGACCACCTGCTTCGCAGCAGTCTACCTTCCTGAGAGGTAGTGGAACAGGGGTTCCTGGAGTCGGCAGCAGTAGCAGTGAATTAGTGCTGACTGTTGGTGGGAAAATCAGCTACTCAGCGGTGTGGTAGTTTTTCATCAAGCATCTGCAGATGGTTAACATCACCATGGCCTGCAAAAATCAAGGTTAAACATGGAGTAAAATGGTGAAAAATGACCTGTCAACAGAGGGTGACAAAACTTCAATTAAAAGGGTTAATAGTACGCATGCATGTTAGGTATTGTTCTGTTCGGGGGACTTTTGCTTTCAGATTTAGCTTGTTTTTTTCCCATTTGCATATTGCTATTTTAGGAAAACATGTTTTTATTCTGATTTTTTATACATTTTTTTTTTAGGGAAACCCTGTGCAACCTAAGAATTCTTTGGGGGATTACTTCCAACAAGCTGGGTATGCCTAGAAAGCTTAACATGTGTACTTTCAGGAAATATATAGTTTATGGGTATATTCTAAATGTAAGGGTTGTTTTGGTTGAAAAATCGCAAGGTGCTGCAGAGCTGAAATTTTCAAGTAAAATCACTGTTACGCGCATGCTTTACTTTGTAAGGCAACTCTTTCCTTGACAGGACCTATGCATGTTGGGTATTGTTCTGTTCGGGGGATGTCGCTTTTTCATATTTAACTTGTTCTTTCTTGTTTGCTTTGAATCTTTTTTATTCTTTTTTAGGGCAACCGTGCAACCAAAGCATTGATTGAGGGATTACTTTCAGAAAACTACGCCCATGTAAACAAACCTGGTACGCTTTGAAAGTATGAGGTGTGTACTTCCAGCGAATATATAGTTAGTTTGTTGTGGGTATTTCAAATGTAAAGGGTTGTTTTCTTTCAAAACTGCAAGGTGCGCATAGCGTCTAGCACAGTTGTACTTTATCTGAAAATCTTCTAAGGCTCTGTTTCAGTTTGGGGGAGTCTCCTGGGCAGGAAAGGGTGTCTACCAATACATATGTGGTATCGCTGTAATTGGGAGAAATTGGGATTTCACACGCAATAAGATTTTATTGCCAAACTTACATTTTTTACTACAATAAATAGATTTAAAAAAAATGTTTTGCACATATTTCACCAAAAAGTATCGAGAATACACTACAAAAAGGCCAAACAAGACATTTCATATTGAAGCCCCGACTCCTGTTGAAAAAAACAATGTATCATTTTCATGAAATATCCCTGGAAATCCCCTCAAAAATCAAGGTTGAACATGTGGAGTGCAAAATAGTGAAACGTGGTCTAGAAACGGGGTGACAAAAATTCTAGGAAGTGCATTACGTAAAAAAAATAGGATAACAAATATGTACCCAAAATGTCTATATATTCTCCTCATGCTGCTGCCAACTCCAGGGTGTGTCAATCAGGCATTAAATGATCTCCTCATGCTGCTGCCAACTCCAGGGTCTGTCATTCAGGCACTATATGATCTCCTCATGCTGCTGCCACCTCCATGTTGCGTCATTCAGCCACTATATGGTCTCCTCGTGCTGCTGCCAACTCCACCCTGTGTCATTCAGCCACTATATGGTTCCTCATGCTGCCGCCACCTCCATGCAGTGTCATTCAGGCACTATATGTTCTCCTCATGCTGCTGCCAACTCCAGGGTGTGTCATCCAGGCACTATATGGTCTCCTCATGCTGCTGTCAACTCCAGGGTGTGTCATTCAGCCACTATATGGTCTCCTCATGCTGCTGCCAACTCCAGGGTGTGTCAATCTGACACTAAATGGTCTCCTCATGCTGCTGCCAGCTCCAGGGTGTGTCATTCAGCCACTATATGGTCTCCTCATGCTGTTGTCAACTCCAGGGTGTGTCATTCAGCCACCATATGGTCGCCTCAGTCTGCTGCCAACTACAGGGTGTGTCATGCAGCCACTACATGGCCTTTTCATGCTGCTGTCAACTCTGGGGTGTGTCATTTAGCCACTATATGTTCTCCTCATGCTGCTGCCAACTCCAGGGAGTGTCATTCAGGCACTATATGTTCTCCTCATGCTACTGCAAACTCCAGGGTGTGTCAAACAGGCACTATATGATCTCCTCATGCTGCCGCCAACTCCAGGCTGTGTCATTCAGGCACCATATGGTCTCCTCATGTTGTTGCCACCTCCACACTGTCATTCATCCACTATATGGTCTTCTCACGCGGCTGCCGACTCCACACTGTGTCATTCAGGCACTTTATGTTCTCATCATGCTGCCGTCAGCTCCAGGGTCTGTCATTCAGTCATTATATGCTGCCGCCACCTCCAGGCTGTGTCATTCAGCAACCATATGGTCTCCTCATGCTGCAGCACCTCCAAGCTGTGTCATTCAGCCACTATATGCTGCTGCCAACTCCAGACTGTGTTATTCAGCCACTTTGTGGTCTCCTCATATTGATGCTACCTCAAGGCTCTGTAATTGTGCTGCTCTGCGACAGTGATTCTAATAGCGATGCCTTCGATCTGCATGTCATACTGTATTACAGTATTATTTCATTAACCCAGCACATACCCTTTGCATGTTACAGCAAAACAAAGTGTTCTACAACCATAGTTAGGCTCTCTGTAGGCCAGAAAGAGACATGTTTAATAGAAATTCACTGCAAAAAATTCAGACCAAAAGAAATTTTGGGGGGAAATTTGCGATCAGCCGAATCTAATTTTTTAAAAATTCACTCATCTCTACTGAGAAATTTCAGAGGAGTAAAGCATACCCCTGCTTATACATAAATTGGCAGATTGAGCTATGTGTTTGTTTATATGGGTGCAATCCTATTTCAGCACTTTGAGACCAAGGCTTTTCAAGAGCAGGGACTTCTTGAGTTGCTTTATTGCCCTACTGAGGATATGACAGCAAACATCCTTACCAAGCAAAGGCACTCAAGGCTTGGAAAGAAGATGGGTTTAACAGAATGATCATCCACTGATAAGAAGGGGTGTTGGAGATACTGTGCTACAGCTTACAGTTTGTCTCTGTTTGTGATCTGCATATATATTGCTAAATTAATGCAGTTACATTTATGACAGTATATGGCACTGTTACATATACCTATGTGTAGTCTCTGTTGTGCATTCTCTACTGCATGTTGTGTTTCCTGTACATTGAGATGCTCTCTGTGACTTCTTTTTCTGACTGTGTTATCTACCATGTAAGGCGACCTTCTCTTACTCCACTTATGGTCCAGTAAAGCCAGTTCCTATTACACCATAAATATCTATCTGGATTTGACTCTACTGCACTCAGCACTCACACTCTGTAACAGATTATGTATTGTATAGCCCCTGTTTTTTTTCGCAGAGACGGCAAGCAGAGGAACACCTATATTGTGGATCATTAAACTTGTAAACAAGTTAAAGTGGACCAAAACTCAGGATTTTGACTATCCTGGGTTTTGGTCCACTTCCCCGGGGCACCCCGATCGGGGGTGCCTCGCTATGTCAAACCCCCCCAGAACGCCCAGGTCAACTCACCTCACCCCGCACCCTGGCGACCGCATCTCGCGCTTCCCTCCAACAGGGAACATTCACAAATGGCCGGCGCGAGATGCGGCTGCGGCCCGCACATGCCCTGTTGAACCGGGATTCAGGTAAGGTTTGGGGGCGTCCTGGGGGGTTTAAGACAGCGGGGCATCCCGATTTTGGATGCCCCGCGGGGAGGGAATGGATCAATCCTGCTGGGTTTTGGTCCACTTTAATCAGAATGTCGAAATTGCTACCGCTGGTTCTCAGACACAGTCTCAAACAAGAATATTATCTTGCAATAAGCTGCATTCCCGTCTTCCTTTTATCTGAGTTAATCACCATGGTTTTATGTGTTAAGCAAAACATGTTGCTCCCTTCGTCTTATCAAGCATGTACCTGTCGTTTTAATGCATATCATAAAATGTGAGATAGATATAAATTTCATTGTCAGAGCAAATGATATGACATTCTTCTTTTAATTTATTGATCTGCAAAAAAAATCCAATGACATACAGTTATTAAACGACGTGAATATTCAATGCCAGCTTGCTGTCAGAACTTGGCTCTACACCTCAACCCACAATAAAGTACAAATAAATATCCCTTGCATTTTATTGAGTTTTGAAATGCAACGAGACCCTTAATTAACAAATATCAAGTTGGTAGGTATGCCAATTTGAGGTTGCAGATAAATATTGTATATACTGTATGTAACATGCCTATTCCAGCGAGGGAATGGGGGGGGTTAGAAGAGCTGGGGGATTCTTTAGATCTAGGGAGGAACTTAGTGTGGGGTGCGATGGTACTCACTGTGATGGTGATGTCACTCTTCAGCTTACACACTGCAGGACACTCAGATGGTGAGGTAACACTTCTTTATTGGTCTCTTATCCAGCATTACATCCAGTACAATCCATATACAGCTTCCATCACAAGTTCCTATGGTTGCAGTTAGTCCTCCATTTGGTCCTCTGGTTATGTAAGCAAACACTAGTATCTTCTTTAAGTGGACCAAAACCCATGCCGATCAGCCCGGGAATCTATAAGATTTCCAGGCCAATTAATTCCCTCCCTCGGGGCATCCAAAATCGGGATGCCCCACTGTGTGAAACCCCCCAGGTCGCCCCATACACTTACCTTGTTTCCCAGTCCAATGGTGCACGCACGAGACATGGCCGTATCCCCGCTATTCTTCTAGCAGGGTGCATGCCCATGGCAGACATTTGTGAATGGCCACCAGCGCACTCAGAGCCGATGGCCTTAGGCGAAGGTTAAGACGTCAGCGGCTCCGAGCGCACTGTGAGTTGGCATTGGCGATCTGGGGGGTTTCACAGGAGGAAAGTACCAAAACCCAGGATAGTTAAAAACCTGGGTTTTGGTCCACTTTAAGAGTTTCTCTCTAGCGTCTGCTCCTCTCAGAGTCTGTCACTGGTCTCTCTCACTGGTCTGCCTCTCCCTCTACTGGGGTACACTTTATGCTCTTTGGTGGTTTCTCGCCTAAACTAATCCAGTCCAATTACAAGAGCTTACACTTGACACTTTATTACTGCCTGTCATATGGACCTTTCTGAACTAATTCCATTTGTTATTCAACACTCCCCTCTTGTGGCCATTTACTGTAACGTCATCATCATGTCTCATCTCTTATTAAACTATTGGTGCATACCTCATTTTATGGTTTTATTTAGTTGCACTTTCACTACCTATACAAGCCCTACATGCACAAGTGTGTGGCCAGAGTCAAAATATCTCATACTAACTGGGGGAAAAGTACACTTGTTATTTTATCCCTTTAACTGCCAGCCATGTAAAATTAACGTGGCTGCCTCTCTTCCACTTAAACGCAAGCCACGTAAATTCTACATGCCTGACTTTCCCCCTGCTAGCAGATAAAGTAAAAAAAGCCACTCACCTGACTCCTCAATCGATCGTCTGGGTCTCCTCTTCACTCGTGGGGCCTTTGATCCCCCATCCATGCCCATCCGGCCACAGGAGAGTGCCCCTTCAGCTCACCTTTGTGTGCGATCCCTTCCACCGGGTCTCCTGCTCAGTGTGGGGGGGGGGGGGCTCCGACCCCCGGCTCTTCTGCCTTCAGGAGAAGCCCAATAGGCCCACTCCCTTGCTTCCACCAGATGACGCCACCCTGCTGACATCATCTCGCTACTGGTCTGACAGTTGTCAGATGCGATGATCGCTGGCCAGAGGGGGAAAGTGGCATGGGATCCTCTGAACCCCTGGCCCCCAGCGATCACCACATCTGTCATTGAGGTCGGTGAGGGACACAGGAGCTGATGATCAGAGGTGAGTAAAGAAAAAAAAAATATTAATAAAGTAATTTCCACTATGTCTAGAGTGTTTTTTTAACCCTTTACATTTAACCCGTTGTGAACTGGTAAGGCATCCATGAGACCCCTATACCAGTTCGCAAGGCTCTGGGTCTGGCAAGTCAGACGGACAGCGGGTGACTTGCCATTAACCCCCAGCCCCCCCCATTACCTGCCTTCTCAAAGCCCCGGGGGAGGGAAGTCCGGGCCGTTCGGCTGTTTGCGCTTGTAGCCCATAGGCCCCTGCGCTCTTTTCAACAAGCCCCCATAGCTGGTCCCCAGACTGGTTACGCTGGGTTGGGGGGACCTTTTACCCAGCAGGTACAAAAGGATTCCAAGCAGCAGCAGGAGAGCAGAAGCCAAAGTGATCAGGGTGGGACAAAGTGCTCTTGGATCAATGAGAGGTAAGTAATAAAAAAAATAATAAAATATTTTTTTTTTACATTTAACCTTTTGTGAACTGATAAGGGATCTAAGAGACCCCTATACCAGTTCACAAAGCTTCGGGGGCTGGCAAGTCACCTGCTGCTAGTGGGTGACTTGCTATTAACCCCCCAGGACTAACTGCAACCATAGGAACTTGTGATGGTCTGGCAACAGAGGGTGACAAAAAGGTAGGCTGGCAGTTTGGGGTATACCTAATGTACGATCACAAAGAGCCCATCCCTCCTCTGTAGGGTCTGCCCAAAATCCACTTCCCTCTTACCCAACAGTGATGTAACACACATTTCCACTACTATCACTTTCCTTTGTTTTCCTTTCTAATCCAGCTTGTCTCTATCCCTGTTTTGTACATTCCCTCTGTCCTTTGTTCTTTTTTTTTCTTTTTCACATTCTCTCCTTTTTTTCTTTTTAACATCACCTCCTTTTTTATCTGCATAACCTCTGTCTTTCTCTAGTTACCACTGTCAGGATTGTACCTAACACCCGTCTGTCTTAAGCCAGTATCCCCCAATCTCCACCGCCACTTCTGCCTATAGACAAGCCCCCGCTTGTAGGAGACGCGAGTAATGCCTCTCCCAGTCGGTTGCCCCCAGGACTTAACAGGCGCAAGGGATAGTAGCTTAAGGTGCAGTTTGGTGTTAAGCAGGGAATCCCGAGTAAGGATGCCGGGTGCGGAAAGTCCGTAATTCAAGCCGAGGTCAAACCAGGTAGTCACAGGCGAGGTATCCAGGGGAGAAGACAGAGGATGGTCGAGGGTAGCCGGGGTCAATTCCAGGGGGTCACAGGCGAAGTACAGGAGGGTCAGGCAATAGAATGGTCAGGCAAAGCAGAAGGTCGGGGCAGGCAGCTAGCAAGAATAGTCAGGGTCCAAATCCAAATCCAATCCAATATCTTCACAAACACAGCAGCACACATCCAGAACCCAGAAGCTATAACGGGCACTGGGAACCTGGAACAGTACCAATATATAGGAAAGTCTGGCCAATGGGAAACAGGGAAAAAAGGAGGGAAGGAAGGTGCTTGGTGCAAACAAGGAAGTGGGATCGGTCCCAGGAGCTGGACGGCCCAGGCCAGACAGGCCGACCAGTCCCTGGGTCCGATCCAAAGAACCGGCCACTGACAGGGTAATTCAAACTCGCCCCCGGCGGGCGCGCTGGGGGAAGCGCCGCCGGGAGGCATAAAGCAGACGTGCTCGCGCGCGCGCGCGAGCACGTTGACGATCGGGCGCGCCCCCGCCAGGAAGGGGAAGCGCAGAGCTGGAGGGGAGAGCCGCAAGGCCGCGCAGCCGCGCGGAGCGGGCTGCGACGCGGCCACCCATGGCGTCCTGCGCCGCCCGCCCCAGATCCCCACGACGGCGCCGAGGAGCCGGCAGACCCGGGGACCGCCGGGCCGCAGCTTGGTGGGAGGCAGCCGGCAACGCGCCGCGGGACCCGGAACGGCGGTGAGGTAAGTGCCTAACATTACCCCCCCCCTGAGGAGGGGCCACTGGACCCTCCAAGCTGGGTTTTAACGGATTTTCTCTATGGAACTTCTTTATTAAACTCTGTGCATGAACTTCTCTGGCAGGAACCCAAGATCTTTCTTCCGGACCGTACCCCTTCCAGTCAATAAGATATTGAAGAGAGTTCCGAAAGAAACGAGAATCAAGGACCCGGGCAACCTCAAACTCCTGATGCCCCTCAACTACCACAGGACTAGGGGGACTATTAAGTTCATGGTTTCTTGCGGACTTAAGAAGTGAAACATGAAAAGATTTACAGATTTTCATGGAAGAGGGGAGGGCCAACCGGTACGTCACCTGGTTGACCTTGTGTGTTATGGGGAATGGGCCAATAAACTTGGGTCCTAATTTAGCGGAGGGTTGGCGTAACGCCAAGTTCTTGGTTGAGAGCCAAACCCAGTCACCCACTTTAAAGTTAGAATTAGACGATCGCTTGCGATCAGAAAATTTTTTCTGTAAACGAGCGGCCCTAGTTAGGTGTTGTTGAATTTTATTCCACTCTCCTGGCCATTTAGAAACCCATTCATCCACAGAGGGAACTCTAGAGGGTTGGTCCGAAAGAGCAGAAAACTTCAGATCCTTGCCATAAACACAGTGGAAAGGAGAAACCCCTGTGGACGAATGCGTGGCGTTGTTAAAAGCAAACTCAGCAAAAGGTAAGAAGAAGGCCCAATCAGTCTGAGAACCCGCCGTAAAACAGCGCAAGTATTGTTCCAGGGACTGGTTCGTCCTCTCGGTTTGACCATTCGATTGCGGATGAAAGGCCGAGGAAAGGGAGACTGAGAACCCCAACTTGGCACAGAAGGCCCTCCAAAACCGGGAGACAAACTGGACCCCTCTATCCGAAACAACATCCATGGGAATACCATGAATCCTAAAGACATGAGTAATGAAAAGTTGAGCAAGAGTTTGAGCTGAGGGGAGTTTCTTTAAGGGGACGAAATGGGCCATCTTGCTAAAACGGTCCACAATTACCCAGATAACCGTATGACCCTGAGACGGAGGGAGGTCAGTAACAAAATCCATGGCCAAATGTGTCCACGGGGAGGCAGGAATGGATAATGGAAGGAGTGGGCCTTCCGGTGAGCTCCTCAAGGATTTACTTTGGGCACAGACTTTGCAAGCGGAGACAAACTTTTGAGCGTCCTTCCTAAGAGAAGGCCACCAAACTTGGCGTAACAATAAAGCTATGGTTTTTTTAATCCCTGGATGCCCGGTTGTTTTAGTATCATGAAAATGGGACAAAAACTCAGGCCGGTAAGCAGAAGGCACAAACAGGGCTGACGTGGGTTTCCCAGGAGGAGCTTGGGCCTGGAATTGAGTAAGATCAGGGAGTTGGGGTTGAATGGCGGCCACCACTAGGGAGTGAGGTACGATGGGAGAAACCACCCTCTCCGGTAAGTCAGGGGGAGAGAAACTCCGAGACAGGGCGTCCGCCTTTACATTCTTAGACCCGGGCTTATATGTTATAGAAAAGTTAAACCGAGAAAAGAATAAGGACCAGCGAGCCTGTCTAGGAGTTAACCTCTTGGCGGATTGAATGTATTCCAGATTTTTATGGTCAGTAAAGACCGTTACTGGATATTGAGCCCCCTCCAGCCAGTGCCTCCATTCCTGGAAGGCAAGTTTGATGGCCAGTAATTCTCTGTTACCGATATCATAATTCTTTTCGGCTGCTGAGAATTTCTTGGAAAAGAAGGCACATGGATGGAGGCGAGCAGGTGAGCCGTAGTATTGGGACAAAACCGCTCCGACCGCTATCTCTGAGGCATCCACCTCTACAAGGAAGGGTCGTTGTTCATCGGGATGGACTAGGACGGGAGCTCTGCTAAATACCCTCTTAAGATTCTCGAAGGCCTGGACAGCTTGAGCCGGCCAAACCGGGGGATACCCGCTTTTCTTTGTCAAATTGGTTAGTGGTGTAACCAGGGCCGAAAAATTCTTAATGAACCTTCTGTAAAAATTGGCAAAACCCAAAAACCTCTGCAGGCCCTTCAAATCTCTGGGTTGCTCCCATTCCAAAACAGCCCTCACCTTAGATTGGTCCATAGACAGACCAGACTTAGAGATAATGTAACCGAGGAACGGAACCTCAGAAACCTCAAATTGGCATTTCTTTAATTTGACATATAAACAATTCTCTCTAAGTTTCTGTAAAACTAGGCGCACATGTTTTCGATGCTCATCAAGGGAAGAAGAAAAAATTAAAATGTCATCTAAGTAGACAACCATAAATCGGCCCAGATAATCTCGGAAAATTTCATTAACAAAACTTTGAAAAACCGCAGGGGCATTACACAGGCCGAAGGGCATAACCAAATATTCATAATGCCCCTCAAGGGTATTAAAGGCCGTTTTCCACTCATCCCCATGCCTAATTCTTATGAGGTTATAGGCCCCTCTGAGATCTAGTTTGGAGAAGACCTGCGCCCCGACCACCTGTGTAAAGAGCCCCTCTATAAGCGGTAGGGGATACTTGTTTTTCACCGTGATATTATTTAAGCCCCGGTAATCGATACAGGGGCGAAGTCCCCCATCCTTTTTCTCCACAAAAAAAAACCCTGCCCCTGCTGGGGAAGATGAAGGCCGAATAAACCCTTTCTCTAAGTTCTCAGCGATGTATTCCCGCATGGCAAGGGTTTCTGTTCGGGTCAAATTAAATATTCTCCCTCTGGGAGGCATCGCACCAGGGAGCAGTTCTATTGGGCAGTCCCAAGGTCTATGGGGAGGAAGTTTGTCTGCTGCCTTTTCTGAAAAAACATCAGCAAACTCCAAATATGGAGTAGGAATCCCACTAGGGAGTAAGTGTGTGACCCTGAGGGGAAATTCAAGGCAGCTCCGGAAACACTGGTGTCCCCACTTGGTAATTTGCCCTGAAACCCAATCAATTTGAGGATTATGCGTCTGCAGCCATGGCAACCCCAGAATCAAGGGGGTCCCAGGCATGCTCAAAATCAGGAACCTGATAACCTCAGAATGACTGGCTCCAATTTTGATTTGCATGGGAGGTGATTGAAACTGAACTAACCCCCCGGCCACTGGAGTGCCATCAATGGCTGACACCCGGATAGGAGTTGGCAGGGTTTGTGCCATGATTCCTAGAGTCTGAGCTAGATCAGAGTCTAGGAAGTTCCCAGCTGCTCCAGAATCGAGAAGAGCCTTTAAGTTAATATATTTGGCACCAAACATAACCTGAACTGGGACAAAAACTGGAGACGATACTTGAGGAGATACCTTACAGCCTAGGAGGGCCCCCTCGATACCCCCTAGGCTCTGAAGTTTCCCGACGGTTTCTTTGGGCAAAGTCTAACCATGTGGCCGGTCCCACCACAGTATAGACAGAGCCCCTCGGATAGACGTCGTCGTCGCTCGCCTTCGGTGAGCCTGGTGGCACCTAGCTGCATAGGCTCTTCAGAAGGTTGAGCGACGGGAACCTCAGATTTTGCCGCGGGTTCAAAATGTGATCCTTTCTCCAGGCGCCGTTCCCGGAGTCTGCGGTCAACGCGGATGGCCAAGTGCATTAAGTCATCCAGTGTTTGGGGTTCCGGATAGTTCACCAGGGTATCTTTGATAGCGTCAGCCAGACCTAACCGGAATTGACCACAGAGGGCAGGATTGTTCCAGCGTGAGTCAACTGCCCAACGCCGGAATTCGGAACAATAGTCCTCGGCTGGACGGCGTCCCTGGCGGAGGGTACGTAACTTTGCGTCAGCTGAGGCTCCCTTGTCAGGATCGTCATAAAGGACCTCCATAGCAGTGAAGAAACTGTCCACTGACTGGCGGATGGGGTCCTGAGTAGATAGACTAAAAGCCCAGGACTGAGGGTCTCCATGTAATAGGGATATAATCAAGCCCACTTTTTGTTCCTGTGAGCCCGAGGACACCGGGCGAAGCTGAAAGTAAAGTTTACAAGAGTCCCGGAAATTGGCAAACTTTGCCCTGTCACCAAAAAATTTTTCAGGAAGCGGAATCTTCGGTTCCACCGTCATTGCGGCCGGAGCCCCCTGGGAAGTGGGGACCATGGGAGTAGGACGGTTCTCCTGGGCCGCAACTCGATGAGCCAGGTGCTCCACCGCCGCCGTCAGGGCCTGCACCTGCTCCAGAATTTGGTCCATTCTTGTTTAGGCCCGTTATAATGTCAGGATTGTACCTAACACCCGTCTGTCTTAAGCCAGTATCCCCCAATCTCCACCGCCACTTCTGCCTATAGACAAGCCCCCGCTTGTAGGAGACGCGAGTAATGCCTCTCCCAGTCGGTTGCCCCCAGGACTTAACAGGCGCAAGGGATAGTAGCTTAAGGTGCAGTTTGGTGTTAAGCAGGGAATCCCGAGTAAGGATGCCGGGTGCGGAAAGTCCGTAATTCAAGCCGAGGTCAAACCAGGTAGTCACAGGCGAGGTATCCAGGGGAGAAGACAGAGGATGGTCGAGGGTAGCCGGGGTCAATTCCAGGGGGTCACAGGCGAAGTACAGGAGGGTCAGGCAATAGAATGGTCAGGCAAAGCAGAAGGTCGGGGCAGGCAGCTAGCAAGAATAGTCAGGGTCCAAATCCAAATCCAATCCAATATCTTCACAAACACAGCAGCACACATCCAGAACCCAGAAGCTATAACGGGCACTGGGAACCTGGAACAGTACCAATATATAGGAAAGTCTGGCCAATGGGAAACAGGGAAAAAAGGAGGGAAGGAAGGTGCTTGGTGCAAACAAGGAAGTGGGATCGGTCCCAGGAGCTGGACGGCCCAGGCCAGACAGGCCGACCAGTCCCTGGGTCCGATCCAAAGAACCGGCCACTGACAGGGTAATTCAAACTCGCCCCCGGCGGGCGCGCTGGGGGAAGCGCCGCCGGGAGGCATAAAGCAGACGTGCTCGCGCGCGCGCGCGAGCACGTTGACGATCGGGCGCGCCCCCGCCAGGAAGGGGAAGCGCAGAGCTGGAGGGGAGAGCCGCAAGGCCGCGCAGCCGCGCGGAGCGGGCTGCGACGCGGCCACCCATGGCGTCCTGCGCCGCCCGCCCCAGATCCCCACGACGCCGCCGAGGAGCCGGCAGACCCGGGGACCGCCGGGCCGCAGCTTGGTGGGAGGCAGCCGGCAACGCGCCGCGGGACCCGGAACGGCGGTGAGGTAAGTGCCTAACAACCACATTCTCTTAACCTTTTTCTCTTGATTACATTTCTTCTTTTTTTCTTTCTTCATTTCCTCTGTTTCTCTTTTTTCTTTTCCATATTCCCTCTTTATTTTATCCACATTTCCTCCATACTGGCACCTCCATGGCATCATACTATGGGTTAACGTCAGTCTTACCCTGATAGGATAGTCTGTCTATAAAACCTCTGATTGGGTGCTGCCCATTGCTTTTTTTCAGTCCCTGACTGATAGGATAATGGTAAGTGCTATGTTGTCTGTTTATATATTTTAATACTAAATCGGAGCACAGCCCCGATCCCCCGCACTGGAGGACAGAGCAGAGAGAGGCAAGGAGCAGATGGCGGAGGTGGGGAGTGTGACAGAGGAGCTCCGCCGCTTCGAAGGCGAATCTGCAGCCACGACTTCAGCTACTCGAGTGAAGAAAGAGCGGGGGTAGCAATGCTCACCATCTGAGTGAGGAGCAGCAGGAAGTGTTCTACTGGCCAGCTCAGCAGCAGGAGGGGGACAGAGCTCAAAGACTGTGGCGGGGGGCCCAGGACCTGGGATGGAGGAGATGACTCCTCTCAGCTCACCCTCAGAAACCGACCCTGAGGCAGAACTGCCTCCTCCCACACAGAAAACCGCAAATGAAGCAGACTGGGCGGCTGAAGTACACACCCGGCCTCACTCCCCGTGTTCTCCATGTCTGGACTCCCCAGCCCGGTCACAGGTGTGAATGGCAGGGGGATCACAAGATCCGCAGGTGGACTTCTCCCCTGGGCCATCCAGTGACTGGGAATCAGGGGTCATGCTGGCTGGCTGGCTGGGAACTCTATGGGGCCCAGCACTGCACGTCATCAAGCTGGGGCTGTAGCCCCCTCACCAACCCCAGGGCCTAACAGACCCTGGGACGCTGTTGCCTCAAATTGGACGGGGCGAGGTCCTGCTTTTCAGATGGCCCGGGGGGGACTTTTCAGGATGGTGGAGAAGTGGCTCCCGCATTGCACGGGGTCGTCGACCAGAAACCATCTGGTATAGATCCTGCACCTCAGTCATCACAACTATCTGCTATGCACTCTGAGCACAGTGTTGGAAGCGACAATGTTCCCAACCATCAACTTCCTGCACTATTGAGGGGCTCCTCTCCGGGTGCTTCCCGGGGACCCCGGCTTGAGACATTACCTCCGGGGTGGGTGGAGTCCTCTCCCTCACAGGTCCTCCATCCCCTGACCAAATCCCCTCAGCTCAATACAATTTGGAGGTCCTCCTGAAATTTCTCCCTTCGCGGAAGGACTTCGAAAACTACACCAACAGAATGGAGACCTTATTCCGGAGGGAACTGGATGAAGTGACGAAATCGGTATCAGAGGTTGTGGAGAGAGTACAAACTTTAGAGTAGACTCAGGAAACCACAGCACAGTGACTGGAGGCTCTGGAGAGATCACAAGCGACCCTGCAACTGGCACAGACTAACTCGATGCGGCAAGCTACCAGAATGTGACTCCTAGATGACAGAGAATAGAGGGCGGCGGAATAATATTCAGATCCGTGGGCTTCTGGAGGCACCAGAACACAGTGACTTGGAGGCTGTCGCTTCATCCATCTTCAACAAGCTTTTGGGGTGGTGACACAAGGAGCACATTGAAACAGATAGTGTACATAGAGCGTCTGGACCGCGACCAACTGATCCGACTAGGTCCAGGGACATAAGCCTCGATTCATAGACACATTCGTCTGGACTTTCGTAGCTGTCTGTGTATGCTTTTGCGTGTGTTTGTCATTTTTTTTGTTTTTTTCGTTCCATTTCCCATTCGTACGAACGTTCGGGCTAATGCATATATGAGCTTTCGAAGAACGAAAGCAAACCGGATCATTTGCGTTAGTTCGGATCATTTTCCCATCAAAATCTGATATTTTGCGTTCGTTCAGATAACTTACGTTATTGGTATGCGTCTCATTCAGAAAGCTATTTGCCGAGGGACTACCGCCTTATAAAACCGTTTCATTTGCGATCCCCTTATGGGACCATTTTGACCTCGGATACCCTTACTATGAACCTGTTTTGTGCCTTTGTGGAGGAGCATCACGAACTCCAGCTAATGGGCATAGAATGTATCAGCAGGGCCAAGACCAGATTGCACCGGCGACGCATGCATATCGATGGCATGCATGACGTTGAGCTGTTCAAGCTGACCAGACTTAATCACGCTTCCCTTCATAAGTTGTATAGTGAGCTGCGGCCATGGTTAGCCCGCACCACAAGGACCAAGATGCTTGGCTGCCTGCAATTTTTGGCGAACGGCTCGTTCCAGAGGCTGGGTGCCCTCTCCGTGGGGATGTTCCAGCCTATGCTGAGCCGCACGCTATCTAAGTTTTTGGAAGGCATGGCTACCATTAGTCAGAAATATATTTATTTTCCAGACGACATGGTAGCCTGGAACGCGCTTAAACTGGCATTTTATAATATTGCCGACATGCCCAATGTCATGGGTGCCATTGATTGCACCCACGTTGCATTGTTCCCTCCAGCAGCCGACGAGTACATCTATAGGTAAGTTCAATCGGTCATTTTTTATATAGTTTACATAAATTCTATTTGAACTATAATCCCTCCTTGTAAATTGTCCCTGTGAAATAGCTTACACTGTATATCTATTAATCCCTCCTTGTAAATTGTCCCTGTGAAATAGCTTACATTGTATATCTATTAATCCCTCCTTGTAAATTGTCCCTGTGAAATAGCTTACACTGTATATCTATTAATCCCTCCTTGTAAATTGTCCCTGTGAAATAGCTTACACTGTATATCTATTAATCCCTCCTTGTAAATTGTCCCTGTGAAATAGCTTACACTGTATATCTATTAATCCCTCCTTGTAAATTGTCCCTGTGAAATAGCTTACACTGTATATCTATTAATCCCTCCTTGTAAATTGTCCCTGTGAAATAGCTTACACTGTATATCTATTTATCCCTCCTTGTAAATTTTCAAGGTAATCTTTAGTTGATCCAACATACATATCCTTTTTGGGCTAAAAAATACTTAGGTACTTAGTTAGTGTTATTTGTATTGCCCAACATGTTATTTGTATTGCCCAACATGTTTTTTGGAGGGTGTTAGGAGTTAGTGTTTGAGTAGTTTACCTTGCCTTGCTAATTTTTGTCGTTTTTCTTTTTTCACAGGAACCGCAAAATGGGCCACTCCCTGAATGTCCAAGCAGTGGTGGCCCCGGACATGCGGTTCCTTAGTGTTCTTGACAGGTTTCCAGGCTCATCCCATGACGCGTACATATTGCGACGATCGGGATTGTACCGTGGGTTTGAGTCTGGAGAATTCTCAGGTGGATGGCTCCTTGTTAAGTGGACGCAAATAACGTCATTCACTTTTCAATGTATGCCTAGGAATATAATTGGTGACCCATGTCTGGGTTTTTACCCCTTGATGACATGTTAAACCGGACCTTAACTATGATCTTTAACAAAGCACAAACCCTTACAAAATGATTTCAAACCATTTCTAAATAATATATTTCTACTTTCTAGTAAATTACTTTTATTCTTCCCCACACTCGGCTGCAAATCTGTTCTTGACTTTATGATAGGGTCTGCGCCATCTTTGCCCAGAAGCATGACACTTACTGAGTAGAGGAGAGCGGGATAAAGTGCAGGGGGCAGGTTAGAGCTGTGCTTGGCTCAGACAAAGCAGATCTGGTGTCCTGAAAAGTTAAGACATCCAAGAATGCTGAGCAGCACAGTCCTAACCAGTTTGCATTCTGCCTGATTTGCCCTTAGCTGCCATCTTGGATGTTTAAAGGCACAGAACATGCAGTAGATGGTGTTAGGCTCTTTTTTGAGGTGAGCAATCTGTATGTACAGGGTGTTGCAAAAATATAAGATAGTCTCTTAGTCAGGGGGAACGACAGCTTGTCTCAAAAAATTTTTGTTGGATTGGGTAATTAATGTAAGTATTTTCGAATACTTTCAGGGGATTCCGGCTATCCGCTTCTTCCCTGGCTGATGACGCCCTTCCTTCGGCCACAGAATGCAGCCCAGGATGCCTACAATCGGGCCCACCGAAAAACCCGGGCATGAAGAGGGCCTTTGGCCTCCTAAAATCTAGGTTCAGATGTTTGAACCATACCGGGGGGGCACTCCAGTATCACCCCAAAAAGGTGATTGATATAATACTGGCCTGCTGTGTGCTACACAACTTTGCCATAATGCAACATGTCCCCCGGTATGTGGATCTTCCCCCCTCTCCACCCAGCCAAGAGCCTGATGCCAATTACCGTGGCACACCTAGTGCCTCTGGTCAAGCTGTGAGGGCAAATTTGATTCGGACCCATTTTGCCTAGTTTTGTTTTCCTGTTTTTGTTTGTTTTAAGTATTTGTTGTTTTGTACTCTCATTTGCCTTTGTGAAGGCTTTGTTATTTTATTATTTAGAAATAGTAATGAATGAATTACTAAAATTTTCAAACTTGATCTGAGCCTCATTCATTATTTTCTCTTATGTTTGATTCCAAAAACCTTCAATAATCTCCAAATAACCCAAACATTAATGCATCAACTTAGTCCACAACAGCTAAAGTCACATTCAATATATTTAATATAAATATGTCAATTATTAGTTGAAGGAATCTTGCAGACTTCATGTATATACATAGTACAACATAAATATACATTGGTGCAGAATCATGGCACCTAGCAGTTGGCCACATCCAGGAGTCTTTAAGTAATGCACTCCAGGCCAAAGTTTCAAAAACAAATAAAATTAACAGACATAGGGAGCAAGCATTAGCAGGTCAATATTTGTGCAGTAATACATAGGGCCACATACACACCCTTTCCTGCTTGGTCACATTTGCCACAGGCACAGGTGGAAAGCAGCCATACCTATGCCACATCCACGCCTGTAAGTCAGTGGCCCACCCAAACAATAACCCCCAGTCCAAATGCAAGTTCAGTCCAATCTTTGCCAGGGTTCAAGGTCGTAGTTTGGCAGCCCAGAATGTCCCCAATCATGCCTACAAACAGGATGAGCCAGACACAATTTCATTAGGCCAAAGCCTGCAGCGTGACAGCTTGAGTGGCAGGTTCAGTGAGGATTGAGCTCAGGCATTGGCTAGTGGGCTATCTCAGCACTCTAATGAGCTATATGGGCGAAAATCAAAATCATACAAGCAAAGCAATAAAAAAGGCAATCTTGGTAGCGCTCAACAGACAGGTCAATACAGTAGTGATGGGGTGTTGCCCAGAAAATGGGTGTTGCCCATAAAACCCTGGTGGTGGGCCTTGGGGATGGCCCATCACCTGGGCATGTGTGGCATTCAGAATCTGCCACTGTTCCAGCATGAGTCTATTGCCATTTCTAACTTCCTCGAGTATGCCTGTCAAAGTATTAGTTAAGGTGGCCATGTGGCTGTTGCTCGTCCTAAATTCTGACAGCATGGAGGTGAATGTATTATTTAATGTATCTAATTGTGCGGAAAACTGCTCTGTGGTTCTTTGAGTCACCTGGCGAAATAAACGCCTCTCATGGTGCCACGCTGACTCCAGGATCGGCATGCTCCTCCCCTGGGAAACTGGGCGACGTTGCTGACTAGCCTCACAATTCCCCGGGTTTGAGCGCATGCAGATGCTGGACCTCTAGGGCGAGCAAGAGTCGCAGATGTGCTCGGCAAATCCTCTGCAGCAGACCTAACACTGGGGACTGTAGGCTCAGTCTCTGCATGCTGCACACGATGGGCTGGCAGCATGCAGCCAGCTTCACTCTGCTGCAGAGGATTTATTGCCGTAGAATCTTGGGACTGTGGCAGATTCAGTTCCAGGGGGGTCAGTTGTGAAGGTCCCATCAAGGTGCCATCCTCCATTTCCTGGATTTCCTCCATCAGTGTGTGGGTCTGTTGGGACATGTGCAAAAAAAGGTTCAGTTTGGACCCTAAATATATTAGTTAGGCTAATTAGTCATGTTCATTTACATGCATCAGCAGATTCAGCAAAATACACTTACCGTATATATCTGCTCCTGGCTCCTAGGCAGCACGAAAGTTGACGGGGTGGTCAAACTGGATGAGGCTTCCACACTTGCTGAGGGTTGATGCTTGGCTGTATTGTAAATAAAAAGGCACGTAAACACCCAAATATCCATTGATGATCTGTATAACTACATATGCTTCATTAAAACACGTGGGCAAGCAGGAATGTCAACTTCCCCAACGGTCCAAGTTGACCTTCACTATGAATGTCATTATCTGTTATATGTATGACTCACCCTGTACATACACACTGGTCACCTTAAATAATACAAACATGCATGTACTGCATGTTCTGAGGCTTCACACATCCCTAAAGGGCCATTAGGGACCCACACTCAGCTTGCAAATAGCATTTGGCTTAAGAGTATGCTGGTGGGCATTCTTCCTATGTAGACCTTTCCCTGACCCCAGATCAAGTATTTGAGAGCAAAGCACAGCTAAAACCCAAGTGGCCTAAAAACAAAGAAGGAAGTGTTGGATATGATTGAGTAAAATCACATAACAAGCAGTGCTTTGCTAATATTAAGACTTTAATAGTGACCATAAATACTGTCCAAGGTCATGTATGGGCTGGCAAATTAGAAAATGAACATTCCGCACACATTACACTCCCTGCTAAAACTGTAACCTCCCCTACAAGGCACTCCCTAGGGGCATGTGTTCATATATGCCTGTGAGCCTCATTTTACACCATTAAAACATTTCACATACACACTAACATTACTAACCAACAGGAATAGTAGGGATGTCCGTGTCCCGTCGCCTCGAGTGGCCCTCTAATGCCACGGGATGTATCAGCCCCAGCACCATCTCCTCAGTTCGGGTAAACTGTAATTTTGTGGGGAAGCCTCCGCCAGTTTGTAAGCTGAAAAAGATAGGTTTGCAAATTTAGGAAATTGTTGACAATACAAGAAGCAGACAAATGCACAACTCAAATATGTACCTGTAATTGCGCTGTTTATTTTCTTTCTTCCGTGCTGCATTCTTCAGGTCAGTTTTTCGCAATTTGCCTGTTGATTTGGATTTTTGCCCATATAGCTCATCATAATGTAAGGTCAGCTCACTTGCTAATGCCAGAGTTTGGGCCTCACCAAACCTGCCACTCAACTGTCCTCAGCGCAATGTCCGGCCTATTGCTTGATGTACTGGCTCATCTCTGGATGTAGGCAATTCGGGGGACATTCTGGGCTGGCTCTGTTGTGTAGAAATGTTGGACAGGTGGCTGGATAAAGAATGGACTGGACTTGGAAATGGACTTTGGGTCCTTGCCTGGGTGGCCACTGAACTTGCAGGCGTCGATGTGGCATACGGACAGTTGCTTGCCACCTGTGCCGGTGGCAAATGTGGCAGAGGAGGAGAGGGTGTGCTTGAGGGTGTCGTGCTTCTGGCCCTGTGCCTCTTTGTGCCCTTGCCACTTGTGGTTCCATGCCCCTGGGAGGTACTTGCACGTGGCTCTGGAGATGCTGAGCTTGGGGTGCTGTGGCTTCTGGGCCTGTGGCTTTTGCTTTTTCCATGGGCGCGTTTCCCACGTAGCTCTGTAGATGCTGAGCTTGGAGGGCTGGGGCTTCTGGGCCTGTGGCTTTTGCTCTTTTCATGGGCGCATTTCCCACGTGGCTCTGAAGATGCTGAGCTTGGGGGGCTGGGGCTTCTGGGCCTATGGCTTTTGCTCTTTCCATGGGCGCATTTCCCACGTGGCTCTGGAGATGCTGAGCTTGGGGGGCTGGGGCTTCTGGGCCTGTGGCTTTTGCTCTTTCCATGGGTGCGTTTCCCACGTGGCTCTGGAGATGCTGAGCTTGGGGGGCTGGGGCTTCTGGGCCTATGGCTTTTGCTGGCCTTGCCAGTGGAGCGTGTTTTATGTGGGGATGGGTTGGGGTTTTCTTCTTCGCCGCTGCCTCCTTTGCTTTGCTGGTTGTTTTTGGCTTAGCAGACTTGGTTGGTATTGTCGCCTTGGCCTGGCCACTGTGGCTGCGCATTTCTCGCACCTTCGCCATTGGAATTTGGGACTGAGTGGTCAGCCGTGAAGAAGTCTCCTCAGGCCGCTGTGTCATTTTGCTGTTGCCCTCCTTGCCTGGTTTGGCCTTAGTAATGGCTTTTTTAGCTGGCATGTTGAGACTCTGAAAGAGAATGAGCTGTGTGTCCAGGATCCTTTAAATACTAATGCCTGGGTATGACGCTTACGCATTCGCATGCGTACGGCCGTTCGTCCGGCCGTGCGGAACCCGGAAACCGCTGGGGCATTACTTATTTGCTGCGGACAAGAAGAAAGATGGCGCCCGCGATCTTCAGCCGCCAACAAGAAGAGCTGATTATGCTTGTAAGTGTATTGTAATGACTTTGATTTGCCATCTAAATGCATGCCCAGGCCTTAAGGAAGCACAGGAAGAAACAGTTATGTGTAAAAGTGTGTAAACCTCGGTGCAAAACAGAAGTTAGTGCGCACATGTGCGAACCAACTCACTAACATCTAGAAGGATAGTTTGAGGCTAGCAATGTGTCTGGCAATGTCATTTAGTCAACTGATCTAATTGTGACAGATATTTGTATGCAGTTTGATCTAACAACTATGTTTATTTTGTGTTTTTTAGACGATGCTTCAGCGCAGGTACGACTACCTGCCCAACTCTTTTGAGAAGAGGACCGTCGCCCTGGAGATCATTTCCAGGATCCAGCAGGAGACTGACACCACCTTCACCCATATGCAGATTATGCAGCACTGGTCGGACCTGAAACGCCTCCATATGCCCCGGGTGCAGCGATTTTTCGGACTCCATTTCCCAAGTAAGTACATAGTGATTGCATGCTAGATGTAACGAATACAGAATGTAGGCCTTTATTTATAAATGCTTTTCTTTTCTAGTGCTGGAAATGGAGTACCGAATCCGACGCACCCGGAGGCGCACAGGCCGACCAGTGCTGCAGGATTCTGCAGCAGAAAGTGAAGGTGGTGGATCTCCAGGGCGACGTTCCTACCCCTACTCTGTAGCGGCCTCCGACCAGCCCCTGGACCTTTCTACAGAGGAGGGGCGTCACGGCGTGGGCAGGGAGTCGTACCCAGCGATGGAGCCGTTAGCCTCTGGTATGTGACTCTTCATGTAACCGCACACACATACATGCTATTTAAAACAAAGCTGATTCCCTTAATCTCTTTTTCTAGATGTTAATGTAGCGGGTGAAGGATCTGGAGCAGGGACTGCAGCAGATCAGACCCAGGAGGCACATGTAGAAGGTGGGTGATGTCACACACACATTCAAATTGACATTTGCTTACTGTTGACTCAGACATTAGAAGTGACCCTATTTGACATGTCTCTACAGCCTTAACTTCCCAGCAGGGGCAGGTCCCAGAACTCAGGGTGGTCCCCGACACAGACGTCGGCCACCAACGAAGTAAGTTGTAATGTCATTCTTTTGAGTATGTGGTAATTGACATGATTACCAAGATACCTAAAGCCATAGGCATTAGCATAATGACATATGCCCTCTTCCTTAGATGAATTACTTAGCATAATGACATATGCCCACTTCCTTAGATGAATTACTTAGCATAATGACATATGCCCACTTCCTTTGCTTAATTACCTAGCATAATGACATATGCCCACTTCCTTTGATTAATTACTTAGCATAATGACATATGCCCACTTCCTTTGCTTAATTACTTAGGATAATGACATATGCCCACTTCCTTTGATTAATTACTTAGGATAATGACATATGCCCACTTCCTTTGATTAATTACTTAGCATAATGACATATGCCCACTTCCTTTGATTAATTACTTAGCATAATGACATATGGCGTCATAAGTTAGCTTGCCACCTAAAAACATTCCATCCACAGGTGAGAAACATGCATTTGCCAACAAATAATGTTTGTTTCGTTTTTATACAGGGACCACACGTGCCAGAGTGGCAGCAATGAGTGAAAGGGTCCTTCAGTTGGTGGCCGACATGCAGGAGCTGCGTGACTCGTTGGGGACCACAGAAGACTAACGTTCTGGGTCCTGCCATTGCTTTGTAAATAGTTTTAAAGTTTAATATTTTTAAATATTTTAAAATTTTTACAATTTTATATTAAAAAAAAAAAATTATACATTTTTCCAAAAATTAAAAAAAAAAAAAAAAAGCCATCAAAAAATGGCAGTTTGGAGTAAACAAAAAATAACAAAAACTGTTTCAGTGTCATTTGATTTTCAAAATACATTAACACCAAACGAATGAGCCAAGAAATATTTAGAGATGAAGATTCACATGACCGCAAAATGGAAGAAGAACCTAAGCCCGAAGTGGTTTGGGTGAGTTTTAGGGGTCAGAAATGGAAGAAGAACCTAAGCGCGAAGTGGTTTGGGTAAGTTTTAGGGGTCAGAAATGGAAGAATTAAAGCGCAAAGTGATTTAGTTGAGTTTTAGGGGTCAGAAATGGAAGAAGAACCTAAGCACAAAAGGATTTAGGTGAGTTTTAGGGGTCAGAAATGGAAGAAGAACTTAAGCGCGAAGTGGTTTGGGTAAGTTTTAGGGGTCAGAAATGGAAGAAGAACCTAAGCGCAAAGTGATTTAGGTAAGTTTTAGGGGTCAAAAATGGAAGAAGAATTAAAGCGCAAAGTGATTTAGGTGAGTTTTAGGGGTCAGAAATGGAAGAAGAACTTAAACGCGAAGTGGTTTGGGTAAGTTTTAGGGGTCAGAAATGGAAGAAGAACCTAAGCGCAAAGTGATTTAGGTAAGTTTTAGGGGTCAGAAATGGAAGAAGAATGAAAGCGCAAAGTGATTTAGCTAAGCATTATAGCACAAGTGAGTGAACCAAATATTTAGGCAAGCACTTTAATGAGTTAAGTTTGTAGTGCGCAGGCTTAAGGCCGTAAGGATTTTCGTCTGGACAATTATTTATTGAAAAAGGAATTCAGAATCTAACAGGAAACGTAAAGGATACAGAAGCCTACGTTGTAACATGAGTAAAAAAAACGGAAAGCAAAAGCTGGAAAATGTGTACTTACTCGTACTCTAGCATACTAACAGACGAAGACTTTACAGAAGGCTTGCAATGCATGCTTAGAATCGCTCGTACACTCATACGAGAGCGGGAACATTTAAAAAAAACAGATCGACACAATAACGAAAGTATTTTTTTGTCTCTCTGAATCAACCTTATAGTGTGTCGAATCCACTTTTACAAGATCAAAGAGGAAATTATGCAAAGAGCATGGGAGATGGGCCCCTCATCCTACCACTGTTGCTGGACCTGGCCAGACGCACCCTTCAGATGAGGCGGACACTCAAGCCCTTACTGGAATAAATCTGTGGGGGCCTCCTACAGATGGGGCCATCTGTTTCACCTGGTGGTCATGAGGCAGGACCGCTCCTTCATTCTGCCCGCCCCATCTCAGCTGCCGAGCCTTTTTAGCTTCCTGGATCTACCAGCTATATCTATTTAGGAGTGGGGCGCTCAACGCCCCTGCAGCCCACGGTAATTTGGAGATAGAGGAGGCAGACGCCAGAACCGGCGGGTCTAGTGGAGTTGAATGAGCCCCTCCTGGGTCACCCGGGAGTGGTCGGGGTTGGCTGCAACAACATCTGTGACTTTCTGCACTCAAGGCTTTCTTCCCCCTTTCTTTTGGCACATGACTCACTCAGGATCTAGGTTTGCTGGGTCCTTCGTGTCTTGGGCCGTGGCCCTGCCCAGCCTCTCGCCTTAACACCTTCCACTGGGCTGGCCTGCCCCCGGCACTTGTGGCCCCCCTGGACCGCCTTGGCCGAATATTGTGTATCCAGCTAATATGTGACTTGGACCTAAGGGGGCGTGGCCCGAGTGATTCACCGTGCAGAGATTTGGCGTTTGGAGGCCCAGCCTGCTGGGGCGTTTTGGGGCCTGGGTGTTAATTAATAGTCATTTAAAGTGGACCAACACCCACCGGTGATCGGCCCGGGAATCTATAAGATTCCCGGGCCGATCACCTCCCTCCCCGCGGGACATCCGAGATCGGGATGTCCGGCGGGGTGAAACCCCCCCAAACACCCCAAACTCCTTACCTTAGTTTCGGCGGCGGCCGGCCGCCGCCGCCTCCCTCGCGCCCCTCTAGACGTGCGCGCGCGTCTGTGAATGGCCGGCGCGGGCACGCGCGCGTCAACAGGGACGCACGGGAGGCGGCGGCGGCGGAGCCGCTTGTCCGCGGCTTGTCCGTCGCCGCGGACAGAGGTGAGTTCGGGGGGGTTTCACACAGCGGGGCACCCCGATCGGGGGTGCCCCATCGAAGTGGACCAAGACCCAGGATAGTCAAAATCCTGGGTGTTGGTCCACTTTAATGAGTGTAGTTCACGGTTTATGAGATTTCATTATGCTGCAAAGTATGTTGTAACCGCTGTTGCATAGTGTCTCTGGTTGGGGTGTCCCCCTCTGGGCTTGGTGTGGGCGGGGGGGTCCCTGTGTTCTGCGGGGGATGCCCCCACGGGGGCCGTCCGGCCAGGCTAGCTCAGATGGGGTCTGCTCCTCTGCAGTGGAGAGTACTATTGAGCATTTCCTCGAGGACCACAGGGAGGACCCTACCCCCTTACCCTTCCAGTGTGAGGCTCTAAAGTGCATCATTAGAGAGGAACTAATTAAACATGGGTATAGACTTAAAAGGGAGCAGGCCTTGCTCATAAACCAATCTCTAAACAAAATCTACACCCTCGAGAGGGAGCATAAAAACAGGCCCACTAATGCCAAACTGTTAGAGCTCCAGGAGGCTAGGGAAAAGCTTCAAAACGTATATAATCAATCTTATCTTGGCTATAGAGGTTAAATCCCGGCTTTATGAGATGGCAAACAAATGTGGACATTTGCTAGCCAGAGCTCTGCACCCTAGATCGACTGCGACATACAAACCCACCCTGAAAGCACCAGATGGCACTGTAGCGCATAGCAAGCACTCCACTTCCCGCTATCCCTCCGGAGGATGCTGAGTCCTTAGAATTGCCTTTCATGGAGCAAGAGGTAGCCAGGGCAACTAAAGAATCATCATCTGACAAGTGTCCTGGGGCAGATAGGTACTCCCCCAAATTTTACAAATATTTTGGAGTCCGGTTGACCCCCCGTATTGACAAGGACCTTTAACACTATTGGCGAATGCTGCCCTTTCCCCAAACAGTCTCTGGAGGCAGCTGTCTCAGTCATCCCTAAACCAGGCAAATTTACCACCGTGTGTGGCAACTACAGGCCAATATCACTCATTAATAGGGATGAGCGAATCGATCCGGACGAACCCGGATTCGTTCCGAATTTCATGGAAAATTCGATTCTGAACGAATCCGAATTTCCCCGCGATTCGATCGATCGAAGTTTTCCTTTAAACTCCATTCATTTCAATGACAGGCATTCTAAGATGGTGGACGCACATGTCCAGACATGTACCCTGGGGCAAGGTATGATGGGACAGTCACATGCAGCCTATCAGCAGCCAGGAAGCCCAGTGCTATATAAAGCGGCGACCATCTTGCTTGTGCGCATTTCAGACTTGCATTCATGAGACAGCGGTGGTTGCAGCAGACAGGGACAGACAGTTAGCGATAGGTAGGGAGAGTTACAGATAGGTAGGGAGAGTTAGAGAGGCAGAGCCAGGGAAAGATAGTGGAAAACCGGAACAATCCAGGGACAGCATAAAAGTGACAGTGACAGGGTGATTTGCCTGATCAGTTTTCAATTCAATTTGATTTCTTTCTGCTGTAAACCATAATCTGCCTTGCCACTGTGCATGCCATCTATGCAGTGCCTTATGTAACCCTATCTGTTACACACAAGCATTTAAATAACTGGATTAGTGTTAATATTTTTGGGTCTGCTTTAAATACACCAGGCCACTGTGCACGCCATCTATGCAGTGCCTTATGTTACCCTATCTGTTACACACAAGCATTTAAATAACTGGATTAGTGTTAATATTTTTGGGTCTGCTTTAAATACACCAGGCCACTGTGCACGCCATCTATGCAGTGCCTTATGTTACCCTATCTGTTACACACAAGCATTTAAATAACTGGATTAGTGTTAATATTTTTGGGTCTGCTTTAAATACACCAGGCCACTGTGCTTGCCATCTATGCAGTGCCTTATGTTACCCTATCTGTTACACACAAGCATTTAAATAACTGGATTAGTGTTAATATTTTTGGGTCTGCTTTAAATACACCAGGCCACATGGGCATCCCAAACCTGCACTTAGCAGCCTATCGGTTATAGTAAATAAGCGTTGTTCTGCCTCAGCTTTATTAAGGCATTGCATTTTGAATTGGTTTTTGTCCTGCTGTCAATACACCAGGCCGCAGGTTATCCCAAACCACCACTTTGCAACCTATCTGTTATACTAAATAAGTATCTACAGCCTCAGCTTTATTAAGTTATTGCATTTTGAATTGGTTTTTGTCCTGCTGTCAATACACCAGGCCACAGGGTATCCCAAACCACCACGTTGCACCCTATCCGTTATACTAAATAAGCGTCTACAGCCTCAGCTTTATTAAGTTATTGCATTTTGAATTGGTTTTGGTCTGCTTTAAATACACCAGGCCGCAGGGTATCCCAAACCTGCACGTTGCACCCTATCTGTTATACTAAATAAGCATTGTTCAGCATCAGCTTTATTAAGCTATTGCATTTTGAATTGTTTTTTGTCCTGCTGTCAATACACCAGGCCGCAGGGTATCCCAAACCACCACGTTGCACCCTATCTGCTATACTAAATAAGCGTTGTTCAGCATCAGCTTTATTAAGCTATTGCATTTTGCATTGGTTTTTGTCCTGCTGTCAATACACCAGGCCGCAGGGTATCCCAAACCACCACGTTGCACCCTATCTGCTATACTAAATAAGCGTTGTTCAGCATCAGCTTTATTAAGCTATTGCATTTTGCATTGGTTTTTGTCCTGCTGTCAATACACCAGGCCGCAGGGTATCCCAAAACACCACGTGGCACCCTATCTGTTATACTAAATAAGCGTCTACAGCCTCAGCTTTTTTTAAGTTATTGCATTTTGAATTGGTTTTGGTCTGCTTTAAATACACCAGGCTGCAGGGTATCCCAAACCTGCACGTTGCACCCTGTTATACTAAATAAGCGTTGTTCAGCATCTGCTTTATTAAGCTATTGCATTTTGAATTGGTTTTTGTCCTGCTGTCAATACACCAGGCCACAGGGTATCCCAAACCACCACGTGGCACCCTGTTATACTAAATAAGCGTCTACAGCCTCAGCTTTATTAAGTTATTGCATTTTGAATTGGTTTTGGTCTGCTTTAAATACACCAGGCCGCAGGGTATCCCAAACCTGCACGTTGCACCCTATCTGTTATACTAAATAAGCGTTGTTCAGCATCAGCTTTATTAAGCTATTGCATTTTGAATTGGTTTTTGTCCTGCTGTCAATACACCAGGCCGCAGGGTATCCCAAACCACCACGTTGGACCCTATCTGCTATACGAAATAAGCTTGTTCAGCCTCAGTTTTATTAAGCTATTGCATTTTGAATTGTTTTTTTGTCCTGCTGTCAAAACACTAGCCCACATGGGCATCCCAAACCAGCACATGTCACCCTATTGGTTATACTAAATAAGCTTCTACAGGCCCTTTTTTTTATTTATTTATTTATTTTATATAGAGCTGTAATAGATTATATAGTGAGGTAAATTCGCCATTTTGCACCATTATATAGAGAAGCCCACTGTGTAAATCTGAGGAGCAATAGTTTATACAGTATTGTGAGGTAAATTCGCTGTTTTGCACTAATATATATATCAACCTAAATCCCTGTGTAAATCTGAGGAGCAATAGTTTATATTGTGAGGTAAAATTGCCATTTTATAGAGCAGGCCCTGTCTGAAAATCTCATTTTGCAATCTATGTTATATTGTGAGCTAAATTTGCCATGTTGCACCATTCTTTAGAGTGGCCCTCCTGTGTAAATCAGAGCAGCAGTAGTTTATATTGGACAATACATTTGCCCTGTTTTGCACCATTATATGGAGCAGCCCCTGAGTAAATCTGGGGGGCAATAGTTTATATTATGAGGTAATTGCATGGTTTTGCACCATTACATAGAGCAGTCCCTATATAAACCTGAGAAATAGGTTATATTGTGTGAGTTAAATCCGCTCTTGGTTTTGTAGCATGCTATAGAGCAGGCCCTGTGCAAATCTGAGGGGCAATAGCTTATACTGTGAGGCAAATTTTCCATTTTGAAGCATAATATAGAGCAGGCCCTGTGTAAATCTGAGGGGCAATATCTTAAACTGTGAGGTAAATTTGCCATTTTGCAGCATAATATAGAGCAGCCACTGTGTAAATCTGAGGGGCATTAGCTTATATAGTGAGGTAAATTTGCCATTTTGCAGCATAATATAGAGCAGGGCCTGTGTAAATCTGAGGGGCAATAGCTTATACTGTGAGGTAAATTTGCCATTTTGCAGCATAATATAGAGCAGGCCCTGTGTAAATCTGAGGGGCAATAGCTTATATAGTGAGGTAAATTTGCCATTTTACAGCATAATATAGAGCAGGCCCTGTGTAAATCTGAGGGGCAATAGCTTATATTGTGTGGTACATTTGCCATTTTGCAGCATAATATAGAGCAGCCCAGTTGCCGTCTAAATCAACTACTGGCCGGGCAGGACAGCTTTTCCAGGGCAAACTCTGCTAGTTGCGGCCACAAGTCAAGTTTGGCTTCTCAGAAGTCCAGCGGATCCTCAAGGTGTGTTGGCATGGTCATGACAAGGTATGACATGACCTGCCCGTTCAGGTCCTGCTCCAGGTCTTCCTGCTGCTCATGAGTAGACTCACTATGCGGGTGTAGAAAGCTACTCATTAGCGACTTAAGACTGAGGCTGCTGCTGATGGAGCTGCTGCTCCTGACACCCCCCCGGCAGCCATGGCAGTGAAAGGTGAGCGCAGAGGTCCCCCCGAGTCAGACCTGCGAGAGTATGGACCATGGCGCAGATAGACATCGCCCAACTGACTACGTAGGATGTCTCTGTAGTAGGCCAGTTTGTCCTCCCTCTCAGTGGGTGTAAAAAATGCCCCCATTTTGTGCTGGAAGCAAGGGTCCAATAAGGTGGAGAGCCAGAAGTCATCCCGCTGACAAATGGAGACAATTCTGTGGTCACTACGCAAGCACGTGAGCATGCATCGTGCCATTTGTGCAAGTGACTTGGAGGGACTACCTGTCTCCATCTCCACTGCATACTGCCATGGTGTGTCTGGGTCCTCTGTCTCGCCTTCCTCACAACCCTCTAGCTCCTCTGGCTGCTCCTGCTCCTCCTTTCCTGTCAGATGACTAGATAAAATGGTCATTTTGTCAAACCTAAACTGTGCTTTGCTGTGCCCTACCCCCCCCTCCTCCTCCACTTCAGCCCCCACAGGCTTCATGTGGCTGTGAAATGTATGCGCCATGTCTCTAGTGCCCTGACCAGCCATGGTTTCCAACATGTGTTGTAGTACATGAAGCAGTGGAATCTCATCGTTCATCTCATAGTCCTGGCGACTGACTAATAAAGTAGCTTCCTCAAAGGGCCTGAGCAAACGGCAGGTGTCACGTATGAGCTGCCACTGGTTTACATTGAAGTTACAAAGGGGAGTCCCCCTATTCGTTTGGATCATCAAGAAATCCGTGATGGCTTTTCTCTGTTCCTATAGTCGATCCTGCATATGGAGGGTGGAATTCCAAAGGGTGGAAACATCGCAAATCAGACTATGTTGGGGGATACCGTTCTGGCACTGAAGCTCAAGAAGGGTGTGCTTGGCGGTGTAGGAGTGCCTGAAGTGCATGCAAAGTTTCTTTCCTGTTGTTAGGATGTCTTTCAGATGGGGGGGAAGACTTCCTAAAATGCTTGACAACTAGATTGAACACGTGTGCCATGGCAGGATGATTGGCTCAGGCTTCCTTGTTGCAGCGCAGACAAGATGTTCATCCCAGTGTCAGTCACCATGGGTCCCATTTGCAGTTTTCGTGGAGTAAGCCATGATTTCATGTATTGAGTTCTCATTTTTAGCAGTTCCTCCCATGTGTGACTCTGTTGCTCAAGGCAAACCATGTGAAGAACAGCGTTGTGTCCTGCACACATGGTAGGCTGGAAGGGCACTGGGAAAAAAAAAAAAAAAAAAAAAGAGAAAAAATAAATATTTAGAAAAAAAAGTAAAAAAAAAAAATTAAAAAATTTGTACAAAAATTCACAAAATATTAAAAGGCAATGGAAAAAAAAAATTATATATTGTGGGGAACCGCTCTGGTAGATACTTGGTAGCTGTGCAGTAAGCAGGGTCACAGCCAGGATACAGTTCAATTCAAGTGTTTTTTATTTCACACTTGTAGCTTCCAACAACCACGGGGCCTTAACATCAGGCTTAAACAAAAATAAATAAATCCTGCTCGGCTAAGCAACTCACTAATATGTAACAAACCCTAGCTATACGTGGGACTGGCTATCCGGCCCACAGTTACCAATTACAAGCGTTGTGTGGCCCGTTCAATACCTCCTCTAGTCCAGCAGTCAGCTCTCCGGGTATGGCCACACTCTTCAGATCGGCAGTGAGCTTTAAATTAGGACCCGAGGATCCACAGCTGCGGGCTGTGGAAGCCCCGGACCGAACCCCCGGGTGGAGTGAGCGTCCCACTACCAACCTCACTCACTCCAGAACAAGCAGGTCCCAGTACGTATTTTACAATCTGTCTATGTTAGCTATGGCCAACATCGACAACACAGACTATCAATCCTGCTTATACTGTGTCTGTGTTAACCCTTTGGTTACCAGAGACATACCCAAGGCTTACCATTCACAGTTTAACCATTTCAAGGGCAGATATCTGTTCTCCCAAACCATACCCTTCTCACACTCCCTCCCCCTCAGTTCAGACCCACTGGGGCGAACTTCTGACATCAAACAATGGGTCCGGGATAAGGCATCCGCGTTACCTTGCAGTCTCCCAGCTCGGTGCTCCACTGAGAAACTGAAGTTTTGCAACGACAAAAACCACCTTGTGACTCTGGCATTCCTCTCCTTGGACCTACTCATCCAGGTGAGGGGCGAGTGGTCAGTTATCAGACGGAACCGTCTTCCCAGCAAGTAGTATCTTAGTGCTTCTAAGGCCCACTTTATCGCCAGACACTCTTTTTCTACAATGCTGTAGTTTTTCTCAGCTGGTGTGAGTTTTCTGCTCAGGTAGGTAACTGGGTGCTCCTCTCCATTCACCTCCTGAGACAGGACAGCTCCTAACCCTATATCTGACGCATCGGTCTGCACAATAAATTTTTTCTTGAAGTTTGGCGTAATGAGGATGGGGAATCCACATAATGCCAACTTCAAGGCCTGAAAAGCGCTTTCTGCTTGTGCATTCCACCGCACCATGACGGACCCTTTTCCTTTCGAAAGGTCAGTCAGGGGAGCTGACAGCGTGGCAAAGTTGGGTATAAACCGCCTGTAATACCCAACAATGCCCAGGAATGCCCTGACTTGTTTGGTGCTGACAGGTTGAGGCCACTCCTGGATAGCGTCAACCTTGTTGACCTGGGGTTTAATTATGCCTCGTCCAATCACATACCCCAAGTAGCGTGTCTCCTCCATCCCGACCGCACACTTCTTGGGGTTTGCAGTTAGGCCGGCTGCCCTTAAAGAGTTCACTACAGCCTGTACTTTGGCCAAGTGACTCTCCCAGTCATCGCTGAAGATGATAATATCATCCAAATATGCTGAGGCGTATCTCCTGTGAGGCTTTAGCACTACGTCCATTAAGCGTTGGAACGTCGCGGGGGCCCCGTGAAGCCCGAACGGTAACACGACATAGTGGAATAGGCCCTCAGGGGTGATGAAGGCTGTCTTCTCTTTAGCGCTTTCTGTCAGGGGTACTTGCCAGTATCCCTTGGTGAGGTCGAGCGTAGTGAAATATCGAGCACCTCCCAGTCTCTCAATAAGCTCATCTATACGTGGCATGGGATAGGCGTCAAATTTAGAAACTTCATTTAATTTTCTGAAATCATTGCAGAAACGTAGGGTACCATCTGGCTTGGGAATCAGAACAATGGGACTGGCCCATTCACTTTTGGACTCCTCTATGACTCCCAACTGCAGCATTTTCTTAACCTCCTCTGCAATGGCCTGACGACGAGCCTCAGGGACTCGATATGGTCTTAGCCGAACCTTCACCCCAGGCTCCGTGACAATGTCATGCTTGATTACGGACGTGTACCCTGGTAACTCTGAAAACACGTCTGTATTCCTAGCTACAAATTCTAGAGCCTCTTGGCGTTGTCCTTTCGTGAGGGTATCTGCAATTGTCACTTCTGCCCCCACCTCCGCAGGCTTAACGGTAGCCTGGGGGGGGTAGCACAGAAGGGAATTTAACCGGAGACTTCTCTGTAAGCAGACTCTCCCTGTCCTTCCAAGCTTTGAGTAAATTGACATGGTACACCTGCTTAGGCTTCCTCCTACCAGGCTGATGTACCCTGTAATTTACTTCACCCACCTTCTCCAATACCTCATACGGCCCCTGCCACTTGGCTAGAAACTTGCTCTCCACTGTGGGAACCAGAACCAAAACATGGTCACCAGGTTTAAAGGTCCTTACTGTGGCTGACCTGTTATAAACCCGGCTTTGAGCCTTCTGAGCAGCCTCCATGTGCTCCTTAACGATGGGCATAATGGCTTCCACCCTGTCCTGCATACTGGCGATGTGGTCTATAACACTTTTGTGGGGGGTGGGCTCCTGTTCCCAAGTCTCCTTTGCAATGTCCAGCAGGCCTCTGGGATGTCTGCCATAGACTAATTCAAAGGGAGAAAACCCTGTAGAAGCTTGGGGTACCTCCCGGACTGCGAACATTAAAGAGGGCAACATAACATCCCAGTCCCTTCCATCTTTGTCCACCACCTTTTTCAGCATACTCTTTAAGGTTCTGTTGAATCTCTCCACTAATCCGTCCGTCTGAGGATGGTATACCGACGTGCGTAATTGTTTTATGTTAAAGAGTTTACACAGTTCCTTGGTGACTTTAGACATGAAAGGGGTACCTTGGTCCGTGAGGATCTCCTTGGGCAGGCCCACCCGGCAAAACATGGCGAATAGCTCTTTAGCTATCAGCTTCGCCGATGTGTGCCGCAGGGAAATGGCTTCAGGATACCGTGTAGCGTAATCCATCACTACAAGTATATGCTGATGCCCCCGGGCAGACTTAACCAACGGACCTACCAAGTCCAAGGCAATCCTTTCAAATGGGACCTCGATGATGGGAAGAGGTACTAATGGATTCCGAAAATGACCCATAGGAGCACGCAACTGACATTCGGGGCATGATTCACAATAACGTTTAACCTCAGTATATACCCCTGGCCAGTAAAACCGCTGCAGGATGCGATCCAACGTTTTTGTGGCCCCTAGGTGTCCCCCAAGCACATGTTTATGAGCCAACATCAGCACGGTTTGGCGATAAGGCTTGGGCACCAGCAATTGCTCCCAGGTCTCACCCCGCATCTTGTCAACCCGATATAAAAGTTCTTGGTCAACCATGAAGTGGGGAAATATCTGATTAGCATTGGCGTGCTGGGGCACCCCTTTCACCACCACAACATTTTCCCTAGCCCGGACCAGTGTAGGGTCCTGGAGTTGTGCTGTGCCAAAGTTGTCATGGGATACCTCCAAATCTGAAAATTGTGGCCCAGTCACTAACTCTTCAGTCTCACCGGCCATCACATTTAGGGGAAATACAGTGCTTACATTACTTTCCTCACTGGTCACCCCTACAGCTGGGACCCCAGAGTCTGGGTCATTGGGCTCCGGGTCTAAGACTTGACTCTTCTGTTGGGGTTGTACTCTTAAGGGTGGTCTCCCCGTCCTCTGATTTCCCCGCCACAGAGTCCAAAACAAGGGGAAATCCCGTCCCAAAATAAGGTCATGGGGCAAGTTCATGACAACCCCAACCTCATGTTGACTTTCTCCACAGGGGGTCTGGATGGTCACAATGGCAGTAGGATAGTCTTTCACGTCCCCATGAATACACCGGACCCCAACTGTGTGGCCTGTGACAGTCCCAGGGTTAATATGGGATCCATTAATTAGAGTCACCCGACTTCCAGAGTCCAACAGCGTCAGCACCTGGAGCCCTGCCACTGTCACCTGGCAGAGGTGGCGCTCATCCATAGAGTCTGGAGTAGCAGCAGTATAAACCGGGGCCGCATAAAGGGAAACCCTCCTGGCAGAGCTGCAGTCCATGGGCTCAGGTTTATGGGGACACTTGGCTGCAATATGGCCAGGTTCCTGGCAGGTCCAACAGATAGGAGCCTCCGCTCTCCTCCTCCCCTGGGGCATCACCTGAACATAGGGATTTACACTGGCCCGGGAGTTAGCAGGTACCACAGGCCCTCTGGACTTGGGGCTGGCTGGGGTGGGAGAGGCCTTTTTCCTCAGGGCTTGGGTGGCTGAGTACCTCTCCACCATCCCCACCAAAGTATTAGCGTCAGCTGGGTCCCCATGTCCTACCCACTGCTGTATCTCACCTGGCAAGGCCCTCAAAAAGCGGTCCAGAACAACCTTCTCCACCATCTTGGCTGGGGTTGATGTCTCCGGCTGAAGCCACTTGCGAACCAGGTGGATGAGGTGGTGCATCTGGGCCCTTGGTGGTAACGCCTCTTGGAACCTCCAGCTATGGACTCTTTGGGCACGAAGGTATATATCAACTCCCAAACGGGCTAGGATCTCCGCTTTTACAGTAGCATAATCCCGGGCTTCCTGCTCGCTTAGGTCGAAATAGGCCTGCTGTGGTTCTGCTATGAGGAAGGGTGCCAGAACCTCTGCCCAGTATTCCTGAGGCAGCCTTTCACGGGTGGCCACTCTTTCAAAGCCTGTTAGGAAGGCCTCTACATCGTCCTCTGACGTCATCTTTGTCATGGCTTTCCGAACTTCTCTCCTGGCATCCCGCTCCGGTATCGCTGCACCCAGCTTTTGTTGTGCAGCCGCCAGTGCTGTCATCTGCTGTGCTAGCAGCCTGTTAGTTTCTTGCTGCTGTAAGTTGGCCTGTTGCTGGGCCTGCATAGCCTCAGAGTGTGCCTTCTGTTGCTGGAAGTTGGACTGAACCAGCTGTTTAATTAGCTCATCCATGGCTGTGGCTTGTTGCTTGTTGAAGGCCAGGACATGCACCCAGTGTATGTTTCACTGCACTGTGCCCGCTCCAAGCCACCATATGTGGGGAACCGCTCTGGTAGATACTTGGTAGCTGTGCAGTAAGCAGGGTCACAGCCAGGATACAGTTCAATTCAAGTGTTTTTTATTTCACACTTGTAGCTTCCAACAACCACGGGGCCTTAACATCAGGCTTAAACAAAAATAAATAAATCCTGCTCGGCTAAGCAACTCACTAATATGTAACAAACCCTAGCTATACGTGGGACTGGCTATCCGGCCCACAGTTACCAATTACAAGCGTTGTGTGGCCCGTTCAATACCTCCTCTAGTCCAGCAGTCAGCTCTCCGGGTATGGCCACACTCTTCAGATCGGCAGTGAGCTTTAAATTAGGACCCGAGGATCCACAGCTGCGGGCTGTGGAAGCCCCGGACCGAACCCCCGGGTGGAGTGAGCGTCCCACTACCAACCTCACTCACTCCAGAACAAGCAGGTCCCAGTACGTATTTTACAATCTGTCTATGTTAGCTATGGCCAACATCGACAACACAGACTATCAATCCTGCTTATACTGTGTCTGTGTTAACCCTTTGGTTACCAGAGACATACCCAAGGCTTACCATTCACAGTTTAACCATTTCAAGGGCAGATATCTGTTCTCCCAAACCATACCCTTCTCACAATATATATATATATATATTTTTTTTTTCTAAAAAATACAAAATATAAAAAAAAAATTCAAAATATTAAAAAAAAAAAAAACAGTACAAAATTAACCAAAAAAATGATGTTGATACATTTTATATGTTACTGTTATTATGTTATATGTTATTATTATAAATATGTTCAAATAAGATAAATGTTAACTATTAATATGTAATTGACAATTTGCCACTTTTCTCTGTGACACCATTGCTAAGTGCAAGTGCACTGTCACAGGCACAAAGGCCTAGGAGCGTGGAGGCCACAGGGGAGGGACCTGTCCAAGTTGCTTTTGTGGTTGTGCAGGAACCACAATCACCCAGTGGTCCTAAAAGGATTACAGCTCCAGACGTAGGCACTGCTGTGCACTTTGGTACACACTGACAGACTAAAGGACTGCCCCACATTCTGTTCAACAAAATTGTACAGGGCTGGTACTGCCTTCTTTGCTAAGAAATGACAGCATGGGACTCTCCACCTCGGCTCGGCACAAGCCATCAGTTCTCTGAAAGGTCCACCAACTCAAAAGGGAGGGACTGCAGCACCAGCAACTTATACAGGAGCCCATTTAGCTTCTGCACGTTGGATGATTGGGCACATAATGTTGTCTCTTGGACATGGCTTGGCAATGGATTGCTGGTGGAATGACTGACTCGGATTAAGAGGAGGAGCATCTGGAGCGACAGAGGATGTGTATGACACACAGGAGGTGGTGAAGCCTTGGCTGGCTGGAACAGAGAGCGGTGTGCCACTGGGTAATGCAGCAGGCTGGACCACCACTTTGGAGCCAACTCTCAGGCCAGTTTATGGTGACGCTGCAAATGTTGACGCAGGACTGTGGGTCCAACATTGGGACCCTGGCCACACTTCACCTTCTGCCTACACATATACACTTTCATATAGCCATGTTAACCTCCTGCGGATGCTTGACGAAAAACTGCAACATGGGCTTGTAGCCGATTTCTCCTACCAACAGTCCGCACTAATTCACTGATGCTGCTGCCGCCAGCTCCAGGGGCCCTCTTCCACTACCTCCTGGGAAGATAGCCTGCCGCGCGAGTGGTCTACCCCAAGCACATTTGCCTCCATACTTTCCCCTTCTGCCACCATGCTGGCCGCTAAATCTGTCACTCTCCATCACTCCAAGCCTTTAAAAGTGCCCTCAAAACTCACTGATATCCTCCTCAGGTTCCTCAACAGTGTCTGCTTAAGGAGCCAAAACGCTTGCAACACCGCCTCCCACAACACTCTCCTTATCACTACTTGCCTGCCTAGTGAAAGAAGCGGCAAGTGTCTCCTCCACTTCTTGGCTGGGCAGTAGCTGCTGATTTTTCTGATTATCAGATCATCCTCACTGAATAGTGGAGCTGAACCCAAAGCATAACATACAACAGACAGTTGATTGGGGGTGTCAGTTGTCACTTGTGATGCAGTGGATGATCGTGTTAACCAATGGATGACGCCAGATGGGTTGCTGTTCAAGACACGATCGCTAGCTGATCCTGGGAAATCAGGCCTCTCACTGAGACTCCTGCTGCCACTCACCCCTATTCTGCAGAGACCTCTGCTTGATGAAATGAGACCTTATATGTTACTATGTTACTAATATGTTACTATGTTACTAATATGTTACTAATCTGTCACTTTCCATGTTTTTTTTTGAGAGACTGGCCTGCGTGGAAATGAATCGGTCATGGATCAGCCAAGATTTCCACCCACCAATGCCTGATGCATTAGAGTAGATTGATGATGGGGCCACACCAACACTAAAGAAATATGGATCGTGCAAAACAGATTTAAGGCGCTGCTCTCCAGTTACAGACATTCCTCCTCATCAGACCACAAGTAATTATTGAGAAAATGCTTTACGTTACTCCTACTTTTTATTAATATTCTTTGGATAAGATATATGTGCCGAAAATCTGTATATGTTCTCTTCATGCTGCTGCCAACTCCAGGGTGTATCTTTCTGGCAATTTTGGGCTCCTGCTGCTTGCAACTCCAGGGTGTCATTCATCCAATTTTTGGGCTCCTGCTGCCAACTCCAGTGTCTCTTTCAAGCTATGTTTGGGCTCCTGCTGCTGCTTGCAACTCCAGGGTGTGAGTCATCCAATTTTTGGGCTCCTGCAGCCAAATCCAGTGTCTCTTTCAAGCTATGTTTGTGCTCCTGCTGCTGCTGCTTGCAACTCCAGGGTGTGATTCATCCAATTTTTGGCCTCCTGAAGCCAACTCCAGTGTCTCTTTAAAGCAATGTTTGGGCTCCTGCTTCTGCTTGCAACTCCAGGGTGTGATTCATCCAATTTTTGGGCTCCTGCAGCCAACTCCAGTGTTTCTTTCAAGCTATGTTTGGGCTCCTGCTGCTGCTGCTGCTTGCAACTCCATTGTCGGATTCATCCAATTTTTGTGCTCCTGCAGCCAACTCCAGTGTCTCTTTCACGCAATGTTTGGGCTCTTGCTGCTGCTTGCAACTCCAGTGTGTGATTCATCCAATTTTTGGGCTCCTGCTGCCAACTCCAGTGTCTCTTTCAAGCTATGTTTGGGCTCCTGCTGCTTGCAACTCCAGGGTGTGAGTCATCCAATTTTTGGGCTCCTGCTGCCAACTCCAGTGTCTCTTTCAAGCTATGTTTGGGCTCCTGCTTGCAACCCCAGGGTGTGATTCATCCAATTTTTGGGCTCCTGCTGCCAGCTCCAGTGTGTCTTTCAAGCTATGTTTGGGCTCCTGCTGCTGCTGCCGCTTGCAACTCCAGGGTGGGATTCATCCAATTTTTGGGCTCCTGCTGCCAACTCCAGTGTCTCTTTCAAGCCATGTTTGGGCTGCTGCTGCTTTCAACTCCAGGGTGTGATTCATCCAATTTTTGGGCTCCTGCTGCCAACTCCAGTGTCTCTTTCAAGCTCTGTTTGTGCTCCTGCTGCTGCTTGCAACTCCAGGGTGTGATTCATTCAATTTTTGGGCTCCTGCTGCCAGCTCCAGTGTGTCTTTCAAGCTATGTTTGGGCTCCTGCTGCTGCTGCCGCTTGCAACTCCAGGGTGGGATTCATCCAATTTTTGGGCTCCTGCTGCCAACTCCAGTGTCTCTTTCAAGCCATGTTTGGGCTGCTGCTGCTGCTTGCAACTCCAGGGTGTGATTCATCCAATTTTAGGGCTCCTGCTGCCAACTCCAGTGTCTCTTTCAAGCTCTGTTTGTGCTCCTGCTGCTGCTTGCAACTCCAGGGTGTGATTCATTCAATTTTTGGGCTCCTGCAGCCAACTCCAGTGTCTCTTTAAAGCAATGTTTGTGCTCCTGCAGCTGCTGCTGCTGCTTGCAACTCCAGGGTGTGATTCAGCTAATTTTTGGGCTCCTGCTGCTGCCAGCTCCAGGGTGTGTTTTTCAGGCACTATAGGGGCCCCTCATAGTGATGCCACCTCAACTCTCAATTGTGCCGCTTTGCGATTCTATTAGCGATGCCTCCGATCTGCATGTGATAATTATTTACAGTAGTATTTCAATAACCCAGCACGCGTCCTATGCGTGTTACAGCAAGGCAGAATGGTTTACAACCCTATTGAGGCTCTAGGAGGCTCAGAAATAGCCGTTTTTAATAGCGATTCATCGCGAATAAATTCGGGTCGAATCGATTTTTGTCGGAAAATTGGGCGAATCAGTCGAATCAAATTTTTCAAAAGTTCGCTCATCTCTATTCATTAACATCAACCTCAAACTTTTTGCCTCAAAGATTATCACTTTGAGGCTGCAACCTTTACTCTCAGGCTTGACCAAGTGGGGTTTGTCCCGGGAAGGGAGGCCAGGGAGAACACCAACAAACTATTTACTTTAATATAATATGTCTCTTCAACCAGGACGCCTGCCTGCCTTCTCTCATGTGATGCGGAGAAGGCATTTGACAGGGTAAACTGGGCATTTATGGCGGCCTCTCTTAAACAGATTGGTGTTGGCCCTGGCCTCCTCTCCAAGATCCTTGCCTTGTATACCACTCCCTCAGCCAGTGTCAGTGCTAATAGACTCCTTTCCGCTCCCTTTCCCATAAGTAATGGCACGCGCCAGGAATGCCCCCTGTCCCTGCTCCTTTATGTTCTTACTATGGAGCACCTAGCCATAGCTATTTGGAGTAGCCCTGACATCGAGGGCATACAGATAGCTGATGACTTGAAACTACACCTAACGTCACCACATGCCACCTTTCCAGCTGTCCTGAATGTGTTTGACCACTTTAGTGACGTGAGCAACTTTAAAATTAATTATTCAAAATCTGAAGCGCTAAACCTCTCGCTCTCAAGTGAAGAGGCACACCGATTAGAGCCTAATTTCCCCTTTAAATGGAAGCCTTACTAGAGGAAACCCCTAAATTTATAAGTAGATAGAAAAAGGAGCTAGGACTCAGATTTCCAGGGGCTGACCATTCAAGAAATGAATTATAAATTACTAGCACGATGGTACAGGTGTCCGGTGGACATCCACTGATTTGCTGGGTCACACACGGATAAATGTTAGAGCGCCAGAGCGAAGTAGGCAATGTGACCCATATTTGGTGGAGTTGCCCAGCGGTTAAAGCCCTCTGGTACCAAATTTTTACCATCTACAAGCAATATTCAGGGAACAAAACAGCCAATACACCCCAGGTTGCACTCCTATCTCTATATGGAAACTCCATTTCTAATTCTAAAAAAGACATTTCATGGCAGCTATGAGGGCGGTTTTTCCAAGACACTGGAAGACACAGGACCCCCACCCCCCACACTGATGGAATGGATACAAGAACTACAGTTGATCTGTTTCATGGATAACCTAATCTCTAGCGATAAAGAAGCCTCAGATAGGTATCTGGTGACCTGGGTGGAGGGCTAGATTACCGGGATTTGCACCTCCCATCCCTATTATAATTATGGAAAGATTCACGTAGGGGGTACCCTGCTATGAACCTGTGTGTCCACCTGAGCACTGGCGGTTAGGACGTCCTAGTGGCAGGTACAGCCACTGGTCCGCAGGGCAAAACATGATCGTGGGATATGTCTCACCTCATACTCTGGAGTCTGTCACCATCCCAATGGTTCTCTCGTAAGTTGCCACATGCCACTCACCCCTCAACAAATAATCCCCTTCCCCCATGCCTAGCTGGTTTCCAATCCCACAAGCAGAATCAGCATATTCAATGGTGGTTTACAGTTGGTCACCGATGCCGTTTTTGGAATTTTTGACATATGGCCCTTGCTTGCAGACTTTTCTTGTCCAAATACTTTTTATCCCGATGCAGCATGGATAATATGGCATGTCCCAGCGCCAAAGCGTGAGTAAAGGGTAAGTAAAGTGATTCAGCTCACCTTCCTGTGACTTCTTTTATTTTTGTTTAACATACTGTATGGACTAATCAGTTTTTTTCCCAAAAGCATAAGTCCATGGGGGTCAAACAATCAAGATCCAGATCGAGGCATTAAGAGGGGAGAAAGGACAGCTCCTTCTCAGAAAGAAAGAAAGAAGGCATTCAAGGCATAAGAGGCATTGAAAGTTCAGATCTAGGTCCACCTTGACATCCCATGTCACCGGAAACATGGTCGCAGGTGCTATAGAATAGAAAAAAAAGAGTGTTGGATGTGTGACAGTAGGGTCATGCCAGGCAAAAAGGCCTACAATGTTGCAAGAACTCATATCTCATGACTTGCTCCAATACGTCTCCAGGACCTGTTAGAGCCCCTGTCCGCCATTAAGCAGATAGTAGAGGATGAAGTCGAGGCCCAGATGCAGAACAAGAAAGTTAAAAGCAGGGCAGTTTTGGCCAGATTTATGGACCTACAGGAGTCTCAGGAGGGAAGCTCGGTGAAGAAAATATGGGAGCCCCCCAAACTGCATCAACCTCTTTCAACGTTTCTCTAGTGGAACCACTGATTGCAGGCATTCAGGAGGCTTTAAAGGGGCAGAAAAAGCCAGAAGGAGAAATATCCCCAGCTGACAAAGACAACACAACTTTCCCTTACATTCCAGGAATATGAAAAATGTTCCCAAAGGCTGGATACTAAGCAATCCTTCAGGAATCGGGTTAACAAGTTTTACACTTTTAGGGCTCCAGACACTAAATTATTGGATAGCGCACCAGTTGTAGATTCTGCCATCATGAGTCCACAGTCTGATGATTTAGAGCTTTAGACCACAGCTTATCTCTATTATTGGTGGTCTATGGCAAATAAATTCAATGTGTGTGCCACTACTCTTTGCCTTGTTTCTACTATCAGAAGCAGCTGTGTTCTAACAGGAAGGGAGGGGCAGCCATGATGAGGTGAGCTTCTGAATGTTTATGCACTTTGCCTTTTAAATGTGGCTTTGGACTTTTTGGGAGAAATCGCCATTGATGGAACAAAGGTTATATCCAAGGTGATGCTCTCGTCAGTAACGGCAATACACTAGCTCTGGCTGAACACGTAGTCAGCTGATCCCATATCCAAGGTCAACCTGATAAAGATCACGATGGGGCATCATTGTTTGGCAACAAACTCGAGAGCACTATCACCAGAGTGTTGGGAGGCAAGTCGAGGTTGCTCCCACAAGACAAGAAGAGGGGACCTAAATTAGAGACTTTAAGCCACGTTTTAGTAAGTACAAGGATCCCAACTCGCTCAAGAAGAAGAACACTCTCCTACCCAGAATCAAAAAACCTTTCGACAAACAATCTGCCTATGGGGTGACAGTGGGGACGAGGTTGACTTCCTACTGGGCAGCAGAAATAAAAGACCATTGGGTCAATGGCCAATTGGCCATTTCCCAACATTCATAGATGGGTGACCAACCAACTATATCAAGAAAACAAAGATCCCTCAGCAACACAACCAGGCCTCAGTTTTAAGGGACTATGTCAACTCCATAATACATAAGCAAGCAATAGTACCAGTCCCGAGAAGGGAGAAATGACAAGGCTGTTTTCTCATGCCAAAAAGATCGGGCAAGTTAAGGCCTGTGTTGTCAAAAAGTCTGGAGACACTCCCAATGATCAGGTATCTACACGTTCCAATAGATCCCAGATACCCATGCCAGGGATTTGTGAATGGCCAGTGCAGGCACGCTGCCTTTAGAGGGTAGCGAGGGACGTAACTGTCTGCGAGCTTGGATCGGCTAGCCTTAGACAAAGGCTTAGACAATGGGACGTCAGCAGATCCGAGCGCGCTGATTGGACTAGTGCCCACGCATGTGCCCTAGGACTGGGAAGAGGTGAGTTTGTTTTGGCAACCTTGGGGGTTTCACACAGGGGGGCACACTCGATCAGGGTGCCCCGAGTGCAAGGACCAAAACCAGGGATAGTCAAAATCCTGGGTTTTTGTCCACTTTAGGAATTTGGTTGGATTATCAATCTAGAAAAGAGCCAGCTGCATCCAGGTCAGGTGCTTACCTAGTGGCAATAATTGACACGTCAAGGCAACGGTCTCCCTCCCTAAGGCAGATGCCATTTTGAAAAAGGTATTATTGTCCCTGAGAATGACCCACCTCCCGGCAGGGGAATGTCTTAGAATCCTGGCCCTCATGGCCTCCAATGGTCTCCACCATACCAATTGTCAAATGAGCCCACCGGAAGATGCATGAGGCAGGATATTCTAGTAGACAACAGAACGGAATCCTGCTTGATGTGGTGGGCTCAGAAGTCGAACCTGAGAAACTCAAAGAAATGTGATAACTGCCGCACTCTTACCCGTATTTACAATGGTGCAGTGTGGGCGCAACAGAGTTCGCAGAGACGCCGCACGTCAAACTATTTGTGAAGAACCAGCACTCCAGAAGATAATAATAACCATCCATATATATTGTGAAGAAGACACAAATTGCAAAAGGTCAACGTTTCAGGGTCCAGCAGGGCCCCTTCCTCAGGACCAACCACAATCAACAAGAGGACAGTGCAATAAACAGTTAAATAGGCCAACCGGCCAATCACAATGTTCAAAATTTGCGCCTGACATCATTGATGATGTCATTGGCGCTGACAAGCAATAATAGTAAAATGCATATGTGTATATTAAAGACTCAATAGCGGTGCGTCAGTCAGCGTGTCTCTTACCCTCCCCCAACATGGAGGCCAATCAGCTTACCACTAGAGCAGGGGACTGCCGCCTGTATCAGTGTGTTCGGTTGCCAAGCAACTCTTCACCCCAAAACGTTGACCTATGACCTTTTACAATTTTTGTCTTCTTCACAGTATATATGGATGATTATTATGATCTTATGGAGTGCTGGTTCTTCACAAATAGTTGAACCTGAGAAACTGTCCATTGCTACTACCCCAGCAATGGGCAATACTCACAACAGATGCAAACTCTAGGGCCTGTGGTGCAGTGTGCAACAGAGTGACAGTGATGGATCATTGAAACTCCCAAATGATGGGCGTGGTATGGAATGTCCTATAATTAAGAGCTGCAAGAATGGCATTGAAGACCCTCCAATACAAAGTTTCGAGTCTGCATGTGCATACATCTGAAGGGAGGCATTAAGAGGGAACTCTCTCTGATGATGGACTGGGCGAAATCCAATGAAATGCAGAATGTTACATTCTGAGTGATGAAAATCAGGAGGCGGATCTTCTCTCATGCAACCAATCAGACAACAAGGAGTAAAATATATATGTAGAACACCGTGCACACACTTAATAACAGCAACTTTCAGGACTAAACAATTTCTATTAAAAATGCTCAACGTGTGCAACTTCTTATTCCAGAGAAGATAGGCAGCAGTATATATAAAAGACACAGAGCAATAAAAGGTTAATTATAACAAGGGAACAAGGTGATTAATAAATGTCCCATAACACATGCACTTCAGATAAAAGGCAATACAGTGTTCACTTGGACACACAGCAGGATGATATACACTGTAAATGGGCAATAGTCCACCAGAAGGATCGGTATCCCGAATGGCATGCACTTTAAAGGTGAAACGCAAAATGCTCCCAACACAGCCTCTTACCAACTGGTAGGAATATATGAGCCTTAGGATCCCACTCTGATGGCGACCACTAAGTTGGCATGGTCAGAAGCTGATAAGGCCAATTCCACAGGTGATAATAACACAAACTTTGGTTGTTCCTCCACAATTAAATGAATCACATATAAAGAGGCACAAAAAGAAGGGACATATCTAGCGTAACTCCGTACGAATAGTCCCAATTTTAATAGATAGCACAAGAAATACACTCACAAAAGCAGTGGAATGGAAAAGCACATCTCATGAAGTAAAATAGCCACAAATTTGCTAGCCCTGGAATCCGACAACCATGGATAGAGAATGGGGAACAGAGACAAGATCCGGATGAGAGCTTAAGATCCCACTCTGATGGCGACCTCTAAGTTGGCATGGTCAGAGGCTGATAAGGCCAATTCCACAGGTGATAATAGCACAGACTTTGGTTGCTCCTCCACAATGAAATTAATCACATATAAATAGGGACAAAAAGAAGGGACAGATCTAGCATAACTCCGTAAAAAAAAGCCTCAATTTTAATAGATAGCACAAGAAATACACTCACAAAAGCAGCTGAATTGAAAAGCACATTTCATGAAGTAAAATAGCCACAAACTTGCCAGCCCTGGAATCCAACAACCATGGATGGAGAATGGGGAGAAAAGATCCGGATGACAGCTGTATAGAAGGTCCGCCAGTAGCCAACGCCGACGTGTTTCGTTGCCAGGGGCAACTTTCACAAGGCTGGTGGCATGGCGGAAAGGACCAGAATAAATAGCAAAGCATGGTGGTGAGGCCCGCCCATTGTTTAAACGAGTCACGTGATAGTAAATCACGTGACAAGTAATCCACTAACACTATTAGTGCAAATCGCAGAAAAACGGCACACACGCTATTGCGCCTGCTAATAACCTATGATGTAAACTGGCCACTTGATAGGATAGGTGCGCAGCAGCTACGTGCGCCGATAACGATTACCTTTTAATAAAAAGCAATGAAGTGCAGGCCGTCACGTGACCGAAGATGCTCCAAACAGTTCACCTTAAATGAAATCGAGGTCTGGCCAAATGACTGCAGCATCACTTGGAGCACTTCCTTTTGCCAGTGCTTTCTCTCATGCTCCTAAAGCACGGCTACAACAAAATGGCGTTGGTTTAAATACACAAACCAGCGCTTTAATGGATAAAAATGAAAAATAAATGAAAAATGGGGGAAAATGTCAAGGGAGAAGTGGGGCAGGAAGTCAAAACTAAATTATAAGAACTAAATGAAATATATCAAAATATAAAAATAAAGATGAAAGTGGGCTGTCAGATTCCTGGGCAAGCAAACTGGTCTCTTCAGCATACAGAGCATTAAAATACAATAAATTTTATTGCATTAAATATATTACATTAAAAAAAATATATATATATATTTATATATATAAAACAATCTGACCTGCCAGACATATAAAAAATTACTCCAATTTAATAAAATAGATACAAAGAGCAAAGTGCATAAAGTGGACCTAAACTGAAAAAAAAACAGCTACGCAGAGTTAATAAAGCAATTGAGGTCAAAATCAATATTAAGACCCAAGGGTGAGAGAGTCTCCAGAGTAAAGATCCACCGACCTTCTTTCTTGGAAATTTCCCTCACAAGGTTAGAACCACGCCAGTGTCGTTCGACTTTGTCTATCCCTATAAATGACATCTGGCTAGGGTCACTGGCATGAAAGGCTTTAAAATGGGCAGAAACCCTGTGGGCCTCATAGCCACGTTTTATGTTATACATATGCTCGCGAATACGGGTTTTGAGCTCATGCACGGTCCTCCCAACATACATAAGCCTACAAGGACACCAGATCAGATATACACACTTGGACTGACAAGAAATAAAATGAGAAATGTTATAGCTTTTACCCGTTCTCAGGTCCTCAAATGATTTCATTGGTTTTTTTCCCAGGTATACATCCCTTGTCACTTGGAAATGCTCCAAGTGACGCTGCAGTCATTTGGCCAGACCTCGATTTCATTTAAGGTGAACTGATTGGAGCATCTGCGGTCATGTGACGGCTCGGACTGCGGACAAATGACAGCCTGCACTTCATTGCTTTTTATTAAAAGGTAATCGCTATCGGCGCGCATAGCTGCTGCACACCTATCCTATCAACTGTCCAGTTTGCATCATAGGTGATTACCAGGCGCAATAGCGTGTGTGGCATTTTTCTGCGATTTGCACTAATAGTGTTAGTGTCACGATACTGGTGTATATTGATGGAGTCCAATGGCAGAGACTAGGCCAGAACACCGGAAGTCAACACAGGAGTAGCAGGAAGATATGCAGATATCCAGGCGAGGTATCAGAAAGAGACTTGATTAACAGTCAGCGGGTAGCAAGGATTTGCAGAGTAAACCGCAAAAGGAGGAACAAACCGGAGAGCAAGTTCCAGGCTGGAGAACTGTACAAGCAGGAAGTCAAACACAATACTCAAGCACTGAGCAACAGGCCTGAGAGGTTTATATACATGACAGGAAGTAAGATGGCACCCAGCTGAGACACAATCCGCCATCTTAACTAAGGGAAAACTTAAGGGAAACAGTCCAACTAGACAGACATAACAAGGCTATTCCTGACAGTGGATTACATGTCACGTGATTTACTATCACGTGACTCATTTAAACAATGGGCAGGCCTCACCACCATGCTTTGCTATTTATTCTGGTCCTTTCCGCCATGCCACCGGCCTTGTGAAAGTTGCCCCTGGCAACAAAACACGTCGGCGGTGGCTACTGGCGGACCTTCTATACAGCTGTCATCCGGATCTTGTATCTGTTCCCCATTCTCCATCCATGGTTGTCGGATTCCAGGGCTAGCAAGTTTGTGGCTATTTTACTTCATGAGATGTGCTTTTCAATTCAACTGCTTTTGTGAGCGTATTACTTGTGCTATCTATTAAAATTGGGAAAGTTGTTACAAAGTTACACTAGATCTGTTCCTTCTTTTTGTCCCTCTTTATATGTGATTCATTTCATTGTGGAGGAGCAACCAAAGTTTGTGTTATTATCACCTGAGGAATTGGCCTTATCAGCTTCTGACCATGCCAACTTAGAGGTTGCCATTAGAGTGGGATCCTAAGGCTCATATATTCCTACTAGTCAGTAAGTTGTGTTATCGGTGGCGGGAGCATTTTTCATTTCACCTTTAAAGTGCATGCCGCTCGGGATACCGAACTTCTGGTGGACTATTGCTCATTAACAGTGTATATCATCCTGCTGTGTGTCGAGGTGAACACTATATTGCCTTTTATCTGAAGTGCATGTGTTATGGGACATTATTTAATCACCTTGTTCCTTTGTTATAATTAGAGATGAGCGAACTTTTGAAAAATTCGATTCGACTGATTCGCCGAATTTTCCGACAAAAATCGTTTCGACCCAAATTTATTCGCGACGAATCGCTATTAAAAACGGCTATTTCTGAGCCTCCTAGAGCCTCAATAGGGTTGTAAACCATTCTGTCTTGCTGTAACACGCACAGGATGCGTGCTGGGTTAGTTAAATAATACTTTGAATAAATATCACATGCAGATCAGAGGCATCGCTAATAGAATCGCAGAGCGGCACAATTGAATTCAAGAGAGTTAAAGTGGCATCACTATGAGGGGCAGGAGCCCAAACATTGCTTTAAAGAGACACTGGAGTTGGCAGCAGCAGGAGCCCAAAAATTGGATGAATCACACCCTGGAGTTGGCAGCAGCAGCAGCAGGAGCCCAAACATTGGCTGAAAGAGACACTGGGGTTGGCTTCAGGAGCCCAAAAATTGGATGAATCACACCCTGGAGTTGCAAGCAGCAGCAGGAGCCCAAATATTACTTTAAAGAGACACTGGAGTTGGCTTCAGGAGCCCAAAAATTGGATGAATCACACCCTGGAGTTGGCAGCAGCAGCAGCAGCAGCAGGAGCCCAAACATTACTTTAAAGAGACAGTGGAGTTGGCTTCAGGAGCCCAAAAATTGGATGAAACACACCCTGGAGTTATCAGCAGCAGCAGCAGCAGGAGCCCAAATATTACTTTAAAGAGACCCTGGGGTTGGCTTCAGGAGCCCAAAAATTGGATGATTCACACACTGGAGTTGGCAGCAGCAGCAGCAGGAGCCCAAATATACACTGGAGTTGGCTTCAGGAGCCCAAAAATTGGATGAATCACACCCTGGAATTGGCAGCAGCAGCAGCAGGAGCCCAAATATACACTGGAGTTGGCATCAGGAGCCCAAAAATTGGATGAATCACACCCTGGAGTTGGCAGCAGCAGCAGCAGGAGCCCAAATATTACTTTAAAGAGACACTGGGGTTGGCTTCAGGAGCCCAAAAATTGGATGAATCACACCCTGGAGTTGGCAGCAGCAGGAGCCCAAATATTACTTTAAAGAGACACTGGAGTTGGCTTCAGGAGCCCCAAAATTGGATGAATCACACCCTGGAGTTGGCAGCAGCAGCAGGAGCAGCCCAAATATTACTTTAAAGAGACACTGGGGTTGGCTTCAGGAGGCCAAAAATTGGATGAATCACACCCTGGAGTTAGCAACAGCAGCAGCAGCAGGAGCCCAAATATACACTGGAGTTGGCTTCAGGAGCCCTAAAATTGGATGAATCACACCCTGGAGTTGGCAGCAGCAGCAGCAGGAGCCCAAACATTACTTTAAAGAGACCCTGGGGTTGGCTTCAGGAGCCCAAAAATTGGATGAATCACACCCTGGAGTTGGCAGCAGCAGCAGCAGCAGCCCAAATATAACTTTAAAGAGACACTGGGGTTGGCTTCAGGAGGCCAAAAATTGGATGAATCACACCCTGGAGTTGGCAGCAGCAGCAGGAGGAGCCCAAATATACACTGGAGTTGGCTTCAGGAGCCCTAAAATTGGATGAATCACACCCTGGAGTTGGCAGCAGCAGCAGCAGGAGCCCAAATATTACTTTAAAGAGACACTGGGGTTGGCTTCAGGAGGCCAAAAATTGGTTGAATCACACCCTGGAGTTGGCAGCAGCAGCAGGAGCCCAAACATTACTTTAAAGAGACCCTGGGGTTGGCTTCAGGAGCCCAAAAATTGGATGAATCACACCCTGGAGTTGGCAGCAGCAGGAGCAGCCCAAATATTACTTTAAAGAGACACTGGGGTTGGCTTCAGGAGGCCAAAAATTGGATGAATCACACCCTGGAGTTGGCAGCAGCAGCAGCAGGAGCCCAAATATACACTGGAGTTGGCTTCAGGAGCCCTAAAATTGGATGAATCACACCCTGGAGTTGGCAGCAGCAGCAGGAGCCCAAACATTACTTTAAAGAGACCCTGGGGTTGGCTTCAGGAGCCCAAAAATTGGATGAATCACACCCTGGAGTTGGCAGCAGCAGCAGGAGCAGCCCAAATATTACTTTAAAGAGACACTGGGGTTGGCTTCAGGAGGCCAAAAATTGGATGAATCACACCCTGGAGTTGGCAGCAGCAGCAGCAGGAGCCCAAATATACACTGGAGTTGGCTTCAGGAGCCCAAAAATTGGATGAATCACACCCTGGAGTTGGCAGCAGCAGGAGCCCAAACATTACTTTAAAGAGACACTGGGGTTGGCTTCAGGAGGCCAAAAATTGGATGAATCACACCCTGGAGTTGGCAGCAGCAGGAGCCCAAATATACACTGGAGTTGGCTTCAGGAGCCCAAAAATTGGATGAATCACACCCTGGAGTTGGCAGCAGCAGCAGCAGGAGCCCAAATATTACTTTAAAGAGACCCTGGGGTTGGCTTCAGGAGCCCAAAAATTGGATGATTCACACCCTGGAGTTGACATCAGCAGGAGCCCAAAAATTGGCCTAAAGACATAAATATGTTTTGCACCATTTGGAAAGTGTAAAACGTGGCACCATGCTGAATCTAGTCGCATGCATCAGGCATTGGTGGGTGGAAATCCTGGCTGATCCATCCCTGATTCATTTTGACAAAGGTGAGTCTCTCCACATTTTTAGTTGACAGACGAGTTCTCCTCGCCGTAACTATGGCCCCCGCCGCACTTAACACCCGCTCAGATGGCACGCTACTTGCCGGGCAGGACAGCTTTTCCAGGGCAAACTCTGCTAGTTGCGGCCACAAATCAAGTTTGGCTGCCCAGAAGTCCAGCGGATCCTCAAGGTGTGTTGGCATGGTCATGTCAAAGTATGGCATGACCTGCTGGTTCAGGTCCTGCTCCAGGTCTTCCTGCTGCTCATGAGTAGCCTCACTATGCGGGTGTAGAAAGCTACTCATTAGCGACTGAAGACTGAGGCTGCTGCTGCTGATGGAGCTGCTGCTGCTGCTCCTGCCAACCCCCCCAGCGGCCATGGCAGTGGAAGGTGAGCGCAGAGGTCCCCTTGAGTCAGACCTGTGAGAGTATGGACCATGGCGCAGATAGGCATCGGCCAACTGCCTACGTAGAATGTCTTTGTAGTAGTTCAGTTTGTCCTCCCTCTTGGTGGGTTTAAAAAATGCCCCCATTTTGTGCCGGAAGCGAGGGTCCAATAAGGTGGACAGCCAGAAGTCATCCCGCCGACAGATGGAAACAATTCTGGGGTCACTACGCAAGCACGTGAGCATGCTTCGTGCCATTTGCGCAAGTGACTCGGATGGACTACCTGTCTCCATCTCCACTGCATACTGCCACGGTGTGCCCGGGTCCTCTGTCTCGCCTTCCTCAAAAACCTCTAGCTCCTCTGGCTGCTCCTGCTCCTCCTCTCCTGTCCGCTGACTAGATAAACCAGCCATTTCACCAAGCCTAAACTGTGTTTCGCTGGGCAACTCCTCCTCCTCCTCCAGTTCAGCTCCAACGGGGTTCATGTGGCCGTAAGATGTAAACGCCATGTCTCCAGTGCCCTGACCAGCCATGGTTTCCAACATGTGCTGTAGTACATGAAGCAGTGGAATCACGTCGTTCATCCCGTAATCCTGCCGACTGACAAATAAAGTGGCTTCCTCAAAGGGCCTGAGCAAACGACAGGTGTCACGTATGAGCTGCCACTGGTTGACATTGAAGTTACACAGGGGAGTCCCCCTATCTGCTTGGATCATCAGGAAATCCGTGATGGCTTTTCTCTGTTCATATAATCGGTCCAACATGTGAAGGGTGGAATTCCAACGGGTGGAAACATCGCAAATCAGACTATGTTGGGGGATACCATTCTGATGCTGTAGCTCAAGAAGGGTGTGTTTGGCGGTGTATGAGTGGCTGAAGTGCATGCAAAGTTTCCTTGAAGTTGTTAGGATGTCTTGCAGATGGGGGGAACACTTCAGAAACCGCTTGACAACCAGATTGAAGACGTGAGCCATGCAGGGGGCATGGGTCAGGCTTCCTTGGCGCAGCGCAGACAAAATTTTCTTCCCATTGTCGGTAACCATGATTCCCATTTTAAGTTTTCTTGGAGTAAGCCATGTTTGGATTTCCTGATGAATACATTTAAGCAGTTCCTCCACTGTGTGACTCCGTTCGCCAAGACAAACCATGTGAAGCACTGCGTGACACCTCCGTGCCCTGCACACATGGTAGACTGGAGGGGCACTGAGACTTGAGCCTACAGTGGAGGGTGAGGAGATGGCGGAGGATGAGGAGGCCGAGTCGCACGGTGTCACAGGCCCAACGGGCAGGGAGCGCGGAGGCCGAAGCGGCGTGACCTGTCCAAGTTGCTGCCGCTGCTGCAAAGGGACCACATTCACCCAGTGGGCCGTAAACGACATGTACTGTCCCTGACCGTAGTTACAGCTCCAGATGTCGGCGCTGCCATGCACTTTGCTACACACCGACAGGCTCAAGGACTGGCCCACCTTCTGTTCAACAAAGGTGTGCAGCGCTGGTACTGCCTTCTTGGCAAAGAAATGACGGCTTGGGACTCTCCACCTCGGCTCGGCACAAGCCATCAGTTCTCTGAAAGGTGCAGATTCCACCACCTGAAAAGGGAGCGACTGCAGCACCAGCAACTTGGACAGGAGAACATTCAGCTTCTGCGCCGTAGGATGAGTGGGCGCATACTGCTGTCTCTTGGACATGGCTTCGCTGATGGATTGCTGGCAGGATGCATGACTTGGAGGAGGAGGAGCAGGAGCGACAGAGGATGGGTATGACGCACAGCTGCCTTCGGCTGAGGTGCTGGAGCCTTGGCTGGCGGAAATTGGGAGCGGCGTGCCACTTGTTGAGGAAGCAGACTGGACCACCCCTTGGGAGCCTCGGTTCTCCCAGGTCGCTTTATGGTGACGCATCATATGTTGACGCAGGGCCGTGGTGCCAACATTTGGACCCTGGCCACGCTTCACCTTCTGCCTGCATATCTTGCATGTGGCCATGTTACCCTCCTGCGGATGCTTCAGGAAAAACTGCCACACAGCCGAGTAGCTACTTTTCCCACCCCCTGGCCTCACTGATTCACTGCTGCTGTTGCCAACTCCAGGAACCCCTGCTCCACTACCTCCCGATAAGGTAGACTGCCGCACAGCAGGTGCTCTACCCCGGGCCCCGGCCGGCTCCAGCCTTTGGAATTGTGCCCCCATGCTGACTGCTACCACCTTGCTGCCTCAGCTGCTGACTCCGGGGCAACCTGCGCCCCTCTTCTCCTGATGATGACGATGAAGCCCCTTCATCACCCGGCTCCCAAGTGCGATCGGCTTCATCGTCATCATCATTATCACCGAGTTGTGGCTGTACGTCACTGATGTTCGTGGATTCGTCAACAGTGTCTGGCGCAGGAGCTGGAACGCTCGCAGCACCCACGACACTGTCCACATCACTATTTGTCTGCCTAGCTAGAGAAGTCACCTCCATTTCTTGGCTGGGCAGTAGCTGCTGACTGTCCTCTATCTGATGGTCCTCCTCACTAAAGAGTGGAGCTGAACCCAAAGCATAGGATACGTCCTGGGGGAGGGAACGGCGTAGGACAGAGGCAATGGGAGGACAGGGACTGTTCTCGGGGCATGCCAACTCAGGGTTGTGTCAGAGGAACCTACCGACCCTAGACTGGGGGTCTCAGACGTAAGTTGTGATGATGTTGTTGATGAGCGCGTCAACCAATCTACCACGGCAGATGCGTTACTGGTGGAGACCCGACCGCTAGCAGATACTGGCAGATTAGGTCTCTCAGCGTGACTCCTGCTGCTACTGGCCCCCAGTCTGCTGCGAGCTCTGCCTGCGGAATCTTGGCCTGTGCCACTCCTCTTTTCACTTCCAGGCACTTGTCTGCCCGACATAGTCTAACTGGTGTGGTAGTAGGTGATATTTTAAGAACCCCCAGGCAGCGGTGGGTCTATATGAAACAGAATATAATGCACACCAAAAGTGAGCAGTAACACTCAGCCTCCAACAGGCCTGCTTAGTGTAAATAAGAGAGCTGCTTAGTGCAAATAAAGAGGGGTATGGTATGTTACAAAATGGGATGCCCCAACAGGAGTGCACCTGGGACCAGTAGTAGCATGCACAGCAAAAGTGTCTTTATCAGGCCAAATTTCAATTAGAATAAGTGCAAATGGTTATGGTCTTAAATAGAGACTGGTGTAGTCACAGCATGGGATGCCCCTGGCAGGCAGTAGTACTATGCACAGCAAAAGTGTCTTTATCAGGCCTAATTTCAATTAGAATAAGTGCAAATGGTTATGTTCTTAAATAGAGGCTGGTGTAGTCACAGAATGGGATGCCACAACAGGAGTGCACCTGGGACCAGTAGTAGCATGCACAGCAAAAGTGTCTTTATCAGGCCTAATTTCAATTAGAATAAGTGCAAATGGTTATGGTCTTAAATAGAGGCTGGTGTAGTCACAGAATGGGATGCAACAACAGGAGTGCACCTGGGACCAGTAGTAGCATGCACAGCAAAAGTGTCTTTATCAGGCCTAATTTCAATTAGAATAAGTGCAAATGGTTATGGTCTTAAATAGAGGCTGGTGTAGTCACAGAATGGGATGCCACAACAGGAGTGCACCTGGGACCAGTAGTAGCATGCACAGCAAAAGAGTCTTTATCAGGCCTAATTTCAATTAGAATAAGTGCAAATGGTTATGTTCTTAAATAGAGGCTGGTGTAGTCACAGAATGGGATGCCACAACAGGAGTGCACCTGGGACCAGTAGTAGCATGCACAGCAAAAGTGTCTTTATCAGGCCTAATTTCAATTAGAATAAGTGTAAATGGTTATGGTCTTAAATAGAGGCTGGTGTAGTCACAGAATGGGATGCCACAACAGGAGTGCACCCGGGACCAGTAGTAGCATGCACAGCAAAAGAGTCTTTATCAGGCCTAATTTCAATTAGAATAAGTGCAAATGGTTATGTTCTTAAATAGAGGCTGGTGTAGTCACAGAATGGGATGCCCCAACAGGAGTGCACCTGGCAGGCAGCAGTAAGAATATGCACAGCAAAAGTGTCTTTATCAGGCCTAATTTCAATTAGAATAAGTGCAAATGGTTATGTTCTTAAATAGAGGCTGGTGTAGTCACAGAATGGGATGCCACAACAGGAGTGCACCTGGGACCAGTAGTAGCATGCACAGCAAAAGAGTCTTTATCAGGCCTAATTTCAATTAGAATAGGTGCAAATGGTTATATGGTCTTAAATAGAGGCTGCTGTAGTCACAGAATGGGATGCCCCAAACAGGAATGCACCTGGGACCAGTAGTGCTATGCACAGCAAACGTGTCTTTATCAAGCCTAATTTCAATTAGAATAAGTGCAAATGGTTATGTTCTTAAATAGAGGCTGGTGTAGTCACAGAATAGGATGCCACAACAGGAGTGCACCTGGGACCAGTAGTAGCATGCACAGCAAAAGAGTCTTTATCAGGCCTAATTTCAATTAGAATAAGTGCAAATGGTTATGGTCTTAAATAGAGGCTGGTGTAGTCACAGAATGGGATGCCACAACAGGAGTGCACCTGGGACCAGTAGTAGCATGCACAGCAAAAGTGTCTTTATCAGGCCTAATTTCAATTAGAATAAGTGCAAATGGTTATGGTCTTAAATAGAGGCTGGTGTAGTCACAGAATGGGATGCCACAACAGGAGTGCACCTGGCAGGCAGCAGTAAGAATATGCACAGCAAAAGTGTCTTTATCAGCCCTAATTTCAATTAGAATAAGTGCAAATGGTTATATGGTCTTAAATAGAGGCTGGTGTAGTCACAGAATGGGATGCCACAACAGGAGTGCACCTGGGACCAGTAGTAGCATGCACAGCAAAAGAGTCTTTATCAGGCCTAATTTCAATTAGAATAGGTGCAAATGGTTATATGGTCTTAAATAGAGGCTGCTGTAGTCACAGAATGGGATGCCCCAAACAGGAGTGCACCTGGCAGGCAGCAGTAATAATATGCACAGCAAAAGTGTCTTTATCAGGCCTAATTTCAATTAGAATAAGTGCAAATGGTTATATGGTCTTAAATAGAGGCTGCTGTAGTCACAGAATGGGATGCCCCAAACAGGAGTGCACCTGGCAGGGACCAGTAGTGCTATGCACAGCAAAAGTGTCTTTATCAGGCCTAATTTCAATTATAATAGGTGCAAATGGTTATGGTCTTAAATAGAGGCTGCTGTAGTCACAGAATGGGATGCCCCAAACAGGAGTGCACCTGGGACCAGTAGTGCTATGCACAGCAAAAGTGTCTTTATCAAGCCTAATTTCAATTATAATAGGTGCAAATGGTTATATGGTCTTAAATAGAGGCTGCTGTAGTCACAGAATGGGATGCCCCAACAGGAGTGCACCTGGCAGGCAGCAGTAAGAATATGCACAGCAAAAGTGTCTTTATCAGGCCTAATTTCAATTAGAATAAGTGCAAATGGTTATATGGTCTTAAATAGAGGCTGCTGTAGTCACAGAATGGGATGCCCCAAACAGGAGTGCACCTGGCAGGGACCAGTAGTGCTATGCACAGCAAAAGTGTCTTTATCAGGCCTAATTTCAATTATAATAGGTGCAAATGGTTAGTTATGGTCTTAAATAGAGGCTGCTGTAGTCACAGAATGGGATGCCCCAAACAGGAGTGCACCTGGGACCAGTAGTGCTATGCACAGCAAAAGTGTCTTTATCAGGACTAATTTCAATTATAATAGGTGCAAATGGTTATGGTCTTAAATAGAGGCTGCTGTAGTCACAGAATGGGATGCCCCAAACAGGAGTGCACCTGGCAGGGACCAGTAGTGCTATGCACAGCAAAAGTGTCTTTATCAGGCCTAATTTCAATTAGAATAGGTGCAAATGGTTATATGGTCTTAAATAGAGGCTGCTGTAGTCACAGAATGGGATGCCCCAAACAGGAGTGCACCTGGCAGGGACCAGTAGTGCTATGCACAGCAAAAATGTCTTTATCAGGCCTAATTTCAATTATAATAGGTGCAAATGGTTATGGTCTTAAATACAGGCTGCTGTAGTCACAGAATGGGATGCCCCAAACAGGAGTGCACCTGGCAGGCAGTAGTGCTATGCACAGCAAAAGTGTCTTTATCAGGCCTAATTTCAATTATAATAGGTGCAAATGGTTATGGTCTTAAATAGAGGCTGCTGTAGTCACAGAATGGGATGCCCCAAACAGGAGTGCACCTGACAGGCAGTAGTGCTATGCACAGCAAAAGTGTCTTTATCAGGCCTAATTTCAATTAGAATAAGTGCAAATGGTTATATGGTCTTAAATAGAGGCTGCTGTAGTCACAGAATGGGATGCCCCAAACAGGAGTGCACCTGGCAGGGACCAGTAGTGCTATGCACAGCAAAAGTGTCTTTATCAGGCCTAATTTCAATTAGAATAAGTGCAAATGGTTATATGGTCTTAAATAGAGGCTGCTGTAGTCACAGAATGGGATGCCCCAAACAGGAGTGCACCTGGCAGGGACCAGTAGTGCTATTCACAGCAAAAGTGTCTTTATCAGGCCTAATTTCAATTAGAATAAGTGCAAATGGTTATATGGTCTTAAATAGAGGCTGCTGTAGTCACAGAATGGGATGCCCCAAACAGGAGTGCACCTGGCAGGCAGTAGTGCTATGCACAGCAAATTTGTCTTTATCAGGCCTAATTTCAATTAGAATAAGTGCAAATGGTTATATGGTCTTAAATAGAGGCTGCTGTAGTCACAGAATGGGATGCCCCAAACAGGAGTGCACCTGGCAGGCAGTAGTGCTATGCAAAGCAAAAGTGTCTTTATCAGGCCTAATTTCAATTAGAATAAGTGCAAATGGTTATATGGTCTTAAATAGAGGCTGCTGTAGTCACAGAATGGGATGCCCCAAACAGGAGTGCACCTGGCAGGCAGTAGTGCTATGCACAGCAAAAGTGTCTTTATCAGGCCTAATTTCAATTAGAATAAGTGCAAATGGTTATATGGTCTTAAATAGAGGCTGCTGTAGTCACAGAATGGGATGCCCCAAACAGGAGTGCACCTGGCAGGCAGTAGTGCTATGCACAGCAAAAGTGTCTTTATCAGGCCTAATTTCAATTAGAATAAGTGCAAATGGTTATATGGTCTTAAATAGAGGCTGCTGTAGTCACAGAATGGGATGCCCCAAAAAGGAGTGCACCTGGCAGGCAGTAGTGCTATGCACAGCAAAAGTGTCTTTATCAGGCCTAATTTCAATTAGAATAAGTGCAAATGGTTATATGGTCTTAAATAGAGGCTGCTGTAGTCACAGAATGGGATGCCCCAAAAAGGAGTGCACCTGGCAGGCAGTAGTGCTATGCACAGCAAAAGTGTCTTTATCAGGCCTAATTTCAATTAGAATACGTGCAAATGGTTATATGGTCTTAAATAGAGGCTGCTGTATTCACAGAATGGGATGCTCCAAACAGGAGTGCACCTGGCAGGGACCAGAAGTGCTATGCACAGCAAAAGTGTCTTTATCAGGCCTAATTTCAATTAGAATAAGTGCAAATGGTTATATGGTCTTAAATAGAGGCTGCTGTAGTCACAGAATGGGATGCCCCAAACAGGAGTGCACCTGGCAGGGACCAGTAGTGCTATGCACAGCAAAAGTGTCTTTATCAGGCCTAATTTCAATTATAATAGGTGCAAATGGTTATATGGTCTTAAATAGAGGCTGCTGTAGTCACAGAATGGGATGCCCCAACAGGAGTGCACCTGGCAGGCAGCAGTAAGAATATGCACAGCAAAAGTGTCTTTATCAGGCCTAATTTCAATTAGAATAAGTGCAAATGGTTATATGGTCTTAAATAGAGGCTGCTGTAGTCACAGAATGGGATGCCCCAAACAGGAGTGCACCTGGCAGGGACCAGTAGTGCTATGCACAGCAAAAGTGTCTTTATCAGGCCTAATTTCAATTATAATAGGTGCAAATGGTTATGGTCTTAAATAGAGGCTGCTGTAGTCACAGAATGGGATGCCCCAAACAGGAGTGCACCTGGGACCAGTAGTGCTATGCACAGCAAAAGTGTCTTTATCAGGCCTAATTTCAATTAGAATAAGTGCAAATGGTTATATGGTCTTAAATAGAGGCTGCTGTAGTCACAGAATGGGATGCCCCAAACAGGAGTGCACCTGGCAGGGACCAGTAGTGCTATGCACAGCAAAAGTGTCTTTATCAGGCCTAATTTCAATTATAATAGGTGCAAATGGTTATATGGTCTTAAATAGAGGCTGCTGTAGTCACAGAATGGGATGCCCCAACAGGAGTGCACCTGGCAGGCAGCAGTAAGAATATGCACAGCAAAAGTGTCTTTAACAGGCCTAATTTCAATTAGAATAAGTGCAAATGGTTATATGGTCTTAAATAGAGGCTGCTGTAGTCACAGAATGGGATGCCCCAAACAGGAGTGCACCTGGCAGGGACCAGTAGTGCTATGCACAGCAAAAGTGTCTTTATCAGGCCTAATTTCAATTATAATAGGTGCAAATGGTTATGGTCTTAAATAGAGGCTGCTGTAGTCACAGAATGGGATGCCCCAAACAGGAGTGCACCTGGGACCAGTAGTGCTATGCACAGCAAAAGTGTCTTTATCAGGCCTAATTTCAATTATAATAGGTGCAAATGGTTATGGTCTTAAATAGAGGCTGCTGTAGTCACAGAATGGGATGCCCCAACCAGGAGTGCACCTGGCAGGCAGTAGTGCTATGCACAGCAAAAGTGTCTTTATCAGGCCTAATTTCAATTATAATAGGTGCAAATGGTTATGGTCTTAAATAGAGGCTGCTGTAGTCACAGAATGGGATTCCCCAAACAGGAGTGCACCTGGCAGGCAGTAGTGCTATGCACAGCAAAAGTGTCTTTATCAGGCCTAATTTCAATTAGAATAAGTGCAAATGGTTATATGGTCTTAAATAGAGGCTGGTGTAGTCACAGAATGGGATGCCACAACTGGAGTTCACCTGGCAGACAGTAGTGCTATGCACAGCAAAAGTGTCTTTATCAGGCCTAATTTCAATTAGAATAGGTGCAAATGGTTATATGGTCTTAAATAGAGGCTGCTGTAGTCACAGAATGGGATGCCCCAAACAGGAGTGCACCTGGCAGGGACCAGTATTGCTATGCACAGCAAAAATGTCTTTATCAGGCCTAATTTCAATTATAATAGGTGCAAATGGTTATGGTCTTAAATAGAGGCTGCTGTAGTCACAGAATGGGATGCCCCAAACAGGAGTGCACCTGGCAGGCAGTAGTGCTATGCACAGCAAAAGTGTCTTTATCAGGCCTAATTTCAATTATAATAGGTGCAAATGGTTATGGTCTTAAATAGAGGCTGCTGTAGTCACAGAATGGGATGCCCCAAACAGGAGTGCACCTGGCAGGGACCAGTAGTACTATGCACAGCAAAAGTGTCTTTATCAGGCCTAATTTCAATTAGAATAAGTGCAAATGGTTATATGGTCTTAAATAGAGGCTGGTGTAGTCACAGAATGGGATGCCACAACAGGAGTGCACCTGGGACCAGTAGTAGCATGCACAGCAAAAGTGTCTTTATCAGGCCTAATTTCAATTAGAATAAGTGCAAATGGTTATGGTCTTAAATAGAGGCTGGTGTAGTCACAGAATGGGATGCCACAACAGGAGTGCACCTGGGACCAGTAGTAGCATGCACAGCAAAAGAGTCTTTATCAGGGTTAATTTCAATTAGAATAAGTGCAAATGGTTATGTTCTTAAATAGAGGCTGGTGTAGTCACAGAATGGGATGCCACAACAGGAGTGCACCTGGGACCAGTAGTAGCATGCACAGCAAAAGTGTCTTTATCAGGCCTAATTTCAATTAAAATAAGTGCAAATGGTTATGGTCTTAAATAGAGGCTGGTGTAGTCACAGAATGGGATGCCACAACAGGAGTGCACCTGGGACCAGTAGTAGCATGCACAGCAAAAGAGTCTTTATCAGGCCTAATTTCAATTAGAATAAGTGCAAATGGTTATGTTCTTAAATAGAGGCTGGTGTAGTCACAGAATGGGATGCCCCAACAGGAGTGCACCTGGCAGGCAGCAGTAAGAATATGCACAGCAAAAGTGTCTTTATCAGGCCTAATTTCAATTAGAATAAGTGCAAATGGTTATGTTCTTAAATAGAGGCTGGTGTAGTCACAGAATGGGATGCCACAACAGGAGTGCACCTGGGACCAGTAGTAGCATGCACAGCAAAAGAGTCTTTATCAGGCCTAATTTCAATTAGAATAGGTGCAAATGGTTATATGGTCTTAAATAGAGGCTGCTGTAGTCACAGAATGGGATGCCCCAAACAGGAGTGCACCTGGCAGGCAGTAGTGCTATGCACAGCAAAAGTGTCTTTATCAAGCCTAATTTCAATTAGAATAAGTGCAAATGGTTATGTTCTTAAATAGAGGCTGGTGTAGTCACAGAATGGGATGCCACAACAAAAGTGAACCTGGGACCAGTAGTAGCATGCACAGCAAAAGAGTCTTTATCAGGCCTAATTTCAATTAGAATAAGTGCAAATGGTTATGGTCTTAAATAGAGGCTGGTGTAGTCACAGAATGGGATGCCACAACAGGAGTGCACCTGGCAGGCAGCAGTAAGAATATGCACAGCAAAAGTGTCTTTATCAGGCCTAATTTCAATTAGAATAAGTGCAAATGGTTATGGTCTTAAATAGAGGCTGGTGTAGTCACAGAATGGGATGCCACAACAGGAGTGCACCTGGGACCAGTAGTAGCATGCACAGCAAAAGAGTCTTTATCAGGCCTAATTTCAATTAGAATAGGTGCAAATGGTTATGTTCTTAAATAGAGGCTGGTGTAGTCACAGAATGGGATGCCCCAACAGGAGTGCACCTGGCAGGCAGCAGTAAGAATATGCACAGCAAAAGTGTCTTTATCAGGCCTAATTTCAATTAGAATAAGTGCAAATGGTTATATGGTCTTAAATAGAGGCTGCTGTAGTCACAGAATGGGATGCCCCAAACAGGAGTGCACCTGGCAGGCAGTAGTGCTATGCACAGCAAAAGTGTCTTTATCAGGCCTAATTTCAATTAGAATAAGTGCAAATGGTTATGTTCTTAAATAGAGGCTGGTGTAGTCACAGAATGGGATGCCACAACAGGAGTGCACCTGGGACCAGTAGTAGCATGCACAGCAAAAGAGTCTTTATCAGGCCTAATTTCAATTAGAATAAGTGCAAATGGTTATGTTCTTAAATAGAGGCTGGTGTAGTCACAGAATGGGATGCCCCAACAGGAGTGCACCTGGCAGGCAGCAGTAAGAATATGCACAGCAAAAGTGTCTTTATCAGGCCTAATTTCAATTAGAATAAGTGCAAATGGTTATGGTCTTAAATAGAGGCTGGTGTAGTCACAGAATGGGATGCCCAAACAGGAGTGCACCTGGCAGGCAGCAGTAATAATATGCACAGCAAAAGTGTCTTTATCAGGCCTAATTTCAATTAGAATAAGTGCAAATGGTTATATGGTCTTAAAAAGAGGCTGCTGTAGTCACAGAATGGGATGCCCCAAACAGGAGTGCACCTGGCAGGGACCAGTAGTGCTATGCACAGCAAAAGTGTCTTTATCAGGCCTAATTTCAATTATAATAGGTGCAAATGGTTATGGTCTTAAATAGAGGCTGCTGTAGTCACAGAATGGGATTTCCGAAACAGGAGTGCACCTGGGACCAGTAGTGCTATGCACAGCAAAAGTGTCTTTATCAGGCCTAATTTCAATTATAATAGGTGCAAATGGTTATATGGTCTTAAATAGAGGCTGCTGTAGTCACAGAATGGGATGCCCCAACAGGAGTGCACCTGGCAGGCAGCAGTAAGAATATGCACAGCAAAAGTGTCTTTATCAGGCCTAATTTCAATTAGAATAAGTGCAAATGGTTATATGGTCTTAAATAGAGGCTGCTGTAGTCACAGAATGGGATGCCCCAAACAGGAGTGCACCTGGCAGGGACCAGTAGTGCTATGCACAGCAAAAGTGTCTTTATCAGGTCTAATTTCAATTAGAATAGGTGCAAATGGTTATGGTCTTAAATAGAGGCTGCTGTAGTCACAGAATGGGATGCCCCAAACAGGAGTGCACCTGGCAGGGACCAGTAGTGCTATGCACAGCAAAAGTGTCTTTATCAGGCCTAATTTCAATTCTAATAGGTGCAAATGGTTATGGTCTTAAATAGAGGCTGCTGTAGTCACAGAATGGGATGCCCCAAACAGGAGTGCACCTGGCAGGGACCAGTAGTGCTATGCACAGCAAAAGTGTCTTTATCAGGCCTAATTTCAATTATAATAGGTGCAAATGGTTATGGTCTTAAATAGAGGCTGCTGTAGTCACAGAATGGGATGCCCCAAACAGGAGTGCACCTGGCAGGTAGTAGTGCTATGCACAGCAAAAGTGTCTTTATCAGGCCTAATTTCAATTAGAATAAGTGCAAATGGTTATATGGTCTTAAATAGAGGCTGGTGTAGTCACAGAATGGGATGCCACAACTGGAGTTCACCTGGCAGGCAGTAGTGCTATGCACAGCAAAAGTGTCTTTATCAGGCCTAATTTCAATTAGAATAGGTGCAAATGGTTATATGGTCTTAAATAGAGGCTGCTGTAGTCACAGAATGGGATGCCCCAAACAGGAGTGCACCTGGCAGGGACCAGTAGTGCTATGCACAGCAAAAATGTCTTTATCAGGCCTAATTTCAATTATAATAGGTGCAAATGGTTATGGTCTTAAATAGAGGCTGCTGTAGTCACAGAATGGGATGCCCCAACCAGGAGTGCACCTGGCAGGCAGTAGTGCTATGCACAGCAAAAGTGTCTTTATCAGGCCTAATTTCAATTATAATAGGTGCAAATGGTTATGGTCTTAAATAGAGGCTGCTGTAGTCACAGAATGGGATGCCCCAAACAGGAGTGCACCTGGCAGGCAGTAGTGCTATGCACAGCAAAAGTGTCTTTATCAGGCCTAATTTCAATTAGAATAAGTGCAAATGGTTATATGGTCTTAAATAGAGGCTGCTGTAGTCACAGAATGGGATGCCCCAAACAGGAGTGCACCTGGCAGGGACCAGTAGTGCTATGCACAGCAAAAGTGTCTTTATCAGGCCTAATTTCAATTAGAATAAGTGCAAATGGTTATATGGTCTTAAATAGAGGCTGCTGTAGTCACAGAATGGGATGCCCCAAACAGGAGTGCACCTGGCAGGCAGTAGTGCTATGCACAGCAAAATTGTCTTTATCAGGCCTAATTTCAATTAGAATAAGTGCAAATGGTTATATGGTCTTAAACAGAGGCTGCTGTAGTCACAGAATGGGATGCCCCAAACAGGAGTGCACCTGGCAGGCAGTAGTGCTATGCACAGCAAAAGTGTCTTTATCAGGCCTAATTTCAATTAGAATAAGTGCAAATGGTTATATGGTCTTAAAAAGAGGCTGCTGTAGTCACAGAATGGGATGCCCCAAACAGGAGTGCACCTGGCAGGGACCAGTAGTGCTATGCACAGCAAAAGTGTCTTTATCAGGCCTAATTTCAATTATAATAGGTGCAAATGGTTATGGTCTTAAATAGAGGCTGCTGTAGTCACAGAATGGGATTTCCCAAACAGGAGTGCACCTGGGACCAGTAGTGCTATGCACAGCAAAAGTGTCTTTATCAGGCCTAATTTCAATTATAATAGGTGCAAATGGTTATATGGTCTTAAATAGAGGCTGCTGTAGTCACAGAATGGGATGCCCCAACAGGAGTGCACCTGGCAGGCAGCAGTAAGAATATGCACAGCAAAAGTGTCTTTATCAGGCCTAATTTCAATTAGAATAAGTGCAAATGGTTATATGGTCTTAAATAGAGGCTGCTGTAGTCACAGAATGGGATGCCCCAAACAGGAGTGCACCTGGCAGGGACCAGTAGTGCTATGCACAGCAAAAGTGTCTTTATCAGGCCTAATTTCAATTATAATAGGTGCAAATGGTTATGGTCTTAAATAGAGGCTGCTGTAGTCACAGAATGGGATGCCCCAAACAGGAGTGCACCTGGCAGGGACCAGTAGTGCTATGCACAGCAAAAGTGTCTTTATCAGGCCTAATTTCAATTCTAATAGGTGCAAATGGTTATGGTCTTAAATAGAGGCTGCTGTAGTCACAGAATGGGATGCCCCAAACAGGAGTGCACCTGGCAGGGACCAGTAGTGCTATGCACAGCAAAAGTGTCTTTATCAGGCCTAATTTCAATTATAATAGGTGCAAATGGTTATGGTCTTAAATAGAGGCTGCTGTAGTCACAGAATGGGATGCCCCAAACAGGAGTGCACCTGGCAGGTAGTAGTGCTATGCACAGCAAAAGTGTCTTTATCAGGCCTAATTTCAATTAGAATAAGTGCAAATGGTTATATGGTCTTAAATAGAGGCTGGTGTAGTCACAGAATGGGATGCCACAACTGGAGTTCACCTGGCAGGCAGTAGTGCTATGCACAGCAAAAGTGTCTTTATCAGGCCTAATTTCAATTATAATAGGTGCAAATGGTTATGGTCTTAAATAGAGGCTGCTGTAGTCACAGAATGGGATGCCCCAAACAGGAGTGCACCTGGCAGGTAGTAGTGCTATGCACAGCAAAAGTGTCTTTATCAGGCCTAATTTCAATTAGAATAAGTGCAAATGGTTATATGGTCTTAAATAGAGGCTGGTGTAGTCACAGAATGGGATGCCACAACTGGAGTTCACCTGGCAGGCAGTAGTGCTATGCACAGCAAAAGTGTCTTTATCAGGCCTAATTTCAATTAGAATAGGTGCAAATGGTTATATGGTCTTAAATAGAGGCTGCTGTAGTCACAGAATGGGATGCCCCAAACAGGAGTGCACCTGGCAGGGACCAGTAGTGCTATGCACAGCAAAAATGTCTTTATCAGGCCTAATTTCAATTATAATAGGTGCAAATGGTTATGGTCTTAAATAGAGGCTGCTGTAGTCACAGAATGGGATGCCCCAACCAGGAGTGCACCTGGCAGGCAGTAGTGCTATGCACAGCAAAAGTGTCTTTATCAGGCCTAATTTCAATTATAATAGGTGCAAATGGTTATGGTCTTAAATAGAGGCTGCTGTAGTCACAGAATGGGATGCCCCAAACAGGAGTGCACCTGGCAGGCAGTAGTGCTATGCACAGCAAAAGTGTCTTTATCAGGCCTAATTTCAATTAGAATAAGTGCAAATGGTTATATGGTCTTAAATAGAGGCTGCTGTAGTCACAGAATGGGATGCCCCAAACAGGAGTGCACCTGGCAGGGACCAGTAGTGCTATGCACAGCAAAAGTGTCTTTATCAGGCCTAATTTCAATTAGAATAAGTGCAAATGGTTATATGGTCTTAAATAGAGGCTGCTGTAGTCACAGAATGGGATGCCCCAAACAGGAGTGCACCTGGCAGGCAGTAGTGCTATGCACAGCAAAATTGTCTTTATCAGGCCTAATTTCAATTAGAATAAGTGCAAATGGTTATATGGTCTTAAACAGAGGCTGCTGTAGTCACAGAATGGGATGCCCCAAACAGGAGTGCACCTGGCAGGCAGTAGTGCTATGCACAGCAAAAGTGTCTTTATCAGGCCTAATTTCAATTAGAATAGGTGCAAATGGTTATATGGTCTTAAAAAGAGGCTGCTGTAGTCACAGAATGGGATGCCCCAAACAGGAGTGCACCTGGCAGGGACCAGTAGTGCTATGCACAGCAAAAGTGTCTTTATCAGGCCTAATTTCAATTATAATAGGTGCAAATGGTTATGGTCTTAAATAGAGGCTGCTGTAGTCACAGAATGGGATTTCCCAAACAGGAGTGCACCTGGGACCAGTAGTGCTATGCACAGCAAAAGTGTCTTTATCAGGCCTAATTTCAATTATAATAGGTGCAAATGGTTATATGGTCTTAAATAGAGGCTGCTGTAGTCACAGAATGGGATGCCCCAACAGGAGTGCACCTGGCAGGCAGCAGTAAGAATATGCACAGCAAAAGTGTCTTTATCAGGCCTAATTTCAATTAGAATAAGTGCAAATGGTTATATGGTCTTAAATAGAGGCTGCTGTAGTCACAGAATGGGATGCCCCAAACAGGAGTGCACCTGGCAGGGACCAGTAGTGCTATGCACAGCAAAAGTGTCTTTATCAGGCCTAATTTCAATTATAATAGGTGCAAATGGTTATGGTCTTAAATAGAGGCTGCTGTAGTCACAGAATGGGATGCCCCAAACAGGAGTGCACCTGGCAGGGACCAGTAGTGCTATGAACAGCAAAAGTGTCTTTATCAGGCCTAATTTCAATTCTAATAGGTGCAAATGGTTATGGTCTTAAATAGAGGCTGCTGTAGTCACAGAATGGGATGCCCCAAACAGGAGTGCACCTGGCAGGGACCAGTAGTGCTATGCACAGCAAAAGTGTCTTTATCAGGCCTAATTTCAATTATAATAGGTGCAAATGGTTATGGTCTTAAATAGAGGCTGCTGTAGTCACAGAATGGGATGCCCCAAACAGGAGTGCACCTGGCAGGTAGTAGTGCTATGCACAGCAAAAGTGTCTTTATCAGGCCTAATTTCAATTAGAATAAGTGCAAATGGTTATATGGTCTTAAATAGAGGCTGGTGTAGTCACAGAATGGGATGCCACAACTGGAGTTCACCTGGCAGGCAGTAGTGCTATGCACAGCAAAAGTGTCTTTATCAGGCCTAATTTCAATTAGAATAGGTGCAAATGGTTATATGGTCTTAAATAGAGGCTGCTGTAGTCACAGAATGGGATGCCCCAAACAGGAGTGCACCTGGCAGGGACCAGTAGTGCTATGCACAGCAAAAATGTCTTTATCAGGCCTAATTTCAATTATAATAGGTGCAAATGGTTATGGTCTTAAATAGAGGCTGCTGTAGTCACAGAATGGGATGCCCCAACCAGGAGTGCACCTGGCAGGCAGTAGTGCTATGCACAGCAAAAGTGTCTTTATCAGGCCTAATTTCAATTATAATAGGTGCAAATGGTTATGGTCTTAAATAGAGGCTGCTGTAGTCACAGAATGGGATGCCCCAAACAGGAGTGCACCTGGCAGGCAGTAGTGCTATGCACAGCAAAAGTGTCTTTATCAGGCCTAATTTCAATTAGAATAAGTGCAAATGGTTATATGGTCTTAAATAGAGGCTGCTGTAGTCACAGAATGGGATGCCCCAAACAGGAGTGCACCTGGCAGGGACCAGTAGTGCTATGCACAGCAAAAGTGTCTTTATCAGGCCTAATTTCAATTAGAATAAGTGCAAATGGTTATATGGTCTTAAATAGAGGCTGCTGTAGTCACAGAATGGGATGCCCCAAACAGGAGTGCACCTGGCAGGCAGTAGTGCTATGCACAGCAAAATTGTCTTTATCAGGCCTAATTTCAATTAGAATAAGTGCAAATGGTTATATGGTCTTAAACAGAGGCTGCTGTAGTCACAGAATGGGATGCCCCAAACAGGAGTGCACCTGGCAGGCAGTAGTGCTATGCACAGCAAAAGTGTCTTTATCAGGCCTAATTTCAATTAGAATAAGTGCAAATGGTTATATGGTCTTAAATAGAGGCTGCTGTAGTCACAGAATGGGATGCCCCAAAAAGGAGTGCACCTGGCAGGCAGTAGTGCTATGCACAGCAAAAGTGTCTTTATCAGGCCTAATTTCAATTAGAATAAGTGCAAATGGTTATATGGTCTTAAATAGAGGCTGCTGTAGTCACAGAATGGGATGCCCCAAAAAGGAGTGCACCTGGCAGGCAGTAGTGCTATGCACAGCAAAAGTGTCTTTATCAGGCCTAATTTCAATTAGAATAAGTGCAAATGGTTATATGGTCTTAAATAGAGGCTGCTGTAGTCACAGAATGGGATGCCCCAAAAAGGAGTGCACCTGGCAGGCAGTAGTGCTATGCACAGCAAAAGTGTCTTTATCAGGCCTAATTTCAATTAGAATACGTGCAAATGGTTATATGGTCTTAAATAGAGGCTGCTGTATTCACAGAATGGGATGCTCCAAACAGGAGTGCACCTGGCAGGGACCAGTAGTGCTATGCACAGCAAAAGTGTCTTTATCAGGCCTAATTTCAATTAGAATACGTGCAAATGGTTATATGGTCTTAAATAGAGGCTGCTGTAGTCACAGAATGGGATGCCCCAAACAGGAGTGCACCTGGCAGGGACCAGTAGTGCTATGCACAGCAAAAGTGTCTTTATCAGGCCTAATTTCAATTATAATAGGTGCAAATGGTTATATGGTCTTAAATAGAGGCTGCTGTAGTCACAGAATGGGATGCCCCAAACAGGAGTGCACCTGGCAGGCAGTAGTGCTATGCACAGCAAAAGTGTCTTTATCAGGCCTAATTTCAATTAGAATAAGTGCAAATGGTTATATGGTCTTAAAAAGAGGCTGCTGTAGTCACAGAATGGGATGCCCCAAACAGGAGTGCACCTGGCAGGGACCAGTAGTGCTATGCACAGCAAAAGTGTCTTTATCAGGCCTAATTTCAATTATAATAGGTGCAAATGGTTATGGTCTTAAATAGAGGCTGCTGTAGTCACAGAATGGGATTTCCCAAACAGGAGTGCACCTGGGACCAGTAGTGCTATGCACAGCAAAAGTGTCTTTATCAGGCCTAATTTCAATTATAATAGGTGCAAATGGTTATATGGTCTTAAATAGAGGCTGCTGTAGTCACAGAATGGGATGCCCCAACAGGAGTGCACCTGGCAGGCAGCAGTAAGAATATGCACAGCAAAAGTGTCTTTATCAGGCCTAATTTCAATTAGAATAAGTGCAAATGGTTATATGGTCTTAAATAGAGGCTGCTGTAGTCACAGAATGGGATTCCCCAAACAGGAGTGCACTTGGCAGGGACCAGTAGTGCTATGCACAGCAAAAGTGTCTTTATCAGGCCTAATTTCAATTATAATAGGTGCAAATGGTTATGGTCTTAAATAGAGGCTGCTGTAGTCACAGAATGGGATGCCCCAAACAGGAGTGCACCTGGCAGGGACCAGTAGTGCTATGCACAGCAAAAGTGTCTTTATCAGGCCTAATTTCAATTCTAATAGGTGCAAATGGTTATGGTCTTAAATAGAGGCTGCTGTAGTCACAGAATGGGATGCCCCAAACAGGAGTGCACCTGGCAGGGACCAGTAGTGCTATGCACAGCAAAAGTGTCTTTATCAGGCCTAATTTCAATTAGAATAAGTGCAAATGGTTATATGGTCTTAAATAGAGGCTGCTGTAGTCACAGAATGGGATGCCCCAAAAAGGAGTGCACCTGGCAGGCAGTAGTGCTATGCACAGCAAAAGTGTCTTTATCAGGCCTAATTTCAATTAGAATACGTGCAAATGGTTATATGGTCTTAAATAGAGGCTGCTGTATTCACAGAATGGGATGCTCCAAACAGGAGTGCACCTGGCAGGGACCAGTAGTGCTATGCACAGCAAAAGTGTCTTTATCAGGCCTAATTTCAATTAGAATAAGTGCAAATGGTTATATGGTCTTAAATAGAGGCTGCTGTAGTCACAGAATGGGATGCCCCAAACAGGAGTGCACCTGGCAGGGACCAGTAGTGCTATGCACAGCAAAAGTGTCTTTATCAGGCCTAATTTCAATTATAATAGGTGCAAATGGTTATATGGTCTTAAATAGAGGCTGCTGTAGTCACAGAATGGGATGCCCCAAACAGGAGTGCACCTGGCAGGCAGTAGTGCTATGCACAGCAAAAGTGTCTTTATCAGGCCTAATTTCAATTAGAATAAGTGCAAATGGTTATATGGTCTTAAAAAGAGGCTGCTGTAGTCACAGAATGGGATGCCCCAAACAGGAGTGCACCTGGCAGGGACCAGTAGTGCTATGCACAGCAAAAGTGTCTTTATCAGGCCTAATTTCAATTATAATAGGTGCAAATGGTTATGGTCTTAAATAGAGGCTGCTGTAGTCACAGAATGGGATTTCCCAAACAGGAGTGCACCTGGGACCAGTAGTGCTATGCACAGCAAAAGTGTCTTTATCAGGCCTAATTTCAATTATAATAGGTGCAAATGGTTATATGGTCTTAAATAGAGGCTGCTGTAGTCACAGAATGGGATGCCCCAACAGGAGTGCACCTGGCAGGCAGCAGTAAGAATATGCACAGCAAAAGTGTCTTTATCAGGCCTAATTTCAATTAGAATAAGTGCAAATGGTTATATGGTCTTAAATAGAGGCTGCTGTAGTCACAGAATGGGATGCCCCAAACAGGAGTGCACCTGGCAGGGACCAGTAGTGCTATGCACAGCAAAAGTGTCTTTATCAGGCCTAATTTCAATTATAATAGGTGCAAATGGTTATGGTCTTAAATAGAGGCTGCTGTAGTCACAGAATGGGATGCCCCAAACAGGAGTGCACCTGGCAGGGACCAGTAGTGCTATGCACAGCAAAAGTGTCTTTATCAGGCCTAATTTCAATTCTAATAGGTGCAAATGGTTATGGTCTTAAATAGAGGCTGCTGTAGTCACAGAATGGGATGCCCCAAACAGGAGTGCACCTGGCAGGGACCAGTAGTGCTATGCACAGCAAAAGTGTCTTTATCAGGCCTAATTTCAATTATAATAGGTGCAAATGGTTATGGTCTTAAATAGAGGCTGCTGTAGTCACAGAATGGGATGCCCCAAACAGGAGTGCACCTGGCAGGTAGTAGTGCTATGCACAGCAAAAGTGTCTTTATCAGGCCTAATTTCAATTAGAATAAGTGCAAATGGTTATATGGTCTTAAATAGAGGCTGGTGTAGTCACAGAATGGGATGCCACAACTGGAGTTCACCTGGCAGGCAGTAGTGCTATGCACAGCAAAAGTGTCTTTATCAGGCCTAATTTCAATTAGAATAGGTGCAAATGGTTATATGGTCTTAAATAGAGGCTGCTGTAGTCACAGAATGGGATGCCCCAAACAGGAGTGCACCTGGCAGGGACCAGTAGTGCTATGCACAGCAAAAATGTCTTTATCAGGCCTAATTTCAATTATAATAGGTGCAAATGGTTATGGTCTTAAATAGAGGCTGCTGTAGTCACAGAATGGGATGCCCCAACCAGGAGTGCACCTGGCAGGCAGTAGTGCTATGCACAGCAAAAGTGTCTTTATCAGGCCTAATTTCAATTATAATAGGTGCAAATGGTTATGGTCTTAAATAGAGGCTGCTGTAGTCACAGAATGGGATGCCCCAAACAGGAGTGCACCTGGCAGGCAGTAGTGCTATGCACAGCAAAAGTGTCTTTATCAGGCCTAATTTCAATTAGAATAAGTGCAAATGGTTATATGGTCTTAAATAGAGGCTGCTGTAGTCACAGAATGGGATGCCCCAAACAGGAGTGCACCTGGCAGGGACCAGTAGTGCTATGCACAGCAAAAGTGTCTTTATCAGGCCTAATTTCAATTAGAATAAGTGCAAATGGTTATATGGTCTTAAATAGAGGCTGCTGTAGTCACAGAATGGGATGCCCCAAACAGGAGTGCACCTGGCAGGCAATAGTGCTATGCACAGCAAAATTGTCTTTATCAGGCCTAATTTCAATTAGAATAAGTGCAAATGGTTATATGGTCTTAAACAGAGGCTGCTGTAGTCACAGAATGGGATGCCCCAAACAGGAGTGCACCTGGCAGGCAGTAGTGCTATGCACAGCAAAAGTGTCTTTATCAGGCCTAATTTCAATTAGAATAAGTGCAAATGGTTATATGGTCTTAAATAGAGGCTGCTGTAGTCACAGAATGGGATGCCCCAAAAAGGAGTGCACCTGGCAGGCAGTAGTGCTATGCACAGCAAAAGTGTCTTTATCAGGCCTAATTTCAATTAGAATAAGTGCAAATGGTTATATGGTCTTAAATAGAGGCTGCTGTAGTCACAGAATGGGATGCCCCAAAAAGGAGTGCACCTGGCAGGCAGTAGTGCTATGCACAGCAAAAGTGTCTTTATCAGGCCTAATTTCAATTAGAATAAGTGCAAATGGTTATATGGTCTTAAATAGAGGCTGCTGTAGTCACAGAATGGGATGCCCCAAAAAGGAGTGCACCTGGCAGGCAGTAGTGCTATGCACAGCAAAAGTGTCTTTATCAGGCCTAATTTCAATTAGAATACGTGCAAATGGTTATATGGTCTTAAATAGAGGCTGCTGTATTCACAGAATGGGATGCTCCAAACAGGAGTGCACCTGGCAGGGACCAGTAGTGCTATGCACAGCAAAAGTGTCTTTATCAGGCCTAATTTCAATTAGAATAAGTGCAAATGGTTATATGGTCTTAAATAGAGGCTGCTGTAGTCACAGAATGGGATGCCCCAAACAGGAGTGCACCTGGCAGGGACCAGTAGTGCTATGCACAGCAAAAGTGTCTTTATCAGGCCTAATTTCAATTATAATAGGTGCAAATGGTTATATGGTCTTAAATAGAGGCTGCTGTAGTCACAGAATGGGATGCCCCAACAGGAGTGCACCTGGCAGGCAGCAGTAAGAATATGCACAGCAAAAGTGTCTTTATCAGGCCTAATTTCAATTAGAATAAGTGCAAATGGTTATATGGTCTTAAATAGAGGCTGCTGTAGTCACAGAATGGGATGCCCCAAACAGGAGTGCACCTGGCAGGGACCAGTAGTGCTATGCACAGCAAAAGTGTCTTTATCAGGCCTAATTTCAATTATAATAGGTGCAAATGGTTATGGTCTTAAATAGAGGCTGCTGTAGTCACAGAATGGGATGCCCCAAACAGGAGTGCACCTGGGACCAGTAGTGCTATGCACAGCAAAAGTGTCTTTATCAGGCCTAATTTCAATTAGAATAAGTGCAAATGGTTATATGGTCTTAAATAGAGGCTGCTGTAGACACAGAATGGGATGCCCCAAACAGGAGTGCACCTGGCAGGGACCAGTAGTGCTATGCACAGCAAAAGTGTCTTTATCAGGCCTAATTTCAATTATAATAGGTGCAAATGGTTATATGGTCTTAAATAGAGGCTGCTGTAGTCACAGAATGGGATGCCCCAACAGGAGTGCACCTGGCAGGCAGCAGTAAGAATATGCACAGCAAAAGTGTCTTTAACAGGCCTAATTTCAATTAGAATAAGTGCAAATGGTTATATGGTCTTAAATAGAGGCTGCTGTAGTCACAGAATGGGATGCCCCAAACAGGAGTGCACCTGGCAGGGACCAGTAGTGCTATGCACAGCAAAAGTGTCTTTATCAGGCCTAATTTCAATTATAATAGGTGCAAATGGTTATGGTCTTAAATAGAGGCTGCTGTAGTCACAGAATGGGATGCCCCAAACAGGAGTGCACCTGGGACCAGTAGTGCTATGCACAGCAAAAGTGTCTTTATCAGGCCTAATTTCAATTATAATAGGTGCAAATGGTTATGGTCTTAAATAGAGGCTGCTGTAGTCACAGAATGGGATGCCCCAAACAGGAGTGCACCTGGCAGGGACCAGTAGTGCTATGCACAGCAAAAGTGTCTTTATCAGGCCTAATTTCAATTATAATAGGTGCAAATGGTTATGGTCTTAAATAGAGGCTGCTGTAGTCACAGAATGGGATGCCCCAAACAGGAGTGCACCTGGCAGGCAGTAGTGCTATGCACAGCAAAAGTGTCTTTATCAGGCCTAATTTCAATTAGAATAAGTGCAAATGGTTATATGGTCTTAAATAGAGGCTGGTGTAGTCACAGAATGGGATGCCACAACTGGAGTTCACCTGGCAGGCAGTAGTGCTATGCACAGCAAAAGTGTCTTTATCAGGCCTAATTTCAATTAGAATAGGTGCAAATGGTTATATGGTCTTAAATAGAGGCTGCTGTAGTCACAGAATGGGATGCCCCAAACAGGAGTGCACCTGGCAGGGACCAGTAGTGCTATGCACAGCAAAAATGTCTTTATCAGGCCTAATTTCAATTATAATAGGTGCAAATGGTTATGGTCTTAAATAGAGGCTGCTGTAGTCACAGAATGGGATGCCCCAAACAGGAGTGCACCTGGCAGGCAGTAGTGCTATGCACAGCAAAAGTGTCTTTATCAGGCCTAATTTCAATTATAATAGGTGCAAATGGTTATGGTCTTAAATAGAGGCTGCTGTAGTCACAGAATGGGATGCCCCAAACAGGAGTGCACCTGGCAGGGACCAGTAGTGCTATGCACAGCAAAAGTGTCTTTATCAGGCCTAATTTCAATTATAATAGGTGCAAATGGTTATGGTCTTAAATAGAGGCTGCTGTAGTCACAGAATGGGATGCCCCAAACAGGAGTGCACCTGGGACCAGTAGTGCTATGCACAGCAAAAGTGTCTTTATCAGGCCTAATTTCAATTCTAATAGGTGCAAATGGTTATGGTCTTAAATAGAGGCTGCTGTAGTCACAGAATGGGATGCCCCAAACAGGAGTGCACCTGGCAGGGACCAGTAGTGCTATGCACAGCAAAAGTGTCTTTATCAGGCCTAATTTCAATTATAATAGGTGCAAATGGTTATGGTCTTAAATAGAGGCTGCTGTAGTCACAGAATGGGATGCCCCAAACAGGAGTGCACCTGGCAGGCAGTAGTGCTATGCACAGCAAAAGTGTCTTTATCAGGCCTAATTTCAATTAGAATAAGTGCAAATGGTTATATGGTCTTAAATAGAGGCTGGTGTAGTCACAGAATGGGATGCCACAACTGGAGTTCACCTGGCAGGCAGTAGTGCTATGCACAGCAAAAGTGTCTTTATCAGGCCTAATTTCAATTAGAATAAGTGCAAATGGTTATATGGTCTTAAATAGAGGCTGCTGTAGTCACAGAATGGGATGCCCCAAAAAGGAGTGCACCTGGCAGGGACCAGTAGTGCTATGCACAGCAAAAATGTCTTTATCAGGCCTAATTTCAATTATAATAGGTGCAAATGGTTATGGTCTTAAATAGAGGCTGCTGTAGTCACAGAATGGGATGCCCCAAACAGGAGTGCACCTGGCAGGCAGTAGTGCTATGCACAGCAAAAGTGTCTTTATCAGGCCTAATTTCAATTATAATAGGTGCAAATGGTTATGGTCTTAAATAGAGGCTGCTGTAGTCACAGAATGGGATGCCCCAAACAGGAGTGCACCTGGCAGGGACCAGTAGTACTATGCACAGCAAAAGTGTCTTTATCAGGCCTAATTTCAATTAGAATAAGTGCAAATGGTTATATGGTCTTAAATAGAGGCTGGTGTAGTCACAGAATGGGATGCCACAACAGGAGTGCACCTGGGACCAGTAGTAGCATGCACAGCAAAAGTGTCTTTATCAGGCCTAATTTCAATTAGAATAAGTGCAAATGGTTATGGTCTTAAATAGAGGCTGGTGTAGTCACAGAATGGGATGCCACAACAGGAGTGCACCTGGGACCAGTAGTAGCATGCACAGCAAAAGAGTCTTTATCAGGCCTAATTTCAATTAGAATAAGTGCAAATGGTTATGTTCTTAAATAGAGGCTGGTGTAGTCACAGAATGGGATGCCACAACAGGAGTGCACCTGGGACCAGTAGTAGCATGCACAGCAAAAGTGTCTTTATCAGGCCTAATTTCAATTAAAATAAGTGCAAATGGTTATGGTCTTAAATAGAGGCTGGTGTAGTCACAGAATGGGATGCCACAACAGGAGTGCACCTGGGACCAGTAGTAGCATGCACAGCAAAAGAGTCTTTATCAGGCCTAATTTCAATTAGAATAAGTGCAAATGGTTATGTTCTTAAATAGAGGCTGGTGTAGTCACAGAATGGGATGCCCCAACAGGAGTGCACCTGGCAGGCAGCAGTAAGAATATGCACAGCAAAAGTGTCTTTATCAGGCCTAATTTCAATTAGAATAAGTGCAAATGGTTATGTTCTTAAATAGAGGCTGGTGTAGTCACAGAATGGGATGCCACAACAGGAGTGCACCTGGGACCAGTAGTAGCATGCACAGCAAAAGAGTCTTTATCAGGCCTAATTTCAATTAGAATAGGTGCAAATGGTTATATGGTCTTAAATAGAGGCTGCTGTAGTCACAGAATGGGATGCCCCAAACAGGAGTGCACCTGGCAGGCAGTAGTGCTATGCACAGCAAAAGTGTCTTTATCAAGCCTAATTTCAATTAGAATAAGTGCAAATGGTTATGTTCTTAAATAGAGGCTGGTGTAGTCACAGAATGGGATGCCACAACAGGAGTGAACCTGGGACCAGTAGTAGCATGCACAGCAAAAGAGTCTTTATCAGGCCTAATTTCAATTAGAATAAGTGCAAATAGTTATGGTCTTAAATAGAGGCTGGTGTAGTCACAGAATGGGATGCCACAACAGGAGTGCACCTGGCAGGCAGCAGTAAGAATATGCACAGCAAAAGTGTCTTTATCAGGCCTAATTTCAATTAGAATAAGTGCAAATGGTTATGGTCTTAAATAGAGGCTGGTGTAGTCACAGAATGGGATGCCACAACAGGAGTGCACCTGGGACCAGTAGTAGCATGCACAGCAAAAGAGTCTTTATCAGGCCTAATTTCAATTAGAATAGGTGCAAATGGTTATGTTCTTAAATAGAGGCTGGTGTAGTCACAGAATGGGATGCCCCAACAGGAGTGCACCTGGCAGGCAGCAGTAAGAATATGCACAGCAAAAGTGTCTTTATCAGGCCTAATTTCAATTAGAATAAGTGCAAATGGTTATATGGTCTTAAATAGAGGCTGCTGTAGTCACAGAATGGGATGCCCCAAACAGGAGTGCACCTGGCAGGCAGTAGTGCTATGCACAGCAAAAGTGTCTTTATCAGGCCTAATTTCAATTAGAATAAGTGCAAATGGTTATGTTCTTAAATAGAGGCTGGTGTAGTCACAGAATGGGATGCCACAACAGGAGTGCACCTGGGACCAGTAGTAGCATGCACAGCAAAAGAGTCTTTATCAGGCCTAATTTCAATTAGAATAAGTGCAAATGGTTATGTTCTTAAATAGAGGCTGGTGTAGTCACAGAATGGGATGCCCCAACAGGAGTGCACCTGGCAGGCAGCAGTAAGAATATGCACAGCAAAAGTGTCTTTATCAGGCCTAATTTCAATTAGAATAAGTGCAAATGGTTATGGTCTTAAATAGAGGCTGGTGTAGTCACAGAATGGGATGCCCCAACAGGAGTGCACCTGGCAGGCAGCAGTAATAATATGCACAGCAAAAGTGTCTTTATCAGGCCTAATTTCAATTAGAATAAGTGCAAATGGTTATATGGTCTTAAAAAGAGGCTGCTGTAGTCACAGAATGGGATGCCCCAAACAGGAGTGCACCTGGCAGGGACCAGTAGTGCTATGCACAGCAAAAGTGTCTTTATCAGGCCTAATTTCAATTATAATAGGTGCAAATGGTTATGGTCTTAAATAGAGGCTGCTGTAGTCACAGAATGGGATTTCCCAAACAGGAGTGCACCTGGGACCAGTAGTGCTATGCACAGCAAAAGTGTCTTTATCAGGCCTAATTTCAATTATAATAGGTGCAAATGGTTATATGGTCTTAAATAGAGGCTGCTGTAGTCACAGAATGGGATGCCCCAACAGGAGTGCACCTGGCAGGCAGCAGTAAGAATATGCACAGCAAAAGTGTCTTTATCAGGCCTAATTTCAATTAGAATACGTGCAAATGGTTATATGGTCTTAAATAGAGGCTGCTGTAGTCACAGAATGGGATGCCCCAAACAGGAGTGCACCTGGCAGGGACCAGTAGTGCTATGCACAGCAAAAGTGTCTTTATCAGGCCTAATTTCAATTATAATAGGTGCAAATGGTTATGGTCTTAAATAGAGGCTGCTGTAGTCACAGAATGGGATGCCCCAAACAGGAGTGCACCTGGCAGGGACCAGTAGTGCTATGCACAGCAAAAGTGTCTTTATCAGGCCTAATTTCAATTCTAATAGGTGCAAATGGTTATGGTCTTAAATAGAGGCTGCTGTAGTCACAGAATGGGATGCCCCAAACAGGAGTGCACCTGGCAGGGACCAGTAGTGCTATGCACAGCAAAAGTGTCTTTATCAGGCCTAATTTCAATTATAATAGGTGCAAATGGTTATGGTCTTAAATAGAGGCTGCTGTAGTCACAGAATGGGATGCCCCAAACAGGAGTGCACCTGGCAGGTAGTAGTGCTATGCACAGCAAAAGTGTCTTTATCAGGCCTAATTTCAATTAGAATAAGTGCAAATGGTTATATGGTCTTAAATAGAGGCTGGTGTAGTCACAGAATGGGATGCCACAACTGGAGTTCACCTGGCAGGCAGTAGTGCTATGCACAGCAAAAGTGTCTTTATCAGGCCTAATTTCAATTAGAATAGGTGCAAATGGTTATATGGTCTTAAATAGAGGCTGCTGTAGTCACAGAATGGGATGCCCCAAACAGGAGTGCACCTGGCAGGGACCAGTAGTGCTATGCACAGCAAAAATGCCTTTATCAGGCCTAATTTCAATTATAATAGGTGCAAATGGTTATGGTCTTAAATAGAGGCTGCTGTAGTCACAGAATGGGATGCCCCAACCAGGAGTGCACCTGGCAGGCAGTAGTGCTATGCACAGCAAAAGTGTCTTTATCAGGCCTAATTTCAATTATAATAGGTGCAAATGGTTATGGTCTTAAATAGAGGCTGCTGTAGTCACATAATGGGATGCCCCAAACAGGAGTGCACCTGGCAGGCAGTAGTGCTATGCACAGCAAAAGTGTCTTTATCAGGCCTAATTTCAATTAGAATAAGTGCAAATGGTTATATGGTCTTAAAAAGAGGCTGCTGTAGTCACAGAATGGGATGCCCCAAACAGGAGTGCACCTGGCAGGGACCAGTAGTGCTATGCACAGCAAAAGTGTCTTTATCAGGCCTAATTTCAATTAGAATAAGTGCAAATGGTTATATGGTCTTAAATAGAGGCTGCTGTAGTCACAGAATGGGATGCCCCAAACAGGAGTGCACCTGGCAGGCAGTAGTGCTATGCACAGCAAAATTGTCTTTATCAGGCCTAATTTCAATTAGAATAAGTGCAAATGGTTATATGGTCTTAAATAGAGGCTGCTGTAGTCACAGAATGGGATGCCCCAAACAGGAGTGCACCTGGCAGGCAGTAGTGCTATGCACAGCAAAAGTGTCTTTATCAGGCCTAATTTCAATTAGAATAAGTGCAAATGGTTATATGGTCTTAAATAGAGGCTGCTGTAGTCACAGAATGGGATGCCCCAAAAAGGAGTGCACCTGGCAGGCAGTAGTGCTATGCACAGCAAAAGTGTCTTTATCAGGCCTAATTTCAATTAGAATAAGTGCAAATGGTTATATGGTCTTAAATAGAGGCTGCTGTAGTCACAGAATGGGATGCCCCAAAAAGGAGTGCACCTGGCAGGCAGTAGTGCTATGCACAGCAAAAGTGTCTTTATCAGGCCTAATTTCAATTAGAATAAGTGCAAATGGTTATATGGTCTTAAATAGAGGCTGCTGTATTCACAGAATGGGATGCTCCAAACAGGAGTGCACCTGGCAGGGACCAGTAGTGCTATGCACAGCAAAAGTGTCTTTATCAGGCCTAATTTCAATTAGAATAAGTGCAAATGGTTATATGGTCTTAAATAGAGGCTGCTGTAGTCACAGAATGGGATGCCCCAAACAGGAGTGCACCTGGCAGGGACCAGTAGTGCTATGCACAGCAAAAGTGTCTTTATCAGGCCTAATTTCAATTATAATAGGTGCAAATGGTTATATGGTCTTAAATAGAGGCTGCTGTAGTCACAGAATGGGATGCCCCAACAGGAGTGCACCTGGCAGGCAGCAGTAAGAATATGCACAGCAAAATTGTCTTTATCAGGCCTAATTTCAATTAGAATAAGTGCAAATGGTTATATGGTCTTAAATAGAGGCTGCTGTAGTCACAGAATGGGATGCCCCAAACAGGAGTGCACCTGGCAGGGACCAGTAGTGCTATGCACAGCAAAAGTGTCTTTATCAGGCCTAATTTCAATTATAATAGGTGCAAATGGTTATGGTCTTAAATAGAGGCTGCTGTAGTCACAGAATGGGATGCCCCAAACAGGAGTGCACCTGGCAGGGACCAGTAGTGCTATGCACAGCAAAAGTGTCTTTATCAGGCCTAATTTCAATTCTAATAGGTGCAAATGGTTATGGTCTTAAATAGAGGCTGCTGTAGTCACAGAATGGGATGCCCCAAACAGGAGTGCACCTGGCAGGGACCAGTAGTGCTATGCACAGCAAAAGTGTCTTTATCAGGCCTAATTTCAATTATAATAGGTGCAAATGGTTATGGTCTTAAATAGAGGCTGCTGTAGTCACAGAATGGGATGCCCCAAACAGGAGTGCACCTGGCAGGTAGTAGTGCTATGCACAGCAAAAGTGTCTTTATCAGGCCTAATTTCAATTAGAATAAGTGCAAATGGTTATATGGTCTTAAATAGAGGCTGGTGTAGTCACAGAATGGGATGCCACAACTGGAGTTCACCTGGCAGGCAGTAGTGCTATGCACAGCAAAAGTGTCTTTATCAGGCCTAATTTCAATTAGAATAGGTGCAAATGGTTATATGGTCTTAAATAGAGGCTGCTGTAGTCACAGAATGGGGTGCCCCAAACAGGAGTGCACCTGGCAGGGACCAGTAGTGCTATGCACAGCAAAAATGTCTTTATCAGGCCTAATTTCAATTATAATAGGTGCAAATGGTTATGGTCTTAAATAGAGGCTGCTGTAGTCACAGAATGGGATGCCCCAACCAGGAGTGCACCTGGCAGGCAGTAGTGCTATGCACAGCAAAAGTGTCTTTATCAGGCCTAATTTCAATTATAATAGGTGCAAATGGTTATGGTCTTAAATAGAGGCTGCTGTAGTCACATAATGGGATGCCCCAAACAGGAGTGCACCTGGCAGGCAGTAGTGCTATGCACAGCAAAAGTGTCTTTATCAGGCCTAATTTCAATTAGAATAAGTGCAAATGGTTATATGGTCTTAAATAGAGGCTGCTGTAGTCACAGAATGGGATGCCCCAAACAGGAGTGCACCTGGCAGGGACCAGTAGTGCTATGCACAGCAAAAGTGTCTTTATCAGGCCTAATTTCAATTAGAATAAGTGCAAATGGTTATATGATCTTAAATAGAGGCTGCTGTAGTCACAGAATGGGATGCCCCAAACAGGAGTGCACCTGGCAGGCAGTAGTGCTATGCACAGCAAAATTGTCTTTATCAGGCCTAATTTCAATTAGAATAAGTGCAAATGGTTATATGGTCTTAAATAGAGGCTGCTGTAGTCACAGAATGGGATGCCCCAAACAGGAGTGCACCTGGCAGGCAGTAGTGCTATGCACAGCAAAAGTGTCTTTATCAGGCCTAATTTCAATTAGAATAAGTGCAAATGGTTATATGGTCTTAAATAGAGGCTGCTGTAGTCACAGAATGGGATGCCCCAAAAAGGAGTGCACCTGGCAGGCAGTAGTGCTATGCACAGCAAAAGTGTCTTTATCAGGCCTAATTTCAATTAGAATAAGTGCAAATGGTTATATGGTCTTAAATAGAGGCTGCTGTAGTCACAGAATGGGATGCCCCAAAAAGGAGTGCACCTGGCAGGCAGTAGTGCTATGCACAGCAAAAGTGTCTTTATCAGGCCTAATTTCAATTAGAATAAGTGCAAATGGTTATATGGTCTTAAATAGAGGCTGCTGTAGTCACAGAATGGGGTGCCCCAAACAGGAGTGCACCTGGCAGGGACCAGTAGTGCTATGCACAGCAAAAATGTCTTTATCAGGCCTAATTTCAATTATAATAGGTGCAAATGGTTATGGTCTTAAATAGAGGCTGCTGTAGTCACAGAATGGGATGCCCCAACCAGGAGTGCACCTGGCAGGCAGTAGTGCTATGCACAGCAAAAGTGTCTTTATCAGGCCTAATTTCAATTATAATAGGTGCAAATGGTTATGGTCTTAAATAGAGGCTGCTGTAGTCACAGAATGGGATGCCCCAAACAGGAGTGCACCTGGCAGGTAGTAGTGCTATGCACAGCAAAAGTGTCTTTATCAGGCCTAATTTCAATTAGAATAAGTGCAAATGGTTATATGGTCTTAAATAGAGGCTGGTGTAGTCACAGAATGGGATGCCACAACTGGAGTTCACCTGGCAGGCAGTAGTGCTATGCACAGCAAAAGTGTCTTTATCAGGCCTAATTTCAATTAGAATAGGTGCAAATGGTTATATGGTCTTAAATAGAGGCTGCTGTAGTCACAGAATGGGATGCCCCAAACAGGAGTGCACCTGGCAGGGACCAGTAGTGCTATGCACAGCAAAAATGTCTTTATCAGGCCTAATTTCAATTATAATAGGTGCAAATGGTTATGGTCTTAAATAGAGGCTGCTGTAGTCACAGAATGGGATGCCCCAACCAGGAGTGCACCTGGCAGGCAGTAGTGCTATGCACAGCAAAAGTGTCTTTATCAGGCCTAATTTCAATTATAATAGGTGCAAATGGTTATGGTCTTAAATAGAGGCTGCTGTAGTCACAGAATGGGATGCCCCAAACAGGAGTGCACCTGGCAGGCAGTAGTGCTATGCACAGCAAAAGTGTCTTTATCAGGCCTAATTTCAATTAGAATAAGTGCAAATGGTTATATGGTCTTAAATAGAGGCTGCTGTAGTCACAGAATGGGATGCCCCAAACAGGAGTGCACCTGGCAGGGACCAGTAGTGCTATGCACAGCAAAAGTGTCTTTATCAGGCCTAATTTCAATTAGAATAAGTGCAAATGGTTATATGGTCTTAAATAGAGGCTGCTGTAGTCACAGAATGGGATGCCCCAAACAGGAGTGCACCTGGCAGGCAGTAGTGCTATGCACAGCAAAATTGTCTTTATCAGGCCTAATTTCAATTAGAATAAGTGCAAATGGTTATATGGTCTTAAACAGAGGCTGCTGTAGTCACAGAATGGGATGCCCCAAACAGGAGTGCACCTGGCAGGCAGTAGTGCTATGCACAGCAAAAGTGTCTTTATCAGGCCTAATTTCAATTAGAATAAGTGCAAATGGTTATATGGTCTTAAAAAGAGGCTGCTGTAGTCACAGAATGGGATGCCCCAAACAGGAGTGCACCTGGCAGGGACCAGTAGTGCTATGCACAGCAAAAGTGTCTTTATCAGGCCTAATTTCAATTATAATAGGTGCAAATGGTTATGGTCTTAAATAGAGGCTGCTGTAGTCACAGAATGGGATTTCCCAAACAGGAGTGCACCTGGGACCAGTAGTGCTATGCACAGCAAAAGTGTCTTTATCAGGCCTAATTTCAATTATAATAGGTGCAAATGGTTATATGGTCTTAAATAGAGGCTGCTGTAGTCACAGAATGGGATGCCCCAACAGGAGTGCACCTGGCAGGCAGCAGTAAGAATATGCACAGCAAAAGTGTCTTTATCAGGCCTAATTTCAATTAGAATAAGTGCAAATGGTTATATGGTCTTAAATAGAGGCTGCTGTAGTCACAGAATGGGATGCCCCAAACAGGAGTGCACCTGGCAGGGACCAGTAGTGCTATGCACAGCAAAAGTGTCTTTATCAGGCCTAATTTCAATTATAATAGGTGCAAATGGTTATGGTCTTAAATAGAGGCTGCTGTAGTCACAGAATGGGATGCCCCAAACAGGAGTGCACCTGGCAGGGACCAGTAGTGCTATGCACAGCAAAAGTGTCTTTATCAGGCCTAATTTCAATTCTAATAGGTGCAAATGGTTATGGTCTTAAATAGAGGCTGCTGTAGTCACAGAATGGGATGCCCCAAACAGGAGTGCACCTGGCAGGGACCAGTAGTGCTATGCACAGCAAAAGTGTCTTTATCAGGCCTAATTTCAATTATAATAGGTGCAAATGGTTATGGTCTTAAATAGAGGCTGCTGTAGTCACAGAATGGGATGCCCCAAACAGGAGTGCACCTGGCAGGTAGTAGTGCTATGCACAGCAAAAGTGTCTTTATCAGGCCTAATTTCAATTAGAATAAGTGCAAATGGTTATATGGTCTTAAATAGAGGCTGGTGTAGTCACAGAATGGGATGCCACAACTGGAGTTCACCTGGCAGGCAGTAGTGCTATGCACAGCAAAAGTGTCTTTATCAGGCCTAATTTCAATTATAATAGGTGCAAATGGTTATGGTCTTAAATAGAGGCTGCTGTAGTCACAGAATGGGATGCCCCAAACAGGAGTGCACCTGGCAGGTAGTAGTGCTATGCACAGCAAAAGTGTCTTTATCAGGCCTAATTTCAATTAGAATAAGTGCAAATGGTTATATGGTCTTAAATAGAGGCTGGTGTAGTCACAGAATGGGATGCCACAACTGGAGTTCACCTGGCAGGCAGTAGTGCTATGCACAGCAAAAGTGTCTTTATCAGGCCTAATTTCAATTAGAATAGGTGCAAATGGTTATATGGTCTTAAATAGAGGCTGCTGTAGTCACAGAATGGGATGCCCCAAACAGGAGTGCACCTGGCAGGGACCAGTAGTGCTATGCACAGCAAAAATGTCTTTATCAGGCCTAATTTCAATTATAATAGGTGCAAATGGTTATGGTCTTAAATAGAGGCTGCTGTAGTCACAGAATGGGATGCCCCAACCAGGAGTGCACCTGGCAGGCAGTAGTGCTATGCACAGCAAAAGTGTCTTTATCAGGCCTAATTTCAATTATAATAGGTGCAAATGGTTATGGTCTTAAATAGAGGCTGCTGTAGTCACAGAATGGGATGCCCCAAACAGGAGTGCACCTGGCAGGCAGTAGTGCTATGCACAGCAAAAGTGTCTTTATCAGGCCTAATTTCAATTAGAATAAGTGCAAATGGTTATATGGTCTTAAATAGAGGCTGCTGTAGTCACAGAATGGGATGCCCCAAACAGGAGTGCACCTGGCAGGGACCAGTAGTGCTATGCACAGCAAAAGTGTCTTTATCAGGCCTAATTTCAATTAGAATAAGTGCAAATGGTTATATGGTCTTAAATAGAGGCTGCTGTAGTCACAGAATGGGATGCCCCAAACAGGAGTGCACCTGGCAGGCAGTAGTGCTATGCACAGCAAAATTGTCTTTATCAGGCCTAATTTCAATTAGAATAAGTGCAAATGGTTATATGGTCTTAAACAGAGGCTGCTGTAGTCACAGAATGGGATGCCCCAAACAGGAGTGCACCTGGCAGGCAGTAGTGCTATGCACAGCAAAAGTGTCTTTATCAGGCCTAATTTCAATTAGAATAAGTGCAAATGGTTATATGGTCTTAAAAAGAGGCTGCTGTAGTCACAGAATGGGATGCCCCAAACAGGAGTGCACCTGGCAGGGACCAGTAGTGCTATGCACAGCAAAAGTGTCTTTATCAGGCCTAATTTCAATTATAATAGGTGCAAATGGTTATGGTCTTAAATAGAGGCTGCTGTAGTCACAGAATGGGATTTCCCAAACAGGAGTGCACCTGGGACCAGTAGTGCTATGCACAGCAAAAGTGTCTTTATCAGGCCTAATTTCAATTATAATAGGTGCAAATGGTTATATGGTCTTAAATAGAGGCTGCTGTAGTCACAGAATGGGATGCCCCAACAGGAGTGCACCTGGCAGGCAGCAGTAAGAATATGCACAGCAAAAGTGTCTTTATCAGGCCTAATTTCAATTAGAATAAGTGCAAATGGTTATATGGTCTTAAATAGAGGCTGCTGTAGTCACAGAATGGGATGCCCCAAACAGGAGTGCACCTGGCAGGGACCAGTAGTGCTATGCACAGCAAAAGTGTCTTTATCAGGCCTAATTTCAATTATAATAGGTGCAAATGGTTATGGTCTTAAATAGAGGCTGCTGTAGTCACAGAATGGGATGCCCCAAACAGGAGTGCACCTGGCAGGGACCAGTAGTGCTATGCACAGCAAAAGTGTCTTTATCAGGCCTAATTTCAATTCTAATAGGTGCAAATGGTTATGGTCTTAAATAGAGGCTGCTGTAGTCACAGAATGGGATGCCCCAAACAGGAGTGCACCTGGCAGGGACCAGTAGTGCTATGCACAGCAAAAGTGTCTTTATCAGGCCTAATTTCAATTATAATAGGTGCAAATGGTTATGGTCTTAAATAGAGGCTGCTGTAGTCACAGAATGGGATGCCCCAAACAGGAGTGCACCTGGCAGGTAGTAGTGCTATGCACAGCAAAAGTGTCTTTATCAGGCCTAATTTCAATTAGAATAAGTGCAAATGGTTATATGGTCTTAAATAGAGGCTGGTGTAGTCACAGAATGGGATGCCACAACTGGAGTTCACCTGGCAGGCAGTAGTGCTATGCACAGCAAAAGTGTCTTTATCAGGCCTAATTTCAATTAGAATAGGTGCAAATGGTTATATGGTCTTAAATAGAGGCTGCTGTAGTCACAGAATGGGATGCCCCAAACAGGAGTGCACCTGGCAGGGACCAGTAGTGCTATGCACAGCAAAAATGTCTTTATCAGGCCTAATTTCAATTATAATAGGTGCAAATGGTTATGGTCTTAAATAGAGGCTGCTGTAGTCACAGAATGGGATGCCCCAACCAGGAGTGCACCTGGCAGGCAGTAGTGCTATGCACAGCAAAAGTGTCTTTATCAGGCCTAATTTCAATTATAATAGGTGCAAATGGTTATGGTCTTAAATAGAGGCTGCTGTAGTCACAGAATGGGATGCCCCAAACAGGAGTGCACCTGGCAGGCAGTAGTGCTATGCACAGCAAAAGTGTCTTTATCAGGCCTAATTTCAATTAGAATAAGTGCAAATGGTTATATGGTCTTAAATAGAGGCTGCTGTAGTCACAGAATGGGATGCCCCAAACAGGAGTGCACCTGGCAGGGACCAGTAGTGCTATGCACAGCAAAAGTGTCTTTATCAGGCCTAATTTCAATTAGAATAAGTGCAAATGGTTATATGGTCTTAAATAGAGGCTGCTGTAGTCACAGAATGGGATGCCCCAAACAGGAGTGCACCTGGCAGGCAGTAGTGCTATGCACAGCAAAATTGTCTTTATCAGGCCTAATTTCAATTAGAATAAGTGCAAATGGTTATATGGTCTTAAACAGAGGCTGCTGTAGTCACAGAATGGGATGCCCCAAACAGGAGTGCACCTGGCAGGCAGTAGTGCTATGCACAGCAAAAGTGTCTTTATCAGGCCTAATTTCAATTAGAATAAGTGCAAATGGTTATATGGTCTTAAATAGAGGCTGCTGTAGTCACAGAATGGGATGCCCCAAAAAGGAGTGCACCTGGCAGGCAGTAGTGCTATGCACAGCAAAAGTGTCTTTATCAGGCCTAATTTCAATTAGAATAAGTGCAAATGGTTATATGGTCTTAAATAGAGGCTGCTGTAGTCACAGAATGGGATGCCCCAAAAAGGAGTGCACCTGGCAGGCAGTAGTGCTATGCACAGCAAAAGTGTCTTTATCAGGCCTAATTTCAATTAGAATAAGTGCAAATGGTTATATGGTCTTAAATAGAGGCTGCTGTAGTCACAGAATGGGATGCCCCAAAAAGGAGTGCACCTGGCAGGCAGTAGTGCTATGCACAGCAAAAGTGTCTTTATCAGGCCTAATTTCAATTAGAATACGTGCAAATGGTTATATGGTCTTAAATAGAGGCTGCTGTATTCACAGAATGGGATGCTCCAAACAGGAGTGCACCTGGCAGGGACCAGTAGTGCTATGCACAGCAAAAGTGTCTTTATCAGGCCTAATTTCAATTAGAATACGTGCAAATGGTTATATGGTCTTAAATAGAGGCTGCTGTAGTCACAGAATGGGATGCCCCAAACAGGAGTGCACCTGGCAGGGACCAGTAGTGCTATGCACAGCAAAAGTGTCTTTATCAGGCCTAATTTCAATTATAATAGGTGCAAATGGTTATATGGTCTTAAATAGAGGCTGCTGTAGTCACAGAATGGGATGCCCCAAACAGGAGTGCACCTGGCAGGCAGTAGTGCTATGCACAGCAAAAGTGTCTTTATCAGGCCTAATTTCAATTAGAATAAGTGCAAATGGTTATATGGTCTTAAAAAGAGGCTGCTGTAGTCACAGAATGGGATGCCCCAAACAGGAGTGCACCTGGCAGGGACCAGTAGTGCTATGCACAGCAAAAGTGTCTTTATCAGGCCTAATTTCAATTATAATAGGTGCAAATGGTTATGGTCTTAAATAGAGGCTGCTGTAGTCACAGAATGGGATTTCCCAAACAGGAGTGCACCTGGGACCAGTAGTGCTATGCACAGCAAAAGTGTCTTTATCAGGCCTAATTTCAATTATAATAGGTGCAAATGGTTATATGGTCTTAAATAGAGGCTGCTGTAGTCACAGAATGGGATGCCCCAACAGGAGTGCACCTGGCAGGCAGCAGTAAGAATATGCACAGCAAAAGTGTCTTTATCAGGCCTAATTTCAATTAGAATAAGTGCAAATGGTTATATGGTCTTAAATAGAGGCTGCTGTAGTCACAGAATGGGATGCCCCAAACAGGAGTGCACCTGGCAGGGACCAGTAGTGCTATGCACAGCAAAAGTGTCTTTATCAGGCCTAATTTCAATTATAATAGGTGCAAATGGTTATGGTCTTAAATAGAGGCTGCTGTAGTCACAGAATGGGATGCCCCAAACAGGAGTGCACCTGGCAGGGACCAGTAGTGCTATGCACAGCAAAAGTGTCTTTATCAGGCCTAATTTCAATTCTAATAGGTGCAAATGGTTATGGTCTTAAATAGAGGCTGCTGTAGTCACAGAATGGGATGCCCCAAACAGGAGTGCACCTGGCAGGGACCAGTAGTGCTATGCACAGCAAAAGTGTCTTTATCAGGCCTAATTTCAATTAGAATAAGTGCAAATGGTTATATGGTCTTAAATAGAGGCTGCTGTAGTCACAGAATGGGATGCCCCAAAAAGGAGTGCACCTGGCAGGCAGTAGTGCTATGCACAGCAAAAGTGTCTTTATCAGGCCTAATTTCAATTAGAATACGTGCAAATGGTTATATGGTCTTAAATAGAGGCTGCTGTATTCACAGAATGGGATGCTCCAAACAGGAGTGCACCTGGCAGGGACCAGTAGTGCTATGCACAGCAAAAGTGTCTTTATCAGGCCTAATTTCAATTAGAATAAGTGCAAATGGTTATATGGTCTTAAATAGAGGCTGCTGTAGTCACAGAATGGGATGCCCCAAACAGGAGTGCACCTGGCAGGGACCAGTAGTGCTATGCACAGCAAAAGTGTCTTTATCAGGCCTAATTTCAATTATAATAGGTGCAAATGGTTATATGGTCTTAAATAGAGGCTGCTGTAGTCACAGAATGGGATGCCCCAAACAGGAGTGCACCTGGCAGGCAGTAGTGCTATGCACAGCAAAAGTGTCTTTATCAGGCCTAATTTCAATTAGAATAAGTGCAAATGGTTATATGGTCTTAAAAAGAGGCTGCTGTAGTCACAGAATGGGATGCCCCAAACAGGAGTGCACCTGGCAGGGACCAGTAGTGCTATGCACAGCAAAAGTGTCTTTATCAGGCCTAATTTCAATTATAATAGGTGCAAATGGTTATGGTCTTAAATAGAGGCTGCTGTAGTCACAGAATGGGATTTCCCAAACAGGAGTGCACCTGGGACCAGTAGTGCTATGCACAGCAAAAGTGTCTTTATCAGGCCTAATTTCAATTATAATAGGTGCAAATGGTTATATGGTCTTAAATAGAGGCTGCTGTAGTCACAGAATGGGATGCCCCAACAGGAGTGCACCTGGCAGGCAGCAGTAAGAATATGCACAGCAAAAGTGTCTTTATCAGGCCTAATTTCAATTAGAATAAGTGCAAATGGTTATATGGTCTTAAATAGAGGCTGCTGTAGTCACAGAATGGGATGCCCCAAACAGGAGTGCACCTGGCAGGGACCAGTAGTGCTATGCACAGCAAAAGTGTCTTTATCAGGCCTAATTTCAATTATAATAGGTGCAAATGGTTATGGTCTTAAATAGAGGCTGCTGTAGTCACAGAATGGGATGCCCCAAACAGGAGTGCACCTGGCAGGGACCAGTAGTGCTATGCACAGCAAAAGTGTCTTTATCAGGCCTAATTTCAATTCTAATAGGTGCAAATGGTTATGGTCTTAAATAGAGGCTGCTGTAGTCACAGAATGGGATGCCCCAAACAGGAGTGCACCTGGCAGGGACCAGTAGTGCTATGCACAGCAAAAGTGTCTTTATCAGGCCTAATTTCAATTATAATAGGTGCAAATGGTTATGGTCTTAAATAGAGGCTGCTGTAGTCACAGAATGGGATGCCCCAAACAGGAGTGCACCTGGCAGGTAGTAGTGCTATGCACAGCAAAAGTGTCTTTATCAGGCCTAATTTCAATTAGAATAAGTGCAAATGGTTATATGGTCTTAAATAGAGGCTGGTGTAGTCACAGAATGGGATGCCACAACTGGAGTTCACCTGGCAGGCAGTAGTGCTATGCACAGCAAAAGTGTCTTTATCAGGCCTAATTTCAATTAGAATAGGTGCAAATGGTTATATGGTCTTAAATAGAGGCTGCTGTAGTCACAGAATGGGATGCCCCAAACAGGAGTGCACCTGGCAGGGACCAGTAGTGCTATGCACAGCAAAAATGTCTTTATCAGGCCTAATTTCAATTATAATAGGTGCAAATGGTTATGGTCTTAAATAGAGGCTGCTGTAGTCACAGAATGGGATGCCCCAACCAGGAGTGCACCTGGCAGGCAGTAGTGCTATGCACAGCAAAAGTGTCTTTATCAGGCCTAATTTCAATTATAATAGGTGCAAATGGTTATGGTCTTAAATAGAGGCTGCTGTAGTCACAGAATGGGATGCCCCAAACAGGAGTGCACCTGGCAGGCAGTAGTGCTATGCACAGCAAAAGTGTCTTTATCAGGCCTAATTTCAATTAGAATAAGTGCAAATGGTTATATGGTCTTAAATAGAGGCTGCTGTAGTCACAGAATGGGATGCCCCAAACAGGAGTGCACCTGGCAGGGACCAGTAGTGCTATGCACAGCAAAAGTGTCTTTATCAGGCCTAATTTCAATTAGAATAAGTGCAAATGGTTATATGGTCTTAAATAGAGGCTGCTGTAGTCACAGAATGGGATGCCCCAAACAGGAGTGCACCTGGCAGGCAGTAGTGCTATGCACAGCAAAATTGTCTTTATCAGGCCTAATTTCAATTAGAATAAGTGCAAATGGTTATATGGTCTTAAACAGAGGCTGCTGTAGTCACAGAATGGGATGCCCCAAACAGGAGTGCACCTGGCAGGCAGTAGTGCTATGCACAGCAAAAGTGTCTTTATCAGGCCTAATTTCAATTAGAATAAGTGCAAATGGTTATATGGTCTTAAATAGAGGCTGCTGTAGTCACAGAATGGGATGCCCCAAAAAGGAGTGCACCTGGCAGGCAGTAGTGCTATGCACAGCAAAAGTGTCTTTATCAGGCCTAATTTCAATTAGAATAAGTGCAAATGGTTATATGGTCTTAAATAGAGGCTGCTGTAGTCACAGAATGGGATGCCCCAAAAAGGAGTGCACCTGGCAGGCAGTAGTGCTATGCACAGCAAAAGTGTCTTTATCAGGCCTAATTTCAATTAGAATAAGTGCAAATGGTTATATGGTCTTAAATAGAGGCTGCTGTAGTCACAGAATGGGATGCCCCAAAAAGGAGTGCACCTGGCAGGCAGTAGTGCTATGCACAGCAAAAGTGTCTTTATCAGGCCTAATTTCAATTAGAATACGTGCAAATGGTTATATGGTCTTAAATAGAGGCTGCTGTATTCACAGAATGGGATGCTCCAAACAGGAGTGCACCTGGCAGGGACCAGTAGTGCTATGCACAGCAAAAGTGTCTTTATCAGGCCTAATTTCAATTAGAATAAGTGCAAATGGTTATATGGTCTTAAATAGAGGCTGCTGTAGTCACAGAATGGGATGCCCCAAACAGGAGTGCACCTGGCAGGGACCAGTAGTGCTATGCACAGCAAAAGTGTCTTTATCAGGCCTAATTTCAATTATAATAGGTGCAAATGGTTATATGGTCTTAAATAGAGGCTGCTGTAGTCACAGAATGGGATGCCCCAACAGGAGTGCACCTGGCAGGCAGCAGTAAGAATATGCACAGCAAAAGTGTCTTTATCAGGCCTAATTTCAATTAGAATAAGTGCAAATGGTTATATGGTCTTAAATAGAGGCTGCTGTAGTCACAGAATGGGATGCCCCAAACAGGAGTGCACCTGGCAGGGACCAGTAGTGCTATGCACAGCAAAAGTGTCTTTATCAGGCCTAATTTCAATTATAATAGGTGCAAATGGTTATGGTCTTAAATAGAGGCTGCTGTAGTCACAGAATGGGATGCCCCAAACAGGAGTGCACCTGGGACCAGTAGTGCTATGCACAGCAAAAGTGTCTTTATCAGGCCTAATTTCAATTAGAATAAGTGCAAATGGTTATATGGTCTTAAATAGAGGCTGCTGTAGTCACAGAATGGGATGCCCCAAACAGGAGTGCACCTGGCAGGGACCAGTAGTGCTATGCACAGCAAAAGTGTCTTTATCAGGCCTAATTTCAATTATAATAGGTGCAAATGGTTATATGGTCTTAAATAGAGGCTGCTGTAGTCACAGAATGGGATGCCCCAACAGGAGTGCACCTGGCAGGCAGCAGTAAGAATATGCACAGCAAAAGTGTCTTTAACAGGCCTAATTTCAATTAGAATAAGTGCAAATGGTTATATGGTCTTAAATAGAGGCTGCTGTAGTCACAGAATGGGATGCCCCAAACAGGAGTGCACCTGGCAGGGACCAGTAGTGCTATGCACAGCAAAAGTGTCTTTATCAGGCCTAATTTCAATTATAATAGGTGCAAATGGTTATGGTCTTAAATAGAGGCTGCTGTAGTCACAGAATGGGATGCCCCAAACAGGAGTGCACCTGGGACCAGTAGTGCTATGCACAGCAAAAGTGTCTTTATCAGGCCTAATTTCAATTATAATAGGTGCAAATGGTTATGGTCTTAAATAGAGGCTGCTGTAGTCACAGAATGGGATGCCCCAAACAGGAGTGCACCTGGCAGGGACCAGTAGTGCTATGCACAGCAAAAGTGTCTTTATCAGGCCTAATTTCAATTATAATAGGTGCAAATGGTTATGGTCTTAAATAGAGGCTGCTGTAGTCACAGAATGGGATGCCCCAAACAGGAGTGCACCTGGCAGGCAGTAGTGCTATGCACAGCAAAAGTGTCTTTATCAGGCCTAATTTCAATTAGAATAAGTGCAAATGGTTATATGGTCTTAAATAGAGGCTGGTGTAGTCACAGAATGGGATGCCACAACTGGAGTTCACCTGGCAGGCAGTAGTGCTATGCACAGCAAAAGTGTCTTTATCAGGCCTAATTTCAATTAGAATAGGTGCAAATGGTTATATGGTCTTAAATAGAGGCTGCTGTAGTCACAGAATGGGATGCCCCAAACAGGAGTGCACCTGGCAGGGACCAGTAGTGCTATGCACAGCAAAAATGTCTTTATCAGGCCTAATTTCAATTATAATAGGTGCAAATGGTTATGGTCTTAAATAGAGGCTGCTGTAGTCACAGAATGGGATGCCCCAAACAGGAGTGCACCTGGCAGGCAGTAGTGCTATGCACAGCAAAAGTGTCTTTATCAGGCCTAATTTCAATTATAATAGGTGCAAATGGTTATGGTCTTAAATAGAGGCTGCTGTAGTCACAGAATGGGATGCCCCAAACAGGAGTGCACCTGGCAGGGACCAGTAGTGCTATGCACAGCAAAAGTGTCTTTATCAGGCCTAATTTCAATTATAATAGGTGCAAATGGTTATGGTCTTAAATAGAGGCTGCTGTAGTCACAGAATGGGATGCCCCAAACAGGAGTGCACCTGGGACCAGTAGTGCTATGCACAGCAAAAGTGTCTTTATCAGGCCTAATTTCAATTCTAATAGGTGCAAATGGTTATGGTCTTAAATAGAGGCTGCTGTAGTCACAGAATGGGATGCCCCAAACAGGAGTGCACCTGGCAGGGACCAGTAGTGCTATGCACAGCAAAAGTGTCTTTATCAGGCCTAATTTCAATTATAATAGGTGCAAATGGTTATGGTCTTAAATAGAGGCTGCTGTAGTCACAGAATGGGATGCCCCAAACAGGAGTGCACCTGGCAGGCAGTAGTGCTATGCACAGCAAAAGTGTCTTTATCAGGCCTAATTTCAATTAGAATAAGTGCAAATGGTTATATGGTCTTAAATAGAGGCTGGTGTAGTCACAGAATGGGATGCCACAACTGGAGTTCACCTGGCAGGCAGTAGTGCTATGCACAGCAAAAGTGTCTTTATCAGGCCTAATTTCAATTAGAATAAGTGCAAATGGTTATATGGTCTTAAATAGAGGCTGCTGTAGTCACAGAATGGGATGCCCCAAAAAGGAGTGCACCTGGCAGGGACCAGTAGTGCTATGCACAGCAAAAATGTCTTTATCAGGCCTAATTTCAATTATAATAGGTGCAAATGGTTATGGTCTTAAATAGAGGCTGCTGTAGTCACAGAATGGGATGCCCCAAACAGGAGTGCACCTGGCAGGCAGTAGTGCTATGCACAGCAAAAGTGTCTTTATCAGGCCTAATTTCAATTATAATAGGTGCAAATGGTTATGGTCTTAAATAGAGGCTGCTGTAGTCACAGAATGGGATGCCCCAAACAGGAGTGCACCTGGCAGGGACCAGTAGTACTATGCACAGCAAAAGTGTCTTTATCAGGCCTAATTTCAATTAGAATAAGTGCAAATGGTTATATGGTCTTAAATAGAGGCTGGTGTAGTCACAGAATGGGATGCCACAACAGGAGTGCACCTGGGACCAGTAGTAGCATGCACAGCAAAAGTGTCTTTATCAGGCCTAATTTCAATTAGAATAAGTGCAAATGGTTATGTTCTTAAATAGAGGCTGGTGTAGTCACAGAATGGGATGCCACAACAGGAGTGCACCTGGGACCAGTAGTAGCATGCACAGCAAAAGTGTCTTTATCAGGCCTAATTTCAATTAAAATAAGTGCAAATGGTTATGGTCTTAAATAGAGGCTGGTGTAGTCACAGAATGGGATGCCACAACAGGAGTGCACCTGGGACCAGTAGTAGCATGCACAGCAAAAGAGTCTTTATCAGGCCTAATTTCAATTAGAATAAGTGCAAATGGTTATGTTCTTAAATAGAGGCTGGTGTAGTCACAGAATGGGATGCCCCAACAGGAGTGCACCTGGCAGGCAGCAGTAAGAATATGCACAGCAAAAGTGTCTTTATCAGGCCTAATTTCAATTAGAATAAGTGCAAATGGTTATGTTCTTAAATAGAGGCTGGTGTAGTCACAGAATGGGATGCCACAACAGGAGTGCACCTGGGACCAGTAGTAGCATGCACAGCAAAAGAGTCTTTATCAGGCCTAATTTCAATTAGAATAGGTGCAAATGGTTATATGGTCTTAAATAGAGGCTGCTGTAGTCACAGAATGGGATGCCCCAAACAGGAGTGCACCTGGCAGGCAGTAGTGCTATGCACAGCAAAAGTGTCTTTATCAAGCCTAATTTCAATTAGAATAAGTGCAAATGGTTATGTTCTTAAATAGAGGCTGGTGTAGTCACAGAATGGGATGCCACAACAGGAGTGAACCTGGGACCAGTAGTAGCATGCACAGCAAAAGAGTCTTTATCAGGCCTAATTTCAATTAGAATAAGTGCAAATAGTTATGGTCTTAAATAGAGGCTGGTGTAGTCACAGAATGGGATGCCACAACAGGAGTGCACCTGGCAGGCAGCAGTAAGAATATGCACAGCAAAAGTGTCTTTATCAGGCCTAATTTCAATTAGAATAAGTGCAAATGGTTATGGTCTTAAATAGAGGCTGGTGTAGTCACAGAATGGGATGCCACAACAGGAGTGCACCTGGGACCAGTAGTAGCATGCACAGCAAAAGAGTCTTTATCAGGCCTAATTTCAATTAGAATAGGTGCAAATGGTTATGTTCTTAAATAGAGGCTGGTGTAGTCACAGAATGGGATGCCCCAACAGGAGTGCACCTGGCAGGCAGCAGTAAGAATATGCACAGCAAAAGTGTCTTTATCAGGCCTAATTTCAATTAGAATAAGTGCAAATGGTTATATGGTCTTAAATAGAGGCTGCTGTAGTCACAGAATGGGATGCCCCAAACAGGAGTGCACCTGGCAGGCAGTAGTGCTATGCACAGCAAAAGTGTCTTTATCAGGCCTAATTTCAATTAGAATAAGTGCAAATGGTTATGTTCTTAAATAGAGGCTGGTGTAGTCACAGAATGGGATGCCACAACAGGAGTGCACCTGGGACCAGTAGTAGCATGCACAGCAAAAGAGTCTTTATCAGGCCTAATTTCAATTAGAATAAGTGCAAATGGTTATGTTCTTAAATAGAGGCTGGTGTAGTCACAGAATGGGATGCCCCAACAGGAGTGCACCTGGCAGGCAGCAGTAAGAATATGCACAGCAAAAGTGTCTTTATCAGGCCTAATTTCAATTAGAATAAGTGCAAATGGTTATGGTCTTAAATAGAGGCTGGTGTAGTCACAGAATGGGATGCCCCAACAGGAGTGCACCTGGCAGGCAGCAGTAATAATATGCACAGCAAAAGTGTCTTTATCAGGCCTAATTTCAATTAGAATAAGTGCAAATGGTTATATGGTCTTAAAAAGAGGCTGCTGTAGTCACAGAATGGGATGCCCCAAACAGGAGTGCACCTGGCAGGGACCAGTAGTGCTATGCACAGCAAAAGTGTCTTTATCAGGCCTAATTTCAATTATAATAGGTGCAAATGGTTATGGTCTTAAATAGAGGCTGCTGTAGTCACAGAATGGGATTTCCCAAACAGGAGTGCACCTGGGACCAGTAGTGCTATGCACAGCAAAAGTGTCTTTATCAGGCCTAATTTCAATTATAATAGGTGCAAATGGTTATATGGTCTTAAATAGAGGCTGCTGTAGTCACAGAATGGGATGCCCCAACAGGAGTGCACCTGGCAGGCAGCAGTAAGAATATGCACAGCAAAAGTGTCTTTATCAGGCCTAATTTCAATTAGAATACGTGCAAATGGTTATATGGTCTTAAATAGAGGCTGCTGTAGTCACAGAATGGGATGCCCCAAACAGGAGTGCACCTGGCAGGGACCAGTAGTGCTATGCACAGCAAAAGTGTCTTTATCAGGCCTAATTTCAATTATAATAGGTGCAAATGGTTATGGTCTTAAATAGAGGCTGCTGTAGTCACAGAATGGGATGCCCCAAACAGGAGTGCACCTGGCAGGGACCAGTAGTGCTATGCACAGCAAAAGTGTCTTTATCAGGCCTAATTTCAATTCTAATAGGTGCAAATGGTTATGGTCTTAAATAGAGGCTGCTGTAGTCACAGAATGGGATGCCCCAAACAGGAGTGCACCTGGCAGGGACCAGTAGTGCTATGCACAGCAAAAGTGTCTTTATCAGGCCTAATTTCAATTATAATAGGTGCAAATGGTTATGGTCTTAAATAGAGGCTGCTGTAGTCACAGAATGGGATGCCCCAAACAGGAGTGCACCTGGCAGGTAGTAGTGCTATGCACAGCAAAAGTGTCTTTATCAGGCCTAATTTCAATTAGAATAAGTGCAAATGGTTATATGGTCTTAAATAGAGGCTGGTGTAGTCACAGAATGGGATGCCACAACTGGAGTTCACCTGGCAGGCAGTAGTGCTATGCACAGCAAAAGTGTCTTTATCAGGCCTAATTTCAATTAGAATAGGTGCAAATGGTTATATGGTCTTAAATAGAGGCTGCTGTAGTCACAGAATGGGATGCCCCAAACAGGAGTGCACCTGGCAGGGACCAGTAGTGCTATGCACAGCAAAAATGCCTTTATCAGGCCTAATTTCAATTATAATAGGTGCAAATGGTTATGGTCTTAAATAGAGGCTGCTGTAGTCACAGAATGGGATGCCCCAACCAGGAGTGCACCTGGCAGGCAGTAGTGCTATGCACAGCAAAAGTGTCTTTATCAGGCCTAATTTCAATTATAATAGGTGCAAATGGTTATGGTCTTAAATAGAGGCTGCTGTAGTCACATAATGGGATGCCCCAAACAGGAGTGCACCTGGCAGGCAGTAGTGCTATGCACAGCAAAAGTGTCTTTATCAGGCCTAATTTCAATTAGAATAAGTGCAAATGGTTATATGGTCTTAAATAGAGGCTGCTGTAGTCACAGAATGGGATGCCCCAAACAGGAGTGCACCTGGCAGGGACCAGTAGTGCTATGCACAGCAAAAGTGTCTTTATCAGGCCTAATTTCAATTAGAATAAGTGCAAATGGTTATATGGTCTTAAATAGAGGCTGCTGTAGTCACAGAATGGGATGCCCCAAACAGGAGTGCACCTGGCAGGCAGTAGTGCTATGCACAGCAAAATTGTCTTTATCAGGCCTAATTTCAATTAGAATAAGTGCAAATGGTTATATGGTCTTAAATAGAGGCTGCTGTAGTCACAGAATGGGATGCCCCAAACAGGAGTGCACCTGGCAGGCAGTAGTGCTATGCACAGCAAAAGTGTCTTTATCAGGCCTAATTTCAATTAGAATAAGTGCAAATGGTTATATGGTCTTAAATAGAGGCTGCTGTAGTCACAGAATGGGATGCCCCAAAAAGGAGTGCACCTGGCAGGCAGTAGTGCTATGCACAGCAAAAGTGTCTTTATCAGGCCTAATTTCAATTAGAATAAGTGCAAATGGTTATATGGTCTTAAATAGAGGCTGCTGTAGTCACAGAATGGGATGCCCCAAAAAGGAGTGCACCTGGCAGGCAGTAGTGCTATGCACAGCAAAAGTGTCTTTATCAGGCCTAATTTCAATTAGAATAAGTGCAAATGGTTATATGGTCTTAAATAGAGGCTGCTGTATTCACAGAATGGGATGCTCCAAACAGGAGTGCACCTGGCAGGGACCAGTAGTGCTATGCACAGCAAAAGTGTCTTTATCAGGCCTAATTTCAATTAGAATAAGTGCAAATGGTTATATGGTCTTAAATAGAGGCTGCTGTAGTCACAGAATGGGATGCCCCAAACAGGAGTGCACCTGGCAGGGACCAGTAGTGCTATGCACAGCAAAAGTGTCTTTATCAGGCCTAATTTCAATTATAATAGGTGCAAATGGTTATATGGTCTTAAATAGAGGCTGCTGTAGTCACAGAATGGGATGCCCCAACAGGAGTGCACCTGGCAGGCAGCAGTAAGAATATGCACAGCAAAAGTGTCTTTATCAGGCCTAATTTCAATTAGAATAAGTGCAAATGGTTATATGGTCTTAAATAGAGGCTGCTGTAGTCACAGAATGGGATGCCCCAAACAGGAGTGCACCTGGCAGGGACCAGTAGTGCTATGCACAGCAAAAGTGTCTTTATCAGGCCTAATTTCAATTATAATAGGTGCAAATGGTTATGGTCTTAAATAGAGGCTGCTGTAGTCACAGAATGGGATGCCCCAAACAGGAGTGCACCTGGCAGGGACCAGTAGTGCTATGCACAGCAAAAGTGTCTTTATCAGGCCTAATTTCAATTCTAATAGGTGCAAATGGTTATGGTCTTAAATAGAGGCTGCTGTAGTCACAGAATGGGATGCCCCAAACAGGAGTGCACCTGGCAGGGACCAGTAGTGCTATGCACAGCAAAAGTGTCTTTATCAGGCCTAATTTCAATTATAATAGGTGCAAATGGTTATGGTCTTAAATAGAGGCTGCTGTAGTCACAGAATGGGATGCCCCAAACAGGAGTGCACCTGGCAGGTAGTAGTGCTATGCACAGCAAAAGTGTCTTTATCAGGCCTAATTTCAATTAGAATAAGTGCAAATGGTTATATGGTCTTAAATAGAGGCTGGTGTAGTCACAGAATGGGATGCCACAACTGGAGTTCACCTGGCAGGCAGTAGTGCTATGCACAGCAAAAGTGTCTTTATCAGGCCTAATTTCAATTAGAATAGGTGCAAATGGTTATATGGTCTTAAATAGAGGCTGCTGTAGTCACAGAATGGGGTGCCCCAAACAGGAGTGCACCTGGCAGGGACCAGTAGTGCTATGCACAGCAAAAATGTCTTTATCAGGCCTAATTTCAATTATAATAGGTGCAAATGGTTATGGTCTTAAATAGAGGCTGCTGTAGTCACAGAATGGGATGCCCCAACCAGGAGTGCACCTGGCAGGCAGTAGTGCTATGCACAGCAAAAGTGTCTTTATCAGGCCTAATTTCAATTATAATAGGTGCAAATGGTTATGGTCTTAAATAGAGGCTGCTGTAGTCACATAATGGGATGCCCCAAACAGGAGTGCACCTGGCAGGCAGTAGTGCTATGCACAGCAAAAGTGTCTTTATCAGGCCTAATTTCAATTAGAATAAGTGCAAATGGTTATATGGTCTTAAATAGAGGCTGCTGTAGTCACAGAATGGGATGCCCCAAACAGGAGTGCACCTGGCAGGGACCAGTAGTGCTATGCACAGCAAAAGTGTCTTTATCAGGCCTAATTTCAATTAGAATAAGTGCAAATGGTTATATGGTCTTAAATAGAGGCTGCTGTAGTCACAGAATGGGATGCCCCAAACAGGAGTGCACCTGGCAGGCAGTAGTGCTATGCACAGCAAAATTGTCTTTATCAGGCCTAATTTCAATTAGAATAAGTGCAAATGGTTATATGGTCTTAAATAGAGGCTGCTGTAGTCACAGAATGGGATGCCCCAAACAGGAGTGCACCTGGCAGGCAGTAGTGCTATGCACAGCAAAAGTGTCTTTATCAGGCCTAATTTCAATTAGAATAAGTGCAAATGGTTATATGGTCTTAAATAGAGGCTGCTGTAGTCACAGAATGGGATGCCCCAAAAAGGAGTGCACCTGGCAGGCAGTAGTGCTATGCACAGCAAAAGTGTCTTTATCAGGCCTAATTTCAATTAGAATAAGTGCAAATGGTTATATGGTCTTAAATAGAGGCTGCTGTAGTCACAGAATGGGATGCCCCAAAAAGGAGTGCACCTGGCAGGCAGTAGTGCTATGCACAGCAAAAGTGTCTTTATCAGGCCTAATTTCAATTAGAATAAGTGCAAATGGTTATATGGTCTTAAATAGAGGCTGCTGTAGTCACAGAATGGGGTGCCCCAAACAGGAGTGCACCTGGCAGGGACCAGTAGTGCTATGCACAGCAAAAATGTCTTTATCAGGCCTAATTTCAATTATAATAGGTGCAAATGGTTATGGTCTTAAATAGAGGCTGCTGTAGTCACAGAATGGGATGCCCCAACCAGGAGTGCACCTGGCAGGCAGTAGTGCTATGCACAGCAAAAGTGTCTTTATCAGGCCTAATTTCAATTATAATAGGTGCAAATGGTTATGGTCTTAAATAGAGGCTGCTGTAGTCACATAATGGGATGCCCCAAACAGGAGTGCACCTGGCAGGCAGTAGTGCTATGCACAGCAAAAGTGTCTTTATCAGCCCTAATTTCAATTAGAATAAGTGCAAATGGTTATATGGTCTTAAATAGAGGCTGCTGTAGTCACAGAATGGGATGCCCCAAACAGGAGTGCACCTGGCAGGGACCAGTAGTGCTATGCACAGCAAAAGTGTCTTTATCAGGCCTAATTTCAATTAGAATAAGTGCAAATGGTTATATGGTCTTAAATAGAGGCTGCTGTAGTCACAGAATGGGATGCCCCAAACAGGAGTGCACCTGGCAGGCAGTAGTGCTATGCACAGCAAAATTGTCTTTATCAGGCCTAATTTCAATTAGAATAAGTGCAAAGGGTTATATGGTCTTAAATAGAGGCTGCTGTAGTCACAGAATGGGATGCCCCAAACAGGAGTGCACCTGGCAAGCAGTAGTGCTATGCACAGCAAAAGTGTCTTTATCAGGCCTAATTTCAATTAGAATAAGTGCAAATGGTTATATGGTCTTAAATAGAGGCTGCTGTAGTCACAGAATGGGATGCCCCAAAAAGGAGTGCACCTGGCAGGCAGTAGTGCTATGCACAGCAAAAGTGTCTTTATCAGGCCTAATTTCAATTAGAATAAGTGCAAATGGTTATATGGTCTTAAATAGAGGCTGCTGTAGTCACAGAATGGGATGCCCCAAAAAGGAGTGCACCTGGCAGGCAGTAGTGCTATGCACAGCAAAAGTGTCTTTATCAGGCCTAATTTCAATTAGAATAAGTGCAAATGGTTATATGGTCTTAAATAGAGGCTGCTGTATTCACAGAATGGGATGCTCCAAACAGGAGTTCACCTGGCAGGGACCAGTAGTGCTATGCACAGCAAAAGTGTCTTTATCAGGCCTAATTTCAATTAGAATAAGTGCAAATGGTTATATGGTCTTAAATAGAGGCTGCTGTAGTCACAGAATGGGATGCCCCAAACAGGAGTGCACCTGGCAGGGACCAGTAGTGCTATGCACAGCAAAAGTGTCTTTATCAGGCCTAATTTCAATTATAATAGGTGCAAATGGTTATATGGTCTTAAATAGAGGCTGCTGTAGTCACAGAATGGGATGCCCCAACAGGAGTGCACCTGGCAGGCAGCAGTAAGAATATGCACAGCAAAAGTGTCTTTATCAGGCCTAATTTCAATTAGAATAAGTGCAAATGGTTATATGGTCTTAAATAGAGGCTGCTGTAGTCACAGAATGGGATGCCCCAAACAGGAGTGCACCTGGCAGGGACCAGTAGTGCTATGCACAGCAAAAATGTCTTTATCAGGCCTAATTTCAATTATAATAGGTGCAAATGGTTATGGTCTTAAATAGAGGCTGCTGTAGTCACAGAATGGGATGCCCCAAACAGGAGTGCACCTGGCAGGGACCAGTAGTGCTATGCACAGCAAAAGTGTCTTTATCAGGCCTAATTTCAATTCTAATAGGTGCAAATGGTTATGGTCTTAAATAGAGGCTGCTGTAGTCACAGAATGGGATGCCCCAAACAGGAGTGCACCTGGCAGGGACCAGTAGTGCTATGCACAGCAAAAGTGTCTTTATCAGGCCTAATTTCAATTATAATAGGTGCAAATGGTTATGGTCTTAAATAGAGGCTGGTGTAGTCACAGAATGGGATGCCCCAAACAGGAGTGCACCTGGCAGGCAGTAGTGCTATGCACAGCAAAAGTGTCTTTATCAGGCCTAATTTCAATTAGAATAAGTGCAAATGGTTATATGGTCTTAAATAGAGGCTGCTGTAGTCACAGAATGGGATGCCACAACTGGAGTTCACCTGGCAGGCAGTAGTGCTATGCACAGCAAAAGTGTCTTTATCAGGCCTAATTTCAATTAGAATAGGTGCAAATGGTTATATGGTCTTAAATAGAGGCTGCTGTAGTCACAGAATGGGATGCCCCAAACAGGAGTGCACCTGGCAGGGACCAGTAGTGCTATGCACAGCAAAAATGTCTTTATCAGGCCTAATTTCAATTATAATAGGTGCAAATGGTTATGGTCTTAAATAGAGGCTGCTGTAGTCACAGAATGGGATGCCCCAAACAGGAGTGCACCTGGCAGGCAGTAGTGCTATGCACAGCAAAAGTGTCTTTATCAGGCCTAATTTCAATTATAATAGGTGCAAATGGTTATGGTCTTAAATAGAGGCTGCTGTAGTCACAGAATGGGATGCCCCAAACAGGAGTGCACCTGGCAGGGACCAGTAGTGCTATGCACAGCAAAAGTGTCTTTATCAGGCCTAATTTCAATTATAATAGGTGCAAATGGTTATGGTCTTAAATAGAGGCTGCTGTAGTCACAGAATGGGATGCCCCAAACAGGAGTGCACCTGGCAGGCAGTAGTGCTATGCACAGCAAAAGTGTCTTTATCAGGCCTAATTTCAATTAGAATAAGTGCAAATGGTTATATGGTCTTAAATAGAGGCTGCTGTAGTCACAGAATGGGATACCACAACTGGAGTTCACCTGGCAGGCAGTAGTGCTATGCACAGCAAAAGTGTCTTTATCAGGCCTAATTTCAATTAGAATAGGTGCAAATGGTTATATGGTCTTAAATAGAGGCTGCTGTAGTCACAGAATGGGATGCCCCAAACAGGAGTGCACCTGGCAGGGACCAGTAGTGCTATGCACAGCAAAAGTGTCTTTATCAGGCCTAATTTCAATTAGAATAGGTGCAAATGGTTATGGTCTTAAATAGAGGCTGCTGTAGTCACAGAATGGGATGCCCCAAACAGGAGTGCACCTGGCAGGGACCAGTAGTGCTATGCACAGCAAAAGTGTCTTTATCAGGCCTAATTTCAATTAGAATAAGTGCAAATGGTTATATGGTCTTAAATAGAGGCTGCTGTAGTCACAGAATGGGATGCCCCAAACAGGAGTGCACCTGGCAGGGACCAGTAGTGCTATGCACAGCAAAAATGTCTTTATCAGGCCTAATTTCAATTATAATAGGTGCAAATGGTTATGGTCTTAAATAGAGGCTGCTGTAGTCACAGAATGGGATGCCCCAAACAGGAGTGCACCTGGCAGGCAGTAGTGCTATGCACAGCAAAAGTGTCTTTATCAGGCCTAATTTCAATTATAATAGGTGCAAATGGTTATGGTCTTAAATAGAGGCTGCTGTAGTCACAGAATGGGATGCCCCAAACAGGAGTGCACCTGGCAGGGACCAGTAGTACTATGCACAGCAAAAGTGTCTTTATCAGGCCTAATTTCAATTATAATAAGTGCAAATGGTTATGGTCTTAAATAGAGGCTGCTGTAGTCACAGAAGTCACAGAATGGGATGCCTCACAGCAGACTTAAGATCAGTTCAGTATATATGCACAGTTAGTTAGTATAAGCAGCCTGAAAACGCTAACAAAGCCTGTCAGCCAGCCAGTAACACTCAGGCTGGATGAAAAAAAAAAAAAATCTCCCTGTGACTGCCTCCGATTTTTCCTAACTTTCCCTGGCCGAGAGCTTTTAATCCCTGACGAAAGCATGGGTCATGCCCCTTTTGCCCGAAGAGGCTATGGTTTTCCCTGATCACACAGCTGAGAGTGGAGGGATCGATGGATATCCCAGTCCTCCCCAGCCTGTTATCTCAGGGCCAGGAAATCCAACTGTGCCCACAAGAAATGGGTTTAGTAGCTTGGTTATTGAGACTGATAGATTCCCGAGGGCCTGTTTGGCCTATACCATGCAGAAGGCCAGAAAGAACTCCACGTATACCAGCTACTATGGGGTCTGGGACCGCTTTGTGGATTTCCTGAGACCAACAAAGAGAACTATGGAGTTACAGATGTTCTCAAATTCTTGCAACCAGACCTATCAGGAGGGCTAGGCCTTAAAAACCCTTAAAGTTCAGGTCTCTGCAATTTCGGCAATAGACGGGAAGAGATGGATGATGAAACAGCTAGTCACATAAACAAAGATTCAGCCACCTAGAGAGGAAACGTTTGACCCATGTGTTTTGGCTTTGCTTCTACGATAACTTTCGTGTCCTCCCTTTGTCCCCTTGTAGGAGGGCTTGGTATGGAATATGAAACCTATAGAATATGAAACCTTAAAATCCATCTTCCTAGTGGCCATTACTTCAGGCTCTAGTGTGTCAGAGATAATATCCCTGAGGCCCAGGGAACCCATTATTTGTTTCTTCGCAGACAGTCCAGGAAAACAGAAATTCATACTTACCTTTTCTGGGATTTTCCTTTCCTGGATTGTCCTATTATTGTTGTGTTCTTTTGACTAATTGAGTTCTCAGAAACTAGTTTAGGTTTACTATGCCAAATCCTGGGGGTGAGTGTGGCTTCTTCTGTTCTGTTACCAGGATTACAGTATATTGACTGTTCTAAGTGTGTGGTGCAGCAGGCATCACAAATGTGGGAAATGTGTCAAATGTTAGCAATCCACCTGCACCATCATGTCAGTTGCCATTATTATTAGCTTACCTTTAATAATGCCAAACTGTGTTTAAAGCTATCCCTACTTAGATAGTTGGGTAAATGGGTGTTCCTCATTTGTATACCACACTATGTTTACAATCATAAATAAATCATAAATAAATTGCTATAAAAATGCAAGCAATCTTTCACTCTCAGGCACATTCTGTGCTTCTTAAAGAGCAACCACAACTGTGAATTACACTCTCTCCTGCATGGTATGTCCATTTGGGATGTGCTGTTGTGTTTTTTACTGAAATTAGATATTACATGAATTTGTAGTTCTAATTAACTTAAAGTAGTCTTACCCACAGTGCTGGTACAACGTGGAACTTGTACAAGGACTGCCTTACTGTTAACAGCCTTTTTTTATGGCTCTAAACTTTAATTCCATTCAGGGCTGGATGATGAGGGGGCCCAGGGGCTTCCATCACTTGCCCTGCAAATGGGGCTTCAAAAACCTTTGGGTTATGGTCTGGTCCAGGAGGCTATTCAGTCTGAAGGGCCACGGGGCCAGCAACAAAGAAGCTATTGACGGCAGTGCCCCCCCATGCCTGTGCAAGCCTATTTTTGTTTTTGCAAGCAACCAAAGCCACCACAGGGCAGGACGGAGAGTCTAGAGCAGCAAAGCCCCCGTCAGCAATGCTACAGGGATGGGTGGGTGCAGAGCTGTCAATCAGCAGCCACTCACTGCACATAAACCATTAAGAACAGCTGCTGGAAGCTCAATGCAGGGACCAGCTGGGCGACTACACTGCACCCTGCCCAGAATGGCAAAGCAGGAGTTACCAAGCAGCACGCTAATCAATCTAATGCTTCAGCAAGTAGGAGGGTGCCAAACAACCGCCAATCAGTCACTTGGCTTGACTATCATTTTAAAGGAAAATAAAATCCTGTTTCTGGGGCCTCCACCAGATTTTGTGCCCAGGGGCCTTAATCCGCCCCTGGTTCCAACTCAGTGGAGGAGGATGCTTATCTGCTCCATATATGTTTTGATGTTTTTGGCCCTCAATGCAGCTTTGTATTTTTGTTGAGGAGAAAAAAATTATTGTTTTCCACGGGTATATCATTTGTTTGCCATTTCTTGGAGACCCCTTTGTGCAATGTTATGCTTGCAGTAACTTCTGTTTGTCAGGCTAAAGTTTTTAGCGGTTTGTCTAGGCTCTGGACAACTTTTGCCTTCCACTTGAGGCCGGTCTACCTATGGAAATCACCCCTTCACACTCTGATGTGCCTGCTGTGACCACTTCAGATCCGAACTCTGAGCCTATCCCCCTCATATTTGAGTGGTCGACCTCAGCTAGGATATGGAGATCAGAAGCAGCGCCAGGACAGTCACCAGGTTAATCCATGTCCCACATACACCATATTTAAGGTTGTGATGTGTACCTGAAGTCGACCATGTAGTCCTTCTGAGTTGTAACATGATCTGAATGTTGCCACAAATGCAATGTGCTTTCTTGGTTGGCATTTTACAAATGTCACATACCTTGACACTGCCCGAGCACTGGAGAATGTTTAGCCTTGTTAACTGTCTGATGTTTTTTTTTTCGGTTTTAGAATCAGTGTGATGCAGGGACCAGAGACTCCTCCTCTGTGGCAATGAGTCCTTTATCTGCTGGTAAGTAGCCTTTTGATGGTTGTGCAACTATTTTAACCAATCTATCATGGATAAAGGTTGCTGAAAATTTCAAGAACCATAAAGAATCCAAAAGCTGCTGGTCATCAGGTTACTTAAAGGTTCAAACGCTGGCTGCAGCCATCTATATGATTTGACAAATGGGTACAACATAGCATGTGGGCCAAATACCCCTGTGGCAGAGGTGACTGTTATGCTTATTCTCTTGAATGGAATCTATGAATTGAAATGATACATTTCTGTATTTGTGGAAAACAAAACATTAGGGCACTCTCAAATGTGTTTTAGAACATCCAAACACACTATTCACATACATACCAACTATCTCCTCTATTGTTTGGGTAATGTGCTGTCACTACATAAAAATAAAAGAGAACTACGTCTGCATACCCCCCAACTGTCCCGATTTGGGCGGGACAATCCCGCTTTGGGGCCCTTGTCCCGTTGTCCCGCAGGGCCCCAACATGTCCCGGAATCCGGCGGCGGCTGGGACACCGGGCAGGAGGTTGCAGCTCTCTGTGCGGCGTAAGAGCTGGAAGAGAAAGGGGCGGTGCCGGGGCAGCTGCAGGGGGTTGGGGGCGGAGTTAGATCGGGCAGTGAGGCTGTTTGCTGGCTCGCTGAACTGTTAATGGGAGTGGGTGGGCAGGCGCACGGGGGTGGGGGGGCGGGCGGTATGCTGGTTTGGGGATACGTACCGCATGCAGCCGACATTGCTGGAGCTGGAGAGCGTGGCCGGGGCGTGACGGGGGGCGTGGCCGGGGCGTGACGGGGGGCGTGGCCGGGGCGTGACGGGGGTGTGGCCGGGGACATGGCTTGTCCCGCTTTCACGTTTTGAGAAGTTGGGAGGTATGCGTCTGCTGCACCCTGACTAGCTGCTGCACCCTGACTAGCTGCTGAACCCTGGCTAGCTGCTGAATCCTGACTAGCTGTTGTACCCTGACTAGCTGCTGAACCCTGGCTAGCTGTTGAACCCTGAATACCTGCTGAACCCTGGATATCTTCTGCACCCTGACTAGCTGCTGAACCCTGGCTAGCTGTTGAACCCTGGCTAGCTGTTGAACCTTGAATAGCTGTTGAACCCTGGCTAGCTGCTGCACTCTGACTAGCTGCTGAACCCTGACTAGCAACCCTGGCTAGCTGCTGCACTCTGACTAGCTGCTGAACCATGACTAGCTGCTGAACCCTAGCTAGCTGCTGCACCCTGACTAGCTGCTGAACCATAACCAGCAGATCCTTTGCATTTCTTCTTTGCAGGTGGAATCCATTTTGACCCCCTGACTAGCTGCTGTACCCTGACTAGCTGCTGCACCCTGGCTAGCTGCTGAATCCTGACTAGCTGTCGTACCCTGACTAGCTGCTGAACCCTGGCTAGCTGCTGAATCCTGACTAGCTGTCATACCCTGACTAGCTGCTGAACCCTGGCTAGCTGCTGAACCCTGGCTAGCTGCTGAATCCTGACTAGCTGTCGTACCCTGACTAGCTGCTGCACCCTGACTAGCTGCTGAACCCTGGCTAGCTGTTGAACCCTGGCTAGCTGCTGCACCCTGACTAGCTGCTGAACCCTGGCTAGCTGTTGCACCCTGGCTAGCTGCTGCACCCTGACTAGCTTCTGAACCCTGGCTAGCTGTTGAACCCTGAATAGCTGCTGAACCCTGGCTAGCTGCTGCTCCCTGACTAGCTGCTGAACCATAACCAGCAGCTCCTTTGCATTTCTACTTTGCAGGTGGAATCCATTTTGCCCCCTGCCTAGCTGTTGCACCCTGACTAGCTGCTGAACCCTGGCTAGCTGCTGCACCCTGACTAGCTGCTGAACCCTGGCTAGCTGCTGAATCCTGACTAGCTGTCGTACCCTGACTAGCTGCTGAACCCTGGCTAGCTGTTGAACCCTGAATAGCTGCTGAACCCTGGCTAGCTGCTGCACTCTGACTAGCTGCTGCACTCTGACTAGCTGCTGAACCCTGGCTAGCTGCTGCTCCCTGACTAGCTGCTGAACCATAACCAGCAGCTCCTTTGCATTTCTACTTTGCAGGTGGAATCCATTTTGCCCCCTGCCTAGCTGTTGCACCCTGACTAGCTGCTGAACCCTGGCTAGCTGCTGCACCCTGACTAGCTGCTGAACCCTGGCTAGCTGCTGAATCCTGACTAGCTGTCGTACCCTGACTAGCTGCTGAACCCTGGCTAGCTGCTGAACCCTGGCTAGCTGCTGAATCCTGACTAGCTGTCGTACCCTGACTAGCTGCTGCACCCTGACTAGCTGTTGAACCGTGGCTAGCTGCTGCACCCTGGCTAGCTGCTGCACTCTGACTAGCTGCTGAACCCTGGCTAGCTGTTGAACCCTGAATAGCTGCTGAACCCTGGCTAGCTGCTGCACCCTGACTAGCTGCTGAACCCTGGCTAGCTGTTGAACCCTGGCTAGCTGCTGCACCCTGGCTAGCTGCTGCACTCTGACTAGCTGCTGAACCCTGGCTAGCTGTTGAACCCTGAATAGCTGCTGAACCCTGGCTAGCTGCTGCACCCTGACTAGCTGCTGAACCCTGTCTAGCTGTTGAACCCTGGCTAGCTGCTGACTAGCTGCTGAACCCTGGCTAGATGCTGAATCCTGACTAGCTGTCGTACCCTGACTAGCTGCTGAACCCTGGCTAGCTGTTGAACCCTGAATACCTGCTGAACCCTGGATATCTTCTGCACCCTGACTAGCTGCTGAACCCTGGCTAGCTGTTGAACCCTGAGTAGCTGTTGAACCCTGAATAGCTGTTGAACCCTGGCTAGCTGCTGCACTCTGACTAGCTGCTGAACCCTGACTAGCAACCCTGGCTAGCTGCTGCACTCTGACTAGCTGCTGAACCATGACTAGCTGCTGCACCCTGACTAGCTGCTGAACCCTGGCTAGCTGCTGCACTCTGACTAGCTGCTGAACCCTGACTAGCAACCCTGGCTAGCTGCTGCACTCTGACTAGCTGCTGCACCCTGACTAGCTGCTGCACCCTGACTAGCTGCTGAACCCTGGCTAGCTGCTGAATCCTGACTAGCTGTTGTACCCTGACTAGCTGCTGAACCCTGGCTAGCTGTTGAACCCTGAATTCCTGCTGAACCCTGGATATCTTCTGCACCCTGACTAGCTGCTGAACCCTGGCTAGCTGTTGAACCCTGGGTAGCTGTTGAACCCTGAATAGCTGTTGAACCCTGGCTAGCTGCTGCACTCTGACTAGCTGCTGAACCCTGACTAGCAACCCTGGCTAGCTGCTGCACTCTGACTAGCTGCTGAACCATGACTAGCTGCTGAACCCTAGCTAGCTGCTGCACCCTGACTAGCTGCTGAACCATAACCAGCAGATCCTTTGCATTTCTTCTTTGCAGGTGGAATCCATTTTGACCCCCTGACTAGCTGCTGCACCCTGACTAGCTGCTGCACCCTGGCTAGCTGCTGAATCCTGACTAGCTGTCTTACCCTGACTAGCTGCTGAACCCTGGCTAGCTGCTGAATCCTGACTAGCTGTCATACCCTGACTAGCTGCTGAACCCTGGCTAGCTGCTGAACCCTGGCTAGCTGCTGAATCCTGACTAGCTGTCGTACCCTGACTAGCTGCTGCAACCTGACTAGCTGCTGAACCCTGGCTAGCTGTTGAACCCTGGCTAGCTGCTGCACCCTGACTAGCTGCTGAACCCTGGCTAGCTGTTGCACCCTGGCTAGCTGTTGCACCCTGGCTAGCTGCTGCACCCTGACTAGCTTCTGAACCCTGGCTAGCTGTTGAACCCTGAATAGCTGCTGAACCCTGGCTAGCTGCTGCACTCTGACTAGCTGCTGAACCCTGGCTAGCTGCTGCTCCCTGACTAGCTGCTGAACCATAACCAGCAGCTCCTTTGCATTTCTACTTTGCAGGTGGAATCCATTTTGCCCCCTGCCTAGCTGTTGCACCCTGACTAGCTGCTGCACCCTGACTAGCTGCTGAACCCTGGCTAGCTGCTGCACCCTGACTAGCTGCTGAACCCTGGCTAGCTGCTGAATCCTGACTAGCTGTCGTACTCTGACTAGCTGCTGAACCCTGGCTAGCTGCTGAACCCTGGCTAGCTGCTGAATCCTGACTAGCTGTCGTACCCTGACTAGCTGCTGCACCCTGACTAGCTGCTGAACCCTGACTAGCTGTTGAACCCTGGCTAGCTGCTGCACTCTGACGAGCTGCTGAACCCTGGCTAGCTGTTGAACCCGGAATAGCTGCTGAACCCTGGCTAGCTGCTGCACCATGACTAGCTGCTGAACCCTGGCTAGCTGTTGAACCCTGGCTAGCTGCTGACTAGCTGCTGAACCCTGGCTAGATGCTGAATCCTGACTAGCTGTCGTATCCTGACTAGCTGCTGAACCCTGGCTAGCTGCTGAACCCTGGCTAGCTGCTGAATCCTGACTAGCTGTCGTACCCTGACTAGCTGCTGTACCCTGGCTAGCTGCTGCACTCTCACTGGCTGCTGAACCATAACTAGCTGCTGCACCCTGACTAGCTGCTGAACCCTGGCTAGCTGTTGAACCCTGGCTAGCTGCTGACTAGCTGCTGAACCCTGGTTAGATGCTGAATCCTGACTAGCTGTCGTACCCTGACTAGCTGCTGTACCCTGGCTAGCTGCTGCACTCTGACTGGCTGCTGAACCATGACTAGCTGCTGAACCCTGGCCAGCTGTTGAACCCTGAATAGCTGCTGAACCCTTGCTAGCTGCTGCACCCTGACTAGCTGCTGAACCCTGGCTAGCTGCTGAATCCTGACTAGTGGTCGTACCCTGACTAGCTACTGCACCCTGACTAGCTGCTGAACCCTGGCTAGCTGTTGAACCCTGGCTAGCTGCTGCACCCTGACTAGCTGCTGAACCCTGGCTAGCTGTTGAACCCTGGCTAGCTGTCGTACCCTGACTAGCTGCTGAACCCTGGCTAGCTGCTGAATCCTGACTAGCGGTCGTACCCTGACTAGCTACTGCACCCTGACTAGCTGCTGAACCCTGGCTAGCTGCTGCACTCTGACTAGCTGCTGAACCCTGGCTAGCCGCTGCTCCCTGACTAGCTGCTGAACCATAACCAGCAGCTCCTTTGCATTTCTACTTTGCAGGTGGAATCCATTTTGCCCCCTGCCTAGCTGTTGCACCCTGACTAGCTGCTGCACCCTGACTAGCTGCTGAAACCTGGCTAGCTGCTGAATCCTGACTAGCTGTCGTACCCTGACTAGCTGCTGAACCCTGGCTAGCTGCTGAATCCTGACTAGCGGTCGTACCCTGACTAGCTACTGCACCCTGACTAGCTGCTGAACCCTGGCTAGCTGTTGAACCCTGGCTAGCTGCTGCACCCTGACTAGCTGCTGAACCCTGGCTAGCTTTTGAACCCTGGCTAGCTGTTGCACCCTGGCTAGCTGTTGCACCCTGATAGCTGCTGAACCCTGGCTAGCTGCTGCACTCTGACTAGCTGCTGAACCCTGGCTAGCCGCTGCTCCCTGACTAGCTGCTGAACCATAACCAGCAGCTCCTTTGCATTTCTACTTTGCAGGTGGAATCCATTTTGCCCCCTGCCTAGCTGTTGCACCCTGACTAGCTGCTGCACCCTGACTAGCTGCTGAACCCTGGCTAGCTGCTGAATCCTGACTAGCTGTCGTACCCTGACTAGCTGCTGAACCCTAGCTAGCTGCTGAACCCTGGCTAGCTGCTGAATCCTGACTAGCTGTCGTACCCTGACTAGCTGCTGAACCCTGGCTAGCTGCTGAACCCTGGCTAGCTGCTGAATCCTGACTAGCTGTCGTACCCTGACTAGCTGCTGAACCCTAGCTAGCTGCTGAACCCTGGCTAGCTGCTGAATCCTGACTAGCTGTCGTACCCTGACTAGCTGCTGAACCCTGGCTAGCTGCTGAACCCTGGCTAGCTGCTGAATCCTGACTAGCTGCCATACCCTGACTAGCTGCTAAACCCTGGCTAGCTGTTGAACCCTGGCTAGCTGCTGCACTCTGACTAGCTGCTGAACCCTGGCTATCTGTTGAACCCTGGCTAGCTGCTGCACCCTGACTAGCTGCTGAACCCTGCCTAGCTGTTGAACCCTGCCTAGCTGCTGACTAGCTGCTGAACCCTGGCTAGCTGTTGAACCCTGCCTAGCTGCTGACTAGCTGCTGAACCCTGGCTAGATGCTGAATCCTGACTAACTGTCGTACCCTGCCTAGCTGCTGAACCCTGGCTAGCTGCTGAATCCTGACTAGCTGTCGTACCCTGACTAGCTGCTGTACCCTGACTAGCTGCTGTACCCTGGCTAGCTGCTGCACTCTGGCTGCTGAACCATGACTAGCTGCTGAACCCTGAATAGCTGCTGAACCCTGAATAGCTGCTGAACCCTGGCTAGCTGCTGCCCCCTGACTAGCTGCTGAACCCTGGCTAGCTGTTGAACCCTGGCTAGCTGCTGCACCCTGACTAGCTGCTGAACCCTGGCTAGCTGCTGCACCCTGACTAGCTGCTGAACCCTGGCTAGCTGTTGAACCCTGACTAGCTGCTGAACCCTGGCTAGCTGCTGCACCCTGACTAGCTGCTGAACCCTGGCTAGCTGTTGAACCCTGGCTAGCTGCTGCACCCTGACTAGCTGTTGAACCCTGACTAGCTGTTGAACCCTGGCTAGCTGCTGCACTTTGACTAGCTGCTGAACCCTGGCTAGCTGCTGCACCCTGACTAGCTGCTGAACCATAACCAGCAGCTCATTTGCATACCTGTATACAACACAGCAAAAAAACACAGATAAATGCTCCTTACAGACATCTTTGAGACCCTTTTTACGCTTGTGTGCAGATTTGCTTCCTTGTTGGTTGTGCTTTACTTTATTGCTGATTGTGTTACTTGTAAGTTGTGTGTTAGTTGTTTCAGGTGTGTTTGTAGTTGTATTTCAGTTACAACTCAACTGTCACAGACTGTAATGGCAGTTAGTTTGAAGTGCTTTCAGATTTATTGCAGTTATTATAGCTGATAATGCTGACCCCCGATTCTGAGCTGTGTGTACTGTAACTGAAACCTAGTGATGTATCATCACTGGAAAGCATTAGGAAGCGGGGCTGTGCTACCAGGGAGCAATATGGCCAACTGCATCCAGTTCATATTGTTATGAATATTGGACAAACGCTTTAGAAAAAAAAAAGAAACACAGGCTGTTTTGAGGAGCTGGGCTAGATATAGTAGTTACATAGTTAATACAGTTGAAAAAAAGACATATGTCCATCAAGTTCAACCAAGGGTGTTGGGGTATGGGATGTTATTTTTTATTTTATTTCATTTTTTTCACTGATAACAGCTAATAGTAACTGTTAATGTTATTTTCTTCTAAATAGGCATCTAATCCTTTTTTAACGCTGTCATCAGTTGATGCTGTAGCAAGTTTCTATGGGAGGCTATTCCACAGATTTATAGTTCTTATGGTAAAAAAAACGATTGTTGCCTTTAGAGACTGAATTTATTTTTTTCGAGTCGAAGGGAGTGCCCTCTTTTCTTTAGAGAGGATTTTACCTTAAATAGTGTTTCCCTATAGTTTTTATTGCCCATTTATACAAGTTAATCATATCCTGCCTCAGCTATCTCCTCTCAAGACTAAACAGATTTAATTCTTGTAATTTTACCTCATAACTAAGATCCTTCATAAACTTCCTTTTTGGCTATAGGATCAATTTAAGTCCTCTAAAAAGCAGCCACTGATCATCAGAGGAGGGGGTTAAGGGGAGCAATTTACTTTATTATTTTGACTAAAATGCTGACAATGCTCCAAAATTGCACAGAGACACTCCGGGTTGGGCGATGTTCAGGTAATTTTTCATGAGCTCTGCTATTACGTTCAAACTACAGTAATGTAAGTATACAAAAGCAGAGGACACTAACAGGGTGCACCTAGTTTAAAAATGAGTCCAGCACAGCCAGAGAGCCACAGCAGCCAGCGCATTGTCCACCAAGGGTTTCATATATTTTATATTACAGAATAAAGTGTGGAGGGCTCCCCCAGTCCAAACAGTCCAAACAGCAGTCCACATCCTACCCAGGGTAAGTCAGAGCCGAAGCCCAGAAGCCAGGCAACCAGCTTCCAGCTTTTCGGGTTCGGTTGGGCACCGAACCTAAGCAGGGCTTCTCACTAAAGTCCATGCTTGCGTTCAGGGGCTCGAGTTCGCTCGTCCATAGTCTTAAAAGGATTCTGCAGGAAAATAAAAACTTAAGGGTAGTTATCTTTTGTCCTGTGTCAATGATTAATCCTCTTTATAGGACCCCTTACCAGTTCACAAAAGTTTAAATTTAAAACACATACAGCAAGAAAAAGTCATTTGTGGTGGGGTGGATGGAGAAAGCAAGAAAGTAGTTCAAAGGAGTCAATTTTTCTTATATAAGGATTTTAGGCAGCATCAGCACGAATCACAAGAAAATTCGGATTCATGCCAAATTGCTTTCCCCTGAAATTCAGAGTGAATTCTGGTTCGAAAGAATTGGTTCACTCATCTCTACTTTGATATTACACAAAGAAAATAAGCCTAGGTATATGCTATAAGTTCCATATCCATGAGAAGTTACAGTATGGCTAATGTGTCTTAAAATATTTGCTCTCATTTCAGGTGAAAAGAGCAGTCTGTCATGTGCCCACCATGGATGAAAAAGTGTAATACACTGGCAAGCAATTTAGAATTTGTAAAATTGTATTTATGGTTGCTCTAAATATGTGTATGGTAGGGAAAACAGACTAAATGAAAAAAAGGGAAATTTGCACCATAAAATGTCTGTCTATATGAAGTGTCAATTTTTTGAAAGAAGTTTGAATTAAAAGGGACATTTCATGCTAAAGGTTAAATGAGCCTGCTTTCTGCTCTCACTCTCACTCGCTGGTTGTCATCTTTCATCCAGCATACCTTATACTTCTCAATAACTCCTATTAAACTCTTTCCCTTCTGCAGGGCCTCTTGAGCATGAGGTGATGACTCATCCATGCATGTATCAATGCAAGAGTCAGCAAAAAGGAGCAAGTTCTAGAGGTTTTTGAAGGAATAGAAATAACCTCCAAAATTGTTTGGCGTACTGTGCATTGTGCCCACATTGAAGCCTGAAATCTAATGGCGCTTATAAAAGGAAATCATAATATCATCTAACATCCTGGTAGTGGCTATAAACCAGTCTCACTGCAATTAAATACTGAGGGAAAGATATTTTACAAGAGGCACAATAACTAAAGACCATTCATATGATGAACAAATGTTGATTACAGAAGCTGTTATGATAAATTATATGGTTATGTACAGCAGTTATAGAAATTGTTCTCATGCAATCCACCAATATTGGAAATATGACTCCCAGTTCAAAGAAGCCCTGCCTCTGAAGCGCAGAGGAAGTGGAATTTGAGCCTCCTCCTGCCTGAAGTGATCAAATAGTAAGTTAACTTGAGTATCACAAGGATCCTGTGGGAAAAGCATGATCTGCATATTGTGATAGCTATCACCTTTGGGTAACAATGACACCCAGTGATATAGCAAAAGAAAGTTTGCAAACTTAAAGTTGAACAAACAGAAAGTAAAGCTGGATGTCTACAACCAAATACAGCAAAAATAATAAAATATAATTAAGACAAGCATTTATTGTGGATTTCAAGTCAATCTTCCTATTCAGGCTGCCATCCTAAAGCGGCGGAACAGCTGATCGGGGGTGCGGGCGGGCGGCGGAACAGCTGATCGGGGTGCGGGCGGGCGGCGGAACAGCTGATCGGGGGTGTGGGCGGCGGAACAGCTGATCGGGGGTGCGGGCGGCGGAACAGCTGATCGGTGGGACGGGGAGGATAATGCGCCTCCCGGGACAATTAGTAATCATCCGGGACCGCGGGATAATGTGGGAAAATCGGGACAGTCCCGGGAAAATCGGGACGGTTGGGAGGTATGCTAAAGTACTCTTCATCTCTACCTCACTTTTCATTCTCATTTGCTTAGGCTTACTCAGGCCTTTCTAGGACTAGGACCTCTGAGAATGGAATGGAGACATGAGCACAACAATCAAAGCTATACTTTAGCCAATGTTTTTTTTTTATAGTGGTGGGTGCGATTTAGTCAGCTTTAAAGGATGACTATCATTAAAAACCTCTGAAAACTGTATGTTCTTAGATTATAGACCTTAGAAAAATAAATATTTCAAAAATATATTTCATTTAAAAAAATATTTTCTTCTAAGGGGGCTAGCACCAGGTAGTGCCTCATGGCGGCAGGCAGCGTCTGGTGAACGCTGGGCGCTGTACGCAAAGGCATATGAAGGCGATTCTGGTGAGCGACTCTAACAGCGCCATGTAGCGCTCTATGCTAAAGCAACCAGATTTAGAGCGGCGACGCTGTGCATGTCCTTTTTTGATAAGTAAGGTGTGGATCGCGGAGAGTCGGTTGCACTGAGTTGGAGCTACCTCTCGCTCCCTGCAGTGCTGTTAGAGCGCCCAACATATATCACATTCATCAATGACGGCCAGGTTACTACAGCGACCGAGTCGCAATGCTTACAGAGCCTGATGCCCGCTTACAACGTCTACTAGCAGCCGCTCTAAGCACCGCTATACAGACGCTCATCTGCTGATACCTAGCGTTAGTAATGAATCGGCCTCTAAACTTGTTTCCCACTTGAAAGTCACGAAACTTGCTGAGTCAACCTAAATAATTATAAATGTTATGCACAGACCTGGCACTTATGACGGGTGAGACACAGAATTATGCTTGAAAACTATGTGAGCAGAGACTTACTGCCCGTGCTGCTTCTGTCAGGCCCGACTGGCCTGGCCCTTTTTTTTAGAAAAATTGTTGGGCCTACTATGTCTGACAGGAGAGTGCAATGTGTCTGCTAACAAAGATATCAAGCACAGTGCTGTATATTCAGATATACAAATCCCGATCTCTCATCAATCATAAATGCCAGTTCTGTGCATGCCTTTACTGTGATTTCTGCTGAGTCAGCAAGTTTCGTGACTTTCGAGTGAAAAAAAAAATTACAGAAAAGTACAGAAAGCTTTTTATTATATTGGTCTATAATATAAGAACATGACATTTTCAGGGGTTTCTAATGACAGTTCTCTTTAACTGTTTTTTTGTTGCCCCTAAATATTATACCAATCTCTATCTTCACTGCCCATTTGATTTTCAGAAACAGTAAGGTTAGGTGAAAGATGTTTAAAGGTGTTGACACCTGTGTGCTGTATTTTCACTCAATAAGACTTTTTCCCCAAAAGTGTGGGGTATGTTAGTCCATGGAGTAAATGTAAAAAAAGGACAACAGCACAAAGTGCTGATAAAATCTGAGTGTGTGTGCATGTCTGTAAGTGTGTGTCAAACTTGTGTGTGCCTGCGAGATAGAGGTGCTTTGGCGGCGATGGCAGACAGGCACTGATCAGTTATTCTGCCCACCCACCACACCTCCATGGTCTTTTGTTCAGGGAGTTGCACGCTACCAGTAATGGGGGCATTCTGCATGCTGCCTGTAATGGGGGGACATTCTACTCACTCCCTGTAATGGGGGCATTCTGCATGTTGCCTGTAATGGGGGATTCTGCAAGCTGCTTGTAATTGGGGGAGGGGGTTTGCACGCTGCCTGTAATAGGGGGGATTTTGCATGCTGTCTGTAATGGGGGGATTCTTCCAAGCTGACTGTAATTGGGGGAGATTCTGACACGCTGCCTGTGATGGTTTTTTGGGGGTATTCTGCCACACTGCATGTAATAGGAGGATTCTGCACATTGCCTGTAATGTGGGGGTAATCTGAAAGCTGCCTGTAATAGGGGGTTTCCGCACATTTCCTGTAATGGGGGGGTATTCTGCATGCTGTCTGTGATGGGGGATTAAACACGCAGCAGCAGCACATCCACATATAGAAGCAGCATAAAGAAAAGGTTAGAATCTTTGTAATGAGGTGCTGGGTGGCAGGATTTGGTTAGCTGGGGTCCCCTGCATGAACGTTAAGTTTAGGGTCCACTTTTGAATTTTTGAATGTGTATATTTTTGTGTGCCAAAAGGATGTCCTCAAGGTGCTGACCTTATCTAGTATTTTTCCTATGTTACAAAATGTGTTTTAAGGCAGCAGTTTTCACTATCTGCGATCTGTTGCCATTGGGAAGGTACATTTCTGTATGCCAAGATAAGAGAAGTAAGTCCTGTACACTCTGCTAACACATGCCTAGCAGCAGTGTTCTGTGTGTGCAGGACTTTCTGCTAACTGGGTGGAACTGTTTACCACTACCGGGTAGTTGCTTGCTGCCAGTCTGGTACCCCACATAAACATGATGGGTGATGGCTCTATGCTAACCACATTGCCATTGGTCACATGGGACATCAAAATGGTTGCTGGCAGTGAAGGTATTCAGCAGCTCTGCCTGGCCGTTGTCTGCTACATGTTACAGTGCAGGGGGGCATCCCAAATCCAGATGCTCCTGAGTTGTTGGGGTGAGCAGACCTCCAGTGTCTAGCTTGAAGGTCTGCATTAAGAGCTCCATGAATAGAACCTAGCACTCTAGAAATGTTGATATGATAGAAGTAATTACAAAATGTATTAGGCTTAACTCCCATGGAAGGTTATTGTATCAATATCTGCTGTAAAAATATCTCATGACAATTTGCTAAGGATTTTGATTCGTTTTTTGATTAATTGATTCCAGGGTTCGTTTTGCACAGTTAACATTGTAGTCAGATTCAAAGCATAGGTTTCTAAGGACATCTACTGGCCTAACTTGCTTAGTGCAGCTTAAATAAATTGATTTTAGGTGGAAACAGACGAAAACAGATAATGGTTTCTTTTTTTCCCTTATTGCAATTCAGCACCATTTTTAGCTGTGAGAATTATTTGAACATTTACACAGCTAAAAATGGTGCTGAATTGCACTAAGGAAAAAATCATTATACAATTTTTTCTCACAAATAAATGTGAGAATAAAATGCTCCTTGTACTGAATCAGTCCTATGCTCTCAAAGGTTGTTCTCATGTGTCCCCTGAGATTGTTTCTCATGTGTTCCCTGAATCATGCAAACGATTGTCTCATGAGAGAATGATTTTGCACCAAGGGCAAACCAGTGCTGATCTGACCCTCGGAATCTAAAGTTAGATTTTAAGCGGCAGACAAGGCAATGGCAATAAGGTGACAGCAGGCAGCCCATCTGATGCCTGTCCCATGTGCCTCCAATTACCAAGAAGAAGCTGTAGCAGGCTACGAAGTTTGCCCTCCTTTTAATTTCATTTCTGTACTCTGTCCCTTGGAGCTCAGTGGTCCTGCAGCTGTTTCTGACCACAGCAAAAAGCATGCATGACATGCCCTTTTCAGTTCACACACGCTTTAAACCAAATTAAATCAAGGCATCTAGCTTTGTTTAGAATACATAAAGTATTTTCATGTAATTGGAGATTTTGCAATGCATTGAAATGGTTTATTTGACACTGTTCCCACAGGGGATAGGAAGGGAAAAATATGTAATGTGCCTGGACAAGAACATTAAATGTGGACCTTGTTGCTGCAGAGACACAGGTTTTCAGTTTGCTAAACCTACCTCCTCCATTTATCTGTGACCATCTGAGTTCCACTCCTTGGGACATCTCGAATTGGGATGTCCCTCTGTATGAAACCCCAATAGACAGTTTCACTCACCTTCTCCTGGACCCCTCACCGCATCTGTGCGCTCCAGCCGCATTCCCTGCTCCCTTCTAGCTGTGCAAGCGTCCGGCCTTTCGGAATGGGCGGCACGGACAAACCACGGCTCTAAGGTGGGCGGGGTATGCGGCTGGTTTTGCTGCTCGACTCCCTTTGGCACAGCATGGCTGCTTAGCCATCCAGACGACTTAGCTGTCAGCGGAACTAAAGGGAGCCGAGTGAAATCGAGCATGCTCCATGGCCCTTCAGACCTCTCTGGTGCAGCAGGACTGTGGCCGCAAAAAGTACTGCCTGCACCCCATTATAGTCTATAGGACCACAACTGTGAAAATGCAAATGCATTTTTCAGGCGGTACCACATGCACTTTGTGTTTGCGGCAGCAGAGATTTTAATGGGATTCAATAGACAGGCCTTAGTATTGTAGGAGCAGATACTGTAGCAGAGGTGGGTATGTCCCCCCACAGCCATGATCTTGATGCTATAGCACTGCAGGGCAGACCTTAAGCTTCGGTGTCTTTACTGGGGGGTACACCAAAGCCAGGTAAAGAAAGGGAAGCTTGGGAGGTTTGGGAGGCAGGGGGAAGAGGGGGTATAAGAAGAGGAATGTAACTCCCAAGCATATCATTTTGTGTGCAGCATGGGATCATTGCCTCCCTGAAACACTGAACAGCTTTGGGCCCTGGTGAGTTCCCACAACTGTTAATGACGATATATATAGGCTGGTAAAGTAGGCGGATAAGAAAGAGGAGACACAGGAAAAAGGCAGAAGACAGATGGAGCAGCAGTAGAAGAAGCAGGGGAAGGTGGCTGCTATGACCTCTGGGCCAGGTGCTCTTTACAACGAATGGGGTGCTGGGCCCCCATCTGGTTGTTCATGCAGGAGGTGCCCATCTTATTGTGTTCCTCAGGTGCTGACCACAAATTACCAATGATCTATCATCCTGCAACCCGACAAAAAATGACCATAAAGATGATGTCTTTCAGTGGTTTTGGGCTGCTCTGCCATACCTGCACTAGTAGAACATGCCTGGCTGATCACCATTGGCCATGGGGTGGCATCAACCTCATGCCTGGAGCCATGCCCCCCCAGGTGCAAGATTTATAACTAAACTTGGTCAGAGGATAAGGCTGATATATATATATAAATATATATATATATATATATATGAATCTGCAAAATGGGTTTGAATTTCAACTTTTCCTGCTGGGGCAGGTTTTTCTTTGTGGAGAAGCACGGAGGCCTATGCCCCTGTATAGACTATATCTCAGTAAAGTCATGGTCAAGAACAAGTACCCCTTCCCTTGATTGAAGACTTGTTTAATCAAGTAATTCATGCTAAGGTCTTTAAATTATAAGCCCCTCTGACCCTCTGAGGTCTAGCCTTCAATACCAAAGATGGGCACTACGAGCACTTGGTGATGCCCTTTGGCCTATGTAATCCCCTCGGCTGTCATAGAAAGCATGTTTGTCTAGTTCTCCAGAAATTGTGGGAGAACCGCCTCTATGCCAAGCTCAAGAAATGTGTATTTGAAGTGCCCAAGACTCCCTTTTTGGGATACATAATCTCTAACACAGAGTTGACTATGGACCAGTCCAAGGTATAGGCAGTCCTCCATTGGCAGCAACCCAAGGATTTGAAAGGGTTACAGAGATTCCTGGGGTTTGCTAAGTTTATAGGCAATTCATTAAGAATTTCTATCCATAGTCTCTCCACTTACGGATCTTACCGAGAAGGGTGCTTTAATCTTGAGCTGTCATACCCTGCTTATCATGCATTCCAAAGTTTAAAAGCTGCCTTCAGTTCTGCCCCAGTGTCGGTTCACCCAGATATATGTTGAGTCTTTGTGGTTTAGATAGATGCGTCTGAGCTTGGAGTGGTTTCATTTCCAGAAAATTGAGTCCAGCCTTACAAAACTATGATATCGGAAACAGAAAGCTCCTAGCTGTAAAACAGGCCTTTGAGAAATGGAGGCATTGGTTAGAGGGGGCCCAGTTCCCAGTTACAGTCTACACTGACCATAAAAACATAGAATATATTGAGTCAGCTAAGAGGTTGTCCCACGTCAAGCCCATTGGTCACTTTTCTTTTCTAGGTTTAACTTCACCATAACTTACAAGCCCGGTTCCAAGAACTTCAAAGCTGATGCCCTCTTACGTAGTTTCACCGATCTGGAGGGAGTTACTGAAGAGAATCTTCCCATACCCCCACAAGGGAAAGTGATTGCTGTCCTTCTACCCGATCTGACAGCTGAGTTTGGTCAATTTCAATCTGATTCTCCCCCAGGTAAACCCTGCAGAGTTCTGTTTGTTCTGCTGCCCCACCATCTTGCTGTCCTCCAACAGTTTCATGAGACCATGGCTGTTGAGCACACAGGATAAAGAAAATCCCTGCTCTCCTAAACAGTAACATCTGATGAGCATTTGTTCAAGTTTGTAAGATGTGTGCTCGTACTAAAACCCCCAGGTCTGCACCTGCTGGTCCCTTGATGCCATTGCAACCTTCGACTCACATAGCCATGGATTTCATCTCAGATCTGCCCCATTCACAAGGAAATTTGACTATTTGGTCTTGTGGATCAGCTTAGTAAGATGGCTCATTTTGTTCCCCTTAATAAATTACCAACAGCTAAAGAGTTAACTCTTCATAGACCCCATCTTTTGTTTGTTTTAAATGACATCTCGATTGCAGTTTGTGTCATATTTCCGGAGTATCTTTTGTGCCCAATTGGGCTTTTCTGTCTCATTATCATCTGCATAGCACCTACAATGCAATGGACAGACCGGGAAGACCAATCAGTCAAAGGGACAATACCTTTGTTGCTTTGATACTGTTTGCCAAACTGACTGTGCAGAATACTTTTGCCTTTAACAATGCAGTAAATGTTTCCATGGGTTACTCAGCCTTTGGTAAGGATCTCAAGTTCTCCTCTCTCTGTGGTCCATTCTTGGCCTTGCCCTCCTTAGAAGAATGGTTGTAGGCAGATCAGTGGGCTAAAGTCTGGCGGAATCTGGTGGGGGCAATTGGTCAGCAAAAAACCCTTGCTGTCCATCACTGCTCCAGCTGTCCAAGGTTTGGGACCTAGTCTGGCGCTCTACCAAGAATCTGGCCTTACAACCCCAAAGTAGGACCTGTTATATCGGCCCATTCCACATCTCGATGATCAATCAGGTCACTTACAGGGTGAACCGGTGAAACTCCTGCAATTGCTTAACTAACTCCTTCTATGTTTCCCTCCTTAAGCAGGTCTTTGGGCTAGTACCTGAGACATCCTATCCAGCTATTTTAGTTGAAGGTTAACAAGAGTATGAAGTCAGCCAGATTCTTGACTCCCGTCTCCTCCACAATTCCCTTCAAAATCTGGTTGATTGGAAGGCTTACGGATTTAAGGAGAGGAGCTGGGTTCCAGCCTGGGACATTTTATTGATTGATTGGGAGGTTTCATAGGGAGAATCCTCTTAAACCCAGGTTGAAGGGTCCTAGGGCCCCTCCAGGGGGGGGGGGGGGTAATGTGAGGTCCTTACCTGTTCCCCCCAGGCCTGCGGCGTCCTCTGGGGCTGAGGTCCGAGCGGCAGGTGCCCTAGCATCACTTCCAGAAAGCAGGACAGACAACAAGCCACATGCTGTCCTGTCCTCACATCCCAGTAGCCTCCTGAGCACTAGGTAATCAGTGTACGAGTCCAGCATGCATCCGCCCCTGCATTGGAATCGGGCCAATGAGTCCTCATGATTAAAGGGGCCACTGCCCCTTCCTGTAGTGTAGGCCAATGATCCCAAATGTTAAGTTGAATCCTGTCCCTGACCAACCAGAGTCTGCTTCCCTTAGCAGGATGACCTGACCCGGCCCCTTCCTTATGGTCACTGGTCCCTCACCCTTTAAATATGGGCCTCTTCTGGCTCATGATGCCTGTGATAGCATGTACTGTGCTAAGGGTTTTCTATGACACAGCCTTGATTCCTATTGTCAACTCTTGTTACATCTGAGCTCCTCTGCTAGCTGCCTGGACTGACTCCTGGAGGCTGACTCTGTAAGTGGCTGCTTGGTAAGTGGTGAGTTAAAGCAGGATCTCCTGTGGTAAGCTTTGGGAAAGTGGGCTTATTTGGTAAGTAAAATATAACAAACTGTAGTTGTTTTATTTATGTGAATCAGTGTGTTATTGCTGGCACAAATTTAAACAAAAGAACGTTTTTTTTTTCACTTTCTCTCTCCTGGATTCCTGCTGAGGCCTAATTGAGTCCTAATTGAAGCAGGTGTGTTATAAGCCATTGTACAGCTCTTGGAGCTTGCTCCTGGAGGCTGACTCTGTAAGTGGCTGCTTGGTAAGTGGTGAGTTAAAGCAGGAGTTAAAAGCAGAAGCTACAAGCAGAAGTGTTGAAGCTGTAAGTATCTACCTTTGATTTCAGATTGTTATTTTAAGTGTTGTAAATTCTTCACTCAGTGTTCCAACAAATTGATACAATGGGTTCCATGCCTAACAATTCTGTTCAGTGTACATCTTGTGCTATGTATGCACTTTTTGATCAATCCGTCGATGGTGGATATTTATGCCCCGGATGTCTGCAAATTGCTGATTTGGAAACTGTCATTCACGATCTAAATAAGCGATTGGCAACATTGAGAGACATTGTTGTCATGCCCAAAAATCTGGATCTCACTGATCTGGCATTACATGGGTCAGGGGAGGGGGAGGGTGGTAGTATGGGGGGAAAGGAAAAGCAGGAAAATGAGACAGCTAGCTGGATAACAGTTAGAAGATGGGGTAGGGGTAAAAGTTATCGGGAGGCTAGCCCTGAACAGCCACCTCCAAACATGTTTGCCCGGTTGGCAGATGAGGAGGATGTTAGCTCAGGGATGGCACAGCTGCAGCAAGACACATCTGTCAGCTCCAGTAAGAAAGGGAGGGGAAATGGGAGAACAGGGCAGCCAAGACAGGTGCTGGTAGTGGGTGACTCTATTATTAGGGGAACAGACAGGGCAATCTGTCACAAAGACCGGGATTGCCGAACAGTGTGTTGCCTTCCTGGGGCAAGAGTACGGCATGTAGCGGAGCGGGCTGACAGATTATTGGGAGGGGCTGGCGCGAACCCAGTGGACATGGTGCATATTGGCACAAATGACATAGGAAGAAGTAGGTGGAAGGTCCTTAAAAATGATTTCAGGGACTTGGGCCGTAAGCTTAAGGCAAGGACCTCAACTGTAGTATTCTCAGAAATACTACCAGTACCAAGAGCCACACCAGAAAGGCAGCGGGGGATTAGAGGGGTAAACAGGTGGCTCACAAATTGGAGTAAAAAGGAGGGGTTTGGGTTCTTAGAGAACTGGGCCGACTTCACAGTGGGCTACAGGTTCTTTCGCAGGGATGGGTTGCACCTCAATGGGGAGGGTGCATCTGTTCTGGGGAGAGGATGGCTAAAAGGTTGGAGGAGTGTTTAAACTAAGCACTGGGGGGAGGGTAATAGCAGTTACAAAGGGGAAGTTAGGAAAGAAAGTGACAGTGGGTGTAGACATGAAACTGGGGGTGGAGAGGGGGGAGGGGTTAGCACATCTAGGAGGAAAAAGGGCAATATACAAAATTATCAAAATTATCATAAGCATTTGAAATGCATGCTTACAAATGCTAGAAGCTTGACTAATAAAATGGATGAACTAGAACTAATAATAACAGAAGAGCAATATGACATAGTGGGGGTAACAGAGACCTGGCTGGATGAAAGCTATGACTGGGCAGTAAATCTACAGGGCTACTGTGTGTTTAGGAGGGACCGTAACAAACGCAAAGGGGGTGGAGTCTGCTTAATTGTAAAATCCTCTCTACAACCCACTCTGCGGGAGGATATATGTGAGGGGAATGACCATGTGGAGTCTGTATGGGTAGAAATACATGGAGGGAGAAACAAAAATAAAATACTGATGGGGGTTTGGTACAAACCTCCAGATATATCAGAATCCATAGAAAATATGATGCTAAGGCAAATAGATATAGCCGCTAAACTAAATGAGGTAGTGATTATGGGGGACTACCCAGATATAGACTGGGACACTGAAACATGTGTTTCGCATAAAAGTAATAGTTTTTTTATCTAACACAAGTACAAGCTGCAACAAGGGGGGAAGCCATATTGGACCTAATACTAACCAATGTACCAGACAAAGTAGTAAAGGTACAGGTTGGGGGACACCTTGGAAGCAGTGATCATAATATCATTAATTTCCACTTAGCAGTCACTAGGATGCCTTATCAAGGAGCCACAAAAACTTAGCCCTAAACTGCATTAACTGGGAAAATGTCCTTAAAAAACAAAAGCATGGACACTAAATGGGATACTTTCAAAGGAATCCTTAATTTTCATTATGACAGATATATACCTTACAGGAATAAAACTATTAGACACACATGTAAACCGATGTGGCTAAACAAAAAGGTTAAGGGGGCAAAAAACAAAAAAAAAAGGCGTTTAAACGTTTAAAGCAGGAAGGGACAGCGGAAGCGTTAAAATATTATAAAGAAGAAAATAAACAATGCAAACAACAGATAAGGGCAGCTAAGCTGGAGACAGAAAGACTGGTCGCAAAAGAGAGTAAAACTAACCCCAAATTATTCTTTAGCTACATAAACCGTAAAAGGTACAAACCTGAGAGTGTGGGCCCCCTGAAAAGCAATGAGGGGACACCTATAGAGGGAAATGAGGAGAAAGCAAATTTACTAAACAACTTCTTTGCTTCTATATTCACAAAAGAATGTGACATGCCGAGTGAAATGCAGGGGAATAACCGAAACCCTGCATTAAATGTCACTGGTCTAACCAAGGAAGAAGTCCAGAACCGTCTCAAGCAGATAAAACTCAATAATTCACCGGGACCAGATGACATACATCCTCGTGTTTTAAGGGAGTTATGTACAGTAATAGACAAGCCATTATTTCTAATATTTGTGGACTCAATAACTACAGGGTCTGTTCCGAGGGATTGGCGCTTGGCAAATGTGGTGCCAATATTCAAAAAGGGATCTGGGGGGAACCTGGGAACTACAGACCGGTAAGCTTAACATCTGTGGTGGGCAAGCTGTTTGAAGGTTTCTTAAGGGATACTATCCTGGAGCACCTTGGAGAAAATGACCTTATTACTCCATATCAGAATGGATTTATGAGGAATCGCTCCTGCCAGACAAACCTAATTAGCTTTTATGAGGAGGTAAGTTCAAGATTGGATTAGGGGGAGTCATTGGATATCATATATCTTGACTTTTCTAAAGCATTTGATACTGTGCCACATAAAAGGCTGGTACAAAAGATGAGAATGCTTGGACTAGGGGAAAACATGTGCAGATGGGTGGAACATTCGCTTAATGATCGGAAGCAGAGGGTGGTTATCAATGGTACACACTCAGATTGGGTCACTGTTACTAGTGGAGTACCACAAGGGTCAGTTCTGGGACCAATTCTCTTCAATATATACAGTATATAAATGACATTGGGTATGGATTAAACAGTAAAGTCTCAATCTTTGCAGATGATACTAAGCTGTGTAAAGTAATTAAAACAAAAGAGGACAGCAGGCAGCTATAAACAGATTTAGATAAATTGGAAGTATGGACAGTTAAATGGCAAATGAAGTTTAACACAGATAAATGTAAGGTTATGCACATGGGAAGGAGAAATCTGTATCATGATTACACACTAAATAAACAAACACTTGGTAAAACAACAATGGAAAAGGACCTAGGGGTTTTAGTTGACAATAAGCTCAACTGTAGTAATCAATTCCAGGCAGCTGCTGCCAAAGCAAATGGGATCATGGGGTGCATCAGGAGGGGCATAGGTGCTCATGACCAGAGCATAATTTTACCCCTGTACAAGTCACTGGTCAGACCCCATATGGAGTACTGTGTACAGTTCTGGGCACCTGTGCTTAAGAAGGACATATCGGAACTGGAGCATGTTCAAAGAAGGGCAACAAAGTTAATAAAAGGAGTGCGGGGACTAGAGTACCCTGAAAGATTGTCAAAGTTAGGTTTATTTAGTTTAGAAAAAAGACGATTGAGAGGTGATCTAATAACTATGTAGAAATATATTCGGGGTCAATACAAAGATCTGTCCCACAATCTATTTATACCTCGGAGTGTAACTATAACCCGAGGGCATCCACTAAGGTTAGAGGAAAGGTGCTTTCTCCACCGACATAGGAGGGGATTCTTCTCTGTAAGAGCAGTGAGACTATGGAACTCGCTGCCAGAGGAGGTAGTTATGAAGGATACAGTAAAAACGTTCAAAAGTGGCCTTGATGCCTTCCTGGCACATAATAACATTTCCAGCTATGGCTACTAGACCACTGCTAAAAAGGCTGAACTGGATGGACTAAAGTCTTTATTCAGCCTTACATACTATTGGCCTGATGCAGAGCCTCCCCGTTCAGCTATCCCGTACGTTTTCCCGTTGGTTTTGGGCTGTGATCAGGTCCTGAAAGGGTGCTACGTTGCTTTTTGTGTGCGTTTATGCGCTCAGGTGTGTCGGCATGCGCCTTTCCGATTGAAGGCTCGCAAGAGGCTGAACTCCATGAAAACGGACTGGCCGTTGATTGGTCCATTTTTTAAATTGATTCAGAGCCTTGATTTCCAATTGAAACCAGCCCCATTTAACGAGGGCCTCGACGCTTCACTTACGGCCACTATTAGCACCCGTATTTGAGCTCCGTATCATGGTTTCCTCTGTGCGCGAGCATCAAAGGCGTCAGCTATGTGGTCTTGTACTTTTGAGCATGGCAGAAACCAGGCTGCACCGAACACGTTTGGACATCAATGGCATGCATGACGTTGAGCTATTCGAGCTCACCCGCCTTAACCGTGTTTCTCTCCTGGACTTGTATAGCCAGCTGCAGCCATGGTTAGCCCCAACCACAAGAAAGGGGCATGCAATTGCAGGTATGACCAAATTGGTTGGCTGCCTGCAGTTTTTGGCAAACGGCTTGTTTCAGAGACTGGGTGCCTTCTCCGTGGGGATGTCCCAGTCTACGCTGAGTCGCAGCCTAACCAAGTTTTTGGATGGCATGGCTACCCTGGCACCCAAATTTATATTTTTCCCACACACAGGGGAAGGCTGGAATGCGGTTAAGCTGGGCTTTTATAACATAATAACACGAGATACTGATCTGACGGATAAACCCCATAACCCCAGAAGTGGTACCACTTCAAGAAACAGCTTCACATATTCACAGAGCTCTTTTTTGTCAGACAGTACCGACGAACTAGACGGGGGGGGGGGGCTCGAGAAAGAAGAGGCGACAGGGGGGTGAGACTAAGAGACCGCAACAAATGGGGTTACGGCAGACAGATACAACCACTGCCCAGATAACTCCATTTAGCGGTTTGGACCCCAATATGAGCATGACAATGGGGCAAACCTCTATAGATGTGACAACCCCTCCAGCAGAACACAATCTTCAGTTACAGATAATTAACCTCACAGATGTGCCTTTATCACAAGCAGAGAGGTCGGTATTAGCCAAAGGCCTCTCTTTCTCCCCATCTGTGAATATAAATAAATTTGAGGTGACTAAAGATATATTTCTTTTCTGTAGACGCCTACTCCTAAAGAAACACTTTGCGAATCTCCAGCGACACAAAGATGGCATTGATTGGGACCCGGAGGAGGTACAGACTTTGGCCATTTTGGAGGAGCTCAATGATCAGACTATGGATCAGTCAAAAAGAAACCATTTCAAGAAAAAATCTACCTTCTCTCCCCCGTTATCCACGAACCCGGCGATACAAACATTTTTTCAAATGGTGAGTGAAGAAGTGAGAAACTTACCTATTCGGGGGGGTGCATGTGCATTTTTGAAGGTGGAAAACCCAGTGACCCCAACATTTTATATGTTGCCAAAGGTTCACAAGGACCGCCTTAGACCACCTGGACACCCGATTATCTCCGGGATGGGATCCCTTACAGAACACATCTGTATGTGGGTGGATAGTTTTCTTCAGCCCCACGTGATGGGCCTGGCCTCGTATCTCCGGGATTCACTAGACCTACTGTCTAAAGTGGACCAGTTACATCTACCAGAGAATTGCCTACTGGTAACGTGATGTCGAGGCCCTGTACTCGAATATTTCACATGAATTCGCCATGCGTACCGTTGAGTACTTTTTGAGTATGGAAGCTAATACACAGCCCAGGAGGAGACAATTTATCTTAGATGTCGTCCAGTTCGTACTGGAACATAATTACCTCGTTTTCAATAAAAGCTTCTATAGACAGAGGATGGGGGTGGCGATGGGTGCTAAGTGCGCACCCTCGATCGCCAACCTGTTTCTAGGTTGGTGGGAGAGGGAGGTAGTGTTCAATGACTCGGGGGATCTGAACCAGGGCCACATAGTGGCCTGGTTCAGATTCATTGATGATATTTTGTTCCTCTGGGATGGCACCAAAACTGAATGTGATGATTTTCTCTTGACCTTAAATAACAATGATTTGAACATCACCTTGACATCTTATTCATCAACAGAGAGCGTCACTTTTCTGGACTTACATCTTACGGTGAAACCCGAGGGGCATATGGAGACCATCCTACATCGAAAGGACACTGCCACAAATAGTCTATTACATTTCGACAGCGCACACCCAGACCACCTCAAGAGAGGTATACCAATTGGTCAATTCCTCAGGTTAAAACGAAATTGGAGTACCAACAAGGAATTTGAGTGACAGGCGGCTTTCCTCAAGGAAAGATTTAAAGCTCGGGGCTACCCTAAGCGACCTTTGGCAGAGGCAGTGAGAAGGGCACGTGTCTCCAGTCGTAAAGATCTACTACAAAAACGGGAACGCCAGCCACCACAACAACAAATTGGAGTAGTGACAAGGTACAACAATCAATGGGGCCATATAAGGACCAACCTGGCACACCATTGGGATATTCTCAAAAGTGACAGAGATTTAAAGGATTGGATCCCAGACAGACCACGGGTGGTAGCAAGAAGAGCAAAAAATCTGAGGGACCACCTTTGTCACAGCCATTTTTTGCCAACAGAGGACACATGGTTGAATACCATGGGCAGTAAAGGGTCAGCACCCTGTGGGAAGTGCTCCATTTGTCAACACATGCAACCAACCAAAGAGGTGAGTAACCTGTTTACAGGCCAGAGCTTTGAATTACGTGACTTTATCAATTGTAATACGAAATCTGTTGTGTATGCCATCAAATGTTCTTGTACCAAATTTTATGTAGGGGAGACCAAAAACATGCTGAAAAACAGAGTGCAGTCACATCTCTCCAACATCCGACTAGCATCTCGGGTATTGTCACGGTCACGATATTGTTATATATATTCTTTGCAAGATTGGTACACGTTTGTAATATTTGCTTTCTTAGCAATCGTATCAGACACGGGTTAATATTGTGTGTTTTTTTATCAGTTGTGGTCCTTGTTTGTCACCTCACATTTTTTCTTTGATTTGATTTGCTCAGATGGTGGCCATAGGTGGTGCGGTCTTCCGTGGGAGAACATCGTGGATCTACTTAGGGGAGATGTCACCCCATGGGCATAGCGAGATATATCTTATGGAGGACAAGTTTCTTTGACCTGTGCACTGGAATCTGTAGCTGACCTTTAATCCTCTGCTTAACCACAGTCATTAAATGTGAAGTGGGACTCAGGTGCATGAGCTGAAATTGGACTGGCACCTTAAATCCAAACATTGAACAAGTGGGGACCACACAGAAGTCACCATAGTCCTTTATGGTATGATGATTTAGAACTGGAATGGGACTTAGCAGCGCTTCAAGATGGGCTCAAAGAAAAGGGCTGTTTATTAGTTAATATATATCTACACAGATAAGCGGATGAGTATTGCTTCATAATTATGATTGAGATTTGTTCTAGGTACTAATTAATGTATTGTTTAAATTGGGGTTTTGTTCCCCATCAATTATGGTTTGGTTCCGCATTGTTGACACCCATTTCGTTATGCAGTTGGCTTCCCTCCTTGTGCTCGGCGGTGACGAGGGCCCCAGACACGCGTCCCCGCCCCCTGCTGCTTTCTATCCACTCCGGGCGCTCCCGCCCCCCCTTTGCAGCTGATGACGGCAGTCGGGTCATCACGGGGGGCGTGACCGCGTGCGGGTGGGCGGACGGTGACTATTCACCTGGATTCCGGTGATGGGAGCGCGTGACGTGACGTGCGGCCCGCACTGCCGAGTATAAGGGAGCCACATGCAGGTGATCCGGCACCCCAATCAGAAGCCGTGTAGCAACGGCGGAGCGCGCGGGGAAGCTTCGGTCTCATGGTCTACATTGCCAAGTTTGGGCGGTATTTATCTTTCTTTGTTTTCATGATTGGTGTCCATATCCAGTTACATGGCACTTTGCAATAACTGAGTTACTAAATATTCATGGGTAAGATTTAGTTTTGACAATGTTTGTTACACACTAATTTCTTTACAATGTATCACTGCTTGAGCTATACAGGCAGATTTTTTCTCAGCACTTTCTCACTCTTGTCACTTTATTAGTAGCCCGCATCTTCCTTTCAGGCCTTCTGATTTGGAACACACCTGGGGATATTTATCCACTTACATAGATTAGGGTAGCGGCTTCATACATGGTTTCTTCTTTTTGTATACACCTTTTTGCTAATCACTTCAGGGTCTTACCAGGCACAGCCACTGCAATTACTCTTAGGTAGGTGACTGTCCAGCAGGTTAAATATTATTTTCCCCTTTATAGTATGGGGTTTCTTTATTATATAGTCACATAGACACATTTTTGATTAGGCTCATTTGCACAGTTTATTAGTTGTTACCGCCCTTACCTGGAATTATTAATTATTTATTAATTCATTAATTATTAATCATTTGCTTATATATTGTGTATAGGATTTACTTATCTATTGCATTGGTAATCATAGGTTTAGTCCAGCATATCTTGGTGTTAGTGCTGGTGGTTGCATAATTAGTAGGAGTATACCACCAGGAGACCTCCATTTTTAATCTTGTCTTGTCTTTTGTGTATTTTTTAACCTTTATATGCCACTAATAAATTATATTGTTTACTCTCATACATCTGCCGGTGTGCCTATGTTTATGAATTCCATTTCTTCTTTTTTCTTGGTGTACAATTACGTGGTTTGTGGAATTCAGGGAGCACCCAAGCAGTCCTGATTGATTTGTTCTAAGATTGCAGTAGTGCCCCTCACCAGTAGTTTTGAATAATAACATAGCCGACATGCCCAACATCATGGGTGCCATTGATTGTACCCACGTATCGATCATTCTGCCTGCTGACCAGGAATATCTGTTCAGGTATGTGGTTTAGGTCTGCTTGGTTTTTTTTGGGGGGGGGAGGTTCAAGCAGACCTACACCCTGTGTATCACTAGCATCCATTGTTTAGTAATGTTGTTGATGTTTAAGAATATTTGTGTGCATCTTGACACTTATGGTCACACTAATTACAGTTATGTTGGGTTTGTGCAGGAACAGGAAGATGGGCCATTCGATTAATGTCCAGGCAGTGTCCGGCCCTTATCTGCAATTTTTTAGTATCTTTGCAGCCTTCCCTGGTTCCACGCATGATGCCCACATTTTGAGGAACTCCTGCCTCTTTGAACGTTTTCAATCTGGAGATCTGTCTGGCGGATGGCTACTGGGTATATGTCTCAAACGTGTTGTTGCTGTGAAATTTTAACTTTTTTGGTGGCTGTCCCCCACTAATCTGTGATAGATAGCAATGAAACAGTACAAGTTGGCAATCACTTACTTACCACTATTTGATCATCTTAATTCTTGTATGTCTTCTCCACTATTGCGTCCTGTCCTGGCCCTCTTAGCTATGTAGCATACCACAGTCATTTTATAGGAGTGTACTGGTTGGATGTGCATGTTGGCTCATCAGAACTGTGCTTTGCTCTGACACTGCACAGCGCACCTATTTGTCCCTGTTCAATAATGCTTTAATGCACACCTAAACATTATTGAGGTTATTCCCCTTAGGGCTCTGTCTGTTGTTCCATGTTGTTAGGCTTTTAAAGTTACCTAACATGCCATTTTTGTTTAATGCATGTAAGGTACTTGTGGATATTGTTTAGTTATTAGATTTAGAGTTATTTGATATTTTTGGTTGGCCTTATAGTTATGTGTTGACTAGTTATGGTGCCAGACACTACATATGTTTACAATAGGCACATTTGTCATGTGTGTTGGTGTTATTGTTAGTGCTTATTTTTGGTTGTTTTTTTTTGCAGGTGATTCTGGCTATCCTTTGCTACCATGGCTACTCACACCCATCCTGCACCCATCTTCCCAGGCCCAGGAGCGGTATAACACTGCCCATAGGAGGACTCGCTCAGTGGTGGAACGTGCCTTTGGCTTACTCAAGATGCGCTTCCGATGTCTGGATCAGACTGGGGGTGCACTACAGTATCAGCCTGCAAGGTCATCAAAATCATTCTTGCTTGTGGTGTCCTGCACAACCTTTGCTATCGAGGCCGGATATCCAGATACACTGACCTGCTTGAGGACACTTTAGAGATTTCTGAAGATCACACCCCTCCATACTCCAGATCACCAAGTGGCACAGCACAGGCAATACGTGCTCAACTAGCGGACAATGTTTTTGCATAAAACACACGCCTTTGAAATGTATTTCTTTTAAATGTATTTGTGAATCAACCAAAAATTCTTTTCAATCCTTTTTTGGGATTTTTTGTTAAACTGAAACGTGGGGTCATATACATTAACACAACCATTTAGTGGTAGGTAGAGTCTGATGTTGCAGCTGATGGTTGGGGTGGGTGAATGTGTGCAGCAATATGTGCCAGGCTTTGGTTAATGTGCTGCCATTGTTGGACCATTTCACCCATATGCCTGTTTAGGCTTCTTGTTTCTGCCAGTAGGCCAGACACATTTGAGTTTAAAACCTCTAATTGGTTAGTCATCGATGTTATTTGGGTGCACACCGTGTCATTAAATTGTTGTGTGGTTTGTGAGAATGCTATATTCTCCTGGTGCCACGCTTCCTCCATAATCTGAAGCTGTCTCCTCTGGCTTATATGTCGCCTTGGCTGTGTTCTTGCACTGGCATGGGTGGTTCGGCACCAGATTGAGTTGGTGCTGGTGGTTGGGTTGGCACCGAGTGTGTGGTGTGGACGGCAGAAGTGGTGGTTGTTGGCACAGAGCTTGTGGTAGTGGACACCAGGTGATGAAGTTGCTGTGCCTGTTGGTTCTGATGTTCGCACACTGGTTCTGTAGGCATTTGCGGCATCTGATTTGTGTCCTCCTCCAAATCTCGAATGTCTTCAATAATTGGGGGACTTTGTATGTTCTATAAAGAAATGTAGTATTTATTGAGTTCACTATTGGATGCAAGTGCAATTTCCAAAGTCTAGACAGTGGACCATTGACTTACCTCATCCAAACACTCAATTTGGTTTGTGTGGGAAGAAACCTAGTGTGGCATGGGCCTCTGGGACAAGTCAGGGGTTGCTTGGCCTTGTGACGTGTGTTGAGTTTGTTCTTGGAAGAGAGAATGAAATGTAATTTTTAGCAACAAACACAGTGTGTATTAACGGTTCCCAAAGTTTTTGGTTCCACATTGAAAAGTCTCTCTGTAAAAACAAACTCACCTTTTGACCTGACATTCCTGTCTGTGTCTAGGCCCTCTGGCAGGCCCTTAAGGGTTGCAGGGTGAATATATGTGTAGACATGTTGTTCTGCTGAGGTTAGTGTGATTTTAGTCAGGAGACCACCCCCTGTCTGCTGGCTGGGGTAGATTAAAACACACCAATTAAGTGTTACATCCTGTTACAAAGCAGGCTAGACATGCATTTACACTCTGCTGGCGGTGCATGTCCATTTTTTTTTCCCATAATATTTGAGATCCCCAAATTTGCGCTTAATTTGCTCAAGATCTCTCCTGACAGAGCCAACACTATTAACTTGGCTGCAAATATTAGCCCAGATCTCCTGCTTTGCCTGCTTTGTGGTGCTTTTTGAATAACGGCCAAATAGGGCATCATAGTGCTCACAGACACCAGTGGCTACAGCCATGCTTTGGCCATCACAAAAACGGGCTGTAAGTGAGCCATGGCATAACTGACGGTGTGTGGTGTCCCCTGCATCAGATGAAATAGATGTCTGGCTGTCTGGGGAGTCGTGTTGGGTTCTTGGGCTTATGGGTGAGTGTGATGGAGTGTGGGTGCTGCTCTGTGTTAATGGCTGGGTGCCTGTGGAGCTTTCACCCGTTGAGCTCTCTAGTGAATCTGTGGTAGTGGTACTTTGTGACACAGAGTGTTGCGGAGGAGGGGTGGGTGGCCTGGGTGGGGTGGAGGTTTTGGGACCTACGCTTCCCCTTGGTGGTGTGTCTTGTTTTTTGGGCATGCTTTGTGTGTGGAGGAGGTGCAGGCTGCAGGCTTTTAATAGATTTGGGTCCCTTGTGAGGCCTGGCAGATTTAGCAGGTGCTGGCGAATGTGGCAAGGGCTCCTTGCTCCTGCGTTTTGGGTGAGCTACCTGTGTGTGTGTCTTAGCCACCCTTTTAGTAGGTGCATGTCCATCCTGGCTCTTGTGGCAGCTCTTGTGTTGTTTTTTGTGTGCTGGATCTGAGCGGCTAGTATGTGCCTCTGGGCTTTTGTGGGTCTTACGACTCCCTTTTGGTCTGGCCATAGTGATATGGTATCCAACACAGAGCTGAGTGCATTGACCTTTAAATATTTTTACCGTGTGGGCGTGTTCACCATCGTGTGTGCCTGCGTGCACGCACGCACGCATGTCACCGCGGGGGAACGTCATAGCCATACCCGGAACCCCTAAAAAAATGTCGCCAGCAATTTACACTGCGGAGCAGGACAACCTTATCATGGATGTGAGTAGGCGAGCGTGCGTTTATGTGCGCGCACAAGGCGCTTTAAAAAAATAGCTATGGCAGGGCAAGATTAATGAGGATCAACTGACTTGTTAAAGTAAACTACTAGACCACCTTACTTTAAAACATGTGCGCAACATCAAACTAGCCTACATGCATATTGTAGAACTAGGTCCATGTAAGTAGGAATGAGGGGCAGAAAGTGACTTTAGGTAGGGCATGAGACTTGGAAATGTTTTTGTGTGACTAATGGGGTACCATTGTATTTTTTTTCAAAACAGATGATGCTGAGGAATCGCTATCATTTCCTGCCATGCGATTATGAGGAGAGGACGTTGGCGCTGGCTATGGTGGATGCGATAGCCCGCATTTCTGGAACCACCTATACCTTCACACAGATCGCCCAACACTGGTCTGATTTAAAGAGGAGGCATAGGCCCCGGGTGAGGCGATACTTCGCAAAACACTTTCCAGGTAAGTCGGGATACTTGACATGCAATAATCACACTGGCCTTACCTGGGCGTGTTTTTATGATTGTGTTGATATTTCAGCGCATGAATGGAATATGCGGTTCCGCCCCATCCGGAGAAGAGCCCGCAGCCCAGTGTTGGACGAATCTGGTGAAGGGATAGGTGGTCCCCCGCCAGTGCCAACGCCCACCCCCCCTCTTCCAGTGAGTATGAGGAACCTCTTGACCTCAGTATGCAGGGGGGGGGGGATCGCATGGCAGGGAGTCAAGCAACACCGAGCAGCAAACTGACTCTGGTAAGACTCTCAAAATTACATATGTCCAGATACATGCAAGAAAGACATATACTCATGTGCACTATTGTTCTTTTTAGATTCTGACGTCGCAGGCACATCCCAAGGGGTCCAGGAAGCTGGACAAGCAGAAGAGTTGCCAGTGGAAGGTGAGTGATTTGATGCATAGAAGCCTAACCTAACCTGACATTCATGAGCCACAAACAGTCAATAATATACTTGTGTTTTTGATCCCAACAGCTTCACAGCAGCAACAGATGGGGGAAGAAGGGAGGAGACTGCGCCCCAGACTCCATGTTGGCCACAAGCCTTGTAAGTTTAGGATCTATCTAAAAAATGTATTTGCAACTCATGTCCTCAAATAAAAAATGGTCCCAAAAAAATAAAGTTAAAACATTAGCAAAAGAAAATTGAAAACAAATATGGACACCAAACAAACCCCAAGATAAGCACAACATAATTACAAGCCAAAATTTATGTTTTTCATTCACAGATCAAAGAAAAGGCCAACCATAAAGAAAGCAAGAGGCTCCTGGGTTGTTCAAACAAATTTTATACTTTTTTACAATTTTAAAAATTTTAAACAAAAAAAAAAAAAAAAAATTGTGGTGTGTTCTCTTTCCTGGCACTGTACGTTCTCACAACATAAACATACAGTTACATGTCCCAAAAGGTAAGTATATGGGACAAGGAATAGGAAGAAGAAGGAGAAGAAGAAAAATAGATTCAGGTAAGCAAGAAAGACAAGGAAGAAGAAGAAAAAGAGATTCAGGTAAGCATGAAAGACAAGGAAGAAGAAGAAAAAGAGATTCAGGTAAGCATGAAAGACAAGGAAGAAAAAGAAAAAGAGATTCAGGTAAGCATGAAAGACAAGGAAGATGAAGAAAAATGTAAGTATACTTGTCCAAAACATCAAAATAAGGGTGAAAACGGAAACGGATGGCAAGAAGGTACGTTTGGAAACCCATTAAAAAGGAGGGAAAAACGGATCGTCCGTGTGAACGGGAACGGAAGCCACGACTAAATAGCATGCCCCCGAGAGGGGGAAAAAACCCTTCCCGATTAAAGACACAGAAACGGAGCATTAACGGAGTTCCCCCGACGGCGGCTCTGCATCACATTTTAACCCCGGGACAAATGTAAGCAAAACGGGCCATAGGAAAAACGGAACAAAATAAACTCACATCGGGGGAGGCTCTGCATCAGGCCATATGTTACTATGTTACTATTAGGGATGAGCGAATCGATCCGGACGAACCCGAATTCGATCCGAATTTCATGAAAAATTCGATTCGGATCGAATCTGAATTTCCCCGTGCTTCGATCGCTCGCAGTTTTTCTTTAACATCCATTCATTTACATTACAGGCATTCTCAGATGGCGGACGGGACATGTCCAGACATCTACCCTGCTCCAGTGCATAGTGGGGCAGTCAAATGCAGCCTATCAGCAGCCAGCAAGCCCGGTGAAGTCACAGCGCTATTTAAGGCGGCGGACATCTTGCTTTTCCTCATTTCTCTATTGCATTCGTGAGAGACAGGACACTGCTGTAGGCAGGGAGAGACAGTTAGAGAGACAGGGACAGACAAGGACAGGCAGGAGACAGGCAGGAGACAGGCAGGAAGTCAGCGAGAAGCAGTGAAAGTTAGGAAAAATCGGAGGCAGTCACAGGGAGATTTTTTTTTTTTTCATCCAGCCTGAGTGTTACTGGCTGGCTGACTGGCTTTGTTAGCTGTTTCAGGCTACTTTTGATGTGCATATATACTGAACTGATCTCAAGTCTGCTGTGGGAACATTACCATTTTGTAAAATCTCATTAGCCTCTGTATTTACTCTAAGCTGCAAACTTATTTAAAGTAATTTGGCCTGTATGAGCCTGCTTAGACACTGTTGCTGTGTGCATATATACTGATCTCAAGTCTGCTGTGAGGCATCCCATTCTGTAACATACCATTAGCCTCTGTATTTACTCTAAGCTGCAAACTTATTTAAAGTAATTTGGCCTGTATGAGCCTGCTTAGACACTTTTGCTGTGTGCATATATACTGATCTCAAGTCTGCTGTGAGGCATCCCATTCTGTAACATACCATTAGCCTCTGTATTTACTCTAAGTTGCAAACTTATTTAAAGTAATTTGGCCTGTATGAGCCTGCTTAGACACTGTTGCTGTGCATATATACTGATCTCAAGTCTGCTGTGGGGCCATCCCATTCTGTAACATATCATTAGCCTCTGTATTTACTCTAAGCTGCAAACTTATTTAAAGTAATTTGGCCTGTATGAGCCTGCTTAGACACTGTTGCTGTGTGCATATATACTGATCTCAAGTCTGCTGTGAGGCATCCCATTCTGTAACATACCATTAGCCTCTGTATTTACTCTAAGCTGCAAACTTATTTAAAGTAATTTGGCCTGTATGAGCCTGCTTAGACACTTTTGCTGTGTGCATATATACTGATCTCAAGTCTGCTGTGAGGCATCCCATTCTGTAACATACCATTAGCCTCTGTATTTACTCTAAGTTGCAAACTTATTTAAAGTAATTTGGCCTGTATGAGCCTGCTTAGACACTGTTGCTGTGCATATATACTGATCTCAAGTCTGCTGTGGGGCCATCCCATTCTGTAACATATCATTAGCCTCTGTATTTACTCTAAGCTGCAAACTTATTTAAAGTAATTTGGCCTGTATGAGCCTGCTTAGACACTGTTGCTGTGTTCATATATACTGATCTCAAGTCTGCTGTGGGGCCATCCCATTCTGTAACATACCATTAGCCTCTGTATTAACTCTAAGCTGCAAACTTATTTAAAGTAATTTGGCCTGTATGAGCCTGCTTAGACACTGTTGCTGTGTGCATATATACTGATCTCAAGTCTGCTGTGAGGCATCCCATTCTGTAACATACCATTAGCCTCTGTATTTACTCTAAGCTGCAAACGAATTTAAAGTAATTTGGCCTGTATGAGCCTGCTTAGACACTGTTGCTGTGTTCATATATACTGATCTCAAGTCTGCTGTGAGGCATCCCATTCTGTAACATACCATTAGCCTCTGTATTTACTCTAAGCTGCAAACTTATTTAAAGTAATTTGGCCTGTATGAGCCTGCTTAGACACTGTTGCTGTGTGCATATATACTGATCTCAAGTCTGCTGTGAGGCATCCCATTCTGTAACATACCATTAGCCTCTGTATTTACTCTAAGCTGCACACTTATTTAAAGTAATTTGGCCTGTATGAGCCTGCTTAGACACTGTTGCTCTGTGCATACATACTGATCTCAAGTCTGCTGTGGGGGCATCCCATTCTGTAACATACCATTAGCCTCTGTATTTACTCTAAGCTGCAAACTTATTTAAAGTAATTTGGCCTGTATGAGCCTGCTTAGACACTGTTGCTGTGTGCATATATACTGATCTCAAGTCTGCTGTGGGGGCATCCCATTCTGTAACATACCATTAGCCTCTGTATTTACTCTAAGCTGCAAACTTATTTAAAGTAATTTGGCCTGTATGAGCCTGCTTAGACACTGTTGCTGTGTCCATATATACTGATCTCAAGTCTGCTGTGAGGCATCCCATTCTGTAACATACCATTAGCCTCTGTATTTACTCTAAGCTGCAAACTTATTTAAAGTAATTTGGCCTGTATGAGCCTGCTTAGACACTGTTGCTGTGCATATATACTGATCTCAAGTCTGCTGTGGGGGCATCCCATTCTGTAACATACCATTAGCCTCTGTATTTACTCTAAGCTGCAAACTTATTTAAAGTAATTTGGCCTGTATGAGCCTGCTTAGACACTGCTGCTGTGTGCATATATACTGATCTCAAGTCTGCTGTGAGGCATCCCATTCTGTAACATACCATTAGCCTCTGTATTTACTCTAAGTTGCAAACTTATTTAAAGTAATTTGGCCTGTATGAGCCTGCTTAGACACTGTTGCTGTGTGCATATATACTGATCTCAAGTCTGCTGTGGGGGCATCCCATTCTGTAACATACCATTAGCCTCTGTATTTACTCTAAGCTGCAAACTTATTTAAAGTAATTTGGCCTGTATGAGCCTGCTTAGACACTGTTGCTGTGTCCATATATACTGATCTCAAGTCTGCTGTGAGGCATCCCATTCTGTAACATACCATTAGCCTCTGTATTTACTCTAAGCTGCAAACTTATTTAAAGTAATTTGGCCTGTATGAGCCTGCTTAGACACTGTTGCTGTGCATATATACTGATCTCAAGTCTGCTGTGGGGGCATCCCATTCTGTAACATACCATTAGCCTCTGTATTTACTCTAAGCTGCAAACTTATTTAAAGTAATTTGGCCTGTATGAGCCTGCTTAGACACTGCTGCTGTGTGCATATATACTGATCTCAAGTCTGCTGTGAGGCATCCCATTCTGTAACATACCATTAGCCTCTGTATTTACTCTAAGTTGCAAACTTATTTAAAGTAATTTGGCCTGTATGAGCCTGCTTAGACACTGTTGCTGTGTGCATATATACTGATCTCAAGTCTGCTGTGAGGCATCCCATTCTGTAACATACCATTAGCCTCTGTATTTACTCTAAGCTGCAAACTTATTTAAAGTAATTTGGCCTGTTTGAGCCTGCTTAGACACTGTTGCTGTGTGCATATATACTGATCTCAAGTCTGCTGTGAGGCATCCCATTCTGTAACATACCATTAGCCTCTGTATTTACTCTAAGCTGCAAACTTATTTAAAGTAATTTGGCCTGTATGAGCCTGCTTAGACACTGTTGCTGTGTGCATATATACTGATCTCAAGTCTGCTGTGAGGCATCCCATTCAGTAACATACCATTAGCCTCTGTATTTACTAGGGATGAGCGAATCGATCCGGACGAACCCGGATTCGATCCGAATTTCATGAAAAATTCGATTCGGATCGAATCCGAATTTCCCCGCGATTCGATCGCTTGAAGTTTTCCTTTAACATCCATTCATTTACATTACAGGCATTCTAAGATGGCGGACGGGACATGTCCAGACATCTACCCCGCGCCAGTGCAAGTTGGGGCAGTCACATGCAGCCTGTCAGCAGCCAGCAAGCCCGGGGACGTCACAGCGCAATTTAAGGCCGGCGGCCATCTTGCTTTTTCTCATTTCTCTATTGCATTCGTGAGAGACAGAACGCTGCTGTAGGCAGGGAGAGAGACAGTTAGACAGACAGGGACAGACAGGGACAGGCTGGAGACAGGCAGGAGACAGACAGAAAGTCAGCGAAAAACAGGGAAAGTTAGGAAAAATCGGAGGCAGCCACAGGGAGATTTTTTTTTTTTCATCCAGCCTGAGTGTTACTGGCTGGTTGACTGGCTTTGTTAGCGTTTTCAGGCTGCTTGTACACTAACTGTGCATATATACTGAACTGATCTTAAGTCTGCTGTGAGGCATCCCATTCTGTGACTACACCAGCCTCTATTTAAGACCATAACCATTTGCACTTATTCTAATTGAAATTAGGCCTGATAAAGACACTTTTGCTGTGCATAGACTTACTGCTGCCTGCCAGGTGCACTGCTGGTTTTTGGGGCATCCCATTCTTTGACTACACCAGCCTCTATTTAAGACCATAAACATTTGCACTTATTCTAATTGAAATTAGGCCTGATAAAGACACTTTTGCTGTGCATAGCACTACTGGTCCCAGGTGCACTCCTGTTGGGGCATCCCATTCTGTGACTACACCAGCCTCTATTTAGGACCATAACCATTTGCACTTATTCTAATTGAAATTAGGCCTGATAAAGACACTTTTGCTGTGCATAGACTTACTGCTGCCTGCCAGGTGCACTGCTGGTTTTTGGGGCATCCCATTCTGTGACTACACCAGCCTCTATTTAAGACCATAACCATTTGCACTTATTCTAATTGAAATTAGGCCTGATAAAGACACTTTTGCTGTGCATAGCACTACTGGTCCCAGGTGCACTCCTGTTGGGGCATCCCATTCTGTGACCACACCAGCCTCTATTTAAGACCATAACCATTTGCACTTATTCTAATTGAAATTAGGCCTGATAAAGACACTTTTGCTGTGCATAGACTTACTGCTGCCTGCCAGGTGCACTGCTGGTTTTTGGGGCATCCCATTCTGTGACTACACCAGCCTCTATTTAAGACCATAACCATTTGCACTTATTCTAATTGAAACTAGGCCTGATAAAGACACTTTTGCTGTGCATAGACTTACTGCTGCCTGCCAGGTGCACTGCTGGTTTTTGGGGCATCCCATTCTGTGACTACACCAGCCTCTATTTAAGACCATAACCATTTGCACTTATTCTAATTGAAATTAGGCCTGATAAAGACACTTTTGCTGTGCATAGCACTACTGGTCCCAGGTGCACTCCTGTTGGGGCATCCCATTCTGTGACTACACCAGCCTCTATTTAAGACCATAACCATTTGCACTTATTCTAATTGAAATTAGGCCTGATAAAGACATTTTTGCTGTGCATAGACTTACTGCTGCCTGCCAGGTGCACTGCTGGTTTTTGGGGCATCCCATTCTGTGACTACACCAGCCTCTATTTAAGACCATAACCATTTGCACTTATTCTAATTGAAATTAGGCCTGATAAAGACACTTTTGCTGTGCATAGCACTACTGGTCCCAGGTGCACTGCTGTTTTTTGGGGCATCCCATTCTGTGACTACACCAGCCTCTATTTAAGACCATAACCATTTGCACTTATTCTAATTGAAATTAGGCCTGATAAAGACACTTTTGCTGTGCATAGACTTACTGCTGCCTGCCAGGTGCACTGCTGGTTTTTGGGGCATCCCATTCTGTGACTACACCAGCCTCTATTTAAGACCATAACCATTTGCACTTATTCTAATTGAAATTAGGCCTGATAAAGACACTTTTGCTGTGCATAGACTTACTGCTGCCTGCCAGGTGCACTGCTGGTTTTTGGGGCATCCCATTCTGTGACTACACCAGCCTCTATTTAAGACCATAACCATTTGCACTTATTCTAATTAAAATTAGGCCTGATAAAGACACTTTTGCTGTGCATAGCACTACTGGTCCCAGGTGCACTCCTGTTGGGGCATCCCATTCTGTGACTACACCAGCCTCTATTTAGGACCATAACCATTTGCACTTATTCTAATTGAAATTAGGCCTGATAAAGACACTTTTGCTGTGCATAGCACTACTGGTCCCAGGTGCACTCCTGTTGGGGCATCCCATTCTGTGACCACACCAGCCTCTATTTAAGACTATAACCATTTGCACTTATTCTAATTGAAATTAGGCCTGATAAAGACACTTTTGCTGTGCATAGACTTACTGCTGCCTGCCAGGTGCACTGCTGGTTTTTGGGGCATCCCATTCTGTGACTACACCAGCCTCTATTTAAGACCACAACCATTTGCACTTATTCTAATTGAAATTAGGCCTGATAAAGACACTTTTGCTGTGCATAGACTTACTGCTGCCTGCCAGGTGCACTGCTGGTTTTTGGGGCATCCCATTCTGTGACTACACCAGCCTCTATTTAAGACCATAACCATTTGCACTTATTCTAATTGAAATTAGGCCTGATAAAGACATTTTTGCTGTGCATAGACTTACTGCTGGCTGCCAGGTGCACTGCTGGTTTTTGGGGCATCCCATTCTGTGACTACACCAGCCTCTATTTAAGACCATAACCATTTGCACTTATTCTAATTGAAATTAGGCCTGATAAAGACATTTTTGCTGTGCATAGACTTACTGCTGGCTGCCAGGTGCACTGCTGGTTTTTGGGGCATCCCATTCTGTGACTACACCAGCCTCTATTTAAGACCATAACCATTTGCACTTATTCTAATTGAAATTAGGCCTGATAAAGACACTTTTGCTGTGCATAGCACTACTGGTCCCAGGTGCACTGCTGGTTTTTGGGGCATCCCATTCTGTGACTACACCAGCCTCTATTTAAGACCATAACCATTTGCACTTATTCTAATTGAAATTAGGCCTGATAAAGACACTTTTGCTGTGCATAGACTTACTGCTGCCTGCCAGGTGCACTGCTGGTTTTTGGGGCATCCCATTCTGTGACTGCACCAGCCTCTATTTAAGACCATAACCATTTGCACTTATTCTAATTGAAATTAGGCCTGATAAAGACACTTTTGCTGTGCATAGACTTACTGCTGCCTGCCAGGTGCACTGCTGGTTTTTGGGGCATCCCATTCTTTGACTACACCAGCCTCTATTTAAGACCATAACCATTTGCACTTATTCTAATTGAAATTAGGCCTGATAAAGACACTTTTGCTGTGCATAGACTTACTGCTGCCTGCCAGGTGCACTGCTGGTTTTTGGGGCATCCCATTCTGTGACTACACCAGCCTCTATTTAAGACCATAACCATTTGCACTTATTCTAATTGAAATTAGGCCTGATAAAGACACTTTTGCTGTGCATAGCACTACTGGTCCCAGGTGCACTGCTGGTTTTTGGGGCATCCCATTCTGTGACTACACCAGCCTCTATTTAAGACCATAACCATTTGCACTTATTCTAATTGAAATTAGGCCTGATAAAGAAACTTTTGCTGTGCATAGACTTACTGCTGCCTGCCAGATGCACTGCTGGTTTTTGGGGCATCCCATTCTGTGACTACACCAGCCTCTATTTAAGACCATAACCATTTGCACTTATTCTAATTGATATTAGGCCTGATAAAGACACTTTTGCTGTGCATAGACTTACTGCTGCCTGCCAGGTGCACTGCTGGTTTTTGGGGCATCACATTCTGTGACTACACCAGCCTCTATTTAAGACCATAACCATTTGCACTTATTCTAATTGAAATTAGGCCTGATAAAGACACTTTTGCTGTGCATAGACTTACTGCTGCCTGCCAGGTGCACTCCTGTTGGGGCATCCCATTCTGTGACTACACCAGCCTCTATTTAAGACCATAACCATTTGCACTTATTCTAATTGAAATTAGGCCTGATAAAGACACTTTTGCTGTGCATAGCACTACTGGTCCCAGGTGCACTCCTGTTGGGGCATCCCATTCTGTGACTACACCAGCCTCTATTTAAGACCATAACCATTTGCACTTATTCTAATTGAAATTAGGCCTGATAAAGACACTTTTGCTGTGCATAGCACTACTGGTCCCAGGTGCACTGCTGGTTTTTGGGGCATCCCATTCTGTGTCTACACCAGCCTCTATTTAAGACCATAACCATTTGCACTTATTGTAATTGAAATTAGGCCTGATAAAAACACTTTTGCTGTGCATAGACTTACTGCTGCCTGCCAGGTGCACTGCTGGTTTTTGGGGCATACCATTCTGTGACTACACCAGCCTCTATTTAAGACCATAACCATTTGCACTTATTCTAATTGAAATTAGGCCTGATAAAGACACTTTTGCTGTGCATAGCACTACTGGTCCCAGGTGCACTGCTGGTTTTTGGGGCATCCCATTCTGTGACTACACCAGCCTCTATTTAAGACCATAACCATTTGCACTTATTCTAATTGAAATTAGGCCTGATAAAGACACTTTTGCTGTGCATAACACTACTGGTCCCAGGTGCACTCCTGTTGGGGCATCCCATTCTGTGACTACACCAGCCTCTATTTAAGACCATAACCATTTGCACTTATTCTAATTGAAATTAGGCCTGATAAAGACACTTTTGCTGTGCATAGCACTACTGGTCCCAGGTGCACTCCTGTTGGGGCATCCCATTCTGTGACTACACCAGCCTCTATTTAAGACCATAACCATTTGCACTTATTCTAATTGAAATTAGGCCTGATAAAGACACTTTTGCTGTGCATAGCACTACTGGTCCCAGGTGCACTGCTGGTTTTTGGGGCATCCCATTCTGTGACTACACCAGCCTCTATTTAAGACCATAACCATTTGCACTTATTGTAATTGAAATTAGGCCTAATAAAAACACTTTTGCTGTGCATAGACTTACTGCTGCCTGCCAGGTGCACTGCTGGTTTTTGGGGCATCCCATTCTGTGACTACACCAGCCTCTATTTAAGACCATAACCATTTGCACTTATTCTAATTGAAATTAGGCCTGATAAAGACACTTTTGCTGTGCATAGCACTACTGGTCCCAGGTGCACTGCTGGTTTTTGGGGCATCCCATTCTGTGACTACACCAGCCTCTATTTAAGACCATAACCATTTGCACTTATTGTAATTGAAATTAGGCCTGATAAAAACACTTTTGCTGTGCATAGACTTACTGCTGCCTGCCAGGTGCACTGCTGGTTTTTGGGGCATCCCATTCTGTGACTACACCAGCCTCTATTTAAGACCTAGAGATGAGCGAGTAGTGAAATATTCGAAATTTCGAATTTCGATTCGAATAGACCGTGTTACTCGACTACTCGACCGAATATCGAATCCCATTATAGTCTATGGGAAAAAAATGCTCGACACTTGGAAATCTCAATTCGACCACTTGGAGGTCACCAAGTCCACCCTGAAACATCAGAAAATGATGCCAACACTGCTGGAATGCAACTGGGACAGCAGGGGAAGCATGTCTGGGTGCATATAACGCGCCCAAGTCGCACTATTACGCCACTATCACAGCCTCTCAACAATACACTCCAAACACAGTATTACTTCTACGTAAAGTGAGACAAGACAAGGAAACCTTCTTTCCTCTACATTGCCATGGACCCCAAGCCAAACTGTACAAAAAAGAAGAACAACATTCTGCACCCCTTAAAATCATGTTGCCTAATGACAACCACAGATGGCATAGGCAAGGGGGAAAATAAATATACCCCACCCCTAATTGTCATTGTGTGTGTGTGTGTGTGTGTGTGTGTGAGATGTGGTCAGACATGTCCTCTTGTGTCATTGTGTCACCCCAGCAGTAAGGGAAGCTTAAAGGAGGAGGTTTGTTACAGTGTGTTACCCCAGCAGTAGGGGAAGCTTACAGGAGGAGGTTTGTTACAGTGTGTCACCCCAGCAGTCAGGGAAGCTTACAGGAGGAGGTTTGTTACATTGTGTCACCCCAGCAGTCAGGGAAGCTTACAGGAGGAGGTTTGTTACAGTGTGTCACCCCAGCAGTCAGGGAAGCTTACAGGAGGAGGTTTGTTACAGTGTGGCACCCCAGCAGTAAGGGAAGCTTACAGGAGGAGGTTTGTTACAGTGTGTTACCCCAGCAGTAGGGGAAGCTTACAGGAGGAGGTTTGTTACAGTGTGGCACCCCTGCAGTCAGGGAAGCTTACAGGAGGAGGTTTGTTACAGTGTGGCACCCCAGCAGTAGGGGAAGCTTACAGGAGGAGGTTTGTTACAGTGTGGCACCCCTGCAGTCATGGAAGCTTACAGGAGGAGGTTTGTTACAGTGTGTCACCCCAGCAGTCAGGGAAGCTTACAGGAGGAGGTTTGTTACAGTGTGTCACCCCAGCAGTCAGGGAAGCTTACAGGAGGAGGTTTGTTACAGTGTGTCACCCCAGCAGTAGGGGAAGCTTACAGGAGGAGGTTTGTTACAGTGTGGCACCCCTGCAGTCAGGGAAGCTTACAGGAGGAGGTTTGTTACAGTGTGTCACCCCAGCAGTAGGGGAAGCTTACAGGAGGAGGTTTGTTACAGTGTGTCACCCCAGCAGTAGGGGAGGCCCAAGAGCTGAGACCTTTTAAAAATTGTGTGGAGGCCCAAGAGCTGAGACCTTTTAAAAATTGTGTGGAGGCCCAAGAGCTGAGACCTTTTAAAAATTGTGTGGAGGCCCAAGAGCTGAGACCTTTTAAAAATTGTGTGGAGGCCCAAGAGCTGAGACCTTTTAAAAATTGTGTGGAGGCCCAAGAGCTGAGACCTTTTAAAAATTGTGTAGAGGCCCAAGAGCTGAGACCTTTTAAAAATTGTGTGGAGGCCCAAGAGCTGAGACCTTTTAAAAATTGTGTGGAGGCCCAAGAGCTGAGACCTTTTAAAAATTGTGTGGAGGCCCAAGAGCTGAGACCTTTTAAAAATTGTGTGGAGTCCCACGAGCTGAGACCTCTTAAAAATTGATTGTATTAAGCCCAAGAGGTGAGCCATACAGCCGTATACTGCCAGAAGGTGAAATGGTGCCTATACACACCGGGTATATAACAAGGTTTTGTTGGTAAAGAGGACACAAAACAGTAGTGCCAAATATAAAAATATTTTTAAGAAAAACACCTGGCTATACAGCCGTATACTGCCAGAAGGTGAAATGGTGCCTATACGCACCGGGTATATAACAAGGTTTTGTTGGCACAGAGGACACAAAACAGTAGTGCAAAATATAGTTTTGTATATAGGTGCTAATACACCACTGAAGTCTTTCTGTCCCTATTCCAGCATCAGCAGCTACCCCTCACTAAAGCAGCCATTTTGAGCAGAGTGTATATAGTTTTGTATATAGGTGCTAATACACCACTGAAGTCTTTCTGTCCCTATTCCAGCAGCAGCAGCTACCCCTCACTAAAGCAGCCGTTATGTGCAGTGTGTATATAGCTAGAATGAGCTATATACTGTTCAGCATAGTAGCCCTAATAAGGGCTCTTAATGACTCTCTTGTCTTCTGGTAGCTGGTATATATGGTGGTAAAAGCGATATTCTGAGCTTCTGGGGCCCTGCCTGACTACATAGAATATGAGCTATATACTGTTCAACATAGCAGCACTAATAAGGGATTAAGGACTGTCTTGTCTTCTGGTAGCTGGTATATATGGTGGTAAAAGCGATATTCTGAGCTTCTGGGGCCCTGCCTGACTACATAGAATATGAGCTATATACTGTTCAACATAGCAGCATTAATAAGGGATTAAGGACTGTCTTGTCTTCTGGTAGCTGGTATATATGGTGGTAAAAGGTATATTCTGAGCTTCTGGGGCCCTGCCTGACTAAATAGAAAATGAGCTATATACTGTTCAGCGTAGCAGCCCTAATAAGGGCTATTAAGGACTGTCTTGTCTTCTGGTAGCTGGTATATATGGTGGTAAAAGGTATATTCTGAGCTTCTGGGGCCCTGCCTGACTAAATAGAAAATGAGCTATATACTGTTCAGCGTAGCAGCCCTAATAAGGGCTATTAAGGACTGTCTTGTCTTCTGGTAGCTGGTATATATGGTGGTAAAAGGTATATTCTGAGCTTCTGGGGCCCTGCCTGACTAAATAGAAAATGAGCTATATACTGTTCAGCGTAGCAGCCCTAATAAGGGCTATTAAGGACTGTCTTGTCTTCTGGTAGCTGGTATATATGGTGGTAAAAGGTATATTCTGAGCTTCTGGGGCCCTGCCTGACTACATAGAATATGAGCTATATACTGTTCAACATAGCAGCACTAATAAGGGATTAAGGACTGTCTTGTCTTCTGGTAGCTGGTATATATGGTGGTAAAAGGTATATTCTGAGCTTCTGGGGCCCTGCCTGACTACATAGAATATGAGCTATATACTGTTCAACATAGCAGCACTAATAAGGGATTAAGGACTGTCTTGTCTTCTGGTAGCTGGTATATATGGTGGTAAAAGGTATATTCTGAGCTTCTGGGGCCCTGCCTGACTACATAGAATATGAGCTATGTACTGTTCAACATAGCAGCACTAATAAGGGATTAAGGACTGTCTTGTCTTCTGGTAGCTGGTATATATGGTGGTAAAAGGTATATTCTGAGCTTCTGGGGCCCTGCCTGACTAAATAGAAAATGAGCTATATACTGTTCAGCGTAGCAGCCCTAATAAGGGCTATTAAGGACTGTCTTGTCTTCTGGTAGCTGGTATATATGGTGGTAAAAGGTATATTCTGAGCTTCTGGGGCCCTGCCTGACTAAATAGAAAATGAGCTATATACTGTTCAGCGTAGCAGCCCTAATAAGGGCTATTAAGGACTGTCTTGTCTTCTGGTAGCTGGTATATATGGTGGTAAAATGTATATTCTGAGCTTCTGGGGCCCTGCCTGACTAAATAGAAAATGAGCTATATACTGTTCAGCGTAGCAGCCCTAATAAGGGCTATTAAGGACTGTCTTGTCTTCTGGTAGCTGGTATATATGGTGGTAAAAGGTATATTCTGAGCTTCTGGGGCCCTGCCTGACTAAAAAGAAAATGAGCTATATACTGTTCAGCGTAGCAGCCCTAATAAGGGCTATTAAGGACTGTCTTGTCTTCTGGTAGCTGGTATATATGGTGGTAAAAGGTATATTCTGAGCTTCTGGGTCCCTGCCTGACTAAATAGAAAATGAGCTATATACTGTTCAGCGTAGCAGCCCTAATAAGGGCTATTAAGGACTGTCTTGTCTTCTGGTAGCTGGTATATATGGTGGTAAAAGGTATATTCTGAGCTTCTGGGGCCCTGCCTGACTAAATAGAAAATGAGCTATATACTGTTCAGCGTAGCAGCCCTAATAAGGGCTATTAAGGACTGTCTTGTCTTCTGGTAGCTGGTATATATGGTGGTAAAAGGTATATTCTGAGCTTCTGGGGCCCTGCCTGACTAAATAGAAAATGAGCTATATACTGTTCAGCGTAGCAGCCCTAATAAGGGCTATTAAGGACTGTCTTGTCTTCTGGTAGCTGGTATATATGGTGGTAAAAGGTATATTCTGAGCTTCTGGGGCCCTGCCTGACTACATAGAATATGAGCTATATACTGTTCAACATAGCAGCACTAATAAGGGATTAAGGACTGTCTTGTCTTCTGGTAGCTGGTATATATGGTGGTAAAAGGTATATTCTGAGCTTCTGGGGCCCTGCCTGACTAAATAGAAAATGAGCTATATACTGTTCAGCGTAGCAGCCCTAATAAGGGCTATTAAGGACTGTCTTGTCTTCTGGTAGCTGGTATATATGGTGGTAAAAGGTATATTCTGAGCTTCTGGGGCCCTGCCTGACTAAATAGAAAATGAGCTATATACTGTTCAGCGTAGCAGCCCTAATAAGGGCTATTAAGGACTGTCTTGTCTTCTGGTAGCTGGTATATATGGTGGTAAAAGGTATATTCTGAGCTTCTGGAGCCCTGCCTGACTAAATAGAAAATGAGCTATATACTGTTCAGCGTAGCAGCCCTAATAAGGGCTATTAAGGACTGTCTTGTCTTCTGGTAGCTGGTATATATGGTGGTAAAAGGTATATTCTGAGCTTCTGGGGCCCTGCCTGACTACATAGAATATGAGCTATATACTGTTCAACATAGCAGCACTAATAAGGGATTAAGGACTGTCTTGTCTTCTGGTAGCTGGTATATATGGTGGTAAAAGGTATATTCTGAGCTTCTGGGGCCCTGCCTGACTAAATAGAAAATGAGCTATATACTGTTCAGCGTAGCAGCCCTAATAAGGGCTATTAAGGACTGTCTTGTCTTCTGGTAGCTGGTATATATGGTGGTAAAAGGTATATTCTGAGCTTCTGGGGCCCTGCCTGACTAAAAAGAAAATGAGCTATATACTGTTCAGCGTAGCAGCCCTAATAAGGGCTATTAAGGACTGTCTTGTCTTCTGGTAGCTGGTATATATGGTGGTAAAAGGTATATTCTGAGCTTCTGGGTCCCTGCCTGACTAAATAGAAAATGAGCTATATACTGTTCAGCGTAGCAGCCCTAATAAGGGCTATTAAGGACTGTCTTGTCTTCTGGTAGCTGGTATAGATGGTGGTAAAAGCGATATTCCGAGCTTCTGGGGCCCTGCCAGCGACAGCCTGTCTTTCCCTGCTGTGAGCGTCTGTCCCTCACTAAGTTCAAGCTGCTAATGCTGACGAAGAGGAAGTCCTGAGTTTTGTATATTCGAGGTCACATGGTTTTTCCAGCCAATGCGTGTAGACGCCGTTTTCGCGATGCCAGCGTCCTCCCAGGACCTGTCCCACCCCCCCTGCATGGTGATTGGTGTAAAAAACGCGCCAGGGAAGGTGGGAGGGGAAACGAATTCTGAGTGCGCCATCGCCGCTGTACTCGATCGAAATCGAGTATGACGAACAGCGTAGTATTCGATCGAATACCGGCTCGGTCGAATACTACTCGCTCATCACTATTAAGACCATAACCATTTGCACTTATTCTAATTGAAATTAGGCCTGATAAAGACACTTTTGCTGTGCATAGCACTACTGGTCCCATGTGCACTCCTGTTGGGGCATCCCATTCTGTGACTACACCAGCCTCTATTTAAGACCAAAACCATTTGCACTTATTCTAATTGAAATTAGGCCTGATAAAGACACTTTTGCTGTGCATAGACTTACTGCTGCCTGCCAGGTGCACTGCTGGTTTTTGGGGCATCCCATTCTGTGACTACACCAGCCTCTATTTAAGACCATAACCATTTGCACTTATTCTAATTGAAATTAGGCCTGATAAAGACACTTTTGCTGTGCATAGACTTACTGCTGCCTGCCAGGTGCACTGCTGGTTTTTGGGGCATCCCATTCTGTGACTACACCAGCCTCTATTTAAGACCATAACCATTTGCACTTATTCTAATTAAAATTAGGCCTGATAAAGACACTTTTGCTGTGCATAGCACTACTGGTCCCAGGTGCACTCCTGTTGGGGCATCCCATTCTGTGACTACACCAGCCTCTATTTAAGACCATAACCATTTGCACTTATTCTAATTGAAATTAGGCCTGATAAAGACACTTTTGCTGTGCATAGACTTACTGCTGCCTGCCAGGTGCACTGCTGGTTTTTGGGGCATCCCATTCTGTGACTACACCAGCCTCTATTTAAGACCATAACCATTGGCACTTATTCTAATTGAAATTAGGCCAGATAAAGACACTTTAGCTGTGCATAGCACTACTGGTCCCAGGTGCACTGCTGGTTTTTGGGGCATCCCATTCTGTGACTACACCAGCCTCTATTTAAGACCATAACCATTTGCACTTATTCTAATTGAAATTAGGCCTGATAAAGACACTTTTGCTGTGCATAGACTTACTGCTGCCTGCCAGATGCACTGCTGGTTTTTGGGGCATCCCATTCTGTGACTACACCAGCCTCTATTTAACACCATAACCATTTGCACTTATTCTAATTGAAATTAGGCCTGATAAAGACACTTTTGCTGTGCATAGACTTACTGCTGCCTGCCAGGTGCACTGCTGTTTTTTGGGGCATCCCATTCTTTGACTACACCAGCCTCTATTTAAGACCATAAACATTTGCACTTATTCTAATTGAAATTAGGCCTGATAAAGACACTTTTGCTCTGCATAGACTTACTGCTGCCTGCCAGGTGCACTGCTGGTTTTTGGGGCATCCCATTCTGTGACTACACCAGCCTCTATTTAAGACCATAACCATTTGCACTTATTCTAATTGAAATTAGGCCTGATAAAGACACTTTTGCTGTGCATAGACTTACTGCTGCCTGCCAGGTGCACTGCTGGTTTTTGGGGCATCCCATTCTGTGACTACACCAGCCTCTATTTAAGACCATAACCATTTGCACTTATTCTAATTGAAATTAGGCCTGATAAAGACACTTTTGCTGTGCATAGACTTACTGCTGCCTGCCAGGTGCACTGCTGGTTTTTGGGGCATCCCATTCTGTGACTACACCAGCCTCTATTTAAGACCATAACCATTTGCACTTATTCTAATTGAAATTAGGCCTGATAAAGACACTTTTGCTGTGCATAGCACTACTGGTCCCAGGTGCACTCCTGTTGGGGCATCCCATTCTGTGACTACACCAGCCTCTATTTAAGACCATAATCATTTGCACTTATTCTAATTGAAATTAGGCCTGATAAAGACACTTTTGTTGTGCATAGCACTACTGGTCCCAGGTGCACTCCTGTTGGGGCATCCCATTCTGTGACTACACCAGCCTCTATTTAAGACCATAACCATTTGCACTTATTCTAATTGAAATTAGGCCTGATAAAGACACTTTTGCTGTGCATAGCACTACTGGTCCCAGGTGCACTCCTGTTGGGGCATCCCATTCTGTGACTACACCAGCCTCTATTTAAGATCATTACCATTTGCACTTATTCTAATTGAAATTAGGCCTGATAAAGACACTTTTGCTGTGCATAGACTTACTGCTGCCTGCCAGGTGCACTGCTGGTTTTTGGGGCATCCCATTCTGTGACTACACCAGCCTCTATTTAAGACCATAACCATTTGCACTTATTCTAATTGAAATTAGGCCTGATAAAGACACTTTTGCTGTGCATAGACTTACTGCTGCCTGCCAGGTGCACTGCTGGTTTTTGGGGCATCCCATTCTGTGACTACACCAGCCTCTATTTAAGACCATAACCATTTGCACTTATTCTAATTGAAATTAGGCCTGATAAAGACACTTTTGCTGTGCATAGACTTACTGCTGCCTGCCAGGTGCACTGCTGGTTTTTGGGCATCCCATTCTGTGACTATACCAGCCTCTATTTAAGACCATAACCATTTGCACTTATTCTAATTGAAATTAGGCCTGATAAAGACACTTTTGCTGTGCATAGCACTACTGGTCCCAGGTGCACTCCTGTTGGGGCATCCCATTCTGTGACTACATCAGCCTCTATTTAAGACCATAACCATTTGCACTTATTCTAATTGAAATTAGGCCTGATAAAGACACTTTTGCTGTGCATAGACTTACTGCTGCCTGCCAGGTGCACTGCTGGTTTTTGGGGCATCCCATTCTGTGACTACACCAGCCTCTATTTAAGACCATAACCATTTGCACTTATTCTAATTGAAATTAGGCCTGATAAAGACACTTTAGCTGTGCATAGCACTACTGGTCCCAGGTGCACTGCTGGTTTTTGGGGCATCCCATTCTGTGACTACACCAGCCTCTATTTAAGACCATAACCATTTGCACTTATTCTAATTGAAATTAGGCCTGATAAAGACACTTTTGCTGTGCATAGACTTACTGCTGCCTGCCAGATGCACTGCTGGTTTTTGGGGCATCCCATTCTGTGACTACACCAGCCTCTATTTAACACCATAACCATTTGCACTTATTCTAATTGAAATTAGGCCTGATAAAGACACTTTTGCTGTGCAAAGACTTACTGCTGCCTGCCAGGTGCACTGCTGGTTTTTGGGGCATCCCATTCTTTGACTACACCAGCCTCTATTTAAGACCATAAACATTTGCACTTATTCTAATTGAAATTAGGCCTGATAAAGACACTTTTGCTGTGCATAGACGTACTGCTGCCTGCCAGGTGCACTGCTGGTTTTTGGGGCATCCCATTCTGTGACTACACCAGCCTCTATTTAAGACCATAACCATTTGCACTTATTCTAATTGAAATTAGGCCTGATAAAGACACTTTTGCTGTGCATAGACTTACTGCTGCCTGCCAGGTGCACTGCTGGTTTTTGGGGCATCCCATTCTGTGACTACACCAGCCTCTATTTAAGACCATAACCATTTGCACTTATTCTAATTGAAATTAGGCCTGATAAAGACACTTTTGCTGTGCATAGCACTACTGGTCCCAGGTGCACTCCTGTTGGGGCATCCCATTCTGTGACTACACCAGCCTCTATTTAAGACCATAATCATTTGCACTTATTCTAATTGAAATTAGGCCTGATAAAGACACTTTTGTTGTGCATAGCACTACTGGTCCCAGGTGCACTCCTGTTGGGGCATCCCATTCTGTGACTACACCAGCCTCTATTTAAGACCATAACCATTTGCACTTATTATAATTGAAATTAGGCCTGATAAAGACACTTTTGCTGTGCATAGCACTACTGGTCCCAGGTGCACTCCTGTTGGGGCATCCCATTCTGTGACTACACCAGCCTCTATTTAAGATCATAACCATTTGCACTTATTCTAATTGAAATTAGGCCTGATAAAGACACTTTTGCTGTGCATAGACTTACTGCTGCCTGCCAGGTGCACTGCTGGTTTTTGGGGCATCCCATTCTGTGACTACACCAGCCTCTATTTAAGACCATAACCATTTGCACTTATTCTAATTGAAATTAGGCCTGATAAAGACACTTTTGCTGTGCATAGCACTACTGGTCCCAGGTGCACTTCTGTTGGGGCATCCCATTCTGTGACTACACCAGCCTCTATTTAAGACCATAACCATTTGCACTTATTCTAATTGAAATTAGGCCTGATAAAGACACTTTTGCTGTGCATAGACTTACTGCTGCCTGCCAGGTGCACTGCTGGTTTTTGGGGCATCCCATTCTGTGACTACACCAGCCTCTATTTAAGACCATAACCATTTGCACTTATTCTAATTGAAATTAGGCCTGATAAAGACACTTTTGCTGTGCATAGACTTACTGCTGCCTGCCAGGTGCACTGCTGGTTTTTGGGGCATCCCATTCTGTGACTACACCAGCCTCTATTTAAGACCATAACCATTTGCACTTATTCTAATTGAAATTAGGCCTGATAAAGACACTTTTGCTGTGCATAGCACCACTGGTCCCAGGTGCACTCCTGTTGGGGCATCCCATTCTGTGACTACACCAGCCTCTATTTAAGACCATAACCATTTGCACTTATTCTAATTGAAATTAGGCCTGATAAAGACACTTTTGCTGTGCATAGCACTACTGGTCCCAGGTGCACTCCTGTTGGGGCATCCCATTCTGTGACTACACCAGCCTCTATTTAAGACCATAACCATTTGCACTTATTCTAATTGAAATTAGGCCTGATAAAGACACTTTTGCTGTGCATAGACTTACTGCTGCCTGCCAGGTGCACTGCTGGTTTTTGGGGCATCCCATTCTGTGACTACACCAGCCTCTATTTAAGACCATAACCATTTGCACTTATTCTAATTGAAATTAGGCCTGATAAAGACACTTTTGCTGTGCATAGACGTACTGCTGCCTGCCAGGTGCACTGCTGGTTTTTGGGGCATCCCATTCTGTGACTACACCAGCCTCTATTTAAGACCATAACCATTTGCACTTATTCTAATTGAAATTAGGCCTGATAAAGACACTTTTGCTGTGCATAGACTTACTGCTGCCTGCCAGGTGCACTGCTGGTTTTTGGGGCATCCCATTCTGTGACTACACCAGCCTCTATTTAAGACCATAACCATTTGCACTTATTCTAATTGAAATTAGGCCTGATAAAGACACTTTTGCTGTGCATAGCACTACTGGTCCCAGGTGCACTCCTGTTGGGGCATCCCATTCTGTGACTACACCAGCCTCTATTTAAGACCATAATCATTTGCACTTATTCTAATTGAAATTAGGCCTGATAAAGACACTTTTGTTGTGCATAGCACTACTGGTCCCAGGTGCACTCCTGTTGGGGCATCCCATTCTGTGACTACACCAGCCTCTATTTAAGACCATAACCATTTGCACTTATTATAATTGAAATTAGGCCTGATAAAGACACTTTTGCTGTGCATAGCACTACTGGTCCCAGGTGCACTCCTGTTGGGGCATCCCATTCTGTGACTACACCAGCCTCTATTTAAGATCATAACCATTTGCACTTATTCTAATTGAAATTAGGCCTGATAAAGACACTTTTGCTGTGCATAGACTTACTGCTGCCTGCCAGGTGCACTGCTGGTTTTTGGGGCATCCCATTCTGTGACTACACCAGCCTCTATTTAAGACCATAACCATTTGCACTTATTCTAATTGAAATTAGGCCTGATAAAGACACTTTTGCTGTGCATAGACGTACTGCTGCCTGCCAGGTGCACTGCTGGTTTTTGGGGCATCCCATTCTGTGACTACACCAGCCTCTATTTAAGACCATAACCATTTGCACTTATTCTAATTGAAATTAGGCCTGATAAAGACACTTTTGCTGTGCATAGACTTACTGCTGCCTGCCAGGTGCACTGCTGGTTTTTGGGGCATCCCATTCTGTGACTACACCAGCCTCTATTTAAGACCATAACCATTTGCACTTATTCTAATTGAAATTAGGCCTGATAAAGACACTTTTGCTGTGCATAGCACTACTGGTCCCAGGTGCACTCCTGTTGGGGCATCCCATTCTGTGACTACACCAGCCTCTATTTAAGACCATAATCATTTGCACTTATTCTAATTGAAATTAGGCCTGATAAAGACACTTTTGTTGTGCATAGCACTACTGGTCCCAGGTGCACTCCTGTTGGGGCATCCCATTCTGTGACTACACCAGCCTCTATTTAAGACCATAACCATTTGCACTTATTATAATTGAAATTAGGCCTGATAAAGACACTTTTGCTGTGCATAGCACTACTGGTCCCAGGTGCACTCCTGTTGGGGCATCCCATTCTGTGACTACACCAGCCTCTATTTAAGATCATAACCATTTGCACTTATTCTAATTGAAATTAGGCCTGATAAAGACACTTTTGCTGTGCATAGACTTACTGCTGCCTGCCAGGTGCACTGCTGGTTTTTGGGGCATCCCATTCTGTGACTACACCAGCCTCTATTTAAGACCATAACCATTTGCACTTATTCTAATTGAAATTAGGCCTGATAAAGACACTTTTGCTGTGCATAGCACTACTGGTCCCAGGTGCACTTCTGTTGGGGCATCCCATTCTGTGACTACACCAGCCTCTATTTAAGACCATAACCATTTGCACTTATTCTAATTGAAATTAGGCCTGATAAAGACACTTTTGCTGTGCATAGACTTACTGCTGCCTGCCAGGTGCACTGCTGGTTTTTGGGGCATCCCATTCTGTGACTACACCAGCCTCTATTTAAGACCATAACCATTTGCACTTATTCTAATTGAAATTAGGCCTGATAAAGACACTTTTGCTGTGCATAGACTTACTGCTGCCTGCCAGGTGCACTGCTGGTTTTTGGGGCATCCCATTCTGTGACTACACCAGCCTCTATTTAAGACCATAACCATTTGCACTTATTCTAATTGAAATTAGGCCTGATAAAGACACTTTTGCTGTGCATAGCACCACTGGTCCCAGGTGCACTCCTGTTGGGGCATCCCATTCTGTGACTACACCAGCCTCTATTTAAGACCATAACCATTTGCACTTATTCTAATTGAAATTAGGCCTGATAAAGACACTTTTGCTGTGCATAGCACTACTGGTCCCAGGTGCACTCCTGTTGGGGCATCCCATTCTGTGACTACACCAGCCTCTATTTAAGACCATAACCATTTGCACTTATTCTAATTGAAATTAGGCCTGATAAAGACACTTTTGCTGTGCATAGACTTACTGCTGCCTGCCAGGTGCACTGCTGGTTTTTGGGGCATCCCATTCTGTGACTACACCAGCCTCTATTTAAGACCATAACCATTTGCACTTATTCTAATTGAAATTAGGCCTGATAAAGACACTTTTGCTGTGCATAGCACTACTGGTCCCAGGTGCACTCCTGTTGGGGCATCCCATTCTGTGACCACACCAGCCTCTATTTAAGACCATAACCATTTGCACTTATTCTAATTGAAATTAGGCCTGATAAAGACACTTTTGCTGTGCATAGACTTACTGCTGCCTGCCAGGTGCACTGCTGGTTTTTGGGGCATCCCATTCTGTGACTACACCAGCCTCTATTTAAGACCATAACCATTTGCACTTATTCTAATTGAAATTAGGCCTGATAAAGACACTTTTGCTGTGCATAGACTTACTGCTGCCTGCCAGGTGCACTGCTGGTTTTTGGGGCATCCCATTCTGTGACTACACCAGCCTCTATTTAAGACCATAACCATTTGCACTTATTCTAATTGAAATTAGGCCTGATAAAGACACTTTTGCTGTGCATAGACTTACTGCTGCCTGCCAGGTGCACTGCTGGTTTTTGGGGCATCCCATTCTGTGACTACACCAGCCTCTATTTAAGACCATAACCATTTGCACTTATTCTAATTGAAATTAGGCCTGATAAAGACACTTTTGCTGTGCATAGCACTACTGGTCCCAGGTGCACTGCTGGTTTTTGGGGGATCCCATTCTGTGACTACACCAGCCTCTATTTAAGACCATAACCATTTGCACTTATTCTAATTGAAATTAGGCCTGATAAAGACACTTTTGCTGTGCATAGACTTACTGCTGCCTGCCAGGTGCACTGCTGGTTTTTGGGGCATCCCATTCTGTGACTACACAAGCCTCTATTTAAGACCATAACCATTTGCACTTATTCTAATTGAAATTAGGCCTGATAAAGACACTTTTGCTGTGCATAGACTTACTGCTGCCTGCCAGGTGCACTGCTGGTTTTTGGGGCATCCCATTCTGTGACTACACCAGCCTCTATTTAATACCATAATAACCATTTGCACTTATTCTAATTGAAATTAGGCCTGATAAAGACACTTTTGCTGTGCATAGCACCACTGGTCCCAGGTGCACTCCTGTTGGGGCATCCCATTCTGTGACTACACCAGCCTCTATTTAAGACCATAACCATTTGCACTTATTCTAATTGAAATTAGGCCTGATAAAGACACTTTTGCTGTGCATAGCACTACTGGTCCCAGGTGCACTCCTGTTGGGGCATCCCATTCTGTGACTACACCAGCCTCTATTTAAGACCATAACCATTTGCACTTATTCTAATTGAAATTAGGCCTGATAAAGACACTTTTGCTGTGCATAGACTTACTGCTGCCTGCCAGGTGCACTGCTGGTTTTTGGGGCATCCCATTCTGTGACTACACCAGCCTCTATTTAAGACCATAACCATTTGCACTTATTCTAATTGAAATTAGGCCTGATAAAGACACTTTTGCTGTGCATAGCACTACTGGTCCCAGGTGCACTCCTGTTGGGGCATCCCATTCTGTGACCACACCAGCCTCTATTTAAGACCATAACCATTTGCACTTATTCTAATTGAAATTAGGCCTGATAAAGACACTTTTGCTGTGCATAGACTTACTGCTGCCTGCCAGGTGCACTGCTGGTTTTTGGGGCATCCCATTCTGTGACTACACCAGCCTCTATTTAAGACCATAACCATTTGCACTTATTCTAATTGAAATTAGGCCTGATAAAGACACTTTTGCTGTGCATAGACTTACTGCTGCCTGCCAGGTGCACTGCTGGTTTTTGGGGCATCCCATTCTGTGACTACACCAGCCTCTATTTAAGACCATAACCATTTGCACTTATTCTAATTGAAATTAGGCCTGATAAAGACACTTTTGCTGTGCATAGACTTACTGCTGCCTGCCAGGTGCACTGCTGGTTTTTGGGGCATCCCATTCTGTGACTACACCAGCCTCTATTTAAGACCATAACCATTTGCACTTATTCTAATTGAAATTAGGCCTGATAAAGACACTTTTGCTGTGCATAGCACTACTGGTCCCAGGTGCACTGCTGGTTTTTGGGGGATCCCATTCTGTGACTACACCAGCCTCTATTTAAGACCATAACCATTTGCACTTATTCTAATTGAAATTAGGCCTGATAAAGACACTTTTGCTGTGCATAGATTTACTGCTGCCTGCCAGGTGCACTGCTGGTTTTTGGGGCATCCCATTCTGTGACTACACAAGCCTCTATTTAAGACCATAACCATTTGCACTTATTCTAATTGAAATTAGGCCTGATAAAGACACTTTTGCTGTGCATAGACTTACTGCTGCCTGCCAGGTGCACTGCTGGTTTTTGGGGCATCCCATTCTGTGACTACACCAGCCTCTATTTAAGACCATAACCAATTGCACTTATTCTAATTGAAATTAGGCCTGATAAAGACACTTTTGCTGTGCATAGACTTACTGCTGCCTGCCAGGTGCACTCCTGTTGGGGCATCCCATTCTGTGACTACACCAGCCTCTATTTAAGACCATAACCATTTGCACTTATTCTAATTGAAATTAGGCCTGATAAAGACACTTTTGCTGTGCATAGCACTACTGGTCCCAGGTGCACTCCTGTTGGGTATCCCATTCTGTGACTACACCAGCCTCTATTTAAGACCATAACCATTTGCACTTATTCTAATTGAAATTAGGCCTGATAAAGACACTTTTGCTGTGCATAGACTTACTGCTGCCTGCCAGGTGCACTCCTGTTGGGGCATCCCATTCTGTGACTACACCAGCCTCTATTTAAGACCATAACCATTTGCACTTATTCTAATTGAAATTAGGCCTGATAAAGACACTTTTGCTGTGCATAGCACTACTGGTCCCAGGTGCACTCCTGTTGGGGCATCCCATTCTGTGACTACACCAGCCTCTATTTAAGACCATAACCATTTGCACTTATTCTAATTGAAATTAGGCCTGATAAAGACACTTTTGCTGTGCATAGCACTACTGGTCCCAGGTGCACTGCTGGTTTTTGGGGCATCCCATTCTGTGACTACACCAGCCTCTATTTAAGACCATAACCATTTGCACTTATTCTAATTGAAATTAGGCCTGATAAAGACACTTTTGCTGTGCATAGTCTTACTGCTGCCTGCCAGGTGCACTCCTGTTGGGGCATCCCATTCTGTGACTACACCAGCCTCTATTTAATACCATAATAACCATTTGCACTTATTCTCATAGAAATTAGGCCTGATAAAGACACTTTTGCTGTGCATGCTCTCTGGTTTTTGTGGCATCCCATTCTGTGACTACACCAGCCTCTATTTAATACCATAATAACCATTTGCACTTATTCTCATAGAAATTAGGCCTGATAAAGACACTTTTGCTGTGCATGCTCTCTGGTTTTTGTGGCATCCCATTCTGTGACTACACCAGCCTCTATTTAATACCCTAATAACCATTTGGACTTATTCTCATAGAAATTAGGCCTGATAAAGACACTTTAGCTGTGCATGCTCTCTGGTTTTTGTGGCATCCCATTCTGTGACTACACCAGCCTCTATTTAATACCATAATAACCATTTGCACTTATTCTCATAGAAATTAGGCCTGATAAAGACACTTTTGCTGTGCATAGTCTTACTGCTGCCAGGTGAACTGCTGGCTGTTGGGGCATCCCATTCTGTAACATAGCATACCCCTCTTTATTTACACTAAGCAGCTCTCTTATTTACACTAGGCAGGCCTTTTGGAGGCTGAGTGTTACTGCTCACTTTTGGTGTGCATTATATTCTGTTTCATATAGACCCACCGCTGCCTGGGGGTTCTTAAAATATCACCTACTACCACGCCAGTTAGACTATGTCGGGCAGACAAGTGCCTGGAAGTGAAAAGAGGAGTGGCAGAGGCCAAGATTCCGCAGGCAGAGCTCGCAGCAGACTGGGGGCCAGTAGCAGCAGGAGTCACGCTGTGAGACCTAATCTGCCAGTATCTGCTAGCGGTCGGGTCTCCACCAGTAACGCATCTGCCGTGGTAGATTGGTTGACGCGCTGATCAACAACATCATCACAACTTACGTCTGAGGCCCCCAGTCTAGGGTCGGTAGGTTCCTCTGACACAACCCTGAGTTGGCATGCCCCGAGATCAGTCCCTGTCCTCCCATTGCCTCTGTCCTACGCCGTTCCCTCCCCCAGCGACGTATCCTATGCTTTGGGTTCAGCTCCACTCTTTAGTGAGGAGGACGATCAGATAGAGGACAGTCAGCAGCTACTGCCCAGCCAAGAAATGGAGGTGGCTTCTTTAGCTAGGCAGACAAATAGTGATGTGGACAGTGTCGTTGGTGCTGCGAGCGTTCCAGCTCCTGCGCCAGACACTGTTGACGAATCCACGAACATCAGTGACGTACAGCCACAACTCGGTGATAATGATGATGACGATGAAGCCGATCGCACTTGGGAGCCGGGTGATGAAGGGGCTTCATCGTCATCATCAGGAGAAGAGGGGCGCAGGTTGCCCCGGAGTCAGCAGCTGAGGCAGCAAGGTGATAGCAGTCAGCATGGGGGCACAATTCCAAAGGCTGGAGCCGGCCGGGGCCGGGGCCAGGGTAGAGCACCTGCTGTGCGGCAGTCTACCTTATCGGGAGGTAGTGGAGCAGAGGTTCCTGGTGTTGGCAACAGCAGCAGTGAATCAGTGAGGCCAGGGGGTGGGAAAAGTAGCTACTCGGCAGTGTGGCAGTTTTTCCTGAAGCATCCGCAGGAGGGTAACATGGCCACATGCAAGATATGTAGGCAAAAGGTGAAGCGTGGCCAGGGTCCAAATGTTGGCACCACGGCCCTGCGTCAAAATATGATGCGTCACCATAAAGCGACCTGGGAGAACCGAGGCTCCCAAGGGGTGGTCCAGTCTGCTTCCTCAACAAGTGGCACGCCGCTCCCAATTTCTGCCAGCCAAGGCTCCAGCACCTCAGCCGAAGGTAGCTGTGCGTCATACCCATCCTCTGTCGCTCCTGCTCCTCCTCCTCCAAGTCATGCATCCCGCCAGCAATCCATCAGCGAAGCCATGTCCAAGAGACAGCAGTATGCGCCCACTCATCCTACGGCGCAGAAGCTGAATGTGCTCCTGTCCAAGTTGCTGGTGCTGCAGTCGCTCCCTTTTCAGGTGGTGGAATCTGCACCTTTCAGAGAACTGATGGCTTGTGCCGAGCCGAGGTGGAGAGTCCCAAGCCGTCATTTCTTTGCCAAGAAGGCAGTACCAGCGCTGCACACTTTTGTTGAACAGAAGGTGGGCCAGTCCTTGAGCCTGTCGGTGTGTAGCAAAGTGCATGGCAGCGCCGACATCTGGAGCTGTAACTACGGTCAGGGACAGTACATGTCGTTTACGGCCCACTGGGTGAATGTGGTCCCTTTGCAGCAGCAGCAGCAACTTGGACAGGTCACGCCGCTTCGGCCTCCGCGCTCCCTGCCCGTTGGGCCTATGACACCGTGTGACTCGGCCACCTCATCCTCCGCCATCTCCTCACCCTCCACTGTAGGCTCAAGTCTCAGTGCCCCTCCAGTCTACCATGTGTGCAGGGCATGGAGGTGTCACGCAGTGCTTCACATGGTTTGTCTTGGCGAACGGAGTCACACAGGGGAGGAACTGCTTAAATGTATTCATCAGGAAATCCAAACATGGCTTACTCCAAGAAAACTTAAAATGGGAATCATGGTTACCGACAATGGGAAGAACATTTTGTCTGCGCTGCGCCAAGGAAGCCTGACCCATGCCCCCTGCATGGCTCACGTCTTCAATCTGGTTGTCAAGCGGTTTCTGAAGTGTTCCCCCCATCTGCAAGACATCCTAACAACTTCAAGGAAACTTTGCATGCACTTCAGCCACTCCTACACCGCCAAACACACCCTTCTTGAGCTACAGCGTCAGAATGGTATCCCCCAACATAGTCTGATTTGCGATGTTTCCACCCGTTGGAATTCCACCCTTCACATGTTGGACCGATTATATGAACAGAGAAAAGCCATCACGGATTTCCTGATGATCCAAGCAGATAGGGGGACTCCCCTGTGTAACTTCAATGTCAACCAGTGGCAGCTCATACGTGACACCTGCCGTTTGCTCAGGCCCTTTGAGGAAGCCACTTTATTTGTCAGTCGGCAGGATTACGGGATGAACGACGTGATTCCACTGCTTCATGTACTACAGCACATGTTGGAAACCACGGCTGGTCAGGGCACTGGAGACATGGCGTTTACATCTTACGGCCACATGAACCCCGTTGGAGCTGAACTGGAGGAGGAGGAAGAGGAGGAGGAGGAGTTGCCCAGCGAAACACAGTTTAGGCTTGGCGAAATGGCTGGTTTATCTAGTCAGCGGACAGGAGAGGAGGAGCAGGAGCAGCCAGAGGAGCTAGAGGTTTTTGAGGAAGGCGAGACAGAGGACCCGGGGACACCGTGGCAGTAGGCAGTGGAGATGGAGACGGGTAGTCCATCCGAGTCACTTGCGCAAATGGCACGAAGCATGCTCACGTGCTTGCGTAGTGACCCCAGAATTGTTTCCATCTGTCGGCGGGATGACTTCTGGCTGTCCACCTTATTGGACCCTCGCTTCCGGCACAAAATGGGGGCATTTTTTAAACCCACCGAGAGGGAGGACAAACTCAACTACTACAAAGACATTCTACGTAGGCAGTTGGCCGATGCCTATCTGCGCCATGGTCCATACTCTCGCAGGTCTGACTCGAGGGGACCTCTGCGCTCACCTTCCACTGCCATGGCCGCTGGGGGGGTTGGCAGGAGCAGCAGCAGCAGCTCCATCAGCAGCAGCAGCCTCAGTCTTCAGTCACTAAAGAGTAGCTTTCTACACCCGCATAGTGAGGCTACTCATGAGCAGCAGGAAGACCTGGAGCAGGACCTCGACCAGCAGGTCATGTCATACTTTGACATGACCATGCCAACACACCTTGAGGATCCGCTGGACTTCTGGGCAGCCAAACTTGATTTGTGGCCGCAACTAGCACAGTTTGCCCTGGAAAAGCTGTCCTGCCCGGCAAGTAGCGTGCCATCTGAGCGGGTGTTTAGTGCGGCGGGGGCCATAGTTACGGCGAGGAGAACTCGTCTGTCAACTAAAAATGTGGAGAGACTCACCTTTGTCAAAATGAATCAGGGATGGATCAGCCAGGATTTCCACCCACCAGTGCCTGATGCATGCGACTAGATTCAGCATGGTGCCACGTTTTACATTTTCCAAATGGTGCAAAACATATTTATGTCTTTAGGCCATTTTTTGGGCTCCTGCTGCTGCTGCTGCCAACTTCTGCCAACTCCAGGGTGTGATTCATCCAATTGTTGGGCTCCTGAAGCCAACCCCAGGGTCTCTTTGAAGAAATGTTTGGGCTCCTGCTGCTGCTGCTGCCAACTTCTGCCAACTCCAGGGTGTGATTCATCCAATTTTTGGGCTCCTGAAGCCAACCCCAGGGTCTCTTTGAAGTAATGTTTGGGCTCCTGCTGCTGCTGCTGCCAACTTCTGCCAACTCCAGGGTGTGATTCATCCAATTTTTGGGCTCCTGAAGCCAACTCCAGTGTATATTTGGGCTCCTGCTGCTGCTGCTGCCAACTCCAGGGTGTGAATCATCCAATTTTTGGGCTCCTGAAGCCAACTCCAGGGTCTCTTTAAAGTAATGTTTGGGCTCCTGCTGCTGCTGATGCCAACTTCTGCCAACTCCAGAGTGTGATTCATCCAATTTTTGGGCTCTTGAAGCCAACCCCAGGGTCTCTTTGAAGTAATGTTTGGGCTCCTGCTGCTGCTGCTGCCAACTCCAGGGTGTGATTCATCCAATTTTTGGGCTCCTGAAGCCAACTCCAGTGTATATTTGGGCTCCTGCTGCTGCTGCTGCCAACTCCAGGGTGTGAATCATCCAATTTTTGGGCTCCTGAAGCCAACCCCAGGGTCTCTTTAAAGTAATATTTGGGCTCCTGCTGCTGCTGCTGTCAACTCCTGCCAACTCCAGGGCGTGACTCATCCAATTGTTGGGCTCCTGAAGCCAACCCCAGGGTCTCTTTAAAGTAATGTTTGGGCTCCTGCTGCTGCTGCTGCCAACTCCAGGGTGTGATTCATCCAATTTTTGGGCTCCTGAAGCCAACCCCAGGGTCTCTTTAAAGTAATATTTGGGATCCTGCTGCTGCTGCTGTCAACTCCTGCCAACTCCAGGGTGTGATTCATCCAATTGTTGGGCTCCTGAAGCCAACCCCAGGGTCTCTTTAAAGTAATGTTTGGGCTCCTGCTGCTGCCAACTCCAGGGTGTGATTCATCCAACTTTTGGGCTCCTGAAGCCAACTCCAGTGTATATTTGGGCTCCTGCTGCTGCTGCTGCCAACTCCAGGGTGTGAATCATCCAATTTTTGGGCTCCTGAAGCCAACCCCAGGGTCTCTTTAAAGTAATGTTTGGGCTCCTGCTGCTGCTGCTGCCAACTTCTGCCAACTCCAGGGTGTGATTCATCCAATTTTTGGGCTCCTGAAGCCAACACCAGGGTCTCTTTAAAGTAATATTTGGGCTCCTGCTGCTGCTGCTGTCAACTCCTGCCAACTCCAGGGCGTGATTCATCCAATTTTTGGCCTCCTGAAGCCAACCCCAGTGTCTCTTTAAAGTAATATTTGGGCTCCTGCTGCTGCTGCTGCCAACTCCAGGGTGTGATTCATCCAATTTTTGGGCTCCTGAAGCCAACCCCAGGGTCTCTTTAAAGTAATATTTGGGCTCCTGCTGCTGCTGCTGTCAACTCCTGCCAACTCCAGGGTGTGATTCATCCAATTTTTGGCCTCCTGAAGCCAACCCCAGTGTCTCTTTAAAGTAATGTTTGGGCTCCTGCTGCTGCTGCTGCCAACTCCAGGGTGTGATTCATCCAATTTTTGGGCTCCTGAAGCCAACCCCAGGGTCTCTTTAAAGTAATATTTGGGCTCCTGCTGCTGCTGCTGTCAACTCCTGCCAACTCCAGGGTGTGATTCATCCAATTGTTGGGCTCCTGAAGCCAACCCCAAGGTCTCTTTGAAGTAATGTTTGGGCTCCTGTTGCTGCTGCTGCCAACTCCAGGGTGTGATTCATCCAATTTTTGGGCTCCTGAAGCCAACTCCAGTGTATATTTGGGCTCCTGCTGCTGCCAACTCCAGGGTGTGAATCATCCAATTTTTGGGCTCCTGAAGCCAACCCCAGGGTCTCTTTAAAGAAATGTTTGGGCTCCTGCTGCTGCTGCTGCCAACTTCTGCCAACTCCAGGGTGTAATTCATCCAATTTTTGGGCTCCTGAAGCAAACTCCAGTGTATATTTGGGCTCCTGCTGCTGCTGCTGCCAACTCCAGGGTGTGAATCATCCAATTTTTGGGCTCCTGAAGCCAACCCCAGGGTCTCTTTAAAGTAATATTTGGGCTCCTGCTGCTGCTGCTGTCAACTCCTGCCAACTCCAGGGCGTGATTCATCCAATTGTTGGGCTCCTGAAGCCAACCCCAGGGTCTCTTTAAAGTAATGTTTGGGCTCCTGCTGCTGCTGCTGCCAACTTCTGCCAACTCCAGGGTGTGATTCATCCAATTTTTGGGCTCCTGAAGCCAACCCCAGGGTCTCTTTGAAGTAATGTTTGGGCTCCTGCTGCTGCTGCTGCCAACTCCAGGGTGTGATTCATCCAATTTTTGGGCTCCTGAAGCCAACTCCAGTGTATATTTGGGCTCCTGCTGCTGCTGCTGCCAACTCCAGGGTGTGAATCATCCAATTTTTGGGCTCCTGAAGCCAACTCCAGTGTCTCTTTAAAGTAATGTTTGGGCTCCTGCTGCTGCTGCTGCCAACTTCTGCCAACTCCAGGGTGTGATTCATCCAATTTTTGGGCTCCTGAAGCCAACCCCAGGGTCTCTTTAAAGTAATATTTGGGCTCCTGCTGCTGCTGCTGTCAACTCCTGCCAACTCCAGGGTGTGATTCATCCAATTGTTGGGCTCCTGAAGCCAACCCCAGTGTCTCTTTAAAGTAATGTTTGGGCTCCTGCTGCTGCTGCTGCCAACTTCTGCCAACTCCAGGGTGTGATTCATCCAATTTTTGGGCTCCTGAAGCCAACTCCAGTGTATATTTGGGCTCCTGCTGCTGCTGCTGTCAACTCCTGCCAACTCCAGGGTGTGATTCATCCAATTGTTGGGCTCCTGAAGCCAACCCCAGGGTCTCTTTAAAGTAATGTTTGGGCTCCTGCTGCTGCTGCTGCTGCCAACTTCTGCCAACTCCAGGGTGTGATTCATCCAATTTTTGGGCTCCTGAAGCCAACTCCAGTGTATATTTGGGCTCCTGCTGCTGCTGCTGCCAACTCCAGGGTGTGAATCATCCAATTTTTGGGCTCCTGAAGCCAACCCCAGGGTCTCTTTGAAGTAATGTTTGGGCTCCTGCTACTGCTGCCAACTCCAGGGTGTGATTCATCCAATTTTTGGGCTCCTGAAGCCAACCCCAGGGTCTCTTTGAAGTAATGTTTGGGCTCCTGCTACTGCTGCCAACTCCAGGGTGTGATTCATCCAATTTTTGGGCTCCTGAAGCCAACTCCAGTGTATTTTTGGGCTCCTGCTGCTGCTGCTGCCAACTCCAGGGTGTGAATCATCCAATTTTTGGGCTCCTGAAGCCAACTCCAGGGTCTCTTTAAAGTAATGTTTGGGCTCCTGCTGCTGCTGCTGCCAACTTCTGCCAACTCCAGGGTGTGATTCATCCAATTTTTGGGCTCCTGAAGCCAACCCCAGGGTCTCTTTAAAGTAATATTTGGGCTCCTGCTGATGCTGCTGTCAACTCCTGCCAACTCCAGGGTGTGATTTATCCAATTGTTGGGCTCCTGAAGCCAACCCCAGGGTCTCTTTATAGTAATGTTTGGGCTCCTGCTGCTGCTGCTGCCAACTCCAGGGTGTGATTCATCCAATGTTTGGGCTCCTGAAGCCAACTCCAGTGTATATTTGGGCTCCTGCTGCTGCTGCTGCTGCTGCCAACTCCAGGGTGTGAATCATCCAATTGTTGGGCTCCTGAAGCCAACTCCAGGGTCTCTTTAAAGTAATGATTTGGCTCCTGCTGCTGCTGCTGCCAACTTCTGCCAACTCCAGGGTGTGATTCATCCAATTTTTGGGCTCCTGAAGCCAATCCCAGGGTCTCTTTAAAGTAATATTTGGGCTCCTGCTGCTGCTGCTGTCAACTCCTGCCAACTCCAGGGCGTGATTGTTAGGCACTTACCTCGTCGCCGTCCCTGGTCCCGCGACGCGCTGTCGGGTGGCGCCCGGTTGGCTGCGGCCCGACGGTCCCCGGGTGTGCCGGCTCCTCAGCGTTGTCGTGGGGGTCGGGGGTCGGCGGCGCGGGACGGTGTCGGCGGCCGCGCCGCAGCCCGCTCTGCGCGGCTGCACGGGCCCGCCAGGCTCCCTCTCGATGCGGCGTTTCCCCCTCCCGGCGGGGGCGCGCCCGATCTACAACGTGCTCGCGCGCGCGCGCGCGAGCACGTCTTCCTTATGCCTCCCGGCGGCGCTTTCCCCAGCGCGCCCGCCGGGGGCAAGTGTCAAAAACATCCAATCCGTGACCCGATCAGAGGAGTGGACCCAGGGACTGGTCGGCCTGTCTGGCCTGGGCCGTCCAGCTCCTGGGACCACTCCTGTTTTATTGTATGCACCAATCACCCTTGTTCCCTCCATTGCCCCTTTTCCCCACTGGCCAGTACTCCCTATAAAGCTGCACTGCTCCAGTATCCCAGTGCCCGTTATAGCTTCTGGGTTCTGGATGTGCGTTGCTGTGTCTCTAGTGAATACTTTGGATTTGGACTTTGACTATTCTCGCCTGCCGCCTGCCCCGACCATCTGCTTTGCCTGACCACTCTTTTGCCTGACCCTCCTGTACCTCGCCTGAGACCTCCTGGACTTGACCTCGGCTACCCTCGACTACCCCTTCGATATCTCCCTCGGAAACCTCGCCTGTGACCTCCTGGTTTGACCTCGGCCTGAATTACGGACTTTCGCACCCGGCATCCTCATTCGGGATTCCCTGCCAAACATCATTCTGCACCTTAAGCCGTTATCCTTTGCGCCTTTTAAGTCCTGGGGGCAACCGACTGGGAGAGGCATTACCCGTGTCTCCCACAAGCGGGGGCTTGTCTATAGGCGGAAGTGGCGGTGGAGATTGGGGGATATCGGCTTAAGACAGACGGGTGTTTGGTATAGTCCTGACATTATAACGGGCCAGAAAGAATGGACCAAATCCTGGAACAGGTACAAGCCTTAACTGCGGCTGTAGAGCACCTGGCTCACCGGGTTGCGGCCCAGGAGAACCGTCCTGCTCCTATGGTCCCCAGTCCTCAGGGGACTCCGGCCGCAGCCGCTGTGGAACCCAAAATTCCACTTCCGGAAAAATTTCATGGCGACAGAGCAAGGTTTGCCAACTTCCGGGACTCCTGCAAATTATATTTCCAGCTTCGGCCTGTCTCTGCGGGGTCTCAAGAGCAGCGGGTTGGGCTGATCATCTCTCTTCTTCAAGGGGATCCACAATCTTGGGCCTTCAGCTTATCATCTCAGGACCCGGCTCGTCTCTCCGTGGACAGCTTCTTTTCCGCGATGGAAGTTCTGTATGACGACCCCGATAAAGGGGCAACGGCTGACGCTAAACTACGTACTCTTCGCCAGGGACGCCGTCCAGCCGAAGACTACTGCTCAGAATTCCGGCGCTGGGCAGTGGACTCACGCTGGAATAATCCTGCCCTCTGCGGCCAATTCCGGCTTGGGTTGGCCGATTCCATTAAGGATACATTGGTGAACTATCCGGAACCTCAGACCCTAGACGAGTTAATGCACCTCGCCATTCGTATTGACCGTCGTCTTCGGGAAAGACGCCTTGAGAAAGGGTCACATTCCGAGTCAGTTCTAAGACCTGAGGCCCCAGTAGCGCAACCAGCTGAAGAACCGATGCAACTGGGTGCCACAAAACTCACTGAAGTTGAAAGACGTCGGCGCTTATCCGAGGGGCTGTGTCTGTACTGTGGCGGAACTGGTCACATGGTCAGACTGTGCCCAAAGAAGCCGTCGGGAAACTTCAGAGCCTAGGGGGTTTCGAGGGGGCCCTCCTAGGCTGTAAGGTATCACCTCATGTATCGTCACCAGTTCTTATCCCGGTGCAGCTTAAAGTTAATTGTAAATATTTGAATTTAAAGGCTCTCTTAGACTCTGGAGCAGCAGGGAACTTCCTTGACGCTGAGCTAGCCCAGAGTTTAGGAATTATGCTCCAGTCCTTGTCCACACCCATCCGAGTTTCAGCCATCGATGGCACACCTGTTGCAGGGGGGTTAGTACAGTTTAGAACCCCTCCTATACATTTTAAGGTGGGAGCTAATCATTCTGAAGTTATCAGTTTTCTAGTCCTGAGTATGCCTAGCACCCCTTTAATTTTGGGATTGCCTTGGTTACAGGAGCACAATCCCCAAATTGACTGGGCCTCGGGACAAATTATGAAGTGGGGGCATCAATGCTTTCAGACTTGTTTGGAACTTCCGGTTCGGGTCACGCAATTATCTCCAACTAGAGTTCCCACTCCATACCTAGAATTTGCTGACGTCTTCTCTGAAAAGGCGGCAGACAAACTTCCTCCCCATAGACCGTGGGATTGCCCCATTGAACTCCTTCCTGGTACCATGCCTCCCAGGGGTAGAATTTTTAATTTAACCCGAGCTGAGAATCAGGCTATGCGGGAATATATTGCAGAAAATCTAGAAAAGGGGTTTATCAGGGCATCTTCTTCCCCAGCAGGAGCAGGATTTTTTTTTGTCGAGAAGAAGGATGGGGGGCTCCGCCCATGTATCGATTATCGGGGTCTAAACAATATAACTATTAAAAACAAATATCCCTTACCCCTTATTGAGGGGCTGTTTACGCAGGTGGCTGGGGCCCAAGTCTTCTCTAAGTTGGATCTCCGGGGCGCTTACAACCTTATCAGGATAAGGCAGGGAGATGAGTGGAAAACGGCCTTCAATACTCTCGAGGGGCATTATGAGTATTTAGTTATGCCATTTGGGTTATGCAATGCCCCCGCGGTCTTTCAAAGTTTTGTAAATGAGATTTTTAGAGACTACCTTGGCCGATTTGTAGTTGTCTATTTAGACGACATTTTGATTTTCTCCTCGTCTCTTGTCGAACATCGCCAACATGTACGCATGGTCTTGCAAAAACTTAGAGAAAACTGTTTATATGCCAAGTTAAAAAAGTGCCAGTTTGAAGTCTCAGAGGTTCCTTTTCTCGGCTACATTATTTCTAATTCTGGTCTATCCATGGATCAATCTAAGGTGAAGGCAGTATTAGATTGGGAGCAACCCAGGGATCTGAAAGGCCTGCAGAGGTTTTTAGGCTTCGCAAATTTTTACAGGAGGTTCATTAAAAACTTCTCTTCCCTAGTAACCCCGTTGACAAATCTTACCAAGAAAGGGGGGTACCCGTCAGTTTGGCCGGTTCAAGCTGTTCAGGCTTTTGAGAAATTGAAAGGGGTCTTTAGTTCCGCTCCAGTGTTGGTTCATCCGGACGGCCAATTGCCCTTTTTTGTGGAAGTGGACGCTTCCGAGATTGCTGTGGGGGCGGTTCTATCTCAATTTCGCGGGTCACCTGAGCGCCTTCATCCTTGTGCTTTTTTTTCTAAGAAATTCTCGGCGGCCGAAAGGAATTATGATATCGGTAACCGAGAATTGTTGGCTATCAAGTTGGCCTTTCAGGAGTGGAGGCACTGGCTAGAGGGGGCTCAGTACCCAGTCACAGTCTTTACGGACCATAAAAATCTAGAGTACATCCAATCCGCAAAAAGACTAACTCCAAGACAGGCTCGCTGGTCCTTATTCTTTTCCCGGTTTAACTTCTCTATAACCTATAAACCTGGGTCCAAAAACGTTAAAGCTGATGCCCTGTCTCGGAGTTTTTCTTTCTCTGACCTTCCCGAAAGGATGGATGTGCCCATATTGCCCCACTCCCTGGTGGTAGCCGCCATCCAACCTCAACTTCCTGATCTAGCTCGGTTTCAGGCCGAAGCCCCTCCCGAAAAACCTGACTCGGTCCAGTTTGTGCCCTCTCTTTACCGCACTGCCTTTTTGTCTCATTTTCACGAAACCAAAACAGCGGGTCATCCGGGGGTAAAGAAAACTATTGCTTTATTGTCCCGCCAAGTCTGGTGGCCATCCATTAGGAGCGATGCACAGAAATTTGTCCTAGCCTGTAAGGTCTGTGCTCGGAGTAAGGTTTTAAGACACTCCCCTGTAGGCCCTCTACTACCATTGCCCATTCCTGCCTCTCCGTGGACCCACTTGGCCATGGATTTCGTTACGGATCTTCCCCCTTCCCAGGGATATACCGTTATTTGGGTGGTAGTGGACCGTTTTAGCAAAATGGCCCACTTCATCCCTTTAAAAAAGCTTCCCACAGCTCAAATCTTAGCACAACTCTTTATCACGCACATTTTTAGAATCCACGGTATCCCGGTAGATATTGTTTCGGATAGGGGGGTCCAATTCGTCTCCCGGTTTTGGAGGGCTTTCTGTGCTAAGCTGGGCTTCACCGTCTCTCTTTCTTCGGCTTTCCACCCTCAGTCGAATGGGCAAACCGAAAGAACAAATCAATCTTTAGAACAGTATTTGCGTTGTTTCACGGCTGATACTCAGACGGATTGGGCCTTCTTCCTGCCGTTTGCTGAATTTGCATTAAACAACGCTTCACATTCTTCCACAGGGGTTTCTCCCTTCCATTGTGTTTATGGCAAAGATCTGAAATTCTCAGCCCTTTCGGATCAACCCTCTAGTGTTCCCTCCTTGGATGACTGGGTTTCCAAATGGCCGGGGTTATGGAATAAAATCCAGCAACATCTGACTAAGGCTGTTTTTCAACAAAAAAAATTTTCAGATCGTAAACGTTCTTCCAATTCTGGTTATGAGGTGGGAGATTGGGTTTGGCTTTCCACCAAGAATTTGGCCTTACGCCAGCCCTCCGCTAAGTTAGGCCCTAAATTTATCGGCCCCTTCCCCATAACACGAAAAATTAATCAGGTTACGTATCGATTGGCCCTCCCTTCCTCCATGAAAATCTGTAAATCCTTTCACGTTTCACTTCTTAAGCCTGCAAAAAACCATGAGTCTAATAGTCCTCCTAGTCCTGTGTTAGTTGATGGGCATCAGGAGTTTGAGGTTGCCCGGGTTCTTGATTCCCGCTTTTTTCGAAACTCTCTTCAATATTTGATTGACTGGAAGGGATACGGCCCGGAAGAAAGATCTTGGGTTCCGGCCAGAGAGGTCCATGCGCAGAATTTGGTAAAGAGGTTCCATAGAGAGAATCCTTTGAAACCCAGCTTGGAGGGTCCAGTGGCCCCTCCTCAGGGGGGGGGTAATGTTAGGCACTTACCTCGTCGCCGTCCCTGGTCCCGCGACGCGCTGTCGGGTGGCGCCCGGTTGGCTGCGGCCCGACGGTCCCCGGGTGTGCCGGCTCCTCAGCGTTGTCGTGGGGGTCGGGGGTCGGCGGCGCGGGACGGTGTCGGCGGCCGCGCCGCAGCCCGCTCTGCGCGGCTGCACGGGCCCGCCAGGCTCCCTCTCGATGCGGCGTTTCCCCCTCCCGGCGGGGGCGCGCCCGATCTACAACGTGCTCGCGCGCGCGCGCGAGCACGTCTTCCTTATGCCTCCCGGCGGCGCTTTCCCCAGCGCGCCCGCCGGGGGCAAGTGTCAAAAACATCCAATCCGTGACCCGATCAGAGGAGTGGACCCAGGGACTGGTCGGCCTGTCTGGCCTGGGCCGTCCAGCTCCTGGGACCACTCCTGTTTTATTGTATGCACCAATCACCCTTGTTCCCTCCATTGCCCCTTTTCCCCACTGGCCAGTACTCCCTATAAAGCTGCACTGCTCCAGTATCCCAGTGCCCGTTATAGCTTCTGGGTTCTGGATGTGCGTTGCTGTGTCTCTAGTGAATACTTTGGATTTGGACTTTGACTATTCTCGCCTGCCGCCTGCCCCGACCATCTGCTTTGCCTGACCACTCTTTTGCCTGACCCTCCTGTACCTCGCCTGAGACCTCCTGGACTTGACCTCGGCTACCCTCGACTACCCCTTCGATATCTCCCTCGGAAACCTCGCCTGTGACCTCCTGGTTTGACCTCGGCCTGAATTACGGACTTTCGCACCCGGCATCCTCATTCGGGATTCCCTGCCAAACATCATTCTGCACCTTAAGCCGTTATCCTTTGCGCCTTTTAAGTCCTGGGGGCAACCGACTGGGAGAGGCATTACCCGTGTCTCCCACAAGCGGGGGCTTGTCTATAGGCGGAAGTGGCGGTGGAGATTGGGGGATATCGGCTTAAGACAGACGGGTGTTTGGTATAGTCCTGACAGTGATTCATCCAATTGTTGGGCTCCTGAAGCCAACCCCAGGGTCTCTTTAAAGTAATGTTTGGGCTCCTGCTGCTGCTGCTGCCAACTCCAGGGTGTGATTCATCCAATTTTTGGGCTCCTGAACCCAACCCCAGGGTCTCTTTAAAGTAATATTTGGGCTCCTGCTGCTGTCAACTCCTTCCAACTCCAGGGTGTGATTCATCCAATTGTTGGGCTCCTGAAGCCAACCCCAGGGTCTCTTTAAAGTAATGTTTGGGCTCCTGCTGCTGCTGCTGCCAACTCCAGGGTGTGATTCATCCAACTTTTGGGCTCCTGAAGCCAACTCCAGTGTATATTTGGGCTCCTGCTGCTGCTGCTGCCAACTCCAGGGTGTGATTCATCCAATCTTTGGGCTCCTGAAGCCAACCCCAGTGTCTCTTTAAAATAATATTTGGGCTCCTGCTGCTGCTGCTGCCAACTCCAGGGTGTGATTCATCCAATTTTTGGGCTCCTGAAGCCAACTCCAGTGTATATTTGGGCTCCTGCTGCTGCATGCTGCCAACTCCAGGGTGTGAATCATCCAATTTTTGGGCTCCTGAAGCCAACTCCAGGGTCTCTTTAAAGTAATATTTGGGCTCCTGCTGCTGCTGCTGCTGTCAACTCCTGCCAACTCCAGGGCGTTATTCATCCAATTGTTGGGCTCCTGAAGCCAACCCCAGGGTCTCTTTAAAGTAATGTTTGGGCTCCTGCTGCTGCCAACTCCAGGGTGTGATTCATCCAATTTTTGGGCTCCTGAAGCCAACCCCAGGGTCTCTTTAAAGTAATATTTGGGCTCCTGCTGCTGCTGCTGTCAACTCCTGCCAACTCCAGGGTGTGATTCATCCAATTGTTGGGCTCCTGAAGCCAACCCCAGGGTCTCTTTAAAGTAATGTTTGGGCTCCTGCTGCTGCTGCTGCCAACTCCAGGGTGTGATTCATCCAACTTTTGGGCTCCTGAAGCCAACTCCAGTGTATATTTGGGCTCCTGCTGCTGCTGCTGCCAACTCCAGGGTGTGATTCATCCAATTTTTGGGCTCCTGAAGCCAACCCCAGTGTCTCTTTAAAGTAATATTTGGGCTCCTGCTGCTGCTGCTGCCAACTCCAGGGTGTGAATCATCCAATTTTTGGGCTCCTGAAGCCAACTCCAGTGTATATTTGGGCTCCTGCTGCTGCTGCTGCTAACTCCAGGGTGTGAATCATCCAATTTTTGGGCTCCTGAAGCCAACCCCAGTGTCTCTTTAAAGTAATGTTTGGGCTCCTGCTGCTGCTGCTGCCAACTTCTGCCAACTCCAAGGTGTGAGTCATCCAATTTTTGGGCTCCTGAAGCCAACCCCAGTGTCTCTTTAAAGTAATGTTTGGGCTCCTGTTGCTGCTGGCAACTCCAGGGTGTGATTCATCCAATTTTTGAGCTCCTGCTGCTGCCAACTCCAGTGTCTCTTTAAAGCAATGTTTGGGCTCCTGCCCCTCATAGTGATGCCACTTCAACTCTCTGCAATTGTGCCGCTCTGCGATTCTATTAGCGATGCCTCTGATCTGCATGTGATATTTCTTCAAAGTATTATTTAACTAACCCAGCACGCATCCTGTGCGTGTTACAGCAAGGCAGAATGGTTTACAACCCTATTGAGGCTCTAGGAGGCTCAGAAATAGCCGTTTTTAATAGCGATTTGTCGCGAATTTATTCGGGTCGAAACGATCTTTGTCGGAAAATTCGGCGAATCAGTCGAATCGAATTTTTCAAAAGTTCGCTCATCTCTAGCGTCCACCACCGCCAGGGCCAACGTCCGCTTCTCATAATCTGACGGCAGGAAGTCGTAAGCGATTCCTCAGCATCATCTGTTATAAAAATATACAATGACCCACCATTAATCCACAAAATACCTTAACAAGTTTCCTGTCCTAATTAAAGTCACTTTATTAACCTCTTGCTGACTCACATTGCCCTAGTTCTTCTATCTGCATCTAGCCTAGTTTCTAGCTGCGTACATGTCTTAAACTAAGGTGGGCTTGTATTTAATTTTACCAACTAAGTTGTTACAGACTAGTCTAGCGCTTTGTTTTTTTTTTATTACAAGTAATGTGTGCGCGCACATAAACGCACGCTCGCCTACTCAAATCCATGATGATTTCGTCCTGCTCCTGAGTGAAGATGGCGAGCGACATCTTTGCTTTCTTTTCCAGGTTTATCAGTGACGAGCCCCCACGCGCGCACGCAGGCACAAAGGAACACGCCCACACGGGCAACATATTTAAAGCGCAAGGCACTCAGCTCAGTGTTGGATACCATATCAATATGGGCAGACCTAAAGGGAGCAAAAAAAGCCACCAAAGCCCCAAGGCACATAGCAGCCGCACACATGGCTCATCTAAAAAAAAACAAAAGAGCAGGCACAAGACACATAGAAACATAGAAGGTTGACAGCAGAAGGAGACCATACGGTCCATCTAGTCTGCCCTTATGTGTATACTGTATGTACTCTTTATCTTAGGATAGATGTGTGCTTATCCCAGGCATGTTTAAATTCAGTGACTGTTGATTTTTCAACTACCTCTGCTGGAAGTTTGTTCCAAGCATCTACTACTCTTTCTGTAAAATAATATTTTCTAACATTGCTCCTGATCTTCCCCCCGACTAGCTTCAGGTTGTGCCCCCTTGTTCTATCATTAAGCTTCTTCTTAAAAACACTTCCCTCCTGAACCTTATTCAATCCTTTCACATATTTAAAGGTCTCAATCATGTCCCCTCTCTCCCTTCTTTCTTCCAGACTGTACAAATTAAGTTCTTTAAGTCTCTCCTGATAAGTTTTAAGTTTAAGTCCTTCCACCATTTTCGTTGCCCGCCTTTGGACCCGTTCTATTTGAATAATGTCTTTTTGCAGGTAAGGTCTCCAGAACTGCACACAGTATTCTAGCTGTGGCCTCACCAGGGCTCTATACAGCGGCATCACAACCTCCCTCTTCCTACTGGTGATGCCTCGAGCTATGCAGCCGAGCATCCTGCTTGCTTTTCCCACTGCCTGGCTACACTGTCCACTCATCTTGCAGCTATCAGTAATCAGTACCCCTAAATCTCTCTCCTCCGAGGTCCTGGCTAACACAGTACTGCCCATACGGTACTCAGAGCAGGGATTCCTTCTACCCAAGTGCATGATTTTACATTTAGAGACATTAAACTCTAGTTTCCACAGTTTTGACCATCTATCCAGTAAAGCTAAATCATTTTCCATGTTGCAGACACCTCCAGGAATATCCACCCTATTACTAACCTTTGTATCATCAGCAAACAGACAAACTTTTCCTACCAAGCCTTCTCCTATGTCACTTACAAATATATTAAAAAGAATGGGGCCCAGGACTGAGCATTGCGGCACACCACTTGTAACTCGCCTTTGTTCAGATTGCACACCATTTACAACAACGCTCTGATACCGATCCCTCAGCCAACTGGAAATCCACTGAACTATCCAGGGATTGAGTCCTACCTTCAATAACTTATCTATGAGCTCCTTATGTGGTACAGTGTCAAAGGCTTTACTAAAATCCAGATAGGCAATATCCACAGCACCACCTTCATCTAACACTTTAGTGACATTGTCAAAGAAATCAATAAGATTGGTCTGACATGATCTGCCCTCAGTAAAGCCGTGCTGTTTTGGGTCCAATAGGTCATTAATTTTTAGATGGGAAATTATCTGTTTTTTTAAGAGTGTTTCCATTAATTTGACCACTATAGATGTTAAACTAACTGGCCTGTAATTACTGGCTTCTTCTCTACTCCCCTTTTTATGGATTGGTACGACATTGGCCATTCTCCAGTCATCTGGAACCTCACCAGTTGAAAGGCAATGGTTAAGTAAATCAGTCAGAGGGGCTGCAATCACAAACCTAAGTTCCCTTAGAACTCTGGGGTGGATTCCATCTGGACCCATCGCCTTACTTACCTTTAGATGTGCCAGCTCGGATAGGACATCAGCCTCCAGAAACTCCGGAGCTGTGCCCTCCCAGCGGGATGCTGTGCTATGGCCATGCCTGCTACTATCTGAAAATACCGAACAAAAGTAGCTATTCAGATGGTCAGCCACAGCCTTATCTCCGTCAATATATTTATTTTCCCTATTTCTAATTTTTGACATGCCCCAACTAAAACGGTGGGTACTCCACAGCCACAGGAACATTCTAAAAAACGTAGGAGCAAAGATACCACAAAACATTCTCCACCACCTGCCAAAAAAACCAGACCACAAAAGGGTGCCAAATCGATTAAAACACTGCAGCATCCTCAACCGCAACACAGCAAGCATACACACAAAAGCAAACACATCAGCAAGGGTAAGCGTAGTGCAAAACCCTCCACCCCACCAAGGTCACCCACCCCTCCACCTCAACCCTCTGGTTCTCCCAATTCAAGTACCTCAGAAACATCATCCAGCTCAACAGGTGAGAGCACAACAGGAACCCATACATTAACCCACAGCAGCACACACACAACATCACCATCCCCCATAAGCCCAAGACACACACACGACTCCCCAGATAGTCAATCATCAATTTCCACAGATGCAGGGGACACAACACACCCATGTGGCCGACAACTACGCCATGGCTCCCTAACTGCACGATTTTGCGATGCTCAAAGCATGGCTGTTGCAAATGCAGTTTGTGAGCACTATTTGGCCGGAACTCCAAATGAACCACTCAGCAGGCTAAGCTGGAGATCTGGACGAATATTTGCCGGCAAGTAAATAGTGTGGGATCTGTCCGGCGAGATATTCAACAAATCAAAAGGAAATTTGGGGACCTTAATTATTATAGCAAAAAAAAAAATGGACATGCGCCGGCAGCAGAGGTAAAGCCCATTTTAAATGCCTTTATAGTTGCATTGATAACAGGATGTAACACTTATTAGGTGTGATTTAATCTTCCCCAGCCAGCAGACAGGGGGTGGCTTACCCACAAAAATAATCCTAACACCCGCCGAGGAACATGTCTATACATACATACACCCGGCCAGCGTCCAGGGCCTGCAAGAGGCACACGACACAGAACGGAATGTAAGGTCCCAAGGTGAGTTTGAATTTGCCATGAACTTTTAAAATGAGGGACAAAAGCCAGTGTTAGGCTAGACAACACACTGTACTTTGGGGTTAATATAATCTTACATTCTCAATTCAAAGGACAAAGGCAACAGGGCACACAAGGCCAAGCAACCCCTGGCTTATCCCCGAGGGCAAGGCCAAACCAGGATTCAACACAACGAACCCAAAATGAGGATTTGGAGGAGGTAAGTCAATGGTCCTTTGTGTGTACTTTTAACTTTGAACTAGGATCGATTGGTGTGCCATTACAAAACTAAAATGAAACTATATTTATTTACAGAACAGAGTAAGCCCACCCATAATAGAAGATATCCGAGATTTGGAGGCGGACACCCCACAGATGTCACAAACCACTACTGAGCCAGTGGCCGCAACGCAGTCAACACAGCCACAACCACCACATCCACAACCTCATTCAGAACCCGAACCAACCACCCATCCAACTGCTAGAACCCATACCAGGCGCCATATTAGCCAAAGAAGGCAACTGCAAATTATGGAGGAAGAGTGGCGGCAGGAAAACATAGCCTTTGCAGCTAGCACACAGCAATTCAATGCCACTGTGTGCACACAATTAACAACCATAAGTACACAATTAGAGGTAATCAACAGAAATGTGTCTGCCCTTATCAGCCATATGGGTGACCTAGTCCAACAGTGGCAGCACATTAATGAAAGCCTGGCACACATTGCTGCAAACCACAGCAGCATTCATCTGCACCATCCTCCCACACATACCACTAAAGATTTTTGTTACAATATCTGTCTCCACATGTAAGTTTCCTTTTTGAAAAAACTAAACAAATGAAAAATATAAATTTGTTTCAGCACAATAAAAAGTAAGCCAAAAAATCACTTGTGTTCTATGCAAATACATTCTCAACAAGTTGCGCACGTATGGTTTGTGCGGTGCCACTTTGGCTGCCTGAGAAAGGAGGGGTGTGCTTTTCAGCAAGAAAAATATGATCGGCAGGCAGGTCAGAATAGCTGGTAACCCTGCTACGAATGGCCAGGTTGTGTAGGATCCCGCAAGTGATTACAATTTGTATGACCTTGGCCGGCTTATATTGGAGTGCCCCCCCCCCCAGTCTGATCTAGACAGCGAAAACGCATCTTGAGCAAACCAAATGCTCGTTCAACCACCGAGCGAGTCCTCCTATGGGCAGTATTATAGCGCTCCTCTGCCTGGGAAGATGGGTGCAGGATGGGGGTCAGCAGCCAGGGGAGCAAAGGATAGCCAGAGTCACCTGCAAAAATAAAAATAAAAAAATAAAAGTTTATAACAACTCAAAAAGTTTAGGGGTGCATAGCAACATTATTAAAGAGGGACAAATAGGTGAGCGGGGTAGTGTTGTAGGAAAAGACATTTGGAATGAGGCTACCTGCACATCCAACCTGGACACTCCTTAAAAATGTCTGTGGGATGGTACTTACATAAGAGGGCAAGAACAGGACGCAATAGGGGTCAATAACTTCACCCATTTAATTTTAATTTTCCAAAATCCCCCCCCCCCAAAAAAAAACCCAAAAAAAGGGTTGTAATGGCAAAACCTAAATCAGACATGCTGGACAACAACTACAAGTTTAATACACATACCCAGTAGCCATCCACCAGACAGATCGCCAGATTGAAATCGATCATATAGGCTGGAGTTCCTCAATATATGGGCATCATGCGTAGACCCGGGGAATCCAGCAAAGATACTAAAAAAAAACAGATCTGGTCCCGCCACTGCCTGGACATTGATGGAATGTCCCATCTTCCTGTTCCTGCACACAGTTCCAAAAAAATCAATTAGTGTGACCCTTAAAAAAGGTCACCAAACAATATAAAAAAATAATGAAAAATAAAGCAGACCCAAACCACATACCGGAACAGATATTCCTGGTCAGCAGGGGGGACCAATGAGACATGGGTACAATCAATTGCACCAATGACGTTGGGCATGTCAGCTATGTTATAAAAGCCCAGCTTAACCGCATTCCAGGCTTCACCTGTTTGAGGGAAAAAAATATAATTTTGTGCCAGGGTAGCCATGCCATCCAAAAACTTGGTTAGGCTGCGGCTCAGCGTAGACTGGGACATCCCCACGGAGAAGGCACCCAGTCTCTGGAGCGAGCCATTCGCCATAAATTGCAGGCAGCCAACCAATTTGGTCATACCTGCAATTGCATGCCCCTTGCTTGTGGTGGGGGCTAACCATGGCCGCAGCCCGCTATACAAACAAGGCATGGAGAGAAACACGGTTAAGGCGGGTGAGCTCGAATAGGTCAACGTCACTCATGCAATCGATGTCCAAAGGCGTTCAGTGCAGCCTGGGTTCTGCCATGCTCATAAGTACCAGACCGCGGAGCTGGCGCCTTTGATGCGCTCCCACAGATGAATGCATGATGATGACACGGAGCTCAAATACGGCTGGTCAGACTGCCCGTAAGTGAAGGCTCGGCGGCCCCGTTTTATTAGGGAGATTTCAATCGGAAATCAAGGCTCTGCATCACTGACAAAAACGCACCAATGAACGAGGCGTTTCCCGGGCGTTTTCCCGGGAAACATCCTTGTGCGAGCCGACAATCGGAAAGGCGGCTGAGCGCACACCTGAGCGCATAAACGCACACTAAAACCAACGTAGCACCCTTTCCTGACCCGATCACAGGCCAAAACCAACGGGAAAATGCACGGGATAGCTGAACGGGGAGGCTCTGCATCAAGCCAATAGTGTGGTGGTCCGTCGACAATCAGCTCTCTGAATGAGACGCAAGCCCATACCAATAACGTAAGTTATCTGAACGAATTAAAAATATCAGAATTTAATGGGAAAATGATCCGAACTAACGCAATTGATCCGATTTGCTTTCGTTCATCGAAAGTGCATATACGCATTTGCCGGAACGTTCGTACAAATGAAAAATGAACGTAAAAAAACAACCAAAAAAATGACAAACACAAACAAAAACTTTCACAGACAGCTTCGGAAGTCCAGACGAATGTGCCTCTGAATCGAGCCTTATGTTAGATAAAGCCTGAGGGTGGAGAGGTAGGTGTATTTTTTTTTCTTACTATGGATGGTTAGTCCCTTTAAAGAAGAACAACACCAGGATTTTCACCATCCTGGTGCTTGTTGCTGTCCACCAGGAGTATGCCAATTTGAGATGTCCCGCTCTGTGAAATCCCCCTGATCCCTCCTTTTCAGGCGATCCCACTAGCTTAACTAAGCCGAGTTGAGTATACCCAGTCGATCTGGAAGATTTCACATGTCAGGGCATCCCAAATCAGGATGCTCCAGGTTTAGAAATAAGCCTGCCCTGGAGTCTTTTAGTGCTGGCCCAGAACTTGGCTGTTTTGCTTTAATATGAGCTGAAATATGGGCACCAAGAATGATGTCCTTTGGTGGGCCCTAGGATCTCCAATCCAACTCTGCAACCCAAAAGACTTTTATAAGCTGAGTCGGATGATCTATCAATCAGGGTTATTCTGACACTTCAAATGGCATAAATGAGAGTTGTGGAGAACACTTCATCTTTTCTGTGTGTGTGTGTCTATATCAAACATGTGCTTACCCCTAAAAGACTACCAGATAGCATAACTCGGTTGTAGGTGGCTCTTGGCCCTTCTGCTTTGGGGAGGCAGGTCATTGGGGAGCCAGGGGTTAATGGCAAGTCACCCGCTAGCCGCAGGTGATTTGCCAGCCCCTGAGCCCTGTGAACTGATATAGGGATCTCATGGAACCCTTACCAGTTCACAAAGGGTTAACTGTAAAAATAAACACGCACAGAGAAAAACGGCCATTGTGGAGGTGCTTGTGCGGCCTCTCGTCCAATTAGCACGCTCAGTGGCCCCATCCCCCCACTACCCTCTAACAGGTAGCGTTCCCACGCCAGCCATTCACAAATGCCCGGCATGGACTTGTACCCTGCTAAAGGGATAGCGGGGATGCAGACGCTGCTCACACATGCGCCGTTGGGAAAGAGGGTATGTTTCTGGGCAACCTGGGGGTTCACACAGTGGGGCATCTCGATTCTGGATGCCCTGGGTGGAGGAAATCAAATGGCCCTGGAATCTTATAGACTCCAGCGCCTTTGGACCGTGGGTTTTGGTCCACTTTAATTTACTACACGCAGTAGCTTTCCTGAATATTTTGAGCCTTATATCTGGTTGAAATAGAGAGTTGTAAAAGTTGGAAGTTGGAGTTGGAAAATGTATATGAAATTAATTTCTTTTTAAGCTACTTGCCATCTCCAAATGTCAAGGAGGAATTAAACACTTAAGTTCAATTTTGAAACCTTTTATTATCCAGTAAAGATTTATAATAACAAAAAGTTTCTAACAGTTCTTATCATATGCATATGTTTTTGTTCCTCTTATCCAATATATGGTGATCAAGAAGAACAAGACATGTAAACACGTTCATATTGTGGAGTAATACAATCAAGATTGGAGAACATAAGACTGTTTTTTTAACTCATGAATATAAAAGTGTATTTTTGATATAACACTACATTTCTTTCATGTGGATGTGCTTTGCATGGGCATTATACTTCTGAGTGCATTTTGGCGATAGAAGGTTCTTTTGCTGTTTACTAAACAGTAGGGTCGATTCAAAGAAACATATAACAGCTTTGATTTTGGTGCCGATCATCCTATTTTTCCCGTACGCTTGTGCGTTCGTATGAACTTGCGAGTGATTCTATAAGCAAATAAGTTTCTATCCTAAAATGTACGTCCGTTCGTATGGCAGTTCGGGAATCAGACCTATGTCAGTTTCCATCCTGAATTTTCCGTTTCATTTCTCAGGTTGCAACATTGGTTTTGCCCTTTTTCCTTTTTTGTCTGGACGTAAATCCTTCTGATCTTGTGGCTGCGCACTACAAACTTACCTCATTAAAGTGCATTCTAAATATTTGGTCTTTTATTTTTCTTTATTTCATTCATTTTGTAGTAACCAACCATTAATGAATGCATTTGCATAAGTAAATCTTACTTTGTTTAATTTTTAGTTAACTTGCATTTTTTACTTGTGGATTTAATTTTAATATTTTGGCTTCAAATGGTACAACTTAAAATTTTGGGTGTGGTTACCCACACCCTCTACATACAGATTTGCTCTCAAAAATTAAAAAACACCCAGCAACTTCTGCATGTTATGAGCCTAGAAACAGCCAAGATGGCGGCTCAGGTATATTCGGGCAGCCTGCAAACAGAAAGGGCCTTGTGACTGTGTTGCTCTGCATTCTTTGATTTCTGACCTTTCCGTGCCCCCAGCTCTGCTGTGTCTGTGCAAAATACAGCAGTAACCCACATCCTGCACTTTATCCCGCTCTCCTCTCCTCAGTAAGTGTGATGCATCTGACCAAAGATGTGCTTAAATAATTAAACAAAGCAAAGGTAAACAACTACACCAATAAATGCAATCTAAAAATATTATTCTAGTACATCAATTTAAAAATAAATAACAAAGGACATAAGTTTCTTTAATTAACGCAAATATATTGCAAAATAAAGGTTTACATGCAAAGGACTAATTAAGGTCCACATTAAAATGCTTTTATAAAGGCATACATGAATCAGGTATGCATTGCCATACAATTTATGGCCTCGGCCATGCTGATACGTGCAGTTCATTGGAGCTCAAGACGCGCAGACTCCTCCACATAGCCAAAAAACCTGTTCAAGAACAGCAATCCGACTGCTAAAAGGTGTCGGCAGTGGCTTTCTTTTAAAACGTATTTAGAGGTTTGAAAACTGTTCTCTGAATCACACCTAAACACATCCGATTATCCTAAGTTTTACGTTTTGATCCTAAGTTTTAGGATTTGATCCTAAGTTTTAAGATTTGATCCTAAGTTTTACGTTTTGATCCTAAAATTTAGGAACGAACTTCCGATGATCGTAAGAGCATATACGCATTCGTACGTAGGCTCGTGCGAGTCGGAAATGGCCAAAAAAACAGGAAAAAATGACTAACACCCACCCAAACTTACGATTCTCGATCCGAAATCAATTAACTTTTGCTCTTTGAATCGAGGGGAGTGTGTCATTACCTGGTTTCATTGTATATCCTGAACTTATACTGCCATTATAGAGTGTAAGATTGAATGATACTTGTTTACTATATTGTATCTTATCTTAACACAGTATGCCACCTGGAACATATCAAGACCCAGCCAGGCAACACAGATACCTTACAGGTGTGTCATTGTATATGACATAAAAAGAAGTGACCAAATCACTTGCCCTGAGTCATGCACACATTTCCCATCCCTGACTTTTCAATAACAAATACCCTATAACCAAACTATAACTATACAACCCCAAAAACCACACTAATTTGATTGCTTACTAAAGAACCAAAATGTTCTACCTGAGCAGCCCAAGTACCAATCAGGACCATGCTTGCTGGTGATCCTGAGGAGGCAAAGTACCTATGGTAGCCCTAAATAGTCTCAAGGAACTTCTATGTGGTCTTCCAAAATGAAGAGAAAAGAAAGTTCACGTTTGCTAAGCACAGCGGTACTCTTGTGTACAACATTCACTGAAACAAAGGTGGTACAATTGTAGGCACTAACATATAACAATACTGAGAAAAATGAGCGGACTGCCAGCACAGACCACAAATGCTCCTCTCTATACAATACAGCTGCACTACAGTGGATATAATAAATCAATTCTTTATTCCAAATATATAATTCCAAAATATATCTGCATCACATCCTGATGAAGTGGCGTTAGGACAACCGCCACGCAACGCGTCGGTGGTGCCGGAGTGCGGACTGTTAAGGTGGACCTAGACTATTGGGTTGATTCAAAGAAACATGTAACAGCTTGGATTTGGCTCACGATCATCCTATTTTTCACGTCCGCTCGTGCGTTCGTATGAACTTGCGAGTGATTCAATAAGCAAATACGTTTCTATCCTAAAAGATACGTCCGTTCGTATGATATCTCCCGAACTTGCCTCAGTCAGTTGCCAATCGTAAAAATCACGTTCATGTGCTCACCTGTTGCGGCGGCAGCCTGTTTTTTCGGCTGCTTCCATCGTCAACCTCTTCCAATTACTTGCGTTTGCCTCTGGTTTTCAGTGGTTTTTGGCCTCTTAGATTCGTGCGTTCGTATGTTTATAAGATCTTGCGCATGCGCACCCTCAAACAGAAACTTACCTAAACCCTTTAGCGCTTGCATCCAACTTCATTTCTCGGTCCCTCAAACTTACCTAAACCCCTTAGCGGCTGCATCCAACTTCATTTATCGGTCCCTCAAACTTACCTAAACCTCTTAGCGCTTGCATCCAACTTCATTTCTCGGTCCCTCAAACTTACCTAAACCCCTTAGCGGCTGCATCCAACTTCATTTATCGGTCCCTCAAACTTACCTAAACCCCTTAGCGGCTGCATCCAACTTCATTTATCGGTCCCTCAAACTTACCTAAACCCCTTAGCGGCTGCATCCAACTTCATTTATCGGTCCCTAAAACGTAAGAAAATCACATAATGTACATATGTCTATATGTTTCTAAGCGTGTTGTTTCTGGTTTGTGTAATTTTTTGGGTGTGTGCATATTAGAAAAGACACATTTAGGAAGGCTTAAAATATCATTTATTTAAATTATTTGCTTTGTTTTGTTTTAAGTAATTTTCAAACCTTTTTTTTTTTTGGGTTGTTTTTTTTAAAACTTTTTTTTTTTTTTTTCTTCTCGTTAAAACACATATAAATTTATTTTTTTTTTTTTTAGAGTAAAACACATATAATATTTTTTTTTTTTTTGTTTTTGTTTAAAAACATATTTTTTGGTTTTTTTAAACAACCATAAAACCCTTTTAAAAATTTCAACAACTATAAAAACAAGTTAAAGAAAGGAGCCAGGACCAAGGGCACTATTCATCATCCTCTTCTTCATCTGTTGGCCCCAACGTCGCCTGTATGGCCAGCAGCTCGGCCACCAACTCCTTAATTCTTTTTTTTTTGCCCGCCAATGTTTGGGGGATCATCCCTGTAACCAATAGAGAAAAAAACATAAATAGGAGTCCCAGACCGGTTTGTATGCTGGAAATAGATTTAGGGTTAATCAAATACATGTAAATGCATGACATATGTCATTCTTCCAAGGGATACAGTTAATGCATTTCCCACAGGTAAGTGTTTAAACTCCTTAAACCGGACCTTCAACATTATTTAATGAAAACCAATAACTATTCACAAATGATTCTGCACCAGATCAAAGTTAATTGGGGTTTTTTTGGGATTACAGCGCCGCCATCTGGACTCTGAAGCATAACACTTAATGAGGAGTGGAGAGTTGGATAAAGTACAGGGGAGTAGGTTACAGTGGTGCGTTGGGAATCCCGAGCATAGCTGGGTTGAGGGAAAGGTCATCACTCACACAATGCATGGCAGCACCTTCCTTTTTTCAATCTGTATCCCATGCTGCCTGTAAATATTGCGCATTCCATATTCCCCAATATTGGTTTTGTTCAGTCTAATAACATGCATTAGATGGATGAAGGGTGTTTTTCCATGGTTCTAATCTGTAGGTACAGTGTGATGGCTAATTCTTTGGTTCTTAATACTAGTTAGGGTCCTCTTTAAGCTAACGAAGTGCCCACATGAAAGTGTGAACTACACATTGGCTACGCCTTTAGTTATGTGTGTGTTATTAGCTAACCAAACATTAATATGAATAATGGCATGGAGACTTACGGAGTTGGTGGCCGACAGATGGCTGGTTGGGGCCAACAGGCTGCCCTTGGTCCTGGCTCTGCTGTGAAGAAGTCCCTGGAGAAACATGTGACATTTGGTTAGTACTTGTAGAGAGTCACTATTCCCAACATATCTGGCTCCCAGTCTGGCTGACATCACTCACCTTCGCCAGGATCGACTTCAAGCATCTCTGCTGCCTCCTCCTCCACTATCTCACCCGCTCCAGAAGCTTCTACAAATACATAATAAAGGATAACTTAGTTTTTGGCCTGCCATGTATATCTTTGTGCCTATACATGAAGAGTGACATACCAGAGCCTTCCCCATGCGTGGCCAGGTATGACTCCACGCCCATGCGGCTTGGCCCCTCCTCTGTGGTAAGGTCCAGGGGCTGGTCTGAGGAGGCCACAGAGGAGGGGTAGGTCCGTCGCCCGGGAGATCCACCACCTTCACTCACAGATGCAGAGTCATGCAGCACTGGTCGGCCTGTACGTCTCCGGGTGCGGCGAATTCTGAAATCCATTTCCAACACTACCAAAGAAAAGTCATTATAAATAAAGGCATAACTTATACATTTGGAACATATACCATGCAATTGCTTTGTACTTACTTGGGAAATGGATCCCAAAAAACCTCCGCACCCGGGGCATGTGCAGACGTTTCAGGTCCGACCAATGCTGCATTATCTGGGTGTGAGTGAAGGTGGTGCTGGTGACACGGTGGATTTCCGCGATGATCTCCCGGGCGATGTCCCTTTTCTCGCACACATTGGGCGCGAAGTCATACCGGCACTGAAGCATGATCTGAAAAACATAATGGACACAGAGCTTTTACTTTTACACACAGACCCATATGTGTTGCATCACAAGTTGAGAATTTAATGTCATTAACACACACATTTCGAGTGGCAGCCATTTTTGGGGAGTGCCTTAAAGAGGACGTTGACTGTGATTGACAGTCTGGTCTTATGTTATATGTATCACACACCATGTACATACAGATAATAGCCAACATCAAGAATCAGCCCACCTGCATCTATGGCATGTTAGGATGGTTTAAACATCCAAGATGTAGCCTAATGCTTAGGCTTTTGGACCACGTGTGTGGCTTCCCGTTGTGTTTTTATGGCTTAGGAAAACAGTGTTCCTCAAACATCCGCATCAAGGTCCGAGACAGGCCAGGTTTGCCAGCTCGCCCCGCTACTCCACAGGTTAATTAACTGTTGCTAAGCCGGAGCAATTGGCCGAATTAGGACATCAGCATAGACAGTTGAAAACGTGGCCAGGCTCGGCCCTTGAGGATGAAGTGTGAGGAGCCAGTGATTAAACATTAAGAGACCCCAAACTAGTTCCAAACGCATCATTTACATTTAGGCCATCATTGACTATTAGATTCAAATGCACAGGCAGCCACTTACCAGCATGAGGATCTCTTCCTGTTGACGGGTGAAGATAGTGGGCGCCATCTTTATGCTTCTTCAAGGCAGCAGATAAGTGAAACCCCAGCGGTTTCCTGGTTCCGCTCGAACGTACGTTCGTACGAGCGCGTAGTCGTGCGCATAGGCGTCACACGCTGGGCTCATTATTTAAAGGTCCCTGCACCCAAAGCTCATTCTCTTTGAGCATTTGTGTACGATGGCACCGAAAAAGGCGATGAGCAAGCGACCCCAGCCAAGCAAGACCGCGGAGGGCCCAACAACAAGGTCCCAGCAAGGTCGGCGAAAACTGAGAGGCAAGACTCCCACCTCGGCCCCACCAAGGGACCATGGACCCTCAGGTACCAAAAAAAGGGGCCCCAAGCCCCGTGCCCCTGCAGCCAAAAAGCTGGCAACTGCAGCACCCACCACCTCTGCCCCCAGAACAGGCAGCACAAGTGAGCCCACACCGGCCATGCCTTCAAGTAGGGCAGTTCGGAAACCCATGCCCCGCAGCAGGGCCCGAAGCCCATCCAGGGCCCGAACCCCATCCAGGGCCCGAACCCCATCCAGGGCCCGAAGCCCAGCCAGAGGCCGAAGAACCCAATCCAGGGCACGAAGCCCAGCCAGGGCCCGAACCCCATCCAGGGCCCGAACCCCATCCAGGGCACGAAGCCCAGCCAGAGGCCGCAGAAACCAATCCAGGGCCAGAAGCCCCTACAGGGCCCGCCGAACCCAATCCAGGGCACGAAGCCCAGCCAGAGGCCGCAGATCCCAATCCAGGGCCAGAAGCCCCTACAGGGCCCGCCGAACCCAATCCAGGGCACGAAGCCCAGCCAGAGGCCGCAGATCCCAATCCAGGGCCAGAAGCCCCTACAGGGCCCGCCGAACCCAATCCAGGGCACGAAGCCCAGCCAGAGGCCGCAGATCCCAATCCAGGGCCAGAAGCCCCTACAGGGCCCGCCGAACCCAATCCAGGGCCAGAAGCCCCTACAGGGCCCGAAGAACCGCATCCAGGGCCAGAAGCCCCTACAGGGCCCGCCGAACCCAATCCAGGGCCAGAAGCCCCTACAGGGCCAGAAGAACCCCATCCAGGGCCAGAAGCCCCTACAGGGCCCGCCGAACCCAATCCAGGGCCAGAAGCCCCCGACCTGGCACCAGCCGGGACCAGAGCCCCCGACCTGGCACCAGCCGGGAACCTAGCCCCCCAAGAGGGCCCCGAATTGCAACCATGACCACATCTACACCTGGAAGTTCGGTGGCCAGCCACGCAAGAACACCCAGTCCCTTGGCCAGTCCAGTCCAGTCATTGGGAAGCCACCAATCCGGCCATTCCCCTACCCAGCCCCAGGCCATAATGTCACCACATGTGTCTACACACATGGAGGAGCAGCCAAGCCAACCATCTGGCCGCACATTGCGCCGCGGCCAGTTGAGTGGGAGATTCTCCCATGACCAAAATATGGCATTGGCTAGTGGCCTTACATTATACTATGACGAGCTATATGGGAGCAAATCCAAACACACCACCAAGCAGCGCAAGATGGAATTGTTTGAAACCATCCTCCGACAAGTAAATGCAGCGGGGGAAGAGAGGAAAGATGTGTCCCAAATTCAGAAGAAAATCTCTGATCTGAAGTATGCTGTACGGCAAAAAGAAATTAAAAGGCATAATTACAGGTAAATAAATGTTTTCGCTAAATATAATGTTTTGGATGTACTGTATGCACCTTTTCTGAGTACCAAACGATTTTCTCTTTTCAGCATGAAAACTGGAGGTGGCTTTCCATCTAAATTGGAGTTTACCCCTGCTGAGGAGATTGTGCTTGGACTTCTCCATCCGGTCGCGGTCGGTGGACATGCTGGTCTAAGGGACACAGACTCACCGACCCGTACCCACGGTGAGTACTCTTAAATCTGCATGTTTGCCTGTTTGCTAAATAATCTACAGTTCACTAGTAACAAGATAACGGGATGCCCCTATGGTTTGCCTTGCTTGGCCTCGCACTACTGTGGCTGTTTGTGTCCTCTTTTGGTCCCTGGGAATCACACATTTAGGCCCACAGCCATTATGGCAAAGATCAAATGTCCAATTGGATTGTTAAAGTCATGAAGTTTCGCAAGATAAGTGATATATTTGGAATCAATCACAAAACACACATCATTATGTATGGGTTGCCTTTTGGTTGTGTGAGTTGTGTTTGAGTTAACAATTTAATTAGCCACCCACAAACATATCTGACCTAGAGCAGCGAGACTCAACTGGCGGCCCGGGGTCCCAATGCGGACCTTGGCACCACATTCAAGGACCCCTGCCCAGACAGCCCTGCACTCAGTTACTTCTGTGTTGACGTGCTCAGAGCTGCCCCCTTGATCGGCGATGTAGTGGTTGGTCTCCTGCCCAATGTCATGGCTCCCTGAAACATAGCATTGCAATATGAAGTACTGCACAGGAAGTGGCATTGCAAGGTACACAGTAACTTTGTAAAAATTTATCTGGCCACAATCGTGTCCCGCTGCCCCTGCTCTGGCCCATCTGCCACAGTCCCCCCATGCCCCCCCCCACATAAGCCCCATACATTTGTAACAGATTGGCTCCATCCATCCCATCACCATCAATACGTTAACTCCCCCCTTTAGCCATCCAATCCCTGTCCCCTCAGCTCTGGCCCATCCAGCCCAGCAAGGGCAAGCAGCCTTTATTAGTTGGCACTTTGAAATCTCCAGCCCCTCCACCAGTGTATTTATTTTTAACTAGACACCCCCTGCGTCAGCACCATGGCCAGACATTCACCTCTCACCACATACCTTGAAATGGGCCTTTACAACAATTGTTTGAGTACCACGGACCTAGCGAATGGTAGGCTAAATCCCAAAATGTGCCTTGAAAGTTGTATGCTGACTGGGTACACTTCCTGACTTAGAACTGAGGTCAGTTAGCAGTTTTTCAGAGCCATTGCACCTATGTAAACTTGCGTGTGTTTGAACAAAGGTCACCATTGCTCTAGAGTTGAATAATATTACAAATAGAGCTATATTTGATTACCTATCCAAAAAAAGGTTATGTGTGTGTGTTTACGTGGTTTGTTTTTCTCTTCTTCAGCCCAGCATGATCCCTCAGCAAGGGTAAACTCACCCCCCAGTTTGGTTATGCCTACCAGGTCCGTACAGCATAGGAGCCCAGATCAGAGATTTCCGGTAAGTTAATTTAGTAGCATAAATACTACCAAGTGCTTAAGAATGTGTTAAACTGTTGAAATTCCAAATTTGGACGCCAACTTACACTTTTTTTTTTTATATGTCCCTACAGACCCGCACACTCATGGAAGAGATCCAGGACATGGAGGAAGATGATGATGTCTCCGTGCAGGGCACGTCGGATGAACTCCCCCTGGGTCCCAATTTGGAACTGCTCCATAATGTTTCTCTGGCCAATCCTCAGCAGCAGAGTGAATCTCCATCCATTGTGCTTGCACATGGGGAGACTGACACAGTCCCCAGTGTTCACTCTGCTGCTGAGGATTTGCAAAGCAGGCCGGTTGCTGTTGAGGGTACGACACCACGCGGCAGGGCACGCCCAAGAGCCAGGGTAATTGTGCGGCGGACGCCATTACGCCGCCCCACAATTTCCCAGGGGAGGCAGAGTGCCCTGCTTCAATTATGGACCCAACAAAGGGACTCTTATGACGCCCAGCTCGTTACAGAGCGTGAGCAAAGGCATGCCGACATGGTCAACATCCATACCAGTCTACAGGGCATCCTCGCGGAGTTGCGTACCCTCAACAGCAACGTGGCCAATGCAAGTAATGGCATCCAGTCAGCCATGGCTGAGATGACCAATATGCAGAGAAACATTGTGGAGCAGTTTCAAATTCACAATGCTGCCATGGCCCAGGCTAGGTCCCATTCACATGGACCTCCACCTGGACCTCCACCTGGGTATTATGGGCAGCCACCCTATTAAGCCATGGGTGTGTGGGACATCTTTTCTCTTAACCCCCACTGTATTTACTTGTCCTTTGAGGTTTCAAACAATCCATTTTGTGTTGCTCTGGCAGGTTGTGTTTTGGATTTGCTCCCATATAGCTCCTTAGAGTAATGCTTAAGGCCACTAGCCAATGCCATAGGTCTATGTGGAGTGTATCTGGCCACTTATGGCTTTACCTATGTATTTGGTTGGTGCTCCTCCTGTTTGCAGACATGTTTGTGTGACATTATGGCCATGCCCAAATATCCCTGGGCACAGGCAATATTAATGACTGGACTAGGCTGGCCTTTGGACTGGGTGTCCTTGTTTGGTTGTGCCACTCACTTCCAGGTGTAGATGTGCTCGATGTTTTTTTGTAATGTTATCCATTTGTAACCACAGATGTATGTGGATTGATTTCTGTTAAGCACTATAATTTTTCCTTTTCAAAGTTAAAAAAAAAATTCACTTACAATACTTGTGGCGTTTTTAGTGGGAAGACATTTTTAACAGCTTGGGCTAAACCAGATAATTTGGGTTTGAAGAGGTGTAACAATGCAAAGCTAAAGCTAAGGAAACTACATGAAATACATTAGGCAACAATTAAGGTCTAAATGTTTTACTTAGAGGTAATGCCACATTACGGCAAAACAACATATGTAACAAAAAGGATAACACAGACATACAGAATGGTGAGACAGGGAAAAAAGTTAAGTAAAATGCTGGCTGATCAGGTTGGCTCGAACAGATTGGCCAGACTCACTGGGGGGCCCCTCAAAATTCTCGACTTCATCCTCGACGGCTGAAGAGGGCAGGCTGTCCACATAACGTGGGACACGTTCCATGATGGCAAAATTGTGCAAAACAGCACATGCCATTATAATGTCGATCACTTTCTTGGGATCATATTGCAGGGCCCCCCCAGTATGGTCAAGGCAACGAAAACGTGTCTTCAGCAGACCAAAGGCCCTCTCCACAACAGCCCGGGTCTTGCGATGCGCACGGTTATACGCTTCCTGAGAGGCATCCTGGGGCCGCAGCACAGGCGTCATGAGCCAGGGTAGAAGTGGGTACCCGGAATCACCTTAAACAGAGAATTAAATGTAATCAAAATTAAAAAGGCAACACAACCAACACCAAAAATTTCACAGATATCATAATGATGTAAGGTAAAGTGTTCCCCAAAAAAAACAGGGCACATTAGGGCCCCCAAAAATTCCACTAAGGTATAACCTAAATAAAAATGGCACTTCTATATACCAATTAATTAACAAACATCTGCACGGCCAAGGGTATTTGTATTTTACATATATTTGTAGTTTTCAGACATGTTACAATTAGGATGCTGCTGAGGGCCTATCCACATTTCTCTGGAAACTACAATGTATGCAGTTTAAGTCCACTTTGACATTTAAAGACCAATAGTACAAAAGGAGCCAAAGGTCAAAGATCCTTGGGTATAAACTCCAAACCAATATATTTAGGCACAAGGAACTTACAGACATCCTAACTAAAGGGAAAACATTCTGAAGGCCAAAGCGAGACAAGCATTTTTTTGGTAAGTTCCTAATATATGAGCCAAGAAAAAGGCAGTTGGACGCTTATGTAAAGTTTTCAAAAACAAACATATCAACAAATACAAGATTAATGCCACATTTAATAACACACAAATAGGACACACTTACCAAGCAGCCATGCGCCCGAAAATTCACCTGCCTCAAATCTCCGAAACAACCCAGATCGCCGGAGGATATAGGAGTCGTGGGACGATCCGGGGTAGCCGGCAAGGACACTCATAAACCGCATATCCGGACCAACCACGGCCTGGACATTAAGTGAGTGTCCCATTTTACGATTCCTTAAGGCAAAAACATACAAAAAGGGTAATTGATATTTGACCCAAACTAATAAATTAACCACAAAACATGTCTGCACTCTATTGGGAAAGACTAATGAAAAGCCTAGATAAAGCAGCTACACAAATGAGGGATAAACAAATATGCTGCCGCAAAGGAAAACAGGTTACATGACACGTTGGGCAACATAATAACCAATCTCAATACCTATATATATACTCGTCGGCTGCCCTAGGTTCGAGTGCCACATGTGTGCAGTCAATTGCACCAATAACGTTGGGCATGTCGGCCACATTATAAAACCCAAGCTTAATGGCGTTTCTGGCTGCCATATCATCAGGAAAATAAATATATTTTTGAGTTATGGCAGCCATGCCTTCCAAAAATTTAGACAGTGCGCGGCTCAGCGTAGGCTGTGACATCCCCACAGAGAGGGCACCCAGCCTCTGGAACGAGCCGTTCGCCAAAAATTGCAGGCAGCCAAGCATCTTGGTCATACCTGAAATTGCATGCCCCTTCCTTGTGGTGCGGGCTAACCATGGCCGCAGCTCACTATATAATTTATGGAGGGAAGCGCGATTAAGCCTGGTCAGCTCGAACAGCTCAACATCATTCATGCTATCGATGTTCATGCGACGACGCAGGGGCAATCTGCTCTCAGACATCTCGATCAACTCAATGCCAAAAAGCATAAGCCCTTGATGTGCCACAAACTCGCTCCGCTCCATCCTACTCCCGAGGCCAAATAGCTGCCGGCAAACATTTCGTAAAGCAGCTCTTTAATGGGCTTCAAAACAATTAGCAATCACCTCTCTGAATTGGGCGCAAGCCCATGTGAAGGACGTAAAAAATAGGATCGGACGCAAATAATACGATTTGGACGGGAAAAACACACGAACTAACGCAAATTATACGATTCTCGTATGAAATGCGTATGTTCATATACGTCTATGCGCGAACGATCGTGCGAATACGAAATGGCCAAAAAAACAAGAAAAAATGACAAACACCCACCCAAACTTACGATTCTCGATACGAAATCAATTAACTTTGGCTCTTTGAATCGAGGGGTATATCTGGTAACGTTCATTGTTACTATTATCAGTGTCATTGATCCTTTACTGTAATAAGCACTTTGTTACATGCCTTGTGTTAGGGCGAGCGCTGCACGCCCATCTAGCAGCACTTCACTTACCTCCATGGCTGCATCCAGCCATCATCCATTTTGCAGCACTTCCCTCATGGCTGTTCCTAGCTGTCTCCCTTCCCCCAATGCTTCCTTCTCACATGCTCAGGTGCGCGCACGTCTCCGTCCACTAGAGGGCGAGCGCACTGGATTCCTGAGATTTAAAGGGCCTGTACAGCACTGATTGATGCCTGGTCATCCAATCCTGCATCCACTTCTCCTATTTAAAGAGGCACTTCCTTCCTTCAGTGCCGGATCTTGGTCTCTCCATGCTTGTTGAAAGTCAGACATTCTTGGATTGCTCACCCGTGTACCGACCTCTGCCTGTCCCCGACTCTGAACCTTTGCTGCCTGCCCCGACTTCGGCTACTCACCTTTACCGCGAACCTGTGCTGCCAGCCCCGATCTCTGCCTGTACTTACTACGCCTTTTGCCTGCCACTTGTGTACCTCGCGGAACCTCGGCTGACTGTGGGACTGGGCCGCTGTTGGGGGGTAGCGACCTGGGGGTCACTCGCCGCACAAGACCAACCTGCCTTGCGGTGGGCTCTGGTGAATACCGGTGGCCCCTTAGACTCCGCTCCCCTGACAGTTAAAGCGGATCCACACCCGAGTCTGCTCCACCCGGTCCGTGACACCTTGGAGTCTCTCTGCACCTATTTTTCTGTACTAGGACGGCACTCTCTGCACTTAACACTTTATTTGTGCACTGTTGCACATATTGGGACACTTCTGTCCCCTCATTATCTTCCTTTTTGCAGTTTTTGCACATAGTTTTTTCTTTGCACGATTATTTACTCTTTCAATTGCACTTTCCACTATTTGCACCAGCACTTTATGTGTGGAAGACTCCGAGGTATCTAGAAGCAAAATATGGTATCATTATAATGTATTATGTATAGAGATCAGGGGATTATTAGTCTATTAAGGTCCATTTTACATTCGCGTATGGGTTTTAATTGTTTTTAATGTTCTCATTTGTGGTTTTGCCTATGCAGATATATTTTGGAATTAAATATTTAGAATAAAGAATTGATTTATTATATCCACTGTAGTGCGGCTGTATTGTATAGAGAGGAACATTTGTGTTCTGTACTGGCAGTCTGCTCATTTTTCTCAGTATCGTGGTACACCCAGTTTGGGCGGCAGTTGCCCCTCTAGCCAGCATCCAGTTTGATATTCAGCTGTGCGGGATCTCATTTGTTTGTTACACTAACATATAACAAAGATCAAATATATCCTGAGGAGCACATAAAGGCCAGGAAGATGCAAAGCAAAGTCTTGTTAACAGAAGATAGATGTCCCGCCTAAAAATGGTGTTTACATTCTTTTGTTTTTTTGTAAACACGCAACTCATCTAGTATATGTTAAGATAAGATTTTATGAGGATTATTTCTTTTATGGTAAAGATATGAACCAAACAGAGTATATTGAGGTCAGCTGGTTTGCTGGTTGTCACCTAAGATTTGTCCCTGGTCAGCCAAAAAGTTTTTCAGGGCAGTTTAATTATTTAGAGACATTATTTCTCCTATTTTGTTCTTCCAAATCTCAAGATTGAAAAATTAGATTAATTAATTGCTGTTCGTATGTTTCTTGGATACTTTTAACCACCGTCAAATTCCTACAAGCCCCCCCCCCCTTGAACCCCACTAAAGATGAAACTCTTGTATCATGTACAAATGAGATTTTCAATTACTCATGGAAAGCCTTTTTTCAATCCAACAAGCCATCACCATTAAATTGGATTTTGCTGGTAGAGATGAATTGACAAACTAAGGGTCAGGTGTGCATTAGGGTATTTGGGGAAACCTAAGGCTCAGGGATAAGTTTGTTCCTCTGTTTAGAACTTTGAAAGTTTGGGTAGTTGCTCCAGGTCCACCTGAAGGGATTACATGGAATGCAAGCTCTCACTTAAAGTCCTTCACTCTGAATAAGAGTCTATCTTATATGTTTCCCACACCCTGTACATACAGATTGCCCACATTAAAAACCATCCTACCAGCATCTACTGCATGTTATGAGCCTTTAAACATTGGCGGCTCATGGAACATCAGGCAGCCTGCAAACAGGAAGTGCCTTCTGACTGTGCTGCTGTGCATTCTGGGATTGCTGACCTTTTTTTAACCCCAGCTCTGCTCTGTCTGAGCAAAGCACAGATATACCCGTCCCCCTTTACTTTATCCCACTCTCCTCTCCTCAGTAAGTGTGATGCTTCTGAGTCAAGATGGCGGCGCCAGAATCCTAAAGTCCTTGCAGCCCAGTGGGGGAAAGAATAATATGTAAGTGACTAAATCTTAAAATATATACATTTTAGATGCTGGAGAATTGTTTTATAATGGTTTGGGCTTTTCAATAAATCATGGTGAAGGTCCAGCTTAATAATCCAAATTGTATTCAGTGGCAGATCTTTATATAGTCACAGCTCATACACAGGCCTGCTATCCCTCAGGGTTTCCTTTTATTTGGTTTCTCGCTTTTTCTGTCTCTTCCAGCTTGGGTGCACACACTTGCTTCACTTCCACAGACACCAACAGTGTTCCCTCAAGTCCCTTAGGGAACACACAACGTGGCCCTTTTGCCTGTCCTTTCCAGAGGGGTTCCTCCGCATGCCTCCTGTGAGAAGTACCTCTTCAGGGGTTTGGCCACTTTGGTCTTCTAGCTCCTCAGCACAGTCCTAACCTCTACCAGAGAATGCTCAGCATGAACCTTTACTCTGTACCTCTTCTAAACCTGCAAAAGCAAGCACAATTAGCTTCCAATAACAGCCCTCATGCCCAAATCATCCAAACCTTTAAAAAGTTTGGAGCCAACCAACTCTAGTGGCCATATAGCTTTACCACACTCACTCTACCTCCTGCACTATAACTGGCTTTTTCTAAATCCTATGCAACATTAACTACTTCCAAAAAAACATTAAAACTTTTTGACAGAGGCAATGGCTATTCCATTGTCCTATCACAAAGATTGCAGATTATTCAGGAGTGATTGGGCTGTGGAGCAAGTCCGAATGTGACCATTTGTGACAAAGGAGTTGACTAAAAGCCTAAATGTACTTTTGGGTCCCTTGTTAAAGTGCTACTGCAGGCAAAGGTAATTGTTACACCATTGTGTCAGGCTACATTTGGCACTGTCCTAAACTATTTTCCTTTTAAGCAGAAATGGCCGAGATATTAGAGTTTACAGGTTCAGCCAATGACATCTCTTTTTCATCCCGTCCCCAAATCAGCTCAGCAGAGCGGGACAGGATTGCTGTTCCCTCCCTCCTTCCACCCCTCCCTCCACCTCTGCCTCCTCCTCCAGATTCACATTGCACAGCCAGGCTTATACAAGTTCTGGCAGAACTTGTAGGTGAAACTGTAACCCCTGATATCTCTGCCATTTTTCTTCCAATTAAAGATGCCATTTAAGATGCCCAACAGTGAGAACCTGTAAGAAAAGCCTGACATCAGGTGATGAACTTACCTTCCTCTGGGTTTCTGCAGCAAAATAATCCATGCTCTCCACCCTGCATTGTTGTTTGCATTTGCCACACATGATTGCTGTGGTAGCCTGGATGAAGGTATGTTGTGCATCGATTAAAGTCTGAATTTCTGTACCGGATTTCACTGCAACGCATCGCAAATCTGGATGACCCCTTTGGCGCCTTAGCCAGTGGACCAAAAGTTTATTTAGACTTTCAATCTACTTCAAAGGGGAGCTAGCACCTCCACAAACGCCCATATCCAAACATGTTTATGAACGGGCAAGGGACAGGAAGGACTCTTATCTATTTTAAGTCCAATGTGGACTAGGGTTCAAAGCCTCTGATATCATGTGTTGGCATGGGAGACCCAGTGCATTTTGAGAGTTAAGCTCTGATGGTGTTAAAATATATAAAGGTTTGCTCACAATAGACATTGGTCTTGCTGTAAAGACCTTGTGAGCAGGGGACATGATCCCCTAATAATGTCTGTGCTTGTAGGGTTGTTTGCATCCATTGCCATAGCCCTAGGCTCCCAGGATTCTGGAAATAATTGAATTTGTCTGTGGGTTCATGGAGGAAGGAGCGATATTGCTGACATCTCCCTCATGCCATGGGCACCCCTGAGAGACCCTTTGCCCATACCGAAGGGCACCCTCTCTCAGCATTCCAAGTCGGGATGCAAGGAAACCCCATTCACCCCCCTCCTGTGATGCATGGACACCTCAGCGTAGGACCTTAAACAGCTGGACCCAAGCATGATGGCACCCACTGGGGGATAGAAGAAAGAAGACAGGGAACAGTAGTGAAATAAACAATAATAAATTATACCAGTTCTCAGGGTAGGGGGGCGCCCTGTCACCTGCCGGTGGGTGACATGGAGGTACCCCACCCAATTACACGCATCACCATTTAGGATGCCCATCCATCAGTATGGAAGAGCAAGGTGCCAACAGCACCCTTGGAAGAGCTCTGAGCTGGCAAACCCACAGGGCCAGGGGCCAGTCAGCATGATTTACCAGCCCTTACCAACACAGGCTAGTTGGCTCATAGGGTGGAAGGGTGGTACATGCTTTTTTATTTTAAATGTAATTATATAGTAAAGAATAAATGCTGGCTGTCATTTTCATTTAGAAAAACCTTGCCGGCTATTGCTGCATTGCTTTTATTAATGAAAAAAGCATGTTAATCAGTGAAGCAGACATTTCTCAACAGCTTTGGAGAAAAATGCCCACACTCAGAAATCCAACCGGCCCAAATTCACTGTGAAACATACTCCCTGAGTTTACACTTTTGGAGAGAATTTTCATGTGAGTTTTCGCACCAAGTGAAAACTCTCTCCAAAATAGCCTATACTGTCTTGTTGATGGGCTGGCACAACCCACACTTCTTTGTACTATTTAGAGGTAGGTAAAAGCTCACCAAGCCATTCACAGCAGCTTCCACCTAGTTTAGTGATCAGAAATACTTGTTTCTAAGAATGTAGTAGTAAGCATGCACCCCATAATTCCTTGGCTGACAGATTAACACTCACTATAATTCCTGGCTCTACCCCCGTGTCGGTCACACTGCCTTTGCATGTACAACTCTTTTCACTGTAATGTAGAAAGTGTGTCATCGGGCGTGAGACCCAAACTCCAAGTGCCGGACCTGGAGGAAGCAGATTTTTTTTTCTTAATTTGGGATTATAGTCCCTTCAACAAGTTTAGGGGCACTCCAGAGAGCCAAAATGTCCCTGCTCATGGACCATGTGTGTCATTCACAACCTTTTCAAGAATCCCAGGCTTTTCTTAACAGAACAGCAGCCCTGTAATCGGAGGGGGGAAGAAAGTGTGAATAGGGACTCTGCAGAGGAGACAGGCGGAGGGGTCACTGATGCCCAAAAAGCTGTCTACCAAAGCCAGGGCAATTACTATGGACATCGGTGGACTTTACACTCCACCCAGCACCCTGGGCAACAGCAAATGTCAGGGGCCCTTTGGCAATGGGACCCTGGCTAAATAAGGCAGCAATCGCCTATATGAGAGAAGAAGCTCTTGACAATTATAATGACTCACTCCTTGAATTAAAAAATACTACAATACAGTGATATAACATTTTCTATGGCTGTTTTTTATCGTATAGTATAGCGTTCCTTTAAAGTTATTTTGACACATCTCAGCATAATGCATGTTTAATAATTTTCCCGCTTCCTTGGCTGCTTATCCCCAATTATTTCACTAAGAATAGATAATCTCCTCACCCAGTATCACAACCCTTGCTCCTGCCAGATTCTTTAGACTGAGCACTAGTGCGGCTCCTATACAAGCCAACAGTCTCCTAGGCAATAGATTTTGGAGAAAATTAATTGTAAATATAATTAAGGCTATAAATGTATGTATTTACAGAGAGAGCTCTGCCATGATATCTATTTGAAACTACGGCAGCATCACAAGGACTAGTCTGTGACAAAAAATCACCCTTCATCAAATACTGTATGGCAACTAACATAAAAGGCCATTGTCCCAGAGATGTAGAAAGCTGATTGAATGATTGAATAGATGAAGAGCAAAGCTTTATTTGAAAAGTTTCAGTTAGGGCAGGAATGGATGCACATTCTTCAAGGTACAGAAAATCATTCATTTAATTTCTGCTGGTTGGCAGTAATACTAAACCCACTGGTAGCAACATCACCAATCATGCTGGGAGGGGATGGTAGGAAGCAGTAATATTAATTGGGCTCAAATGATGGGCTGTTCAATATGGGTTGTCTGATAGTTCGCAGTAAAACAGATCAGGCTAAGGGATGGTCTGGTAAGTTAAATGATACTGATCAGGTTAGGGGTGGTCTTGTGGGTATCAAAAACTGGTTGTTTATCCAATCTTTAAGATAGCTAGTGAAGGCTGCCACGTTATAAGTTTCTGGATTAGGGTGGTTAATACCCCCCATCAATATAAGTTGTTGCAGGATGGGGGAACTATCATGTTGTGTTTGGAACCCCAACTGAATCTCCTATAAGAGCAATTAATTCTTTGAATATCTATTTTTGTTAGTAAAATGGTCAAGGATTGAATATTGTATAATAGTTTAGGGAAAGTCACCACTTTTATCAAGTGCTCTCTCCCTAGGTAGGATAACTGCAAATGAGACCAACACTCTAACTCTGCCTCCAGTTTTCCAAGAGTAGGTGCCACATTAATCTTGTATACGAGAGAGGGATGTTTGGGGATATGCAACCCTGGGTATATTAAAGAAGTTTTGCACCAGCGGAATTCTAAGGATTCTGCCCACTTTGGCTGTATAGGTTTCCCAAAAAAAGTGCTTCTGTTTCTATTGATAGAAAAGCCTGAGACTGAGCTAAATTGGTGAATTATTTCCAGAATCAAGGGAACAGATTTCTGCGGGGGCAGAGTTTTTTAGAGCGACCAAACCTAATCAGATGCCCCTGAGGTCCAGAAGAGCATCCACTATTCTTAGCAGGGGGTCCACTGTTGCATTAAATAGCAGGGAAGAAAGTGGACAACCTTGTCTCGTGCCATGCGTGGTTATTAAGGGTTCCAAAAGAGTCTGATTGATGAAGAGCTTTGTGACCAGGTCGTCGTATATGTAGTCTATCAGTGTCAAAAAGGTGTCACAGAAGCCTCTAAGCATCAGAATTTTTTTAAGCCTTGGCCACTCCATCCTATAAAAATCTTTCTCTGCATCTAAGCTCCAGAGTTGATTTTAGTGTGGCGGTTGCGAGTAGAGACAAATGCTGCTGCAATAGCCAATCTAATGCCTATGCTAGCCTTTCAAGAACGCCATTTGTTGTGAAGTTAATAGCTTAGGAAGGAAGGATTAAAGTCTGTCTGCCATTATCTTTGTAAATATTTTGTAGTCAGAATTGAGCAAAGCTATTGGGCGATAGGAGGAGACTTGTTATGGGTCTTTTTCTGGTTTTAAAATTAAGGTAGTGGTTGCCTCCGTGAAGTTAGTGAATGGATTTTCTACTAGACCTCTGCTAAGAGAACCACACCTCATGGCAGAGTATTTTGTAAAATACAATTCAATGGTGAGCTGTATCTCCTGGACTTTAATGGGAGCATTTGAGGCTCTTCACTGATCCTTAGTAAGAGCAGGTAAGTTAAGATTAGAGAGTAAAGAGTCCTCCAGCCCTGTGTCCTTCGATTGGGTTGTATAGATTTTTCTGAAGTAATCTTCAGATTTAGTCATAATTTCTGTTTGGGTGTATATCTTGCAGAGGTCTCTGAATCCTGAATGACTGGGATGCATTTCTTACAAATTTTGAGATTGACAAGGTTTGCTAACAGGGTGCCCGCTTTGTTGCCCGAATGGAAACATTTTTTTTTTTAATATTCCACTCTTTGCTGTGCCAATGTGTGTCAAGAGAGGATGTGGCCACTTGCCGCTCCTCCTTGGCTTACTGGGTGTTGGTGTCATCTTTGGAACTGTACTTTGTAGGATTTGGGTTTCCCGAGATTGCTGCTTTTTACTTACTATAGTTTGAAAAATCATATGCCCTCACAGGGTGGCCTTGGCTGTGGACCACAGCAGAATCGGTGCATCCCAGTGGGCCAGGTTCTCATTCAAAAAAATCAGCATATCCCTTCCTTAATCCATCTACAAACCCCGTAAAGTTAATCAGGTACATCTAATCAGATGCCCCTGAGGTCCAGAAGAGCATCCAATATTCTTAGCAGGGGGTCCACTGTTGCATTAAATAGCAGGGGAGAAAGTGGACAACCTTGTCTTGTGCCATGCATGGTTACTAAGGGTTCCAAAAGAGTCTGATTGATGAAGAGACTACATTGTATATGTAGTCTATCAGTGTCAAAAAGGTGTCACAGAAGCCTCAAGAGAGGATGAGAGCCTCAAGAGAGCCTCAAGAGAGAAAGAGAGGAAGCCTCAAGAGAGGATGTGGCCACTTGCCTCTCCTCCTTGGCTTACTGGGTGTTGGTGTCATCTTTGGAACTGTAATTCACAGGGTGGCCTTGGCTGTGGACCACAGCAGAATCAGTGCATCACAGCATATCTCATTAGAAAAAAAATAAGCATATCCCTTCCATAATCCGTCTACAAACCCCGTAAAGTTAATCAAGTAAATAGGGAATTTCCACCTCCTAGTCTTAAGAAAAGGATTGGCATATTTTACACGAAGTGAAATTGGGGCATGGTCCAAGATTACAATGTTATGGATCTTTGGGTCGGTGATATGACTGGGAGGTTTTCTTCTATGAGAATATAGTCGATTCTGGAGAGAGTTTTATGTGATTTAGAGAAACAAGTGTAATCTCGTTCAGTAGGGTGAATCAGTTTCCAGGGATCAACCAAAGAGGCATTCATTAATACGTACAATAGACCGAGGTCCGGGCGAGATATCTGAGGGGGCAAGGGTGTGGATCTGTCAAGAGTTGGGAAAATTCAGTAGCAAACATGTGCCCAATCCATGAGGCCTTCAAGAAATTACGTGACTTGGATTGCCAATGTGTCTCCTGCAGGAAGACTATGGGCCTGATGCAGAGCCTCCTCTGAACTGCCCTTAAAACCTTCCGATTGTCCGGGGCTCCCGTTTGAATCATGGCTCAAATGTGATGCAGAGCCTCCATCGGAATGGCTCCCTAACTGATCCGTCAATTTCACTTTACTCGGAAAGCTTTTTTTGCTCTCTCGGGTGCCTTCAATTTGATCGGGGCTCCCGTTCACGTTCACACGGGCGGCCCGTTTTTCCCTGATTTTTCCTGGCTTTTTGAACGTACCTGCTTGGTTTCCGTCGTATTTGACCTTCCATTTTGGTGGTTTTAGCAAGTATACTTACATCTCCATGGCTCTTCAGTTGCCAATCTGGCTACACGCAAGCGCACATCCCTCAAACTCCATTGGAATATACATATGGCAACCACTGCCAATTTGACACATATTTTTTTGGGAACAATAAATTTGGGTTCTTCCTTTTTCCTTGCCATTAATGCATACCTTAATCTCCTTTGTGTTCCTTCTTCCTTGGCATTAATGCATACCTTAATTCTTTCTGATTCTTTTGGATTTATTGTACCATATCTAAACTTTTTGTGTCATGGAAATGTGTGATGATGTTGTGTGATTGTACATTTGCAGGAAACACAACTTTCTTGTTTTTTTTTTTTTTTTTTTATTTTATTCCAGCGTTTGAAATTGAATTTTTTACACAAAGTTTTTTACAAATAATTGAATCTAAATGTTTTAACAAATAAACTATTTGCTTTTTAAGCCAAATTAAAATTCTTTAGGCCTCGGTGTCTTGTGCCTGTGATTTTCTTGTATCTGTGAATGAAAAACAACATTAGTTTAGCATTGTTTATTTGGTTTGGTTGTGCGTGGTTTTTTTGGGGCCCTTTTTAAACCGGACCTTCTGCGTTTTTTACTGAAAAGGCCAAACTCTTAACCAAAGATTCCGCAGCATCTCAAAATAATAGATAGTAATTTTTTAGTCAATCAATAATTATTCTTTACACCACTGGGCTGCAACTCAGTTCAGGAATTTAGTATACGGCCGCCGCCATCTTGACTCAGAAGCATCACACTTACTGAGGAGAGGAGAGTGGGATAAGGTACAGGGGGTGGGTTATAGCTGTGCTTTGCTCACACAGAGCAGACACCTCTTGAAAAGGTCAGCAATCCCAGAATGCAGAGCAGCACAGTTAGAAGGCACTTCCTGTTTGCAGGCTGCCTGATAAGATGGCGGCTTCCATAATCCGCCATCTTGGATGTTGAAAGCCTCATAACATGCAGGTAGGATGATTTTGAAGGTGGGCAAACTTTATGTACAGGGTGTGGGAAACATATAAGATAGACTTATTCTGAGTGAAGGTCCGCTTTAAGGGCTTTTTAGACAAAGTCTTTGGTTGTTTTTTTTGGTTTGTACATTTTGTGGCCAATGGAATTGTTGGTTCAATTACTTTGGTCCCCAAAAACGCCACTTACCATGTTTTAGGCGCATATTGCGTCAGGGGCGGAGGTTCCATTCTTGCTCCCTTGGTTGCTGCTGTGAATCTGTTTGCATGACAAAGACACTGATATTAGAGACTGTTGTTGTCTCATGTACACAAAAAGCATTAACAAGTTTGCTGGCCTAACTAAAGTCACTTTTTGAACCTCTTGCTGCCTCACATTGCCCTAGTTCTTCTATCTGCATGTAGCCTAGTTTTGAGCTGCGTACATGTGTTAAACTAAGGTGGGCTTGTATGTAACGTGAAAAACGAAGTTGTTTCAGACTATTCTGGTGTTGTTTTTTTTTTTTTATTACAAGGAATGTGTGCGCGCACATACTCACATCCATGATGATGTCGTCCTGCTCCAAGGTAAAGATTGCGGGCGCGCACCCGCTGTTGACCACGCCCACACGGAAACCATATTTAAAGCCCAAGGCACTCAGCTCTGTGTTGGATACCATATCAATATGGGCAGACCTAAAGGGAGCAAAAAGAGCCAACCAAGGGCCACACATGCCTCATCCTCCACAAGACAGAAGAGCAGGCACCAGACACATGCCGAACATGCCCCCACTAAAACGGTGGATACTCCACACAAACAGGCACATTCCAAAAAACGCAGGACCAAGGGTACATTAACCCATTCACCACCACCTGCAAAAAAACCATGCACACACAAGGGTACCCCATCTAGTCAGACCATGCAGCATCCTCCACCTCCACACACCAAGCATACCCACAAATCCAAACACATAAGCAAGGGTAAGCGCATTGCCAAAACCACCACCCCACCCAGGTCACCCACCCCTCCACCTCCACCCTCTGGTTCCCCCAATTCCAGTACCTCAGATTCCACATGCAGCTCCACATCTGATAGCTCAACAGGAACCCAGACATTAAGCCAGAGAAGCACACACACAACATCCCCCTCCCCCATAAGCCAAAGAAGCACACACGACTCCCCAGATACCCAACCATCAATTTCCTCAGAGGCAGGGGAGACCACACACCCATGTGGCAGACAACTACGGCGTGGCTCACTAACTGCCCGATTTTGCGATGCTCAAAGCATGGCGGTGGCAAATGCAGTTTGCGAACATTATGATGCCCTATTTGGCCGCACCTCCAAAACAACCACAAAGCAGGCTAAGATGGAAATCTGGACTAATATTTGCAGGCAGGTCAATAGTGTGGGATCAGTCCGGAGAGATATTCAGCAAATAAAAAGGAAATTTGGGGACCTGAAATACTACAGCAAAAAAAAAAATGGACATGCGCCGTCAGCAGAGGTAATGGACAATTTTTAGTCACATTGTTAAAAGGATGTAACACTTATTAGGTGAAATTTAATCTTCCCCAGCCAACAGACAGGGGGTGGAGCAGAAGTAAAGGAAAAAGTAAAATGCATTTTTTGTAACATTGTTAAAAGGATGTAACACTTATTAGGTGTGATTTAATCTTCCCCAGCCAACAGACAGGGGGTGGCTTACCCACTAAAATTATCCTTACGCCCGCCGAGGAACATGTATATACATTCATACACCCGGCCAGCATCCAGGGACTGGCAGAGGCACAAGACACAGACCGGAATGTAAGGTCCCAAGGTGAGTCTGATTTTGCCATGACCTAGTACAAAAAGTTCCAGAAGGCAGTGTTATGCTACACAACACACTGTACTTGGCCATTTACCTAATCTTCCTATCTACATACTAAGGACCAAGTCAACAGGACACACCAGGCCCCCAAACCCCTGCGTTAGCACCGAGGCCAAGGGCACACCAGGCTTCTACACCACAAACCCAAATTGTGGATTGCGATGAGGTAAGTCAATGGGCCTTGATGTGTACTTTTAACATTGATATTTGCGAGCTTGTGTGGACAGAAATAAACTAAAAGGATGCTATATTTCTTAACAGACCACAGGAAGCCCACCCATCATCGACCATATCCGAGATTTGGAGGAGGACACCCCACATATGTCACTAACCACTACTGCACCAGTGGCAGCAACGCAGGCAACCCCGGCACAGCCACCACATCCACAACCACCTTCGGAACCAGAACCAACCACCCGTCCCACTGCTCCTACCCAGTCTAGACGCCATATTTCCCAAAGAAGGCAACTTCAAATTTTGGAGGAAACATGGAGGCAGGAAAATATTGCCTTTGCTGCGACAACACAGCAATTCAATGAGACTGTGTGCACCCAACTCACAAACCTCAACGCCCAAGTAGAGGTATTAAACAGCAATATCTCTGCCCTAACCAGCCATATGGCTGAGATTAATCAAAGCCTGGCCCACATTGCAGCCCATTTGCAGGCACAACATCATTCCTCGTCACCATGCAACCCAACATACCACTAATTTGTGGGGAATACATTTTCTCTACCCACGTGTAATTTTTCTTTTGGGACCAAAAAAACAAATGACAAAACAAAATTTGTTTGAAAAAAAAAAATACAACAAAATTGTGGTCTCTGAAAAAACACTAAACACTAGTTGTGCACGTATGGTTTGCGCGGTGCCACTTTGGGTGCAAGAAAAAGGAGGGGTGGGGAGGGCTGAAACTAAAGGTGGTGGAGTAGCCCACAAGCCAGGATTAGGTTTAGGACCGTTGCAGGCGTCTATTGTAGTGCCCCCCCCCCAGTCACATCAAGACAACGGAACCTCATCTTCAAGAGAACAAAGCCTGGCTCCAACACAGAGCGAGTCCTCCTGGGGGCAGTATTGTAGCGCTCCTCTGCCTGTGAAGATCGGTGCAGGATGGGGGTCTTCATCCAGGGGACAAAAGGATAGGCAGAGTCTCCTGCCCTAAAACCAAAAAACAAAAAAAATGAAAAAAAGGTGTGCATTGCAACAATAGAAAAGAGGGACAAATAGGTGAGCGGGGTAGGGTGGGAGGAAAGGACATTTGTAATGAGACTACATGCACATCCAACCTGTACTCTGATTTAAAAAGTCTGGGGAATACTACTTACATAAGAGGGCAAGAACATGACGCAATAGGGTACAATCACTTAACCCATTTAATTTGTAGATCAATAATTGGGCTCCAAATATACTACGCCAAAAGTTACCAAATAGTGTGTTACGGGAACAAACGCAGTCAGAGAGGGTGGGCAACCAATACAAGTTTCAGACACATACCCAGTAGCCAGCCACCAAATAGATCGGCAGATTTGAATCGCTCATGTAGGCAGGAATTCCTAGGCAGGGAAAGCCAGAAAAACGACTCCCAAAAACCAAATCAGGGCTAGCCAGTGCCTGCACATTTATCCTATGTCCCATCTTCAAATGCCTGCACACAAACAATAAAATAAAAATGAGGGAGACCCTGTAAAAAGGATACCCCAAAAAATCAATAAAAAATATCAAATACTCATGCCATCGATGTCCAAAGGCGTGCCGTGCAGCCTGGTTTCTGCCATACTCAGCAGGACAAGACCGAGGAGCTGGCGCCGCTGATGTGCTCCAACAGAGGACTGCATATTATTGCCCGAGTGCAAATACGGCTGCTCTGACTTGCCGTAAGTGAAGGCTCGGCGGCCCCGTTTTATTAGGGTGATTTCAATAGGAAATCAAGGCTCTGCATCACTGAAAAAAACGGACCAATGAACGAGGCGTCCGTTTTCCCGGGAAACAGCCTCGTGCGAGCCGACAATCGGAAAGCCGGCTGAGCGCACACCTGAGCGCATAAACGCACACTAAAATCAACGTAGCACCCTTTCCTGACCCGATCAAAGGCCAAAACCAACGGGGAAACGCACGGGGGAGCTGAACGGGGAGGCTCTGCATCAAGCCATATGTCAGGACAATGTTTTTTAAGCTTACAGAGGACTTTACATCTCTTTATGGGGGTGTTGAGGCTAGTTACATTCCAGGATATTAATTTGAAAGTTTTGGATAGGGTGCTGCTGTTTGGGTTAAAGAGAAGAAACCAGGGCGCGGGGGGGGGGGGGTCCTCCGAGACAGAATAACCAGAAATATCAATAAAAGACAACAAATAACTGGTAATCAATATTTTTGAGTAACTGCTGTTAAAGTCAATTTAAACTGCACATAAATTCCCATTTTAACTCCATTTTAACTCACCAAACATTTAAAATGTTCGGTTGATGTTACCAGGTCTTCAGGGTTTAGTAATATTTGGGTACTGGCCGAAAGAGTCATCTTCAACTGTGTGAGAGATTACAATTCGGCTCTCATGAATAATCCAAGCATGAAAGACTCCATGGTATTTGCGTGGGCTTTCAGGTTTTATCTCCTCCACCCGCCTCTCCCAGTCCAAGTTCACGACAGACCTGGGTTAAGGCATGTCGAGGTTCCTCAAATATGTGGTTTGTGCAATTGAGGGTCACTCTCAATTTAGCTGAGTACATGAGAGCAAAACTGATGTTTTTTTCGATCAGTAGTTTGCAGATTGGAGCGAATTCGTTTTTTGAGACACTGATGCAGAGATGTCCTAAAAGATTAGGACCTTTGCCCAATCACTGACTTTCTTAGTTTTGTGGTAGGCAGATAAGATCCCTTCCTTGTCCAGATAGAGGAAAAATGTAGGTCCTGGTTGATGTTCTGAGCAATATTATAACAAATCCACCAGGGGGCGCTTCCTTTGATGGGTCTCTGTAGTATAGAACGTGAAAAGATAAAGCTATAACAAAGGGGCGCAATCTCGGTTTGAACGAAGAGAATGTTGCTTGGGTGTCCAAGCAAGGAAATCTCCATTGGTTGGCATCCACCCGATGTATCCCACCTCTTTGATAGCAAAAGTGGCTGGTAGAACTTGCAGTTTCACTAATAAGTGAATTTAGCAATCATTTTTGGATACCCCAGATGGCTTGCCAAACTGATCAATTCACCATGCCTTTTTCATTAAATGACATGCAATCAATAAAAACATTCATATTGCTTGTAAGAGATAAATTCCATTATGAAAAGAGCTTCATAGTTTATTCCTTTATCTATGCACCACTTTGTGCTTTGTTGATACAGTATATTTTATTTATCAAGAGGACATGTTTTGCTGTAAAATCTGCTTTATCAAACTCCTTTCTTCACAAGAAAAAGCTACAAACAAGATATAGAATAAAGAGAAGATGTGACAACTGTACTGGCTAATGATTTTGTTCCATTTTGATTACTATAAATACACTATAATATAATACATAATATAATATAATAATATACATATTATTTATGTAATGGCATCTGAAGAATCTCTTGTTCAAAAGCAGGCTAGTAATATATCTAATGCGCTTTTTCTTTACTAGGGACCTGAAAGGAAGCATTGCTTATTAATTTGTTTACTTTAAAGCATGCCCAAATGTGCCCTCCTATATATATGCCGAGGCTTACCTTTTTCCAGAGAAAGGAAGGTTTGTTCTCCCATGGAGCAAGAGATGATCCCCGGGTTGTGACCACCTCAGGTTAGCCCAGAAGGCTGCTATATCCTGGAACGCTGGTGCCAGTAGCGTGTTGGCTCCTACCCAAATCAGGCTCAAATCAGGCGCGTTGCAATTCTTCTCCATTTTGGAGCTCATTTGGATGGTTCAACGCCAGGATGTCACTGCACCAACTAAGTTTATGATGTTGTGTGTCAACAATTATTTCAATAAAGATGTGAGCTACAGTGCAACATTTTGATTACCCCCCCCCCCCTCCCTCAGTGTTAGTTTATATCTCTTTTACTTTACTTTTATTCTAGAAAAGTTATTTTCGGTCTCAAGGAAGGTGCCTCTTTAGAATCGAAGAATCGAACAGTTGTAACTATTACTGCTTTTGCAATTTAGCATCATATTGGTTCAAGTTCAACCAAGGGTGTTGGCTGTTGGGGTAGTTATTTTTTACTTTATTTATTTATTTTTACTGATAACAGCTAATAGTAACTGTTAATGTTATTTTCTTTTAAATAAGCATCTAATCCTTTTTTCCGGTCGAAGGGAGTGCCCCCTTGTCTTTAGAGAGGATATTACCTGAAATAGCGTTTCCCCATATTTTTTGTATTGGTCATTTATATATGTCATGCCCCCTCCCCAGTCATCTCCTCTCAAGACTAAACAGATTTAATTCTCATAATCTTTCCTCATAACTAAGATCTTTCATTCCTTTGATAAGTTTGGCGCCAAATGGGGAAAAATGACTTGTCAACAGAGGGTGACAAAATCTCAAGTAGGCTGGCAATTAAAAGGGTTAAAAGTAGCTATGCATGTTAGGTATTGTTCTGTTCGGGGGACCTTGCGCTTTCAGACTCAGCTTGTTTTTTCTTGTTTGCATATTTATATTTTAGGAAAAGGTGTTTTTTATTCAAAATATTTTTTCTTTTCACATATTTCACCCAAAAATATTGAGAATACATCTAAAAAATGACAAACAAGACATTTCATGTTAAAGCCCAGACTATGCTGAAAAAAATAATATATCATTTTCCTGGGAAATCCCTGGAAATCCCTTCAAAAATCACATTTGAACATGGGGAGCGCAAAATAGTGCAAAATGGTCTGGCAACAAAGGGTGACAAAAACTCCAGGTAGGCTGGCACTTAAAGGGTTAAAGGAGCACTATCGCGAAAAAATAGCCCACTAATAAAAATCCATATAAAAATGTTGGATGGAGGGAGGAGGGGGTCACTTATACACCAGGTATCGAAAAATATCCAGCCAGGCTTGTTTTTTTTATTTTAATGGAAGGAAGAGGACATCTCGGGTGACAGACTCTGTCACCCCGCATAGACTAAACCTGTAACCACAGGATTTTATTCCTACCAGGGGAAGTAAACCACAAGCTTGGCGGGAGTTTTATTCAGTTCGGGTGTATAAGTGACCCCTCCTCTTACTTTTATTAGCTAAAGTGTTTATATGGATTTTTAATAAAAAAAAGGGCCACCCCTCCCTGGGAGGGGGGACTCTATGTCATTTTTTTTCTCAATTTAACCTTTTGTAATGTGGATGGTAGTTGTATTTTATTTGTAAATGTTCTAAAGTACTTGTTTCAGTTTGGGGGGTCTCCTGGGCAGGAACAGGGGGCTACCGATAAATATGTGGTACCGTTCTAATCGGTAGAAATGGGGCTTTCACATGCAATATGGTTTTCTTTTATAAAATAAATTTTTTATTTACAATAAAGGAGGCAATTTTCTACTTAATTTTTTACTTAATAATAATATTGTAAAAACAGAATAAAATTTACAAACAAGACATTTCATGTTAAAGCCTAAACCCTGCTGAAAAAAAAATATATATAATTTTCCAGAAAATTCCAGCAAAAATGGCGCAAAACATGGCGCAAAATGGGGAAAATGACTTGTCAACAGAGGGTGACAAAATCTCAAGTAGGCTGGCAATTAAAAGGGTTAAAAGTAGCTATGCATGTTGGGTATTGTTCTGTTCTGGGGACCTTGCGCTTTCAGACTTAGCTTGTTTTTTCTTGTTTGCATATTTATATTTAAGGAAAAGGTGTTTTTTATTCAGAAAGATGAGCCCACTATAACAAGCTGATTACGCTTAGAAAGCTTAACATGTGTACTTTCATGGAATATATGGTTTATTGGGGATATTCCAAATGTAAAGGGTTGTTGTGGTTGAAAAAACGCAAGGTGCGCACTTTGTCTGCAGAGCTGAAATTTTCAAGTAAAATTACCATTACGCACATGCTTTACTTTGGGGTGTTTGGCAACTCTTCCCTTGACAGTAGCAATGCATGTTGGGTATCATTCTGTTCGGGGGATGTTGCTTTTTCAGAGTATACTTGTTTTTTCTTGTTTGAATATAGTTTTTTTTAGGAAAATGTGGCTTTGATTCTGCTTTTTTATCCTTTTTTTAGGGAAACTCTTTGCAACCAAAGATTACATTGAGGGATTACTTCCAGAAAACTGTGGCCACATCAACAAGCCTGGTACACCTAGAAAGCTTGAAGTGTGTACTTCCAGAGAATATATAGTTTGTTTGGGGTATTTCAAATGTAACGGGTTGTTTTTTTGGAAAAACTGCAAGGTGCGCATAGTGCATATCACAGTTGTATTTTATCTGAAAATCCCCTAAAGCACTGTTTCAGTTTGGGGGAGTCTCCTGGGCAGGAAAGGGCATCTACCAATACATATGTGGTACCGCTGTAACCGGGAGAAATTGGGATTTCACACGCAATAAGATTTTTTTGACAAACTTACATTTTTTATTACAAAAAAAACACTACAAATAGTAAAAAATTGATTTTTTAAATTTTATTTTCACATATTTCACCCAAAAATATTGAGCATACACCTAAAAAATGACAAACAAGACATTTCATGTTAAAGCCCAGACTATGCTGAAAAAAACAATATATCATTTTCCTGGGAAATCCCTGGAAATCCCTTCAAAAATCACATTTGAACATGGGGAGCGCAAAATAGTGCAAAATGGTCTGGCAACAAAGGGTGACAAAAACTCCAGGTAGGCTGGCAGCGAAAGGGTTAAAGGAGCACTATCGCGAAAAAATGGCCCAACAATAAAAATCCATATAAAAATGTTGGATGGAGGGAGGAGGGGTCACTTATACACCCGTTATCGAGAAATATCCAGCCAGGCTAGTTTTTTTTATTTTAATGGAAGGAAGAGGACAGACTCTGTCACCCCACATAGACTAAACCTGTAACCACAGGATTTTATTCCAACCAGGGAAAGTAAACCACAAGCTTGTGTATAAGTGACTCCTCCCCTTATTAGCTAAAGTGTTTATATGGATTTTTAATATTACACAATTTCGCGATAGTGCTCCTTTAACTGGTGCTGGGGGGGGTTGACACGTGCTGGTCCTGGCTCACTTCCAGGTGCAGCTGGTGATGGAGGGGGGTAAAGTGGCGTGAATGGGGGGGGGATATCGGCAGAGTTCTGGCAGATTTTTGGCTGTCATGTGATGAGTGATCACAAGCAATTTGCCCCCTCCATCCTCTCCTTTACCACTTCCCTTCCCTTCTGTTGCTGGCTGCACCCGGGTGTTTACTGGGTGAGCCAGGCTGCAACAGAGTGAAACAGTGAGTGGCGGATGACAGTTCAGATATCGGATAGGTGAACAAGCCGAGGTCCTGGGCAGGTGGATCTGGTTCACGGTCGGAGTTTCACCCACCCTTCTTAATCTATACTTCTTGTTAACTAAACTCTCTTTAGGTGTGTTGGTTGGTTTTTGGAAGAAGACTGCTTCAGTTCCTTTCTTTTGTGACCCTCCCCTTTGGGAACTTCGCTACTAAGAACCCTACTGTGTACAGTCCTGCTGCCCCTGGGACTGCTGTAAACCCCTAGACCCAGATTACTAGTGCCCGAATCCTTCTCTCCCTATCCCCCGGCGCTCCTAGTAATTAATTTGTCTGTTGGATCTGCTGCTCCTGAGTTCATAACTTCACTTCGGATTGTAGATATAAAAATTTTTTATATATTTTTTTTTTATTCCAGACTGTTTATTTGCCTTGTATTTTGTTCAGGTTTCAGTGTAGCTTTATTTTTTTGTATTTTGCTCAGTTAATCCTAGGTTTTAGTTTGAGGTTTAAGTTCTAGGCTTTTAGTTCCGGTAGAGTCCTCCTCCATAGCGTTTTTTGGTTTTTATTAGATTTATAAATGCTGGGGAGAAGGTACACTGCAGAGGAAGCAGCGGCTTATATGATGGAGTCAGACTCGGAAGAGTTTAGTATGTCAGTGTAAGAATACTCCTCTACTGAGAAGACACAGCTGCGGGCAGGCGGTGGGCAATCTTGATACCAGAGTCGACTCGCTGGAGCAATTTCGGGCTGAGACCACCCAGAGGCTGGAGGCGATGGAGAGAGATTTGGCCCATCAGAAGGCAGTTGCGCAGGCGGCGGTTCTGCACCTAGATGACCTAGAAAATAGGAGCCGACGCAATAACATCCGTGTCAGAGGTCTCCCCGAGGCGACGGGCCCAGACCAGCTTCGCCCCACCATAATCGGCATTTTCAACGACATACTTCGCCGCCCGCCGGATACCGAGATAGTGATAGACCGCGTACACCGGGCCCTTGGTCCCAGACCTGCAGACCCATCCCGCCCACGCGATGTCATATGCCGCCTGCACTATTATGCTGTGAAAGAGGACATCCTGGCAAGGGCTTGGGAGCAGGGCCGAATATGCTTCGACGGGGCACCTCTGCAGCTGTTTCCGGACGTGTCACGTAGATCCCTCATGATGAGGCGAGTCCTGAAGCCACTGCTCTCCAAAATACGGGACTGTGGGGGCTCCTACCGTTGGGGCTACCCCTTTCATCTTGTGGTCCGCAAGAACCAACGCTCCTACACCGTGAAAACCCACGCGGACCTGTTGGGCTTGTTCGCCTTTCTGGACTCCCCCCCGATAGAGGTCCCGGACTGGAGAGACATCTCGCTTCCTGTGGGTCCCTTGCAGCCCCCGGAGGGCCAGCCGCAGAGGATTCGGCGGCCGAGAGGTGGGGGGTCGGCTCGCGGCAGGCTTGTCGGGGGTCCATCCAGAGATCCCCGGCGGGGGACCAATGAAGATTAGACGTGCCTTGCCGATACCGCTGATATCCTTGCATGGAACGATACCTTGATAATCACAACCTGTCACTTATTTAGAATTGTGAACCTCTCAACGTTTGTCTCTTGAATGTGTTTGTTTGCTCTGGCTGGCTCGGGCTCGCTGGACTGTCCCCCCGTATACTCTGGCGATTGGCGGAGCGCGGGACTGGGGCTGGCGCCCTCGGGTGCAGCATCCTCTTCCCCCTCAGTGGTCAGTCCGCCGAGCTGGACACGGTCGCCGGACTTGGCGTGGTCCCTTATGCGGGGGCGGCCCAGATGGGCCACGAGTTTCCGCCACGCTTGCTCAGGTTGCGCTTGGGCGCCCGTGCGGTCCTGGTTGCCCACTCTGCGCTCGGTTGTGCTTAGCTGGTCGGCTGCCCGGGCGCCGCTCAATTTTGCCACCGGGCCCCCGACTACTGGCCGCCGGGGTCAGACGTACTTAACTATTGGCTGTGTACTTAACTATCTTTTATAAAGTTTCTGTGGGTACTTCCCTGCGACGGAGACCTCCGCCGACAGTGCGGTTGGCGGGGGCTCCCCTAGTAGGTCAGCAGTAGGGACGGCCGGGGGACCCTCCCTCTGTCTCTCGGACCCGTTTCGCCCCCACCATAGGCCTGAACTCCTGGGATCCCTTGGGCAACGTTTTGGTTGCCTGGGGTGCTTAGGGTTCGTTTTTGGGAAAGAAGGTATTCTTCCCACTCTTAGATTCTCCCTGATCTCCCCCCCTTCTCTTTTTTCCTTTTTCTTTGTTACGTAAATTTCACCCTTTACACCCCAGTTGGGTGTTTGCCCCTCCTCAGTGTGACTTCCTTTGTCTAGTGTGCCTGTCGATTTTTGTGTTCCTGGTGTATTTATCCCCCCCCTCCCTCTGCATCCCCTCCCTGTCTTTCCTCCTCTCCCCACCCCCCCCTGGTGTCGTTGTCGGTTGAGTCAGGGGCGACATCAATTGGCTTAAAATGGCTAAAGTCCAATGTACGTCCTTGAATGTAAAGGGCCTGAACTCCCCCGTTAAGCGGTCCGCCGTATTGAGCGAGCTGCGGCGGTTGGGGGCGGGGATCGCCTTCCTCCAGGAGACCCACCTTAAGGAGGGGAGAGTGCATAATCTATCTAGTCGCCACTTCCGCCACCAGTACCATGGCTTATCCCCTGACTCCAAGTCAAGGGGGGTAGCCATCGTCCTGGCGGGTCACCTTCCCTGGACAATGGAGGAGGTGATCCATGACACTGAAGGTAGATACCTCTTTGTGCGGGGCACTCTTTACACTCAGAAGGTGACGCTGGCGACCTGTTATGGTCCAAGCTCGAACCAAGCAAAGTTTTTGAGGTCTTCCCTAGAGAGATTGGCGGAGTTTGCTACCGGCATTCTCCTCCTGGGAGGCGATTTCAACTGTGTTCTAGACCCCCAACTTGACACCTCCAGGGGGACCTCCAGTGTTCCCTACTCAGCTTTGAGGAGAATTAAAGCCCTCCTGTTCGAGCATCAACTCCTGGATGTATGGCGGATTGTGAACCCTAGAGCTAGGGATTACACTTACTTCTCCCCCCCTCACAACACATACTCGCGTATTGACTGGTTCCTGGTCCCCCACCGTTTCGTGCATCTTATATCGCGGCCCTCCATAGGCTCAATCTCAGTCTCCGATCACGCTCCCATTTCTATCACTTTGTCGATCCCGGACTCCCCCCCCCCATCGGGACACTGGAGGCTTAATAGCTCCCTCCTCCAGGACCCTGACTTTAGGGCGGAAATTTGTTTGGCAATCACCGAATTTTTCTCGGTAAACGACACCCCCGATGTTCCTCGCCTATCACAATGGGAGGCCCACAAGTGTGTGATTCGTGGCCTGTTGATCAGAAGGGGTGCGTACCTTAAAAAGGAGAGGGAGAAACAGACTGCCCGCTTGTTGCAGGAGATTTGGAGCCTGGAAACCCGACACAAACAATCTCTGGACCCCGCTGAGGGTGCAAGACTAGCTGAACTCCGAGAGGCCCTTCGGGATGCGAGTTTCGTGAAGGTTAGGGGCCAGATAGCTAGATGCCGTAGGTTCTTCTACGAATTCAGCAACAAATGCGGTAGAGCCTTAGCTAGAGCTCTGCGGGGGCAGCGGGCTAGAAACTTCATCCCTAGCATACTTGACTCGGGCGGTACCAGACACCACAACATAGGAGGCATTGCTAAGACCTTTAGGGACTTTTACGCCGACCTGTATAATCTCCCGCAAAACAAGTCTCAAGCTCACTTACAAAAAATTAGGGCATATATTCGGAAATCGGGCCTTCCCCACATCGATCGGCGCGTGGCGGAGGCTTTGGAGGAGGAGATTGACGCGGGGGAATTTGCGAGGGCCATCAAAGAAATGAAACCTGGAAAGGCCCCCGGCCCAGATGGCTTTAGCTTGGAGTATTATAAGGACCTGGCGGGCATCCTAGGCCCCCACTTTATTGCGTCCTTTAGCTCCTTGAGCGATGGAATCCTCCCCCCGCGCGATACCCTCCGAGCTAGTATTACAGTCATCCCTAAACCAGGTAAGGACCCAGCACAATGCGGCAGTTATAGGCCCATATCCCTGTTAAACTGCGACCTCAAGATCTATAACAAAATCCTAGCGGACAGAATAGCTCCTCTCCTCCCGGACCTCGTACACTGGGATCAGGTGGGCTTTGTACCGAATCGCGAGGGAAGAGACAACACAACAAGAGTTCTGGGGGTGATTCACCACGCGCAGCGGATGGGAGGGGCTGCGCTGCTTCTCTCCACGGATGCCGAGAAGGCCTTTGATCGGGTGAGCTGGGCCTTCCTAGAGGAGACCCTTAGGCACATCGGACTGGGCGACAAGATGCTGCGCCGAGTCCTGGCCTCATACACCCACCCCTCGGCGTCCGTGGTGGTGAACGGCCTGCCCTCTCAGGCTTTCCAGCTATTCAATGGAACGCGGCAGGGCTGTCCACTGTCCCCACTTATTTTCATTCTTACGCTGGAGCCATTCCTTCGGTTGATCAGACGAAATGTAGACGTCGCGGGCGTGCGGATAGGTGGGACCGAGCACAAGGTGGCGGCGTACGCTGACGACCTGATGTTCTTTCTTACAAAGCCGGAGGTCACCCTGCCGAACTTGCTTGCAGAGCTTAGGAGCTTTCAGGAGGTCGCCAATTACAAAATCAACTTCCAAAAATCTTCCGCTTTGAACATTAATATCCCCACAGAGAGATTGAGCCACATAATGAAAAATTTCCACTTTAACTGGGAGCGGGAGGCTGTTACGTACCTGGGCACGCGGATCCCTTCCAAACTTCAAGAGACGTTCGCATTGAATTTTCCCCCACTGCTAAAAAGGCTGGAGGAAGACCTCCGGAAATGGAACAGGGGAGTCTTTTCTTGGTTTGGAAGGGTGAGTGTCGTCAAAATGAACATCCTCCCCAGGGTACTGTATTTGTTCCAGGCCCTCCCAATAGATGTCCCTTCCACCTTCTTTAAACAACTCGCGAGGTTGTGCACCAGGTTTGTCTGGGCTGGCCGGGCCCACCGCATGGCGACTTCCCTCTTGACGGTCTCCAAAGCTGGGGGGGGGCTGGGTTTGCCGGACTGGAGGTGCTATCACGCAGCGGCCCACCTGAGCCGAGTTATTGATTGGTGCCGACACTCCGCCTTGAAGCAGTGGGTCCAGTTGGAACAAGCTGCTTCCCCCTGCCCCCTCCCGGGTTTACCATGGGTTCCGCTGAATAAACTTCCGCAGCTAAACAAGCACCCTACAATTGGCCCGTCCAGGAGAGTGGTGGATAGATTCTTTTCAAGGCCGGGCCTCTCCCCCGGGCAGTCTCCCCTGGTACCGGTCCTGGGCCACCCCGACTTCCCGGTGGAGATAGCCGGGGGCCCCTTTAAAACTTGGATTCAGCAGAACTGCTTCAGAAGGCTTCATATGCAGGCCGGGGGTGAGTGGAGGAGACCGGAGGCTCTGATCGAGGACCTCGCACTCAGACCCATCACGCGGTTACAGACCCTACAGCTTCTGCATTATCAGCGGTCGGTTGGGTCTGCGGCTGACGCGACTAGACGCCTAACACAATTTGAGCAGACCTGCCTGGGGGTCGGTCACTTTCGGGGAGCCTTGTCATACTCATACTCGTTATTGGTAGACCCTCCGGACGACTTTGTTCCGCCTTACGTGAGGGGCTGGGAGAAGGAACTGAACAGAACCTTTACGGATGAGCAGAGGAGTGCCATGATTCAGTTGGCGCATAAGAGCTCCATCTCCTGCAAGTACCAGGAGACTACTTTCAAAATACTTTCCCGCTGGTACCGTGTCCCAGCACGCCTGGCGGCCATGTTCCCTTCCTCCTCCCCCCTCTGCTGGAGGTGCATGCGAAGTAGAGGGACTATGATACATGTTTTCTGGGAGTGTGAGGGGTTAGCCGGCTTCTGGAGGGGGGTGAGGGAGGTCGTTAGGAAACTGACGGGGGTTGACCTGGGGGAGGATCCCGCGTGCTACCTGCTGAACTTGGCCCCAGCCTCTATGGGATTGAGGCGTAAATCCCTCCTTGCCCCACTGCTGAGTGCTGCCAGATCGTGCATACCAGCCAAATGGAAATCCACAGATCCCCCCACCACAGCGCAGTGGCTGGCCACGGTCCAGGAGATTTGTAGGATGGAAGAACTCACTGCGTCACTTAAGGGGACTCATGAAAAGCACAGACGGATTTGGCAGGAGTGGGATCGTTTCACCTTCTCGTCAGACTTCCCCCTATACACGTAGCATGGCGTGGGTGGGCTTCCGGTGGGGTGGCCTATCCGCCCTTCCCCTTCTCTCCTTGTTCCTATACAGTCCTCTCCCTCTTGTCTCTTCCTTGATTGTGTCCGTCTCGTTTACCCCCCTTTTCCCCTCCTCTTCCCTGTTACTTACTCCAGAATGGTTCGGTTCCGCTTTGTTGTTCTACTTGTTCTACTGTTTGAAAGGAAAAATGGAGGCGCGGGTTGCAGCAGATAAAATATGCCACTGAATGGGGCCGCTGCTCAGGGTCTTGAAGGTGAGGGGCCTACCATGGCCCAGCACTTTTACTGTCTGGTTTTTTGACCACGCATTGTCGTCATCAAGCGACCCCGCTCATGTTCAGCTTCATGTTTAGATATATGTTTATGCACATATTGTTACATGTTTACATCGGTGGCACTGCGTTGCCAAGCACTGTAATTTTTGCACTGTAACTCTCGCTTCCTTCAATAAAAACATTTAATTACAAAAAAAAAAAAAAAGACACAGCTGCGGAGTGGTACCAGTGGTAGGGTTAAGCACCCTAGAAGGGATGGAACCGCACAAGAAGCCAGGAAGCTGGTGTTGGAAGCCAGTGTCTGTTTGTTTTATGGGGAAGGGGAGGGGGTGAGGGGACCACTCTGTGCTGCACAGAGCAAATGACAAGTAACCTTTCAATGTTCTTTGAACTGTGCAGTATATTGTACTTGAAGGGGCTAATGCGGGGGGGGGGGGGGAGAAGCCTGTCATTAACCCCGTAGGAGGCAGTTGCTGCTTTCCAATCCAGTTTACAGAATCTAACCTGTTTCTCACTTGTAGAGATTGTCCCATTAGGAATGCCCTGCTGTGTGAATGTCCCAATGTCATAGACCCACTGAAAAGCCAGTACTACATCAATGGAGATCCCACAGCACATGCACAGACTTTATAATCAGCAGCATGCGCTTCCACTCAGCTTTAAAGCAGACCAACACCAGTTTCCCCACTAATGAGTCTGAATCTGGCCGCATTCAGACAGGCTTGGGAGGGCACCCATAATGCTGGAGCCCCCCCTGCCACCCCCCCCCCCCAGAACTCACGCAATTCTTACCTCTTCCTCGATCCTCAGCCAGAAATGCAACCCTATGATCAGCTGCTGGCAATCACGTGGGTCGGGATCGCATCCTTGGGTTATGACCACCTGCAGCTAATGGAGGGTCTACATTCCTGACCGAAGATCGAAGAAGAGGTAACAATTGTGAGTGTTCTGAAGAGGGGATGGGCGGGCGGCCCAAGCAATTTGGATGCCCCCCGAGCCTGTCTGAATGCTGCCAGATCGACACCTAAACCCATTAGATGGTCCACTTTAAGATGCCGCTTTGACCTCAGAGTAGTATAGTAAAGCCAAAAAGAGCACATGCTGGGGGCCATTCATCCATGTGCCCAAACCAGTCATTCAGAAATGCCTGGTGCAGGTGTGCACATCAGCCAGAGAGAAGCAGGAAAGGTGAGCATAGATGGCAATTTGGGACATAGGTTGCTCCTCTTTAAAGTGGAACAATTACCAGGACTTTTGCTATCCCAGGGATTGTTCTCCTTCAACTGGGCACTTCAATTGGGATGCCCCACTGTGTGTATCCCTGTGTTTTACTCACCTCCTTGGTGTTCTCACAGCACATGCACGGTCTCTCCTCCAAACAGCTTTCTAATTCACTGATGCATATGAGCAATTTAGTGAAGTTGAATGGAGCTTAGCCACTGGCTGCACCCCTCGTGCTGTGCACACCCACGCCAGACATTCACACTAATAGCTGGGTTAAAGAATGCTTGTTCCTCTTTAAATACTGCTATTTATCATTTTTTGCCTTTTAACTCTGCTCTACAGACCAGCCCCAGTAAGCAAATGTATTCCCTGTCCAGGCAAAATTCCAAAAACAAAAATAAATAAAATAAAGCTCACTTAACTTCCAGCCTGCAGGCTTTATCCCACTGCAGTCTGCAGCTCTCTGGCTTCAGCACTGTCTGCTACCTTTCAGCCTCTATGCACATCCTTTCTGACGGTCACATGGGGGCTTCTGTCAGTCTTATGTGATCCATCCACCTTTTCTCTTACCACTTTATCATATCTTTTCTTAATTGGCTGTTAATCTTCTCTTGCGTTTGCTTATTTTTCATGTCTCTCCACCTTACCTCAGTCTCTCTTTTTATTTCTGCATTCTCACCTTTGTCACTTCTCCATTAACTTATTTGTTTCCCTGTTGTCTCTTTTGCTTTTGTCTATTACCTTTCATTTCTGCCACTTTCTAGCCATCTGTCTCTGTCAAGAGTGTCAATGTGCTTATGTATGTGTGTTGGGGGGTGGGCGCCATGCTAAAATCTTGCACAGAGTGACATTTTCTCCTAAGGCTGGCCCTGGCTACAGTTATCCTGGAAGGCCTCACAAGTGACGAGTATGCCCGTTGAAGTTGGGCTGAAATTGTTGCATTGGATACAATGGGGACCCAAACTTGGGGGCCCAAAAATAACTGTAAAATGGGGATAGCAAGGGCTAGAGGGCTGGAAATTAAGGTGAACATCAGGGCGATTACACAAAGTGAGGTAGGGAAAGTAATCAAAATAATAGCAGAAAACTAAAATATTAAAGAAATACATACATAAATAAATAAAAAACAAAATATTCCTTTTTTTAAGGGAGTTGGAGGACAAATTTTGAGTGGGGGAATCAGGGCGATTGCCCTGCACAAAATGGGCTAGTACTCAAAATAATAGCAGAAAATCAAAAAAGAAATACGGTACATTTAAAAAAAAAAATTATGGATGTCAGAGTGTAAATCAGGGGGTAACATCAAGGAGACAAAATGGGGAAGGGGAAGTACTCAGAATAATCACAGAAAAGAAAGAAAATTGATTACATGCATTATTAAATACCGTACATAAAAAAATAAAGTTTTCCCATCTTTAATTTGTTCCTTGAGTAGGTAACTGCCTGCGGGTTTATTTTTTTATATTTGTTGGTAATTGTTTTTGCCATTTTTGGTTAGGTCCAATTTTTATCTAAAGAAGAATGACTTTTTATTTTTTAAATAGTATTTTTTCAGTTTTAACTGTTTTACTAAATGTGGATTTTAAAAGTATCCCATTTAACATGGAAACAGCCTGTGGGTTTATTTTTTTTATATGTTTTGGTAATTTTATTGGCATTTTTAGGATAGATCCAGTTTTTGTAAAACGAGGAATAGCCCAACTTTTTATTTTTTAAATTGCATTTTTTCAGGTTTAACTGAAAACCGGGTGCTTAGAGCTTGTTGTGGTATAAGGGGGTACACTCCAGTGCCTAGAGCTTGTTTTTGTATAAGGGGGAACACAAACCCCAGTGCGTAGAACTAGTTGTGGTATGAGGGGGTGCACAAACCCCAGTGCTTAGAGCTAGTTGTGGTATAAGGGGGTACATAAGCCCCAGTGCTTAGACCTAGTTGTGGTATAAGTAGGTGCACAAACCCCAGTGCTTAAAGAAAGTTGTGGTATGAGGGTGTACACAAACCTCAGTGCTTAGAGCTATTCTTGGGGGTGGAGAGGGAGGGGTAGGGGGGGTGTAGGGTCTGGGTTTGGGCAAGTATATCTAATAAGTAGATATTAGTGTTGGTGACAGGCGCTCCTGACTGGTCGTCAGGGGAACTATAAGTGCAAATTGGGGTTGGTTCTCCCCTTGAGGAGGGAACCAGGACGCGCCTGTTTGTTTCACCCTTAGTTACAAGGAGCTAATTAGTATATACATTTGATTAGTGCTTTTTATTCATGCAAGTGTATTTTAGAAATATTTACAAATATTCACATATTTTTTACACACAAGTTTTTTTCACATTTCTTACAATAGTTTCTTTTGAGCCTGTGTTCAGTCTTGTGACTGGCATAAGGCTAATAGTCCATTGATTTGTTAAGTGATTATAAAAGTGGAAAAGGGGGCCGCTGTGTGCCTCTCCACTTTCCTTAAGTCCTTTTTCCATACAGTGTTGGGTTTAGTACCTCCTGTTTGTAGCAAATGCATACGCGTTTCGCTTGGCGTAGCTTCTTCAGTGCATTGCTGTAAGGGGGGTTCATATAGGAAAAAGGTGAGTAATGCCATCTCTTTAGGGTTGAGGAGAGAAGGTACAAAAATTTTGGAACATATTTCACTTACTGCTTACATACAGTGTTGGCTTGAGCCCGCTATTCCTCGCTGGGGTGATGACTGTTGTTTTGGGTGGATTTACCTCCTGTAAGAAATAGAAGGAGGAATCCTTATATAGTTTGTGGTGTCTTAATAATGTGGGGCTAAAACTCCCTGGTTCTGTAAGCGCTGTTAGGTATATAGTGGTTACCTTTTAAATGGTGTTATGGGTCCGGTTCCGCCGTCCGTGCCGCCGGGTGTCGTTAGTGGCTGACTCCGGGGTGCTGGCTGGCGTGTATAACACTGTATATAGCCAACACTGTATGTAAGCAGTAAGTGAAATATGTTCCAAAATTTTTGTACCTTCTCTCCCCAACCCTAAAGGGATGGCATTACTCACCTTTTTCCTATATGAACCCCCCTTACAGCAATACACTGAAGAAGCTACGCCAAGCGAAACGCGTATGCATTTGCTACAAACAGGAGGTACTAAACCCAACACCGGACACCTTGCTACAAACGGGGTCCCCCAACACTGTATGGAAAAAGGACTTAAGGAAAGTGGAGAGGCACAAAGCGGCCCCCCTTTTCCACTTTTATAATCACTTAACAAATCAATGGACTATTAGCCTTATGCCAGTCACAAGACTGAACACAGGCTCAAAAGAAACTATTGTAAGAAATGTGAAAAAAACTTGTGTGTAAAAAATATGTGAATATTTGTAAATATTTGTAAAATACACTTGCATGAATAAAAAGCACTAATCAAATGTATATACTAATTAGCACATTGTAACTAAGGGTGAAACAAACAGGCGTGTCCTGGTTCCCTCCCCAAGGGGAGAACCAACCCCAATTTGCACTGCTTAGATCTAGTTGTGGTATCAGGTGTAACACCCCAGTATTTAGAGCTTGTTGTGGTTTAAGGGGGTATGCAAACCCCAGTACTTAGAGCTAGTTGTGGTATCAGGGGGTGCACAAACCCCAGGATTTAGAGCTTGTTGTGGTATAAGTGGGTACACAAACCCCAGTCCTTAGAGCTTGTTGTGGTATAAAGGGGTACATCCCAGTGCTTAACAGGGTAAACACACCCGAGTTGTGACAAGAAGCGGTTTTAAACAGTAGTGCTGGCAGTTTTGTAACCAAACAGCTCTATCTTTCCCTAAACAACAGCAGCAACTGTTGCTATCTACTCCAACAGCGCTATCAGTGTTGTGAGACACACCCCCTGTATTATAAAGCTGTGGTTGCTAGGAAAGGAAGAAGGCTGGCTGCCCTGGGCTTTCAGGGCTTTCCAAATCAGGATGCCTGGGGGGGGGGCACTTTATAAGCAGATGGAGAATGCGCCACATGAAGCAAAGAGCTATTAGGCTGCCCACTGAATTACAAAATGCTTGCACAGTAGTAAAAATATTTTACATTGTTTATTTAGGTTGAGTTCTGCTTTAAACTTAAGATATCTTCCACATCTAATCAGCATAATACACGTTTAATAATTCTCCCTGCTTCCTCGGCTGCTCACACTCTAATCATTCCTCTAAGAATAGAACATTTCCTCACCCTGTATCACAACCCTTGCTCCTGACAGATTCTCTAGACTGAGCTCTAGTGCGGCTTTTATACAAGCCAGCAGTCTCCTAGGCGATAGACTTCAGGAAAGAATAAATATACAATAAATACGACCCATAAATGTATTTATGTATTGAGTCCTTCTGTCAATCTGTATCACAACAATTAGCCAAATAAGTAAAAACAATCCTACAGTATAGGCAAAGATAAGGTGCACATTTTTAAAGCAGACCAAAACCCATGCAAAATAAAATTAAAGTCAAAGGCCCTGGTGATACTCCCTCCTAGGGTGTACGGGTGTTCTCTGTCCCACTGAAGACCTTGAGGGGGACTTGCTGGGAAAGAGGATACCCCCGATGCTGGATCCCGGATGCAGGTGAGCATTTTCTAAGCCGCAAACTGGGGGCAAACCCCAGGCACATGATATTCACATGGCTGGCATTTGGTAAGAGAAGCAGTCATGTGAATTTTAAGTGCTTGGCGTTTAAAGGGTTAAAGCAAACCAACACCCTTTTAAAATGAAATAAACATTGGTCCCATCCACTGCCACATATCTGAGATAATCTTACTTGCTCCTTGTTCAACTGCCATTGTGTGATTGGCTGCTGGCTGTCACGTGGTCCACCGCTGTTTGTGTGCTGATTTCAGGAAAGACATCGTGCAGCAGCTGAGAAAGCAATGTGAAGTGCTCATCTGCTCTTGTTTTACTCCAAAACATACAGGAACAGAAGGCAGCAGGTAGTTTTTCTTGTGACACGTTTTAAAGACTCACTTCATTTGAATTTCCCGGGTTTTGTTCTGTGCTCCGAGGGCATCTCAGTTTGGGATTCCCTGCTGTGTTAAACCCCCCCAGTACACCCACTAAAACGTACCTTTCCCAGCTTCAATGGATAATGTGCGAGCTCTCGTCCAATCAGAGCCCTTTGCCTTGTTTACATCCTTTGGCAAAGGGCTCTAATTGAATTCAATGGAGTGCAGGCGCTCGTGCATCCCCCATATCCCCGGCGGCATGCATGCTTCCTCCCCAGCCCATCTGAATCGATGGGAATTACTGAAAACAGAGCCCTTTGTCATATGACTTAGGCCCTTATTTAACAAGGGATAGCGCCAGGTAGCGAATGGTGAGCGAACGGTAATGACGCTCACCGCCACGAGAACGCCGGCTCCCCTCCGCAATCACACATTTATCAAGCCGATCCTGCTTAGCGACTGACAGAGCGCCAGATAGCGAATCATTCATCATTATTCCAGCCTCACCCCACAGCGCCTGCGAGCGACCTTGAACAGCGACAGGTATGACCTCTCGCTACCTGGCGCTCTCCAATGCATTTCAATGGAGCAATCTTTAAATATTCATAATTAATTGCTATTAATTTTTTTTTTTTTTTTTTTTAAATGTCAAAAATTCTGTGACCACTTCTGCAATGTTAGATTTTTTTTTTTAAGGTAAAAAAAAAAAAAAAAAATTTGTGCAGAATTGATATTACAGGTCTGATATTAATGTATTCATATTACAAAATGTTTTGAAAAACATGTTTTTTTTTTTTCTAAAAATATGGTTGTTTGGGGGTTAAAAAACTACTTTTAACCCATCGCCGCCAGCGCTCTGGGGTTTAAACAAGCATTTCACAGCGCGAGAATTTTTGGAGCGTGATTTGTTATGAATATGCTGGGAGCCGTTCGCTATGTCCATTCGCTGTCATGCGCTCCCATACAGCGCGGAACCTGTCAAACAGCGACTCCTAACCCCGTATTCAACATTACCGCACACCGACTGTCAACAGCCGAACAACGCCCAAGCACAGCGACTACTAGCGGGCGCTGTGAAAATAACGCTACTGTCGTTCATCTGTCACTACCTGGCGCTATTAATGAATCGGCCTCCCCGTCAAGGCAAAGGGCTCTGATTGGACGAGAGCCTGCATATGCACCGTAGGAACAAGGAAAGATGAGCTTTTACAGGTGCCCTGGGGGTTTCACACAGTCCTGGATTCCAGGTCGGCCACTGGTGGGTTTTGTTCCACTTTAAATAGAGTTTTTCCAGTCCAAAATAACTGGAGATCCCCCTAGTGCAGCAGCAGGGGGCATTCTGATTTAAAGAGGCCAAAAACTCTGTTGGGTCAGCCATGGAGTCTAAAAGACTTCAGGGCTGGATGCTTTCCTACCTCCCCAGGACATTCTGATTTGAGATGCCCCATCATGTGAAACTCCCAGGTCTGGCAACCCCAGGAGTTTCACATAGTTTGACATTCCACCTGGGACTTATTAGCCTCGATTCAGAGACACATTCGTCCGGACTTCCGTAGCTGTCTGTGAAAGTTTTGGTGGGTGTTTGTCATTTTTTTGCTTTTTTTCGTCCATTTTCTACTCGCACGAACATTCGGGAATGCGCTTCCGATGATCGGAAGCAAATCGGAACATTTCCGTTAGTTCGGATCATTTTCCAAACAAAATTGGAAATTTTCCGTTCGTTCAGAAAACTTCCATTGATTCAGAGAGCTGATTTCCGACGGATCACCACCCTATAAATCCGTTTCATTTCCGATCCACTTACGAGACCTTTGAGGGCTCGGATTGCTATTGTTGAACATGTTTTGCGGCTATGTGGAGGAGTCTGCGCGCCTTTAGCACCAAGGCATTGCATGTATCAGCATGGCCGAGGCCATAAATTGTATAGCAATGCATACCTAAATCAATACATTTCATGTATGCCTTATAGAAGCATTTTAATGCTGACCTAAATTAGTCCTTAGCATGTAAACATTTATTTTCCCACACATCCATATAATTGCTATATTTTTTTAGACTTATGTCCTTTGTGAATTATATTTGGATTGTTGAACTTGAATCTTAATTTGTTATAGGAGTTATTGTTTTAGTCGGTTACCTTTGCTTTGTGTAATTATTTTAGATTTGGTTGCAAGAACTGCAAGATGTGCCACTCGCCCTTGCTCCTGATGCCCGTTCTTTGCCTGCAGAATGCGGGCCAGGGGTTCTCTAATCGGGCACTATGCAAAACCCGGGCCGTGGTGGCGAGGGCCCTCTGGCTTTTGAAGTCCAGATTTAGGTGTTTGGACCATACGGGGGGGGGGGGGGGGGGCACTGCAGTATGACCCCAACAAGGTTATACCAATATTTTAATTTACGTTTTTTAACAGGGACCACACGTGCCAGAGTGGCACAACTGAGTGTCAGGGTCCTTCAGTTGGTGGGCGAGATGCAGGAGCTGTGCAACTCGTTGGGGACCACAGATGAAGAATAATGTTCAGTGGCCTGCCATTGCTATGTATTTTGTTTTTTATAGTTGTTAAAATTTGAAATGTTCAAAATGTTTAACAATTTTATATTTTGTGATGGAATAAAAAAAATGTTACATTGTCATTTCATTTACAAAATACATTAACACAAAACTAATGGGCCCAGAAATATTTAAAGATGAATATTCACATGACCGAGAAGTGATTTGGGTAAGTTTTAGGGGGCTAAAATGGAAGAAGAACCTAACCAAGAAGTGGTTTGGGTGAGCTTTAGGGGTCCAAAAGGGAAGATGGAGGATAGTGCTAAGTGGTTTGGGTGAGCTTTAAGGGTCCAAAAGGGAAGATGGAGGACAGTGCTCAATATTCTCAATATGGAGGACAGTGCTAAGTGGTTTGGGTGAGCTTTAAGGGTCAAAAAGGGAAGATGGAGGACAGTGCTAAGTGGTTTGGGTGAGCTTTAAGGGTCCAAAAGGGAAGATGGAGGACAGTGCAAAGTGGTTTGGGTGAGCTTTAAGGATCCAAAAGGGAAGATGGAGGATAGTGCTAAGTGGTTTGGGTGAGCTTTAAGGGTCAAAAAGGGAAGATGGAGGACAGTGCTAAGTGATTTAGCTAAACATTGTAGTAGATGTGAGGGTGGCAAATATGTAGGCGAGCACTTTAATGAGTTAAGTTTGTAGTGCGCAGGCGCAAGATCGTAAGGATTTCCATCTGGACGAATATTTATTGAAAAAGGGAAACAGAATCGAACGGGAAACGTAAAGGATTCGTTGGAGGATACGATGGGAAAAGGGCAAAAACGAAAGGCTACGTTGTAACATGTGAAAATGAAACGGAAAAGTCTGGATGGAAAATGACATCCTCATAATTCGAAATCTGCCGTACGAACGGACGGAAACTTTACAGAAGGTTTTCAATGCATGCATAGAATCGCTCGTACGCTCATACGAGAACGGAAACATTTCATAGATCGGAACTAAAACGGAAGTTTTTTTGGTCTCTCTGAATCGAGGCTATTGTACTTATGTCTTCTAGGGGCGTTCCATGGCAGCCGCAAAGCAGCCAATAAGGCTTACCGGGTCCACGTCTTGAGAAAGTCTGCTCACTTTCAAAACCATTTGACGTCAGGAGCTCATGAGACATGTCATGACATTTACTTAAGTGAGGCTTGGTATACGGACCTCATCTAGCTGGTTTTAGATAGTGAGGAGCAAAGAACAGAGGGAGATGCCAGGCAAGACACCGCCATGGACGGATTCAGCTGGTTAATTCAATGCCTTGATTTTTTTTTACCCTTGTGAGTATTCATTCATCATTAAAGTGATTGGCAAGTCAAAAGTTGAAAAATAAATATTGGTAGCTTACCTTACATTGGGTCCCTCCAGCGCTCTCCTTCCTACTTTGTTGCTCTACTTAGTGAGTAAATCACTTTCTCATTTAGCTTTCAGTCTCCACCCCGCTGACCTGGTCCTTCAATTAACCCTTAGTGGGCCAAGAACGGAAACACCCCCACTCCCTCCCCAACATCCTGATTGGCTGCCTCTCTCTGCAGCTATGAAACATCGCCTTCCTCCCTTCTCTCTGGTCACACTATGTGCTGGCAGACTGGAGACACTCTTAGCCTGCAGCATCTCTCACCTCCTTTTTCTAGTTACACTATGTGCCGGCAGTAATATTTAGAAGCACAACCACGGCTGGCGTCAGCACCCGGCAGGGCTAGTCAGCTGCCGGGGGCCCACCGACAGCTAGAACAATGTGGTTAAAGAACTTAAACATTTTTTGCCACTAACATTGCATCAGGCCCCTGCGCCACCCTCCCTCTAGTGAGCCGGGTCATCACTAACCTTGTATCGAGGCTGAGCTGCATACTCTTTCATTAGGGGGTGCAGTTTCCCCGCCCCTTAACCTCTACTCAGCCCTGACAGCCTTGCACTTGCTTGCGTGTTGATCTATGATCAGTGCTGCCCTGTAGAGCTGAGTCTCCCTGCAAGCCCACCCCCACGGACATGTCATCAACCTGCTCCCTGGCCCCAGAATTGCAACAGGAAGTACTGCAATGCAAGGTACACAGTGCACACTCTTCCATTCTCTGTTTTTCTGCCCCATCCATCCCTGTCTCTCTGCTCCATCCATCCCTTTCCCCTCATCTCTGCCCCATCCATTCCAGTCCTTCCTCTTATGTCCATCCCTCTTCCTCAATATTCTACCCATTCATGTGGGCCCAAACTAAAAAACAGCTTCAATAGGGGGTTGGAGGGCAAGCAGCCCTTCTTAGTTTTGACCATGGAATTTATAGACCCCCCAATCCACGACTCTCCATCCCAAAGGGGCCCACTGAGACCATGTCGCCCAAGGGCCCACATAAACCTGGAGCCGGCTCTGGGCACAACAATGCACTTATTTTGTTTACTATGATGTATGTAAAGCACACAGTGTGCTTACATCACATCACGGTTGCTACGGCCACAGATCCTCCACAGTTTTTCTCTCGATCTCCAATGCTCTAATACTTTTACAAATAACTTTGGAACTACAGGGTCTTTTTGAAAACCATGGGACAACAATCAGGCTTGCCTTTAGTATAACTTTAAAAAGCTATTTCACCTTAATAGTATCACGCTATTGTCAGTTTATTTTCCATTGCATGGTGATCTGCATTTTGTTCCAAGCATGCTAGATTCTAAGTTGCACTGGATATTGCTGTTATTGGAACCATCTGTGCTTAGAATATTGGTGCCCTAAGTCAATATTTGGCTTTCTTGAAACAGGGGCCCATCTTATTGGGTAAGAAGCTTTATAAACCGGTGGTGGAAACTTTGGAACACCAAAGTGGTGGTTACGAATTTAGTCACAGTGGAGAAGAAAAATTAATAATGTATTTCAAGTGAACTTTAATTCAATTCAGAATTTTTTGCTCCACTATTTGTTTTTATGCATCCTGATACAGTAGATCGATATATATATATTTATATTTATATATGTAACCCACACGACACTAATAGGGCCGGGTGACATGATGCAAGCTATCACAAGTTCTTGAGATTCTGAGGGAACTTGGGTTTGAGCCTGGGGAGTCACCACACACACTGGAAAAGTCTCTCTCCAACGTTTATTGAAGCAAACTCCAAATCAGCAACAAGAGCCAAGGGTCTCACTAGGGGTACTCCTGCCATACCTTGTTTAGGTGGGTGTCAGGGTAGTCCACTCTCGTCCTAGGCCCTCATGGATCATCAACTGGCTTGCCAGGATAACTTGATCCTCCTCCTCAGTGTGAAGGGTATTTCTCTCTCAAAAGTCACTCTGTCTCACAGGCTGGTTCAATAGGCCCTCTGGTGTGCTGTCCCACACTACATGACTCTGGAACACTCTCTGGACACATGCTGGTTCTCACTCTGCATTGCACATTCTGCACACTTACAGATCAGACAGACTATTCCAGGAAGTGGCAGTAATATATATCAACTCTGTTTGCAATGTCACTCCCTCACAGAAGCCTCTAGTGGTTAACTCTATATTATACTCTTATGCAGCTAAGCTGTTTCTGTTCAGGGATTTGTATAACATTTTAAGTACCCCTGTTTTTCACCTGGGCAGCAGATTCTGGTTTCTGGGAGTCTCCCTGTGTCCTTGTGTGCTTCTGCTAGACCTCTCCATTCATTGCATTCCAATGCAGTGAATGGGGTTGTGTGTGCACAAGCGGTGTGACTGATGCGGAGGCAGGAGTCATGACATACAGGTTGAGCGTCTAATTCTGGCATGCGCGCTCACCACTGTAATTATTTAAAAAAAAACAAGAGGTTTTGGAGCACTGGACTGGTTGGAAGCTGCTATAGGGGAGGAAAGGTGGGGGGTACCTTTTCTTTTCATTGGGGTTTACACCCCTTTATATGAGCAAAATGACATATTTAAAGTGGACCAACACCCAGGATTTTCACTATCCTGGGCTTTGGTCCACTTCCGCGGGGCACCTTCGCTGCGTGAAACCCCCCAGAATGGCAGAAAAAACTCACCTCACCCCGCTCCTACGGCGCATGCGCAGGCGCTCGTCCAATCAGCGCGCTCAGAGCCGCTGTGGTATGCACGTACAAGGGACGGACGCCCGCGCCCTGCTAGAGAGAAGCGCGAGATGCAGCCGCATCCCGCGCATGCACCGTTGGAACGGGAGTAAGGTGAATGGGGCGTCCTAGGGGGTTTCACACAGCGGGGAATCCCGATTTCGGATGCCCCGCGGGGAGGGATCTGATTGGCCCGGGAATCTTATAGATTCCCGGGCCGATCAGCCTGGGTGTTGGTCCACTTTAAAGAGGGGTTATAAAATGGAAAGTCCCTGCTGATGTTGACAAAGACTTCTAACACTGGGCATTAGAATACATCTTTGTTCTCTAAAACCTGGTCTCCAAAGAGAAAAGTTATTCATATGAACATCTCAAGTAGCACAGGAGGCAGATTCTGGAAAACAGATATCAATGATGTTCTGATTTCCGATTAGAAATATTCTTTACTAATATTGGAGTGATTAATGGGGAAGGACGTGGATGGCAGTGAGAAATAGACAAGACAAGGAGATAAATGATAGCGCAAGGATAAGTAGAAAGGATGACTGACACTGATAATGTCATACAGTAGGATTCTATAGGGAAAAGCAGAATAGATATGAGAATAAAATGGCACAACAAATATAAGGAAGGCAGAGAAAGGGAGGGAAATGTCAGTGAACGAATGATTCACAGTAAAAAAAACTGAAAGCAATTCTCAAAAAGCAGTGAGAGATGAAAAGGAGGAGTATAAGATATGAGGGAGCTGGCGATGAAAGTGCCAGGGGGGCACAGACTGCTGATTACAGATTGGTGCTGCAGTATGCTGGCAATTCTTTCAAGCTGTGGCTTAAAGGGACTCAACTTCATGTACTGAGATACATGAATAGCGCTAACTTGTGTTCAAATGCCCCTTTCAACAAGATAAACTAGAATATATATATATATATATATATATATATATATATATATATATATATATTGGTAGTAGGAATCCACCTACTACATTTATGCTCAAATGAATGATTCTGAATTTCTGTAATAAATGATGTATTTTACAATTATATGTAACATACATATGTAATGGATTTTATCTAGCAGGATTTATTGGGCCACATTAAACTTTCATCATTATCCCCTCCACCACCTTTTTCCAACCAGGATTCTAAATCTTACAGAATCATACATCAAGAGGTGATGACCCTATGTAAACCAGGCATCTGGGGGTTAAGTAGATAGGGATGCAAGCTGAAAGTGATAAAATATTTAGGATGAATATTAATGCTCCTCGTTTCTGACCTTCAGAAACAGCTTACAGCTAGTCTGCAGTCTGCATCCTAATGAGAATGTATGTGTGTATAGGGTGGGGGGGGGGCTTTTATAGAAAATACACCCCCAAGGGTGAAAAATACAGGAGGAAGAGTCTGTTACTTAAAGGGTAATTACACTTTTGATGGCATTTTATAAAGTTTCCATTATTGTTCCATTATTGTGTGGCAAGTTATGTATTCAATGTGCTAAGCTTATCTGTTATTTTTTTTCATGTTCTATTTGTTTTCAACTCTGTGTTATAAAAGAAAACAATTTTCCATATCAACTTTGCTATGTACACCAAAGTGGTGATTTTGAGTACATATCTTAGACTTCCTCACTCTAGCTTGCTAATAATCTGATTGGCTAAGGGATGGATGACTGGTTTAACCCATTCTGCTGAAATTCAACTTCTTAAGTTTGGAACAATCACAGCCTTGTGCTCCAGTAGCAAGGGTTAATGGCCAAGTACTCAGCTGAATAGGTCATTAGGCTGCTTAGACTTAGACAAAGCGGCTAAAGTGTTCACCTGTTACACTGAAAGAATTGTGGGACTTGTAGTCTATGTTTTTTTAATTAAGGCCATGTAAACCACTCCCACTGTAGCAAAACATAGCCCAGGAATATGAGAATCATGAAAACAACATGGTGAAAAGTAATTTACAGGTATGGGGGCACAATGCTAACACAAATGTTTATTTTACATTCCAAAAGTGGAAAACAATAATGGAGAATGCCAAAAACCTACCAAAAAGGGAGTTTTCCTTTTTTTATTTTTAATTTATTATTTTCCATTCTGTATCCACTGTCTATGTTTAAAATATTTTATGACCTGAGAAATTCATGTCGGCAATGCATCAATGACCACACATTCTATTGTCTATAGATTTAAACTAAATTTTAGCAGTCTAATTTATTGGGCTGTGGCCTACTGATTATATACCGTATTTTTCGCTCCATAAGACACACTTTTCTCCCCAGATGTGGCAGCAGCATATCTGTGCATCTAATGGAGCGGAGGCAGCAGTGTGATCATCTCGGTAGTCTGGACGCAGGAACACACATAAGAAGCCTTGGACCAATGGGAGAAAGCGGTTGTGAATGGATCAGGATTTCATTACATTGATCCATGTTAGGAGGTAGGCTGGGGGCACCCAGATAATATTTGTGGTTACATTTATGTTTTATTTCTGCGTATGGAGTCAAGTGTATTAGAGCCCTGCATGTTGCAAGTTTGCACATTTGCATACAAGTCTGGTAAAGTCATGATGACATCAGGTAGTTGTGATGTCTCCTTACTGTATATGCTATTTATTTAACCTTTGACATGTGCTACCCTCACCTTGCATCCCCACTGTACGCACTCTGCTCCTGTGATGGTGCATGGTGGAAAGAGCAGGGGTGTGAGATTCCGGGGTTCGGCTGGTGCCAATTATCACCTGGCCTGCAGTTTAGACAGCCGCCAGCAGGTGTCAGCAGAACCTCTGGCTGCTCTATCTCTCCCTCTACTGCTGCACCTGGTGTTGGGCTTATTTAAATGGGAACTGCTGCTCACCTGGTGCAGCAGGATTTTGTTTGTCTGTGCCTCTGGTGCTCTGAATCATAGTCTCCGTCGCAATCTAGTGGCAAGTAGGCCTCTCACTGGCTTCCCTGAGGCTGCTTGGCCACTTTGTGATCCTGGTCCTCCATGCAGCAGGCCTCCTATCGGCTCCTGGAGGCTGCTGGCCCCTGTCCTGGGCCCTTTGGTGAGTGCACCAGCACCCTTTCCTCTCTGTTTCCCCATATTTTGTGCTTATGTTAGTTAGCTTTGTTTTTTTGCACTGTACAGTTTATCCGAATCCAAGATCTTTCTATTTCCGTTTGCCCGTATCAAAGATGATCCTTTTCCTGGTTTATTGTTTTCCTTTATTTAATAAACTTCCTTTAATGCATTACCTCTGTGTTGTGTCATTGTTCTGGCCAAATAATCTGCTCCTCTAGTGGAGAGTTCCATTAGGAGAACTCTCCAGCCTGACAAGGGGTTGCCATAAGGTGCTGCTGCTAAGCAAGAATATGGTTAAGCTTAGCTGTACACCCTGTGGCATCTTTGTTCCCTCTACCTTACACACTCGCTGCAGGCTGAAAGTCTGCTGGGTGCAGTTGGGATACCATGGGAGAGCTGTTCATGCCCATGGGGCGGCATGCAAATGGGAGTGGGCCCGGAGCACAGCAGAGCGCAGTGCAGCACTGCTGAAGCTTTTCTTGTATTTCCCCCTCTGATGGACCCAGAAACTGCTCCACTCACACAGTGTTTGTGTGGTGCGCTGCAGTGTGCAGCTGCTTTCTGGTACCTTATTGGAGAAGTGTGGGCAGTCACTGCGTCAGCAGGCCCACCACCCGAACCCAAGTGATAAGTAGTTCTGCCAAGTCTCATGATCTCTGTTAGGGTATTCCAGGGTCATGTATGCTATAGGGAATGTCATTTTAATTCTGGTTCAGAATTCTTTTTTTTTTCTTATTTTCCTCTTCTAAACCTTAGGTGCGTCTTATGGTCAGTTGTGTCTTATAGTGCGATATATATATATATATATATATATATATATATATATACCATCTTGGGGAGGGAGCTCATAATGTAAGAGCAGCTCTGGATGGATTTTGGGCAGCTCTCACCAGTAAGGTATAAATGTTTATTTAAGATTTAAAGTAAATAATAGATTTTGGGTCCACTGGGTGCAGGAGATTTGGGATGTATTAATGATGTGATCTGTGCATAGTGGAAGTGGTCTGTTCATGATGCTAGGCACTACTACCCACCTATTTTTACAAAAGTCCAAGAGGCCACTAAACTGAGCTGTGCTGCCACCCAAGCTGGGCAATACAAAATATCTCACTAGAGGCACAACTAAGAGCTATTGGACCTTGATGCAAATATATAAAAAAAAAAAAAATATATATATATATATATATTATATATAAATATATATATTTTCAAGAATCTTTGCTTGTCACATTTACCCTTTTATGAAGCTGAATAACATTTTACACTATATATAGTAGTCTTTGGCTTTACAGGTTTTAAAGCACCTCAAGTTGAATAGGGTGAAGGGTGAAGCAGACTTATGGTCGTATGGACCCTGGTGTGGTTGGTACAGCACCAGCCCCTGTAGCTATGACCCTAAACCTTCCCAATCTGTGTAATTCTACTGATAATAATGGCAAGGTAATGGCAAGTGTAGGCCTGTAAGGATAGCCCTACTTAGTTATGGGGCATTAAAGTTCAGACTGTATGAGTTTTGATGACAGCCCTGAAAACCCTCTTTTTTAAATAATAGTTTTTATTAATGGTTTCCAGGTTTGCAAGACAATCATGACATGCAAAAACAATTATAGACACTTTCCACTTTCTACCAAATAGGCATGACTAGAAAATCCAAAATACACATATCAAGTGGGAATCT